>CAOKZL010000823.1:0-714646 GCA_948472985.1 Iguana delicatissima | reverse complement strand
GGAAGCAGAAGCCTTGCTGAACCTTGGGTACATGTAACTGAGCTTTCTGGACTGGGACCATGATCACGTGAAGGTAACCAAAAGCTAGCAGATGAATCTACCAAAACAGAGATCCAGTTTTGAAGACTAATGCTTAAACTGCTGCAGAAGAAAACACTGGGAAATGTGAGACAGGAGCATTGCTTCTGAAGAGAGTGCTTTTAGAGCTTTCTACATGACATTACTAACTGTTTATAAAACTATATTAGCTGTGAGATCCTTAGGGGGATATTACACAAAGGAACATTTGCTTTTTAAGGTCTATTTCTTGGGGGGTGGGGGATGACTTTCCATACGGAAAAACTGCATGCTTTGCAAAAGTTTGCATGTATAAAAAGAAACAAATATCCCTCCTCCTTCTTTTGCCCTTTCTTGTACCTCTTAATTTCTTCTCCATCTGCTGCTCTGTAACTGAATTCTACTCTGATAGGGAATAAGAGAGCAATGGAAAAAGATCCAATTGGATCTTCATGAAGCAGTCTCTGTTTAATAAGACCAATTTAACTGAACCTACTTGATCTATACAGATGATATTCAAATACTGGATGACACTTATTACTTTCCACAAACTGTTTGCATTCTCTCGATGGACAGAATTTACAAGCACACCAAACTGGCCCTATTGCAGTGGTTCTCAACCTGTGGGTCCCCAGATGTTCGTGGACTTCAGCTCCCAGAAGCCCCAGCCACTATGGTCAATGCTCAGGGCTTCTGGGAGCTGAAGTTCACAAACATCTGGGGACCCACAGGTTGAGAACCACTGCCCTATTGCATGCCACAGGAATGTCAACAAGAGGGATGAGGGGTGTAAATTGGCTTCCAATATGCCTTAGCCAGTTTGCCCAGTCCTAAATATTTGCACTAGATTGCCTATCCAGCACTGTCCCTCTGTTCCAGTTATATGCCATCCCTGTTCTGTAAGGTCATTTCTGCACTAGACTGTTACAGTGCTATTATTCCACTTTCAACATCCCGTGGATCCTGGGGTTTGCAGATTAGGGAGGGCCCCTCCCGAAACTGCAAACCTGAGGATTCCATAGGATGTTGAAAGTGGAATAATAGCTCTATAACAATCTAGTGCGGAAATGGCCTAATTTTCAGAAGTTCTACTTTGGGCTTGATGGAAAGGTAAGAAACACGTGATTTGAGAAACTTATACTTTCTGTTTTCTTCATATCTCTATCATGGCTGAACCAGTTCTGAAGAAAACTGAAGAAACCGAAAAGGCAGCACCATATGCATTGTTAGGTTAATCAGTGGCAAGTTAATAACGAAGTCTAAAAAAACTATAGACGTATAGAAAGGGAAGGGAAGACAGCAACCATTCTTCCATTTCAGGTACTGAGGCATAAAAAACATGACAGAGACAGACAAGCAGAAATTCATCACCAATGTTTTCCTAGTTGACTGAATCTGAGTGGCTTTAACACGGGAATACTACATTTTCTAAGTTACTTTCCATCTGGCAAACATTGATTCCTCCACCCCCATGTTTCGATTTCAGCTGCAATTAAAATACACAGCAGTTTCCCCTTTAGCATCATCAACAGCTTATGCAACACCTGATCTTGCCAAAACATCTCTGCTTTGCTCATCAGCAAAGCACTAGCATATACAGTTATAGGAATGGGGTTTGTTATTTAACAAGTTCTAGCAGAGCCAGCAGAGGGAGCACAAAATATTGTCACTAGCATGCACTATAAAAGGAACAGCTGATTCTACCACACCATCTCTCATTTCCTCATGAACAGTGTCATTTACTGGGACAGGAACTGTACCCAATCACAGCTCTGATGCAGAATCCCAAAGGAAAAGAACCCTTTGGACTGAACTCTGCAGTGGAAGGAAGAAAAAGAAAGATTTTTTTTAAAAAAAAACACTCTGATGATTCTATTTTTAAAAATCTAAGCGATAAGCGAGATCCTGCAGCAATACAAGCTTGCTAAATACCCACATGGCAGAATGGAATTTTCCTTTTCTAACAGCTTTCAGGAAACCTTAATAAATGAAATGAAGGGGATCTGGTCTTTAAACTTTGGTAGCAAAAAAGGATGGAAAGCTAGGAGTTTTGAACATACGTTTCCAAAAGCTAAGAGCAATGACCTAGGCCATGCCCTGAATTTAAGGACTCAGTGTTTTTGTGAGAAATCTTATTTGCAGACAGGGTCACAACAATTTATTAAAGGAGCTTTAAGTACATAATTTTTTGCTGCATGGAATTAATCACAACACAGAATAAGTTTTTTCCCCATTATTTCTGTGACATACATTCATATCTTCTATAGTAGTAAGGATCATGTTTGATATTAGCTTCTCAACTGTACTTGCAACAAAACAGGCTCTCTGCGGACTTCCTAAGTAATGATGTATATCCTTATCCTGATTTCAAGAAATGCTGAAGCTCCAACAAGAATAAGATGCAGAAATGCATGTGCTCCAGTGTTTCACAGATGAAAATACATGTGGCTTAGCAACATCAGAATGTGGTCAAGATGGGTAATGTTATTAATGACACAAGCTAGGAGAGGCTGCAGCAGTTTGTTTTTTCCTAAGTCTACTGGAAAGGGCAAGATACTGCCCTCTCCTTTCGTCTTTCCTCATTGATTTGAGTGCAAACTATTTTTACACCTTTGACTCAATGTACAGCAACTGAAATAAGTTGAGGAGGAAGAAAGAGGAACTGGGACATTTTAAAAGCATTGAAAAAGTGGGATTAGGATCAACAGACACTGTCCCTGCCAAATCAGGACAGTTGGAGGATACAGAATGTGCTTTCTGGCTCCCTCTTCCCCTGCTCCCAAGTTGTGTGGTGTGCCTGAGTCAGAATACTACGTTTGTGAGGGACATAAAACAAGAAGCCATGTGGTGGGTAGGCTACAGAATGAAGATGAATGCAAGGATTGCTGTTCTGGGAACCCATCTTTCTATGGAGCCCAGAACACCCTACTTTTCTTATGCAGTTTAGTAGGAATAAATGACATTGGTTTTGTACAAAAGACAGGGATATATAAAGAAATTTACAATTATTTTGGAGGTGTGTTTTTAGGCCTTTTTGGCAAACCAGACCAATAGCACAAAATAAATGTCTGATATTCCCTTTTTAATTTTTATTCCATTCTGTCCAATATAAATGTACTTTCCCTTACTTATTCACAATGATTCACAGTGCAAGATACAGTTCATTTGCAACTTTTCTTTGTTTTTTCCCCACAATTTCTTCCATCTTTTTTTCTTACCCAAGGAAAAAAAGTACTAGTACCAGGAGCCCCTCAACTTAGTGTTATGTGTGTGTATGTGTTCCAAGTAATCTGTGGATTTATTTATTCTTTTTCCTTGTTAAAAGTGTGGTTAGGGTGTCTTTAAAAAAGTTGAAAAATATCTTGAGAAAAATAAATTTAAAAACTTATCCAAATGGGTAGCAAGAAGAAAGATTTTGAATCAGCAAGCAGAAAGTACTCATAAGATCCAACAACAGCCCAGTTTAAGGAGAAAAAAGGAAAGACCTGCACTGTAATCCTTTGAATGCCAATTTCCATCTACTCAAAATTTATCTTCCAGCTATAGTTCGGATTTGACAGGGAAAGTAATGGGATATATTACAGATCAAACATACAACCACCACCAGTTCTTACCCTTTATAGCTGTGTGAGAAAAGTACTATGTGTATGAGAGGAAAATAAAGAAACTGCCAGCAAATTTACATGCATATTTCTCAACAAGTAACTGGATATGATAGAATACAGAGCTTAAAGCAGTATGTGGCTTTCACGGGAATCTCAGAGATGCTAGTCTTCTGCTCTCTAACTTTAACTAGGAAAATTCATATGAAATAATATGCAACAAGACTTGGTCCAGCCATTTTCTAGACAATAAACAGGCTACATTTCATGGAGGGAATCACAGATTACATTATGAAATACTGAAGCCTTAACAATATTTAAATTGTAAGTACAACAAAGATATGAACAAGAGAGGATTTTATTCATAAGAAATCTATTAACTGGCACAGTGTCATCATCTGGTAGCAACTCAGTACATGTTCCAAACAATAAAATTTTTCTGTTTCTAGGGCAGTTTGTTATTTATGCTTCTTTACTCAATGTACCTATTGGAAGAGTTGGAGAAAATGAGCAGATGTACAGTGGGAATATAATTAAAGTCCTGTCTTAGTATTCGAGCGTGTGTGTGCATGTGCCTTCACGTTGCCTGTTGACTTATGGTGACCCCATGAATTTCATCGGGGTTTCTTAGGCCTGGGATACTCAGAGGTGGTTTACCATGCACAATTCTTATTTGGCCTATTTGGGCTTTTTGGGGGCTTCTTGTGCTATGGAAAAAAAACATCCAATTTTTTCTCCCTACTTTTAGGCTTCCTAAACGATCAGTCGATCTATCTATCCATCCATCCATCTATCCAGAAACATAAGCTTCAGATTCATTATTTCAGTCATTATTTCAAAGATAAGAGATTAGATTTGCCTTATTCCTAATTACATCCACCTACATTGTTCTGGTACTACCTGGTTAAATGAGGCAACACTCAATAAAACAAGAAAAAGTTTGAACCAAGGTGAGGTCTTTTTAATAACAAATATATCATAAATTGCATTGCAAAAAAAGTGACCTATTAGCATAATGGATCATTTTTTGGTAATAACAATCACACAGCCAGTCCACCTCCTGATCAGAAACCAGAGTACCAGTCAGAAGCCACAGAACCAAGACGAACCGGGCGAGGGAATGTAGAATAGTCTGGATTCAAGAACAGGGCCAGGTCTCTGAGCTGGCCTGGATATGTCTCAGGGAGTAGGTGACTGACGTAGTTTCCAATGGCCATAGAGCTTTTGCTGCCTGCCTTATCTGGGGAGTCTGACTCAGTGCACAGAGCTGGGGGTGCACCAATGGAGCTGCAGGTATGCCAAGCCTTTCCCTTAAACACTCCAGTCCTGCTAGTATCTCTGAGGAAGACCCATCAGAACAGTTCACCGTACACACACTCATCTCATGCCGGTGTTTTGATGCAGACTGCTCACTACTGTCTTCAGTGTATAATGTTTTTTGGTCCTTAGGCTCCAGTTCTTAACACCCATATAACGAAATCAGAAGTGATAACTTCTCAGTAAACATACACTGAATTGTTCTGTAGGCCTACATGAACTGGATCTGCTTCAAGTCCAGGAAAGTCTTCAATCAAACTTTCTAGTGTAGTTGAGTGATGAAAGAAGTTTAAAAACTTATGCTGAACAGCCCATGACTTTGTAGCACCTGAGTCAACATGAAAATGGTCCCATACTGAAGATCATTTCAGTTTTTTTCAACTAGTGTAGAAATTTATACAAACTTGTCCCTTGATGTCTCCTGACATTGGAGGAAATGGGAAATATTTCTCGCTTTCTGTTGCCAGACGAAAAATAGGGAATTCTAATGTGCACAGGAATAAATGAAATTTATATGTTTGGCAACACCCCTCCAGCATTATTTACTTATCAGTATAATAAATCATGCCATTGTCCCTTTCAATCAAACAAATATGATATTAAATTCAATATGTACTCATATAATTGGAATATAAATGTGCGTGCCTTTTTTGAGGGCACTGGAAGAAATATGAGATAACAATGCCGTAATTACGAAAAGTCAACATGGATTTCTCAAAAATAAGTCATGCCAGACTAATCTTATCTCTTTTTATGATAGAGTTACTTGCTTGATAGATGAAGGGAATGCTGTGGACGTAGTATATCTTGATTTCAGTAAGGCCTTTGACAAAGTTTCCCATGACATTCTTGCAAAGAAGCTAGTAAGATGTGGGCTGGACAGGGCTACTGTCAGGTGGATTTGTAACTGGTTGACTGACCGTACCCAAAGGGTGGTCACCAATGGCAGATTCTCATCCTGGAGAGAAGTGACTAGCGGGGTGCCACAGGGTTCTGTCCTGGGCCCGGTGCTGTTCAATATTTTTATCAACGACTTGGATGAAGGAATAGAGGGCACGCTGATCAAATTTGCAGATGACACCAAATTGGGAGGGGTTGCTAATACGCCAGAGGACAGGATCAAAATTCAAAAGGACCTGGACAGATTGGAAAGCTGGGCCAAGGCTAACAAAATGAATTTCAAGAGAGAGAAATGTAAGGTCCTACACTTAGGCAGAAAAAATGGTATGCAGAAATACAGGATGGGGGACACGTGGCTGGCTAACAGTACGTGTGAAAGGAATCTAGGAGTCTTAATAGACTACAAGCTGAACATGAGTCAGCAGTGTGATGCAGCAGCCTAGAAAGCCAACGCAATTCTTGGTTGCATCAATAGGAGTATGGTGTCTAGATCGAGGGAGGTATTGATACCACACTATTCTGCTTTGGTTAGACCTCATCTTGAATACTGTGTCCAGTTCTAGGCACCCCAATTCAAGAAGGATATGGATAAGCTGGAGCAGGTCCAGAGGAGAGCAACCAAAATGGTGAGGGGCCTGGAAGCCATGCCCTATGAGGACAGACTTAGAGAGCTGGGTATGTTTAGTCTGCAGAAGAGAAGGTTGAGAGGGGACATGATAGCCATGTTTAAATATTTGAAGGGATGTCATGTCGAGGAGGGAGTGGGCTTGTTTTCTCCTGCTCTTGAGACCAGGACAAGGAGCAATGGATACAAGCTGCAGGAGGGGAGATTCCGCCTGAACCTCAGGAGGAATTTCCTGACAGTCAGGGCTGTCCGGCAGTGGAATGTGCTGCCACAGAGTGTGGTGGAGTCTCCTTCTTTGGAGGTTTTTAAGCGGAGGCTGGATGGCCACTTGTCAGGAGGGCTTTGAGGATTTTTCCTGCATGGCAGGGGGTTGGACTGGATGGCCCTTGTGGTCTCTTCCAACTCTACATTTCTATGATTCTAGGATTCTATAACATGCAATTTAATAAACAAAAGCTATCCCTCCTTGTTACAAGAAAGATAATTACGAGTTATAAGGAAAGCCTCCTCCCCACCATTCTTTGTTAGAATAACACACCAAAGGCAAAAGAGCCTCAATAGCTTTGAAACAAGTGCTACCTTCATTCCCAGGCTCACCATTAAAAACAGACTCCCCTCCTGTGGACTGATTAAGCTTTTGTAGATTAATCCATTGATTAAACCAATTTAAACTTGTAGTCCTAGAGCTAGTTCTTTATCAAAATGCAAATTTAACCTAAAGGCATTGCCAGAGAGACAGGTTTTGAAGCCCCAGATGTAATGAATCATTGCTCTAAACACCAAATGGAAACTGACTACTGAATGCTGCTACTGACTACTGACTGCTAGTCCAAGAGATTATCAGCAGCCACACACATGATATAGTACCAGCAATATCAAATCAGACATGAAGGTATGTTACACCCCATGCTAAAAAACTCATCTTCACTGAAGTATTTTCTAATTCTCCTGGCTGCAGATTTTGTTATAGAGTTTTGCAATATATGTATGATGAAACAACCAAAGATCCATAGCAGTACCAAGAACAGGATCCAACAACTCCATCTTGTCGCAGACCAGCAGCAATCAGGTGATTCTTAAAACTAGCCACAAGATCTGGTCTAACCTAAGAGTAAAGGCAGATATTTTTTCAATCTTAATTTCAGAGCAGGTGTCTTGATGTAACTGACTTAATTGGGGACACATTAGCTCTTCTCAGCATGAACATACAGATATTGAGTATATACATTCAAAACCTGGGCCTAACCTCTCACTCCTCCAGCTGGGAGACTCTGAGAATGCTACATAGGAAACTAAGTGGGAACTGGAAGAATGCAAAGGAACAGAATTTGACACTTCAGATGGGGACAACTGCTTGAGCCACTCTAGTCCGATTTTCAGCAGATGTCTGCTACCCCTTGAAATCCAATGAGGAACTAACTCAGATGCCAACTTATGAGCCATCCTGAGTTTCATTCTTAGACACTTGGGAGAGATGGTTATGCTCTCCAATAAATTTCTGCCTTTAACTTTCCTTTCAGAAAAAGGACTCTTAATATTACAGAAACAACTATGACTGTATTTCTCTCTGTGTGCTTAGTATGTATAAACACCCACACACTCACAACCTCAGGGATTGATGGAGGTTAAAAAAAAAACTACATAGGGTTTGGTGGTGTTGATTATGACAAGAAAACAATGGTAAGTTACTTCCATGCCATTTGCCAGTATTTTGTCATCCTTACTTCATTTATTTTCACAAATCTGTGATGTCAATTAGGTCAAGAGCCAAGTTGCCTCAAGTTGCACAAGGAGCCTAGTGGAGATTTAAAACTAATTGTTTTATGGTCAACCATTTTGTGGTCACCTGGTTGTTTTATGACAGCAACACTGGGCTGTAAAATAGCCACACACATCCAGACAGAATATTCATATGACTGGGAAACTTCAGGAGAAGTACTCCCTTGCTGTGCAATGCCTTGTCCTGGCACTACTTAAGGAACCTCAGGAGAAGTTTGACAGGACAAGGCACTGCATAGAAAGGACAGTCCACTGACTGTGGTCAGTATTCATGTAAGGAGGCAGAAAGCAAGATGCTGAGGATGGTAGAGGGGACATATAAATGAGGTCAAGTAAGACCCTGACCTGGATCTGATCTGAAAGCACAGCAAAACAAGCATGTGGAAAATATTGCCTCCTTTGCTGTCTATTCTGTCACAGGTAGCATCTGCTAGTGCCCACTGGAGCTGGTGGGACAGAAGGTCAGGTCAGCAGAGCCAGGCCCAACTACACTTACTTTACCACACAGCCTCAGCAAAACCAGTATTGAAAATGTCATTCAGAGCAATGTTGAAAGGGGAGCGTGTTAAGAGCAAAGAAAAAATATGTGCCACTCCTTATGGCCATCCAAACATTTCATACCATTCTTGAGCAAGAAGCTTGGGTCTAGAGCTTTCAGCTCTGGAAAAAGAGCTTATTCTCTACTCAGTAGTACAAGTTAGCAAAAAAGTACCCCCCATACAAGTCAATTCACAATTCAGAAAGATTCAGTTATGTAGGAGTAAACACTGATAGCAAGTTCTGAATATACCTTGGCATGCTGTATCCAAAAGCAATGAAACTAGAAGTACCAAACACTCAGCTAATATACCATGACCAAGAGCACCAAGCAGCATGCAGCAGGAGGTGGAAAAGGCAGGGGGAGGTCCTCTTTTGTTGCTCTACCCAGGTGTACAGTGCTCACTATTTTTTCTTTAATGGAAAAGTCAGTGTCAGGCATCCTCATGTAACCCATTTTGGAGGGGGGGAAAAACAAGCACAGGAGAACTTGATCACACCAACTTTTATCAGTGAGTAAAAAGTAGTCTTTTTGGACTTCCCACCTCACTTACTCCCTAAAACAGAGTTGGGAATAATCATTTATTCTTCTTATAAACAAGTTGTAAGTCTCCATTGAACCTAATTTTTAAAAAAACAAAACAAAAACAAAACAGAAATAGATTTCTGGTTAGTTGTGGATTTCTTTTCGTTTTGATACCCCACTTGTTTTCATTTTGGGAGGATGTTGCAGGGGTAGAAAATTGAATCTCAAATCTGTGGACCTTGCCCATGTTGGACCTAAAAAGCTTGGAAGAGGACTAAGTCTAATATCATCCCAGAAAGGTTCCTGGAACAATGAGGATGATAAAAGCAGACAGGTAAGTACTGTAGTAGATGCAGAGTGTTTGTGAGGGAAAACAAAGGCAAATAAATTAGGTAAGAAGATTAAAAAAAAAAGGTTAATTTGGGGAAGAGAGGTATGTAATGATGTATCAGTGTGCCTCAGTCCTACTTTAATATCAGCACAGGGATCTCAGCATGTAAATTAGGGCTGAATAAACACTAAGGCTGTATCCTAACTCCACCATATAGTATCCTGCCCTGGTTTGATTCCTTTACTCCACATGCACATGTTTTATTCCAAACTGTAATCAGTCTGGAAAGCCAAATAAGACACCCACAGACCCAATTATGTAGTCACATCAGTACAAGGGGATGTTTAAATAGTCTTTGTTTTCCATCATTCTGATTGCCCACCTACACTCTGATTGGTTGGGGCCATATCTGGGCAGTTACTTCAGCCCTCACATGTGTTACCTCCACCTGCTCTCATTTCCTGCCTCATTTTAAAAATTTAATTCCCAGGAAAGTCAGTGTAGGATTGATGGCATATGGTGCAATCTTATGCAGGTTTACTCAGGTGTAAGTCCTATAGCAAGAAAAGTGCTTTATAGTGGCTTGCCTCATGAGATCTCTTCCCCACCCCAGTCACCCTACTCAAAAAGGGCATCTAAAGACAAGCAAATATTCAAAGTTTCACATATGTCTGGAGTTGACAGAGAAAGGGGAAAAAGGAAGAAAAAATAGTGCTGACCCTTCCAGCCCTTTGTAGGTGAACAGGAGTCCAGATGACACATCTCCAGGGACTCTGTGCTGCACACCCACCACCGGTCATCATCCACCAACTTGGCCCCACCCTCTCCCCAGCCCCATCTCTGATTCCACCCTGATCTCAATTCAAGAGTCAAAACACGTTTTTTTAAAAAAAGGTTCTTCTCTAAAAGAGTGGAATAAACTGAATTTTTTTTTTTTAAATCACCCTAAAATCCTCAGGCATAAAAAGAAATGTTTCAGGTTGGAATGAGAAGAACATCTGTGTTCCAACAAGAAAGAAAGAAAGAAAGAAAGAAAGAAAGAAAGAAAGAAAGAAAGAAAGAAAGAAAAGAGTGTTTGCATGTAGAAAAGCAGCATGTCAGCAGCATCAAATCCTGCTCTTTGACATTTCTTTTTCTTCAAGGATGTTTTCCTCTTTCTTAAAGAAGAGTCATTTATTCACAAGATCCTCTACTTAATCTTGAAGTAACAAAATGGATAGAGATTTGCTATGTCATCTGTAGTCTAGTCTGTGCAAACTAGGCCTTAGAAACCTTTTTTTCCAACTGAAGACAAAATCTCCAACTGAAGACAAACCACCCTACTTCTGGATTCAGATGAACACACAGAAAGTCATGTCTACGACTTACTCCCTGTCAAGCCTATTCAGTAAGACTATAGCCATTTCCGCACTAGACTGTTATAGTGCTATTATTCCACTTTCAACATCCTGTGGAATACTGGTGTTTGTAGAAACTACAAACCCCAGGATTCCATAGGAAGTTGAAAGTGGAATAATAGCACTATAACAGTCTAGTGTGGAAATGGCTTATCTGACATGCAGGATACATGCTTACCAGGAAACAAGACAGACAAATTCATGCAAAATGTTTGCATCTACAGGCAGAGAGGAGGAATCAAGTATGGGAATTAGCCTGAATCTGGGAATGCTATCAGGGTATAAACAGCTCTTCAGTCTTTTCAACACCGCTCCTTTTCCCAAAGGCAGCATTCAGCAAACACAGAGTTAAAGATCCTCTATTCTACCACTTCAGCTTGGCGCCCAGCGTATTGATTACAGCCCTCAACAATAGCAAGTCATTAGGAGAGATTTTCTTATTCGGTCTCACAATTGCCCCTGACACTAAAGCCACTGCCGAGGGGCCTTGTCTTGGAGAAGGCACAGCAGGAATAATCCAGCAAGGTCAGAAGGAGGGAGCAGAGGCCAGAGGTCAGGACAGGTCAATGCTAGGCACCCAAAGCTCCAAGCCAGTGTAGCAGGTGAAAGGTCCATTTCGGTTTCACACTAGCCTGCCTGTTGGAAACTTAAGATGCACTTTGGGAGATTCACTGAGTTGGTTCACAATAAGAGGGAATTATGGACAGAAGATGGCATATGTCTCATCTATCTTCACCCAGAAGAAAAATGGAAAATTGGAAATGGAAGAATGGGGAAATCTGCAATATTTTGACTGCTTGGGCTTTGCTGCATCTAATGATGTTGAATGTAGGGGGGAAGATGAAGACCAAGTGCTTTATCTTGTAAAAAACATCCAGCTGAATGGGCTCCATATGAAAAAGTTTTTTTTTCTGAGCTAAAGCATGTTCAGAAAGTCACAATAACAACTGCAGCTGGTTGCTGTGTCTTATGTCTTCTCTGTATCTATATAGAAATGCCTCCAACAAATATTTAGGTCCTACCTACTGGAAATGTTTTCACCTGAGAAAAATCTATTCACCCCATTCACCTTCATTCTAAATAAGGATACATTGACAGTTTTTTATCTTCTATAAATCACTAATAAAGAATTTATACTTTGGAGAGGGAGAATTATTACCAAAATTTCAAACAGATCTGTTTCATTGTTTTCTTTTAGGGTGCTTTACTTTACAAAAATAAGACTTATTCATAATAAGGGCAGAAGTAACAATTGTACTTGGCCTGTTGGGAAAAGTCTTGGTCAAACTAGATTCCCAGCTGACAACTAATAGAGTCCTATAAAAGGTATCCGTATTCCCCATAAGATACCACACAGCTGGGTTCTCTGAAAGACCTACACAACTCAAAAACATAGTAGTTTTTATTATTAATCTGCCTCTGCTGCTCTTTCTCCTCTATATTCTAATGCTCATCATTATGACATGTACCATATATAATGAGAGAAATCTTGTATGTTTGACAAACACTTCTGCACCACTCCTGAAATGGCTGTGAGGTCTGAGCCATCCAATGTTGGAGATGGAGGGTATACATACATAGAAGAAAAATATAACCAAAAAGGAGTATATGTAGGAATATAGTTGCTATCCTAAAAAATCCATCCTACATTCCATTTCTTGTTACATTAGAGTGAGGCCCTTACCACAACTGTGCTGCGATCCTGCATTGTCCCATCACAATCCTGGCAATGCTGTTGCTGGGATGGGACCAGGACCTGAATGCTCCCCACTGCACTGGTCAGCTGCTGGTGGATGGGTAGTGTTAGGGGCACTCTGCTCCCTTCCACAGTACAGCTGGCTTCTTCCTATGCTATACTGCAGAAGGAAGCAATTGATAGCTTTTCCACCCTTCCTGCATGCCTGTAGCCGATGGGATCGTTGTGCAAAGGAGGCTATTACCAGATTTTTTCCCCAGTAATAGTATACGGTGTGATCATGATGGCTGGGAACATGATAGCATCAGGACTGCAATGACATCATGCAGTGGCATGCATCACGGACCGGCAGCAACATGTCCCCATGCCAGGATGGCACTGTCATGTGATAAGGGCCTGAGATGCACGCATATAGGAAGTATGCAAAGGGATCTTGTAACACTTTTGAGACTGAGAGAAATAAATTGGTAGCATAAGCTTTCATACCAAGTCCTTTCTCTCAGTTAGTCTTAAAGATGCTACAAGATCCATTTGCACACCAATCCAGGCTAACACAGCTATGTTTCTGAATTCTGTAACATATAGGATGTGTGAGACCTGGCTTAACAGCAGTATAGGTAACAACAATCTAGGGGTATTGGTAGATCACAAACTAAGCACAGTTCAGCAATAGAGCAGAGTGGCTTGAAATTAAATTCTAGATTGCATCTCCAAGGAATAGTGTTTAGATTAAAAAAAGAAGTAATACTATTCTATAGGTCGACAAGTGACTTAAAAGGCATATACACATACATTCTGCTTTGGCCTAACTTCATCTGGAATATTGTGTATAGTTTTAGGAACCACAGTATTGACAAACTAGAATGTGTCCCAAGGAGAGTCAACAAAAATGGTGAGGAACCAGTAAGCCAAATGGATGCAGGGGTCAGGTATATTTAGTCCAAATAAGGGAAGATTAAGAGGTACATATCGATTTTGAAAATTTGAAGAGCTGTCACATAGATAATGGAGTAGTATTTTTTCCTTCATTGTGGAGGACCTGAACCAATGGGCTAAAATTACAAGGAAAAGGATTTCGGTTAAACTTAAAGAACTGTTCAGGAGTGAAAAAGGCTGCCTCAGAAGATGCCTCAAAACTTTCCTTTGAGGTTTTAAGCACAGGCTAGATGGCCACCTATAATGGGTGTTGTAATGGTGGATTTCCTTCTTCAGCAGAATATCAGCCTAGTGCTAAAAGATCTTTGAAGTCTCTTCTGGCTCTCAGACTCTATGATTTTGGGCTGGATTAGACATAAGGATCAAGATGAGAACAAATGTCAGATTCACTAGTTCCCTCCTCCCTTTTCTTGTAGACTGGAGTTGAAGACTTCCAAATATTATTAAACCATAGTTTAATAATATTTGGAGCACTGGGGGAGCAGTGGTTAAATAAGAGTACTGCAGCCACAAGGTTGTGAGTTTGATCCTGCTGGGTTCCAGGTTGACTCAGCTTTCTATCCTTCCACAGGTCAGTAAAATGAGTACCCAGCTAGTTGGGGGCACTTAGCTAACACACTGTAAACCGCTTAGAGAGCACTTAGCTGATAAGTGGTATAGAAATACACATGCTATTGCTATTCTTTTACATCTGAATCAGGAAAATGTGGTTTTACCTCTTTTTACGAATACCAGGTGCTATAGGCTATATTCAGAGCAAAGAACTAGCAAAACTGTTTCTGAGTATTCCTTGCCTAAGAAAACCCTATGAAGCTACCTATTGCCATGTGTCAATAGGTAGCTTGAAGATGCACATGCACGCATGCACACGCACACATACACACACACATTAATATTAAGCTTGAATATGAAGCCAAAATCAGACTGTAGGTAGATTAGGCCAAGAGGCAATAGCCTAGCTGAGGTCACTAAGTGATATTTATGAATAAGCAGGGAGCCGATACTTCTTAAGACACCATGGTAATCACATTTTCAGTCCCAAGGAATATAAAGTACTAGTAGTCTCTTCCTCTTTCTCTCTTCTGAGGGAATCGTGTAAAGGGTGCTCTGTACCTCCCAGTGCCTGGAGATGGGAAGCCTGCTTAATATTTTCAACAGCAGTTGCTCAGGCTATGACCCATGGTACTCTAGTATATGAATTCTCTCTCGAAATTCTATTACACAATGATTGAGAAAACATGTGTGATTTGACTGAGTGATGGTCACCGGTGGTGCTTGAACTAGACTTTCATTACCAATACCCATCAGACACTTTTATTATCAGGTGCCTTACTTTCTCAGCCATAAGCACGCATAATGTATCCATATGACTGACAATCACTTTGCAGCAACTGCTGAGGGCTCCTGAGACTGGTGGGCCTAAACTCCATCCGTAACCACAAAACAAGGGGATTATTAATATGACAGATAGAGGGTATCTGGAAATTTATCTGAGTTAAACCTCCAAAAGGGAAAGATGATATATAGTATCATTGAACTTGTCACACAAAATAAAGAAAAATCCTAGCTATCTGAATGTTTAATATTGCAAGATGGTAAATGCCTCACCCTATGATCTCTAACCTGTTGGAGAAGAGGAATATGGTCTTGCTCCATGGCAAACACTCACTGATGTATTTTTTAGACAAGACAAAACAGAAAATAGCCAGAAAGTAACCTGGATCAATGATATTATCAGAACATGCTAATGCGAAATTCATCTTCCTAAGACCTGCTGGCTTGGCTGCTTGGAGACAGGGAGGTATGTATGCAGCAGCAGCAGCCGTATCTTCCTGGATGTGAATTTGCTCTGACCTATCAGTCTGCCACCTTCATGACCAGGTCCCCTATTGTCTGTTGATTCTGGGCATGCCTTCAAATATATCTAGTTCAGTAAATGAGGGAAGTCATCTGCTTAATTTGCTTTTCTGTTCTGAATGGGAAGAGGATGGTCTTTATGATGTACAGCCTGTAATTACTCCTGCTTCATGGGTAAGTGACTACCTTGTTAGTTTTAGAGTAGAGAGAGGCTTAAATCTCTGTATGGGTAAAGACACTTAACAAGATGGCCTGCCAGTTTTGGTTTACAGGCCCCTTACTTAATCACTTTTAAGCCAGCTTGGAAAATAGTTTCATTGTAACATGTTCTAATTTTGACAGGCCACATACTCCCTTCCAAGCTTGCCTGGGTTCTAAGATGTTGAGGAGAGGCCAATCATTTGGCCCTATCACTCTAGGAGACACAATTGTCAGGGATTTGAGGAGAGGGTCTTTTCAGTGACCTTTGGCAAACTTAGCAAGTTTTGTTTAGGCAGGCTTTTGGAATGTAAGCTCCTCTGTTCCTTTAAGAGTTTTTAATGGGTTGAGTTATATCGATTTTTTTTAAAATTGTGCTTTAATGGATTTATTTTTATTTATGTTTTAAAAACAGAGGATTTTAATTAATATTTTGTTTGAAAGCTTATTTTATTATGATCAGTCTCCTTGGGTGTCATTTTGCCTGCATAAATTTAATACAAACTAAACACGGAACATGGACACAATCTCTAGAAGGCAGGCAGTTTGAAAAATATTCTTCTGAAAGTTATCTGTTGAAAAACGTCTTGACATCAGGTTGAGGGGTGAAAAGAGCCTAACTTCACTGAGAGAGGAGTAGAGAGAACTGTGCTGTTGACTAACATTCTGGAAGGCAGCTTTCGAACACATCTTATAGCAATGTTCATGTGTTCTGCAGTGTTGGTGGTTTGTGTGGGGTTATATTATGCAAGTCCCACTATATATCTTGTTTTCCGTCTACAGTGGCACTGAAAGAAAGGGTCCCAGCATCTGTCACCAAACCCCTACACAGGGGCATGCTTCAGACCTCAAATGCCAAGAAGTCCTCTTCACCCTCCCCCAGCTTTGTATCAAGCGGGAATTTGCCCTAGAACACAACACATATTTTCTTGAGGGCTGCAGGGGAAGACTAATAGGTAGTGGTAGGAAAGCTATCTTCCATTGAGCATCTTACTGGCATTACTGAACATCTTACTAAGGCATCCCTTACCCATTTAATGAGACCTCTGAAATTACTGGCTTGATGGATATGAAACTAGATTTTTAAGAAAAATTGAATTCATTTGAAATTGTATGTATTTATTATAATTGTTGCATTATTTCTCATTCATACCTATATCATAATGAGATGCACAGCTCTTAATCAGGATCCATTGGTTTTCCAGTCCTGGTGTATTTGAATTGGGATTTTAATGTAGAAATGAAAGCAAAATAATGGACTTGAAAAAGTGAGGTAGAAAAAGAAAACAACATGAGACAATGGTTAAATATTCATCTTATTGTATTGTTTTTGGTCTAAAATAATCTCCTCTATTAACACACCATGTGTCTTCCTGAAACGGAGAAGATAAGCCTGACTTGGGGCTATGGGAACAGACTCTTTATTCTTGATATATGGACGAATAAGGGCAATAAAAGCCAGATGATGTGAGAGTATCTCCTTGTCAGATCTAGGTTTAAGTAAAGCAAATTGCCCTTGCTTTCAACTTTTAGAAATAAAACTGACATGGTGCAGAGAGCAGGATCAAGACCTGTGCCAGCTATAATCGTAGGGTCCAAAGCCTATGTAGAGTAGGAGTATCAGAACTAAATCCTGCCAACATCCACCACAAGTAAATCAATTCCTGCCTGAAAGCAGATAGGGTTCAAAAGACTTTTAATTTTTTTAAAAAGACACTTTAATCTCTGTATTTTTAATAATCACCCTGTGTGATGGACATTTGTTGACTTCGAGACATAGTATTTTACCTTCTCTTCTTGTGTTTAGGACTGTTTGCTGTGTCAATTTGTGCTAAGTTAAAAAATGTGTGCTGGGGATGGAGTAATAAACTATTACTGACTTTGGCTCAAACTACTTGAGTAGCTTTTTCCCCCCCAACATGAACAGAGAAAGAGTTCTTTACTGCCATGAAAACAGCAGGCGGTTTCTTTTTGTGCCAGGCCAAGTTGCCAAGAAGCACCATTTGAAGCAAGGGGATGCCCTGTAACCTTCCTGGCACCTTGATGATAATCTATTACTTCCACTCAGACAAAATCCACAGTTTTTACCATAAAAAATGCAGTGCTTCCCAATCCTGCAGACAAAGAATACTCGATGTGGTGGCTTTTTATTATCACTGTAAATGCTTTCAGAATCATTCTGAACATGTAAACTTAAGGACATGACTTCTACAAACTTCCTGCATAAACTTCCTTGAACACTGTTCCAAAGAAAAAGTGTATTTAGATACACATAACAGGCCACAAACTAGGTAGTCCATTTTGGAACTTTCATGCCAGTGGGATTAACAAGGCTGTGCACTACTTCACAATATAGATAAGACAGAAATAAAAGAAGCATATCAGTGAAAGCTCCCCACCTTTTTCCTCCCAAGCAATGCACAGATTTCTAATGTTATTGCATAGATGTAAATATTCACAAGTTGACATACCACTCACATGAATGCTAGTGAGGCTTTTAAATCACTACCTAAAAAAAAATCAAAAGATAGGCTTCTGTTTCCAGTATATATGTCTTTTCAAATGGGAAGAAAACAACAAATCTGAACTTATCAGCCATTTAATGGCCCTGGCCGAAGACAGGCTGTTTCAGCAACACTGACCTTGGCTGTAAACTCCAGTCTTCTGTCACCTCTATTAGGCATTCTATATCTGGCCTTCTGCCCTGTTAGCCCTGAACAAGCTACATATGCTTCTAAAAAGCCCAAGTAAGGGACTCAAGTTACATAGGGGAGAATGAAGCAGCTGATCAAAGCTCTTCACGGTTCAAGAAAGAGTTGGGAGCTAATATTGCCATTGCTCCTTCATTCTCTGACTGAACCCACTGTTTGTTCTGTGACATCACACCAATACTGCTTTAACAACAACAAATTTAATTTCTCAAAGGTTATTACGCTCCAAGAACTTCCACTTGATAGCATGACCTGATCCAGGAAACAATGTCTTAGTACAAACAAAACCTTCTGGTTCATCAGTTTCTCTCCAAGCCCTTGTGAACAGGATAAGAGAGTCTTCCAGGAAGGTATACCACTTTTAACACTCGGTTTGTCAGCTGAAGGCCTTTGAGAGGTTGGGAACTTGGGGCTTTTCCTGATGATCAGATATTATGCACCTCATACAAGTTTGTGCTCAAGGCCTAAGTCCATTCATTCATTCATTCATTATTCAAAATATTTTTACCTGGCTTTTCAGTATAAAATTCCTAACATAGCTTACATCCCATTGGATGGCCAGAGGAGGAAAACTGGCTGTTAAAAAAAAAACCCCTAATAAAATAAAGTTTAAAATTTAAAGTGAAAAGATGCAAATCTAGAAATAAAAGGGTAACAAAACAATGCTATTCTGATGCAGAGAAAGGTGCACCACTGTCCATTAAAGCTCATTAGTCTTTTAAGGTGACACAAGAATCATTGTTTTTTCTACAACAGACTGACATGGTTATTCCCACGGAAATATAAAGCCTGTTTAAAAAGTCTGCCTAAGTCTCCCCTTTTCTCTTTTTCAAGACTAGTTGAGTGCTTTCCAAACCAAAGCAGTATAGCGTAGAATTTCTCAGCATTTAAAACAAATCAAGTATAAAAAAGTGACAAAATGACAGGACATGAGGGAGAGCTGTGGTTTGTTACTATATCAGAAGCACTATTGATAGCTGACCATGAGACTTACATAGTTGCAATGACTAACACTAAGGAAGGAGGGAAAGAACTGCATGCCACCAATCACAATGCTACCTATTAAAACATCTATACCTGCAGAAGACGTCTGAATCTCATGCAAAGGTTTATTATTTGTATTCATTATCTTGAGGCAAATCGTGGTTTAGAAATTTTCTCAACATCCTTCCCGCTCTTACCTGGGCCTTTATCTTGGAGAAGATCAAGAATGCCATATCTGCTAAGTAAATATTTGGATGCTGTCTTGAATTATTTGCTGAAGGACTTCACATGAAGATTCTTTGATGCAAACCCTACTCCTCTCCCTTCCCCCTGCATGTTTTATTATTCAGCCAGACTTGGAGGAGAAGCCCTTAATAAAAGTTAATAAAAAGGGAGTTCTCGGTTATTAAAAAAACTCAACATACCAATTCCTATGATGCAAGTGGAACTGATGTTTTAAATCTATTACATACTGTACAGTTAAAATATTACAATACTAATTTGCTCAGATATAAGCGCAAAAGCCTAGTATGAAAAGAAACCAGGATTTCTGTGCATTGATATTTTTGATTTAATTCATAAGAAATTTAAAATACATGACTATTCCCCCTTTTTTAGCTCCACCATTCATTCATTGACTTGCATGTGGCTGTATGAAGTTTCAACGTGGAAGATACCACAGGTGTCAAGTATATTGCATTCACTTCACCTAACTTCCTTGCACCCATTCTTGTGAGAATTCTTGGTTGGCAGATCATTGAGTACTAGGATCAATCAGATTGCAATGTTTGCAACAGCAATTATTTCACAAAAGTTGACACTGCCTTTTTCATACTTCTGGCTCCCATTGTCAATTTAGTGCTACAGAGCAAATTCAGTTTTGTAAGACAATAGCAGCTGGTAAAACTATCTTTTTTAATATCGCTGATTCTGCTTTAAATGAAAACAAACCTTACTGGAAACAGCTTTTCTATAATTAACAGTGGCCCTTTTCACACGAGGCAAGGAAATCGCACTGCGATGCTTCCGGCCGTTTTTTCCGCATCCATGCTAACGCGTGCTTTAATTTATGACGTTCCATATGGCTCTAGCGTGAACCGGTCTAGTGTGTGTTAATAGATCCACACATTCTCGTCATGGCCACTCCCGTTATTCTCATAACCTCGCCCCCTTCGGCTGTGATTGGCTATTTTTTTAAAAAATAATGGCTCCGTGCGGCCACCTAGGTGCTCCCACGACACCTCCCCCGCCTCTCTCTCCTTTTCAGCTCGAGGTTTATTTATCTGCGTTGGTTTTTCCCGCCCGTTCTTTTTTCTGCTTTCTGGCTTTGCAATGGAGGACAGGATTATGACTGACGTTGCCAGGGTCCTGGGGCTGTTTATGGTGGTTCTTGGTGTTGTGACAGCCACAATGCAAGGCCAGTGGGCCAGAGATAGAGCGAGGCGGTCCAGGCTCTATCGGGACCATGAGTCTGACGACAGCTTTTACGCACCCCTGCTGAGAGGCTCCTCGCGGCGTGTGCCATGCCCAAGAAGATGGTGAGTTTGGGAGAGGATGCGCAGGATGTCATGGGCCGAAGAGGTTCTGGCCAAATGGGACAGTGGTTCTACCATTTCCGGATGACCAAGCCACCCTGTTCGAAATAGCTGACCATCTGCGCCCCCACCTGGAGAGAAGAGCCACAGAGATGCGCCAACCAATCTCTGTGGAGGGGGGTGGCCGTTCCCTTTTTGGTGGCTGACAACCCCTCTCATATACTGAAGGGCGAACATTTTCTTTATTGGGGATCTCCACAGCCCGGGGTAATGTAACCGAGGGGGCCTTGCGATAGAGCATGTGCTTCTCTCATCCACCATTTGCCTTGGAGACTATTGGAGAGTGAGTACTCTAGAACCCAATGTCCCCAAAAACACATAGCTCTGCACTCGCTCCTGTGCTAACACAGGAGCATTTGGGATGCTCTCTGGCCGCCCATTCCCAAGCAACCCCTTTCCCCTTTCACCCCTAGGAACACATGGAATTGCTGTATTTCCTGGCCAGACAGCACACCCTACCTCTTTCTCCTGGTGGCACTCTCTCAGCCCAAAACAGTTCTGTCACAATCATCATTTTACATTGACTGGCAATTTTCGGGTCATAGAGCACACCCTTGGGGGGAAAACTACCCTGGTCCCACAGCTGCACTCCCTCCCTTGTAGCACAGCCATTATAAATGCTAAAATATAAATGTAAAAATATATTTAAAGATAAAATAAAAAAAGGCCAGCTTTCTGTGCTTGTCTCTAGGACGAAGACACACGACAACACGCATAAAAACCCCCAAACCCCACCAAGGGAACATGGAAAGTTCATTCCTATGTGGCCCCACACTGTTCCCAGACTTGTATTGCAGTTCATGTGCAATTCCTCTGAACATTAACTATTCTTTTTTGTATCCCACAACCAAAACCATGGAGGGTTTTCCCCCACCGCATGGGTTTCCCCCAATGCATCGGCGTGATTGAGGGAACACGCTTTTCCTGCGGCCCCCCAAAAGGGAAAAGAGGGGAAGAGTTCGTGAACAGGAAGAGGTCCTTCCCCCATACTCCTTCAGGGGATGGTGGACCATGAGGGGAAATTCCGGGAACTTTGTGCTCGGCTACACTGGGAAAACGCATGATGCGCCCTTTTTCCGGCACTCCTCCCTGGGGGCACGCCATGGGGCGGGACGGTTTGCCCCTGGGAACCCAACCATCACCATTGGGGGTGTTGTCATTGGCCCTGTGATCCTGGGTGATGCTGCCTCCCCCCTTTTCCCGGTGGCTGATGAAGCCATATGGAGGACCACTGGACCAAAGGAAGTGGCATACAACAGAGTGTTCAACCGCTGCCGGAATGTCGTGGAGCGGGGCCTTTGGAAGGCTCAAGGTTTGGTGGGGCTGTCTTTCCGCTCCTCTGACTGTCTCTGAAAAGAACTACCTCCCTGTGGTTACAGCTTGTGTGGTCCTTCATAACATTTGTGGGGCAAGGGCCACATATTGCACCCTGAACCAGCTCCCCCCCCCCCGCTGAGTCTTCCCACCTCCTCAGAGGACTTTTGTCCCTATGCCTCTGCGAGGAGGCTCTGGGAAGGGGAAAGCGTGAGGAGTGCAATTGCGGGCCTCATTGAGGGAGACAGTGGTTAGGGGAGGTCCCCCAATGGGAATCACTGATGAAGCAGTCTGTGCCTTTCAACATTTGATAAAGTTTGCTTGTTCGTTGTTACAGTTTGAAGTTGTCCCTTGTTCTACCCCCCCCCTTTAGAAACACTACCATTTTGTAAATAAATGTTTCAAACTTTGTCTTGACTTCAGAACATGTTTTACTTTTATTCAATTAACAGGCTTAACAACAATATCAACAGCGTAAAAAATTTTGGCTTTTATAAAAAAACCTTGACAAATGTTACTTCACATTTGCAAGGAAAAAGTAAAACAAAACAGTAAACAAATACAAAAATTTAGCAAAAAAAAACAAATGGACCATTAAGGGGGGGGATGTTTTTCTTAGGGGCTGTACCGGTGGCAGGGTCTCTTAACGCAAGGGAACCTCCTACTTGCTGCTTCCTGCTGGGAATACGTTGAAGCGCTTGCCTCCAGAGCAAGCCTCTGGCTGCTCTCCGCCTCGGGGGTTGGAACCCACACAGGCATCAAACCTGGGTTGGACTCTACCACTTCTTTCCTTCACTGTGTCCGCGAGGGTAAAACATTCCCTTTGGGACCCCATTTTTTGGGAGGGAGATGATCTCTCGGCTTTCCTTTCTGCCGCCAGGGTAGTGTCCTGCTGGTACCCCCTTTGGGCCTGTCCCCTGTTAATTTCCTGTTGCTCCCTTATGAAGTCCATGGTAGCTATCGCGCAAGCGACGGTGTCACTACGGCCTGCTTTCGGCCCCTCTGCCCGGACCATTCGTATCCTGCCCTTTGGAGACATCCCCGCCGTGGGAATGGGGCGTGGGACGTGTGGTGTTCCATTACTGGCCTCATCTAGGGAGACTGAAAACACAACAGAAGCAATATAAAGAGTGGTTAGGAGTGTGATTACAAAGTAGTTCCCACTTTGCAATTGCCAAGGGATAAACCCTGGAAAACATGTTCCATAGGGATACTTTACTGCTAACAGTGGGTTCCTCCGCTCCCGGTTTTGCCCCTGTGGGATTAATACATCAGAATATGTACAGAATTTATGGCTGTGGATAAGGGCAATTGTTAAATCTCACCTGGGCCTGTGGTGCTTTCATTCTCAGTTCTTGAGGTACCGGCCTCACTGGAGTGGTACTGATATCATCGAGTGCATGGAGATATAGGTATGGGAGGACTCAGCAGCAGGGCTAACACATTGGCTGGCAATAGAAATACCATAATGCATTGCCCCAAGCTCTCACTCACCCCACATCAGCCCCCCGGGGAAGGAACATCAATTATAAATGCTTGGGAATAAATCTCTAGCATTATATCACCACATGCACACCATCAAACTACTGATACCCTTTAAACACCTCTTGTCCCCAAATGTATCTTGTGCAAGGGGCATCACTGAAAGAGCAATACTTTTTTGGGTTTCATATGCTACCTATACACTCTGCAATATAGTACAAACAGACAAGGCGCATACTGTGTTCCATTATTATGGATCTATGGATCCCATTGTCATTCCAATACACAGGTCAACTACTTCAGCTCCAAGATCATGACAATGCATATGTTTCAGGCAATGATAACATTTTCTTGTGAGGCACTACAACTTTAAAGCTAAATTTCCCTTTTAGCTCTATTTGAAAGGGAAAGGGGGGTAAAATTGCAATTTATTCTCTGACTGCACATGCCCAATACATACAGTTTGAGGCTGCTTGCATGGGTGCACCTTTTAAAAAAGTGGTTTGCTTTAAAATTACTATGGGGCCAGCACAAAGGTGTAGGGGGGGAGAAAAAAACAAAACCTCTTGGTGTCTTGTCACACACCCCCTGGCTTCCGGATGTGTCTGCATGGACGAATCATGGGCGTTCTCGTCGAACAGTTCTTGGCTATGTGCCTGCTCTTCAACTGCAAAAGTAATGGGGACATGAAAGTGGCTGGAGGAAAACTTTTGGGGCCCAAAAAAGAAGAGGTTTCATAAGAACAAATGCAAAATAATTAATGTAAAATTTGGGGAAAAAATTAATTATTACATCAATGAATATAAAATAAATAAATACAAGGTTTTTTTTAGGGAATCATAATACCTTCCGCTGCAGCAGCGTCGTCCTCAGCCTGCTCCCTGTCCTCTGCCACCTGCAAAACTGGCGATGACCCTCGGTGGAAAAGGGGACTCGCATCTTCCCCCAAAATTCTTGACAGATCCTCAAAGTATGGGCAGGTTTTCTCTGGAAGATCCTGTCCTTTTTTTTTTGGGTGCAAACCGCGTGGCGGTAGTCCAAATGCAGCCTTTTAGTTTTGGTCCTGCATTCCTCCGCAGTCCTCTTATGTCCCCCCCTAGCCATTTCCTTTTTGGGTATGTCCTCAAAAATTTCTATGTTCCTGTAGCTGTCCTGGAGGTCAGCTTGAAAACCCTGCTCCCCCCAAACATCCAGCAAATCCCTGATCTCTGACGGGTGCCATGCCACCCCGTTCCTTTTCCCTCTTCTTCCTAACCTCGAAATCTCCCCCCTCCATTGCTGGAGACAGTGTCTTGAGTGAATGCCTGGTTTTCCATTCTCTCCTTCTCCCCGCTGCCCCAAAGGGTTTCTACCTCACCACGCTGTTCTTCCACCTCAAAATGGCTCCTTGCGGGACCTGCGCAGCTCCTTTCCGGCAAGCCTTCGCACATGTGCAGTGCCACCCAACAGGTAGCGCGTTCGGACCCCCGCAGGAAGGTGGGGGAACTGAGGGTTTTGTGGGCGTGGGAGTAGGAGAGGAGGGAGCGTGTGCTGTAGGCTAGGTGAGGTTGAACTTTTATTTCTTCTATTTCCCTGCTATTTCCCTGTGTCCCCCTTCACAATTTAGCCCTTCTTCTTTCTATCCTCCACTTTACTAATTTTTTTGGCCATTTCCTTTACCCATTTTCTCAATCCCTTCCTGCCTTTGACCTTTTCCCCTTTTTTGGGGGGGGCCCGTTTTAGATACATATATAGGTAGATAGATAGGTAGATAGATAGGTGGATTTTCCTTTTTTTTGGGGGGGGGGGGGGGATTACAGCTTTTTTAATATAGGGGGGGGGTGGGGGGGGGAGATAGAGATAGATAGGTAGGTAGGGAGAGATAGGTAGATATATAGATGTAGATAGATAGATAGATAGTTATATAGACAGATACATATAGAGCTGTTGTTTTGTATATATATATATATAGATAGATAAAGAGAGAGAGAGAGACTGGATGAGAGATCAATAAAAGAGAAACAGAGAGAGATAGAGGGAGAGAGAAAAAAGGGTTTATCTTTTTTTAGCCCTTGGGAAACATCATGGAGCGTGGGGGGGCCCCGTGGGCGATTTTGAAATTAGGGAGATGCTAGCGATGGTTAAAATGGTGCGGAGGCGTCCATGTGCTGCTCCGTAGTACCAATGCTCCCAATAGGGAGTACTACGAGAGCATCGCTAGAGGGTTGTCCTGACAGGGCTTCCAGAGGACGGTCGCCCAGGTGAACTCAAAGTTCAAGACAATCAAGGTCCCTAGATGCAATGGAGAGGTTCAATGGGCACCCCCCCCACGCTGCAAGGCCAGCCTTCTTCACGACGATGCTAAAGCTCTGGAAGTCAGCGGGGTGCCCTTCATGGCATAAAAACAAAAAGGATGTGGGGTATTTTTCACACCCATCCCTGCCCCAATGAACAAGTACTGGAAAGTTGTCATCTGGGAACCAAACAGGGGGGCCTGCTCATTCCCTCTGAAATTTAATCTGACACAATTAAAATCCCATGTGCCACTTGCACAGGTGCAAAAACGCCATGAGAGTGGGCCCCCCTGAGAGGTGGATGTCGCCAGCGCATCAAAAGAGGGAAGGTTGGCGCAATTTCCTTTTTTGGAGTTTTTATTTAGTGGGTTTTTGGCTTGGTCATCTCTGTTCCTCTGCACTGTCAAAACCTGGGGAACAGGTGCACTTTTGCTATGGCAAGGGGAAGGTGCAGAGCGATGTTCTGGCAATGTTTATGTTTTAGTTGTTTTCTGTCCACCTCTTTGTTCAGAGCAAGAAGCCATCTTATTTGGGGACACCTCGGGGGCTGGGAAGGGGAAAGATGCTGGAGGTGCTGCCGACGTTCAAGGTAAAATTTACCAGAAATATGTGTCAAAAACTTTATTAATAAACCCAAAAACAAGCTTTGTTTTTTTGCCTGACAGTCGTTCCCACCTTTTTAACCAGGGTGGGCCCGGCCCGGGGACTCCCCCGCATTCTTCCTCCGGGTCCAGCTCCAGCAGGCTTGTAATTGATATGCTGGAGGGAGAAGCACCAGATGTGGGAGGTACACCAATTTCCAAAAGCAGAATGGTTTACTGATGTATTGGTTAATAGAAAGGACAACTGTGCAGTGTCCTTTTTTTTTTCAGGGGGCTCCTGGGGGAAAACAAAGGGGAAGGGGAAAGGACAGAGGAAATACCAGGCCCATCCCCCAGCTGGCAAGTTTTTTCTGAATTCTGCCACTGATGTTTTTTTATAGGCGCCAATCCACCTGCAACGAGTGGTCGGTGGCCAATGCTCGTTACTGTGATTTGCCCTAGGTCCATCCCCCTTTTGGATCGTTTTACCCTTTCAGGGGCGATGATGGCAAGGATGACAGAGCTGGAAAGAAAGACCATAAATCTCGGTAAGTAAGCAATTAGCATAATTAGGAAGTCGGGATCATTCAAGGGCTGTCTGTGATCATGCGGCCATGGTATTCTAACAGCTGCTTTTCTACCCACAGACGAGACCGTCCGGGTGTTTTACAGAGGTTTCCATGGGCCTCGATCAGTCATATGCGGGGGGTAAGACAAGAAATTAGGGTGATGAAAAAAAAAAATTAGTAGGATTGGGCGCCTAATGTAAATATTGCAGTGTATTAAGATTTTATATTTATATTGTTAAATGTGTATAATGTGTCTTGTACAGAGAGTTAGATAGTCAATAGCTATCTTTACTTGTTACTGGTTTTGCTGTATTCTTTCTTTTTATTTTTAATAAATAATAATTTAAAATTTTTTCCCTTTCACTCTCAGTCCCCCAAAATCTAGGGCGGTTTGAAGTAAAAACAACCTAATTGGAAACCAAAAGCCATCACAATAAAGAGGAAATAAATAAATATATTTATTTAAAGTGCCACCCTTAATAGCAAGCCTCACTTTCCCTATGCACTTACCACCCTCCATCCTAACCAGTGTGCAGCAAAGGGGACATTTTCAGCACCTTTTTTGGGGCTGCAGAGACCAGGGAGGAGTTCATTCCCCCCTTGTGCACCTGTGGCGGGGGGCAGCGTTAAATGGCATTCCCACGCATTCTTCCCAATCCCCAAAGGTTTTTCCACAGCCAGTGTGATAGTTAGGACAGTTGCAGAAGGTTTTGTGCCACCGCAGGGAAGGATTCAAGGTGTGGAACCCTGTTCTGGCCGGGAAGTACTCCATGTCCATGCTTCCCTGCGGGGAGGGGGGGGTTTTTAGTGGCCAGGCCCTGCTTTCGCCCCTCTTTCCGTAGGGACGCAGACGCTGTTCAGTTTTACCGGGTTCCCGGAAAGGGTCACCACAGGGAGGACTAGCTTTCCCCCTGTGCACCTGTGGCGGGGGGTAGCGTTAAATGGCCTTCCCACGCATTCTTCCCCCAAACCCAAGGTTTCTCCACAGCCAGTGTGATAGTTGAGGATGGTTGCAGAAGGTTTTGTGCCACCGCAGGGAAGGATTTAAGGTGTGGAACCCTGTCTGGCCGGGAAGTACTCCATGTTCTATGCTTTCCTGCGGGGAGGGGGTGTTTTTCAGTGGCCAGGCCCTGCTTTTGCCCCGACTTAGCACCCTCCATCCTCTCCAGTGTGCAGCAGAAGATGTTTGCAGCACCCTTTCTGGGCCTGCAGGGGACCAGGGAGGAACACTGTCTGGCCGGGAAACCCCCCATGTCCCATGCTTCCCCCTCCCTCCCCCTTTCCCCCCAGCAAATTGGGGCAGAGGGAAGGACAGCTGCAGCACAAAGCCAGCTGACCCCCTTTTTAAACTGACCCCGTTCCACCTCCCCCTCCACCACACACATTCTGCCCCCCGCCGCAAAAGCCCCCCTGCCCCATGTGCCTCCATGATCTGGGCATTTCAGGGCATGAGGCATGAGAGCCCCCCCAGCACTTTTCCCGAGTGAAAGTGCCAAATAACAATTAATAATTTAATGGCGAGGCTTCCCACGGGGCCCCTGGCCAGCCCCCAAACTGCCCTTTCTGTCCTGTACCCTCAAGGCTGGGCAGCGAAGGGTCCTCCTCGACCCTGCCGTGGCCCCCCGGCTCCCACATCCAGCGGCCTCCCCTGGGGTTTTAATGGCCAGATTACTCAGGAGGAGACTTGCCCAAAGCACCCACCCCCAAGCCATGAGCCCCCCCAACCACATATTCCCAGCCTCCTGAACCATCAACAGCCCCATGCACACATGCAGTAAGCATTTTTAAGTGAAAAATAAAAAAAGAAAAAAGAAAGAAAAAAACCCAAACTATGTACCTGCAATCTTTTTTCACCGCTTTCTGAGGATTAAAAAATGGCGCCGTCCTGTTCTTTGTGGGGCGGACCAACTGCTGAAGCTGTCCACGCCCATGGCCCATCCTCCGTTGATCTCATGGGCGAATCAGCACGTATCTGCGCTTCTATACAAGTGAGCATGTACGTGATAGCGCGCCTCGGGGAAAAAAAAGACCACATTTTTTCCGGTTTTTAAAACGCTCGTGCAACGACAGTTGGAGGCGTCTCTGCGCGGATTTGTGGGTAAAAATTAAAAAATCAGACTGAAACTGTCAGGATCCAGCCTTCATTTAGCAGAGTCACACAGAGAAACGGTTAAAAGTTTTGTCTAATGACTTGTGGCTTCAGACTGGTACTTGGAATAAACACAGACACAGGTAGCTTTAAATAAAAGACTGAAGACTTTACTAATGACTCTTCATTTACATCTGTATTGAGAGTCTGCTACCTGTCTAATCTAGTTGAATAGGAGAATCTTTGGTTTAACTCACCATCCTTCTCGACGGGATTCGAAGCATGCATAGAGTTCAGAGAAAGCAGCCATTGAGAACAAAGAAAGGAAGAGAGATCGGAGAGAGGAGAGGTCTTAACTTTTATAAGACCGATGACCCAAGCACAGTCCTGGGTCACATGATCTGATCACCTGAGAACCAAAGGCATTTATGATCATGCAATAAAAGACAGAGAAAGGCAAATGGAGAAGATCTGGCATGCAGGAACAAAGGGAGCCCTATCTGGCTATGACCCACTTGTTCTAAAAACAAGATGGGGGAGAGAGAATGCTGAGATTTTTCCAACAGTTTTGAGGTGTGGAAATGAAAAATTAAAGACGACGCAGCGCACTCCAAGGTATGGAAGACCTCCGTCAGAGGTCACGCTACCACGTTTTATTACCCCCTGTGTGGAAAGGGCCAGTATTTCTGTTTAATAATTTAGAGTCCATCACATATTTCATCTTCTCAGGTACCCATACATTGCACTAATGTTTATCCTAGGGATAGCTGGAAACTCTCTATGTTGGGCAAATTTTGCACAAGTCTTCCCTCTTAGGCACTGGTATGGAGATTCGTCCACGTTGGATAGTCATCAGCACTGCTCTGGATAGGATAAAGCAGGGGCAGGAAACTCTCCCCCCCAAAAAAAATCACTTATATCCTGCCTTTGCCCCCAAAACTGGGACTCAAGGCAGCTTACATGAATCAAAACAAATACGGATAAAAGCAGATATGAAGGCATAAATAAAATACCCTTGGCCCTCCACATTCACTAGAGTTAGGGGCACAGGACTCCTGCAAAAGTAGAAGAATTGCAAATATCAAAATGTGTATGTGTGTCTATGGGAAGGAGGTTGAAGCACTGTGGAGAGAACAGACACCCAAGGTCCAAACCAGGTCAGGGAAAGGAGAGGGAAGGTGGCATGAGTTGGCATGGTGGTCCTATACTTCCTGTCTTTCACCTGTCTCCTTCCTTGGGTGTGGAGTGGCATCAAAAGAGGGTTTGTGGCATTGAGAAATCATGCTGTGAGCTATCCTTGGCTGGCCAGGCAGTGACTGGTGGTGGTGGAGGAGGACCAGAGGCAGGTTTTCAAAGGGCTGCATGGTCTGATCGGAGCCTCCAAAAGGGAAGGTTCAGCTGGAAAAGAAGTGCCTGAGGTGATGGGGCAAGGGTTGAAGAAATTCACAAATAATCAAATCTGTGAAAGTTAAAGCCAAAAATGTAGAAAGCCAACTGTTTACACTTTTGTTGTTGTTAAAATTAAATTAACTATCTGCAGAATTAAAACCCTTTAAAACAAGCAAAAAAAAAGACAAAAATCAATAGAACAAGCACAGTATTACAAGCTGTTGCTCTCAGTTCCTGAAAGTCTTCCAGAATAGAAAGATTATCGCTTCCCAGCAGAGTGGAAACCATACTAGCCTCCCAAGGAAGGGAGTTCAAATTCTGTGAACAAGCACCAAGAAGGCCTTCTCCCATGTTTCCACCAGATGTGAAAGTCTTGGGACTGAGAGCTGGACTTTCTCCAAAGACCTTAGGAGAGTTCATGCAGTAGGATACAGTCCTTCAGACAACTAGTAGCCTTCCAGATGCTGTTGATCTACAACTCCCCTTATTTCCGTTACTGACTGTGCTAGATAGGCCTGATGGGAGCTGCAATCCCAACAAGACCTCCAGTGCCACAGGTTGGCCATTCTGGGCAGAAGGCTGGTTTTCATGTGACTTTAATGAAAACTAGTGTATTTACCCAGCATTGTTCGGGATTTTATTTTTCTCTTTAAGAATTCACCAAACTGTATTCTCTAGCACCTGGAACTTATCCCCATATTCCCCAATCTAATCTGTATTTGTACTTGATAACATACAGAGGTTGGGTTCCTACGGGAATACACTGTTCTCCTCCTTGCTGCTGGGCATCGTCTCCATAGCAACTGGTCTATTCCAGTACCTGTAACTTTTCCTCATAGTTCCCAATCCAATCTGTGTTCTCTGATGACGCTGATGTACTGGCTTTTGATTTTTTTTGCTTCCTGTTGAATTTGTGCAGTGGCTTTATGTTTTTCTGGAAGCATTTTTTGTTTTGAATTTCAACTTTAAGATTGTTCACATATGGAACCCATATAAGGCAAGAACATCTTGTAACAATGTTGTGTGTGTCACTTTAATTTTTCTCACATATGCCTCCCAAACATTTTCTGGCATCTTTATTGATGGTAGGCCTCATCTCCATAGCAACAGGCCCTGAGGCCCAAGAGCTCTCTGGCTGAGAATTCTAAAGGCCTCTCCCTAAACTGCCAACCCCAGGATTCCATAGAATCTTCACAGCCAGCCAATCATATGAGGTCTTCTCACTTCAGCCAATCATATGACATCTGTGCCTGCCCAATGCAGACAAACAGACAAACACTGAGTTTTATAGATAAACATACATTGTAATAAATGAATGTACAAAGCTACTATTAACAACACAAGGTGGTACCCAGAATCCCCGTACTTTGTTGAAAGCATGAAGAACTTAGATAGATCTTGGTGAGATCACAGTGAAGAAAGATATTTATTTAGCCACTGCTAGAGTTATAGCTTCCATTTTCCCCCCATCACCAGTGGCACTTCAATCACCTTCTCATTAAACACAGATGTCTGGCAGGGAAATAAAAGCTAATGGAATGGTAGCTTGTGCCTTACTTCTGCCACCATCTCAGCAGGCACAGAAAGTTCTTGTGAATGCCATTCAAGTTTTAATTAGGGAATTCAAGCAAAAATTTAATTGGGCTTATCTGAAATACAACTTAGTACAGTCTGTTGACTCTATTGCTTTGCTTTGGCTTTCTATCCCTTACATTTTCTCTGATTGCTACTTTCTCCGCTCTGGGAATGTGCATTTACCTTTCCTACTCTGTATAGGCCTTGGCTTGTTATTGTGGGATAACTAACAAAGACAGACATGTTCATACTTAATTTACTGAAAGGTGCCACATGATTGTTGGCTTGGTTATTCTGGTTTATTTAGTGTAACAAGATTCCAACTAAGAGGTAGCTATTTCAAAATGACCAACCTAAAGAAAACATAAGGGATTCCACAAATACTAAATTAGTCTTTTGTTTGTCTTGTTTTGAATAAGAGAGAGGATGGTGACGGTGGTTTGAAAGCTGAGTCTGTGTGCAAATGTGCTTCATGGTTCTCCATTCTCAGTGGGGGTAATGGAGAAGAGAAGATCTAATGCTTCATTTGCTGAGGTCCATTTGATTTCCTTGGCAAGAGTAGGCTGGGCGCAGCCTACTCATGTGGGAAGCTTGTAAACTGGGGTCGGGTAAAACCACTGGCCTTGGAGAGACACTGGCAGTTACTACTACAAGTCCAGAACTGCCCCCTCCAGTGTTGAACGGATGTGAATAATCCCCACACACACCAAAAATGTTCAAAATATTTTTGCTGCATGCACACTTATCGAATATCATATCCCCAAACGTAGAAGTTTGTGTAGGATGCCTTCCAGAGAGAGAGGAATGTCAAAAGCAAGCCCAAAGCCACCTCTCCAAGGCAGACCAAATGCTCAACCTTTTTGCATAGCATCCCTAAATCCTATCCCCTCCCTCTTAAGGAAAATAAAAGAGAAAGGCAAGTTTCTGGGTAGTCTCTAAAAACCACATATGCGTACTTGTTATAGTTGTATGGCCAAACTTGGGAGTTATATGAAATGTAGTAGTTGTAATTCTGGCAGTCAAAAAACCAACACAAACCTCTGAGCTGGAGGGGAGTGTTTTGGGCCAGTTTAAATATTCTCCAAAATGCTTCTCCATGTGAGCTACAGGGAAATCTCTTTTCCCTTTCATGAGGTCTAAAAAAGGTGGAGTGAGAAGGTCTGATGGAAACACAGTTCACTGACCATTTTGCACCACTGTGAATGAACTATAGGTGACAACTGGACTGTTTTGTAGACAATAAGGATATACAGCAATAACTCTTTCTGAAATATTCAACAGTCTGAAGAACCATATTTCCAGAATTATTTACACTAACAAACAAGGCCTTTAGGATGTGCAGATAAAGGGTATATACCACTTGTCTTATTTTTTTTCCCCTGGGATCATATTATTCAGTACAAATGCTCTTTTTGTTTGGAAAGGGGTAGGGAATTTAGAGATCAGACAGCACCACTAGGTAAATATGGTTCTCTGTGCAGGAGAGACTGAAATCCAATTGACCATGTTAAGCCATCATCTCCTTCAGTCTCCAAAGTTTGCAGTAAGAGGATCCTAGCCCTCCAATGTTTTTTCCTTTCTCTTCAGGAGCCTGTGATGTATGGAAATTTGGGGCTCAGATTCTTTCAGTTCCAGCAGGCGGTAAAGAAGCTAAGGGAAAATGAAGGGAGAAATCTGCAGATGAAAGTCTGCGGCTCTGTTTTCCTTTCCAAAGTGCTGCTATGTTCCCATAAGCTTGTGGCTTCCTGCATCCTGCTGCAGTATTAAAAAAGATCCTTTCTATGATATCTTAAGAGGCAACTGTCCAGTACTAACAGGAGGCCTTTTGTTCTCTTCATTTCTAAGTGGACTTTAACCCAGTTACTACAGAGTGAGTCACTGTATAAACAAATAAAACAAAAGCTCTTCTGTTTCCCCCCACCACCACAGGTCAGGGACATGTTAGACTCTGCTCTGCTCTGACCTTCTTTGCTGCCTGCAAGCAGTAACTATGGATGGCATCACTAAACAAGAACATGCTTAATTGCTGCTCTTTTATCAAAATGAAAGGCCAAAAATCCCACACAAATCTACCCCTTTTAATCCCATAATTGTTGATATTCCAATAGAGTTAGGGTTTTATTAACCAAAAGTAATGCAGGGTGAAATTACTCAAAGGAAATGCATGGTATCAGGAAACTATTGAAAAACTCATCTATATTGCCCATGACTTTGGAGAAACCAACCAGCAAATGTTGCTGTCACAACATAGGCTGTCACAAAAAATAATCAGTTAAACGTGAATCCAGCATTAGAAATCCTGGCTCTTTTGATAGGGAAAAAATGGCTGGCTCACAATGGATGAGGGTTTGAAAGACTGGAGGTGGAAGTGAGCTTTTCTGGCTTCAAGTGTAAGAAAGAAGACAAAAGGGGTGCTTTAATAAGCATTTGAGTCTACCAAAGACCCCCTCTCTTCATCCTAATTGATAAAAACTCCTGGTCTTCAAAGGCTGGTTTGCTCTGCATATTCACCTGGGAGTAAGGTTCACTGAACAAAGCAAGCCTGCATAGGGTTGGGCTATAAGGGCCTAACAATAACTAACCAGAGTACATTTAGTACATTGCAAATAAGATTAAAATGTTTACTTACCTGCTAAATGAAATCTAACAGACCACATATCTCAAAAAGCATTAAATAAACTGAGTGTATCTAGGTGAGTTCCCTTTCAACCTGGGCGTAAGCCATTTTATTAATCAGTTTGGGCTAGATCCTGTGAACCACTCATTCTTCAGGTAGGAACAGAATGATGTAGAAGCACACTGGAGCATGTTTTCTTTCACACATTGCTTTTGGAGGACCTGCTGGGAGGGCAGGTGGACTTATGGCACAATGGTATCTATATGATATAATGTACCCATAATACCAAACAATAAATATACTGAGAAAGCGAGATGATTTATCTTATGCATGCTAACCTCATGCTGAAAAGTAAAGCCACAGATAGAACTGATCATATTTGTAAATCTGATACATTCAAATGTTATTTAAAAACAAACGAACCTAACTTGATTTTGCCATACATAGGCAAAAACTAGATTTTTGGGGAGACTATAACAAAATGGTAATCTCAACTGGAGTGTTTCTCTTGAATAAAGGGCTGAATGGTAGATTGAAATTTATGTAAATCCCATTGTTTCAATGAGTCTACTCTTGTTGGGACTAACAATTAGCATTGCTTTGTTATTCTACTCAGTCTGTGAAAAGTATCTAGATTAATTTAATTTACAAAATAGGGTGCATAAAGTAACTTACGTAGAGCATGTATATATTTTGCATGTAAAAGATTACAGATGCAGTCTTAAGCAGGTCTTAGAAAAGATTGCAAATAACAGATTAGGATAGATCTTCTTTCTGAAGCAGCACAAAGCCACCAAAAGTTACAGGTACAAAACACTGAGCAAAATGTACTACTGTTTCAGTTCAATACAGAGTAGTCTCTTATATAATATAGTCCTTTGGTTTGGTTTAATGAACTGGGTTAGCTCTTCAAATTTGTCTGGCATACGTTAATCAACGATAATATTTTGTAACTCTTTAGAACTGAGCAAAAGTAAAGTATCAGAAGAATAAGGACTAAGATCATTTCTCCTTATCACACCTTAATTTTTTATTTCGTCAGTGTAAACAAATGAATAGGGAGGGGCATAAAAACTGGGGAAGAAGAGGCAGATACATCAACTAAGTTGTGCAATTACTTTCACTTACTGCTGTTAGACTTTAGTTCTAAACATATTTAAAAGGAAATAAGAGTAAGAACCACATTTAGAGATATCATATGGCACATATTTTGGGAGACTACATTACATTGCAGTGAATACTGGTGACCATATTTGCATGTTTCAATCTCCCTGCTATAAAATACTTCCTCCTGGTAGAAAAGGAGCATATCAAGAAGAAACCTAACTTATCAGAAATTCAAGTTTGCAAAGGCGAGAAGCTCTATTGTTGAAGTCTGACACACATTGTAAAATAGAACCCCTCAGAAGCATTGCAGTATGTAATATTTCTGAACCCATAGACTGACTGGCTTTGGGTTTTCATGAAAGAAAAGTTTAGAGGTGGGCAGAATGTTCTCAGCTAAGCATTTCTGACTTTGTCAGTTAACTCTTTGATAATTGGTAACTTTTACAAAGTAGTAGCAGTTGTTTTTGTTGTGCCTTCAAGTTGTTTCTGACTCATGGGACCCAAAGGAGAACCTATCACAGGGTATTCTGGGGGCTGACTTGCCCAAAGTCACCCAGTGGGATTCTATAGTAGAACATAAATTGTCCATGAGTGATGGATAAACTGTACACTGCATGTGAATATAGGTATCAGACTTGTTGCCTCCCTGCCTTCCTGAAAAGCAATTTCTGGAGAGGCTATTGATAGACAAGAGGTGATGGTAGCACACAGTCACTTAACCCCTTGATATTTCTCTGCTCTAATTCTACCCCTCTCTAAGCTCCACCCTGGTGGTCAGAACTTGCTTGATCTTTTAACACACTTTGCAGTCCTAGGACTCTCACCAACACGCCTCCGCTCTCTCTTCTTAGTCAGTAATCATACTACTGTACATATTCATAGCACTTCAATCTCCTTTAAATACTACAGCTCTATCCTACAGAACCTGGGATTTTTAGTTTTGTGAGGTACCTAAAATTCATTGCCAGAGAACTCGAATGCTGCAGTGCAAGAATTCCCATTAGAGAATTCTAAATATCTCACCAGACAACAAACCCCAGGTTCCACATGATACAGTCATGATAGTTCAAGTGGAATCAAGCCACTACAACCTGGGTAAGGTGGACATAACTCCTGCTTTTCTGATACACAAAACATTAGGGATTTAAGATAAGGTTACCAGGTCTCAAGGCCCAGCTTCTCTTCTCTGGTTCTCAGAGACAAGAGGAAGAATCTCAGGACAAGAACACAGCCTTGAAAGGTCTGCCCTCTCTTTCTCTGTGTTCTTCATTTGTTACACTTGGTGTTTTTTTTTGGTTTGTTTTTTAAATGGAAACCCCTTTGGAATTGTGGTTGATGCTTAACCTATCATGGTTAATGACACCATGAGGGGCTCTCCCTTGTAACCTAACCATTGCAGTATCACCAGGGCTGGCATCCTAGGTCTTATGTTTTGGCCCTGATATCTCAGTGCTTGGAATAGTCCCAATATGGCAACCCTAATCTCATATGCACATTTGCCCCCAATGTGTAATTTGTCTAACTGAACTGGTGTTTTGACTCAGACCTGCTCGGTTCAAGGCTGCAATCTGATGCACAGTTAGATTTGAACTACACAGGTGTATTCGCAGAGAATGTGAAATGTAACCATCTCATGCCGGCTGTGCAGTGTTGGAATGGAGAGCCATTTCTGAGATTCCAAAGAAAGCTCTAGCTGCACAGTGAGGTGGGAGTGTGAAAGAGTGACTTGGTTTCTTGCTACCAGTGCTTTACTTCCCCGCCTCAAAACAGAGGCCTCCAGGGCCTTTGGCCCCATAACCCTAGAAGCCCACATTCCCTAAAAGTAGGTTTATGAATTGTTTGGGAGGCCAGTATGGGAAGATGCTGAAGTCAAGCTGAGGTGCTGAATTGGACTCAGGACGAAGTTGTAGTGCACCTGCTGTGTTTTCTCTACTCCAGGACTTGATAAATCTCCTCCTCCTCCTTTTTTTTTTTTTTAATCTGACCCTCATCCCTGCTTTCCACAGTAAAGAACATACACAAGGAGATCCTTTCATCTTGGCCTATCCCCCGCTGATTAATGTGAGGCAGTGTTCCCACGTAGGCAGAGGCAACAGTATGTCGGCCGTGTAATTAGGAGCCAGATAATGAATGCTTAGAGGCTATTCACTCAGTGCTCCCATCTCCCTGCCGACCAAGGCTGTTTTTCAGCGGTGAAGCCAAGTGGAAGAAAGGGTGGCACAAATCCTATTGGCCCTCAGCTTAATTGTGTTGGAAAGCAGGGCCTCATACTGGGAAGGGGGGGGAATGGAGGCAGCGGGGGGAGAGATGGACAAATGGGTCTCCTTTAATACTGTAGGGCCAAACTTTCAGTTGTTGTTTTTTAATGTGTTTGACCTTGTGGCCGTAGAAGCTCTAAACATGCACATCACTGTGTGCATTTTTTGTTTCAGATCATTAGGGAAAGCCATCATAATAAGCACAAGGCTCTGCCTTCTCAGTAACCCAGGGGCAAAGATGCTGCTGCTTAGTAGCCTTTGAAATGTGGGAAACAAGCCAGAGATACAATGGTGTTATTCTTTTTATGGGGCTTTACAGTTACACCTCCATTCATTGTCCAATTAATAGTTGTAAAAGAGTCTCTCTCTTTCTCCAGCCGTCTGCACTCTCACAGGGAAAATAATAATCCATTGCTGTAAATGCTGCTACCGGGGCTTGGCCAGATGTCTGACAGAAATAAAATATAGCTCTAAAGGAAACTGCAAGGATTTCTGTTCAACCCAGTAGAATCTACTAGCTAGTCTTGTCAGCTCCCACAGCTGCATAGTTTCCAATATGCTTTTTAATATGCTTATTTAAAAGAAGGTTTGTGGGAGGTGGAGGGGATCACACCTGAACATGTAATGAATCTAAAGCACCCTTCTTACATGTGTGTAATCTTGAGGGAAACATTTAATCCATCCAGTCACTGATTCAACAGGGTTGAGCAAGTGATTTGGAATCTGAACACCATCTGTGAACTGATCCCAGTTCTTGCAATACAGAGCCTAAGAAGCCTGGTCATAAGGCAACATCAGACAAAGTGCCCCAAAGAAGAGTGCGAGAAAGTTACTTTTTTGTGTTCAGAACCGTTCTTTCCAGAATTAACCTCACAGAAAACACACAACCCAGCATATTATATAAAAAGGGCTTTGAGAGTTCTTCTCTATAGGTGAGCTCTTCTAGCCTATTTAAATTCCATTACTATTTTTATGTTAATAATGTGCTATCATAAGTTATACTGGTTTTGGGGAGTGTACTGAAAATAGAACAAAATCATCAAAGTAAAATATTAGCCAAAGGAACAAACACTTCAACTACAATGCACCAAAATCTTCTAATAGGCAAGTCAAGATCTTGGACCTGAGGGAGCTGTAAGAATTAATCTTTATGAATTTTCTTTTTTAAAAAAAACAACAGCTAAGAAAGACTGTTGGTCTGATGCCTTTGGTAGGATGTCTCAGTAAAAATAACGTTTCATGTTCTTTGGCCTCTCTGCTTGTGTGCTCTTTTGAATGTTATTGGAGACAATGTTCTTGGATAAGACCTCAGAGCTTGGCGTCTTCTATTGGATCAGAGATGTAACTATTCCCACAGCAGTCTAGTCAAAAGAGATTCAACCCAGGAGTGGGAAACAAGAAATGCCAGAGTTCTAGTTCTGGCTCTCAATTCCTTGGGTGAATTATTCCCTATTCTTCACAGTGTCTCTCCCACTAATGGGAATAATTCTCTGTAGAAGGAAAATCGACTACTTACAACTGTGTTGGTAAAGTGCTCTTAAAATGTGGTAACACAGTTATGAAGTGTGATTTCATTTCATCATACTGAACAAACTATTGGCTGTTTTACAGTTGTACCTCATTTTAAGAACATGGAATACTTCCTCAAGCAGTAATATCTTGACTCCTAGAGAAATGTGCCAATTTAAACTCTTGAGAAAAACTAAGGAGCTTGGCCATCTGTTATTTTACAGCAAAGAGAAATTTGTCTTGAGACACTGATAGAGATACAATTTTTTAATTTGGTTAGACATTTAACTCTTGATGAGACTGAATTTAGGGACAATTTTTTTTATCAGTGACACTGAAATCCCGTATTTCTACTTGCCACTTTTATATAATAAAGTATTTGTGTGAAATTATGATGACTTGAACATCATGAAAATTACCATGCCATAAGAAGGCTTAAAATGCACCCTGTAGAGGGCTTTTAAAAAGGGGGACACAGAGGGCAATAGCCCCAGGCCTCACATATGAGCAGGGCCTCACACGTGGAGAGGGTCACATCAACATTGGCACTTCTCCATTGTTACCAACTCTTTTCTTTGAGAATCCCACTAACCTGAGTCCTACAAACCCAATGGAAAAAATAGACAATAGGTAGGGGCTTAAAATTCTGCCCTGGACCTCTCATTGTCATAAAAACGGTCCTGAACTTGTAACATAAAAAAGGAACAGTTTCCATTTATGACACAAGAGTCTTTATTGAAAAGAAGGAAGAGTCAAGGCAGTAAGACCTATGCAGCATTTATTCATCTATTCATGTTAAAGGAATCAAGTTTTCATTTTGGGTCAATTGATGTAGATTTGCATACTAACCTGCAGAACTGTATTAGATTTTATATTCTATATATTTAGAATGTTTATCATGTTCTTTTCAGTATTTTTATACACACAAAGAGAGGGGAAAAGTATCTTGTTCAGTTGTCTTAATCAGCTTTCATGTGATTGCTGGCAGGTTCACAACTGAGTCTCCCCAGTCTATTTTTAATTATGATATATTTTTAACTATGATTTTAATTATTGTATTTGAATGGTTTTATGCTTTTAGTGTATTTTAATCATAATATGTTTTTAATTGGTATGCTGGTTTTAATTGTATTTTAACCTTTGTTGTACTCTGCCTTGAGCTTTGAGGAGAGGTGGGTAACAAATAGAAATTATTTATTATTTATGATTATCTGGAGGAAGAACAGGTTGCTTACCTGTAACTGTGGTTCTTTGAGTGGTGATCTCTGAACACACAGAGATGGGTCATCTGCACCTGCACAGTGTGATGTTCGGAACCTTCTAGAGCCTAAGAAGAAGGTATTTTGGTGGGAACCCCACCTCCATCCCCTAAGGGTATCTAAGCCCCTTTCCACCTAAACCATTTGTTCCTTGGCCATCTAAGCCAGCAGCTAAAGGACTAACAGGACACAAAGCAGGACACAAAGAGGGGAGGATGGGTGGGGTTGCATGAGTTCGCAGATAACCACTCAAAGAACCACAGTTACAGGTAAGCAACCTCTTCTTCTTCTTTGTGATCTCTGTGACTCACACAAATGGGAGACTAGCGAGCTACTAACCTAGGAGGTGGAATGCCACAAATTAAAAACAGTGATGTTCCAAATAATACATCATTTAAGAACAGACAATTGTAAAACTGCTCTGCCAAAGATGGCATCAGTACGTGCTCTATCGTCCAGTCTACAGTGAGTGATGAAGGTAGTAGGTTGCGTCCAGATGGCAGCTCTGCAGATCTCGTGGAAAGGAACACCACACAGGAATGTTGTGGATGCTGCCATGGGCCTAGTTAGCCTGATTCTTAGTTGCTGGGTAGGTTGTTTCCCAGCAAGCTCATAGGCGAGATGGATGGTCAAGGCTACCCACTTTGACAGTCTTTGTAATGAGACTGGTTGTCTTTTCTTAGCAGATGAATAACAGAGAAAAAGTCTCTTGGTGTCTCTGAACAAGGTCACGCACTGCACATGAAAGCCAAGGCATACCTGGCATCAAGGCAGTGGAGATTTCTTTCTAAATCTGCAGTTGGGTTTGGAATGAATGATGCAAAGATGATGTCCTGATTAAGATGGAAGGAGGAGAATACCTTAGGCAGGAATGTGATATCAGGTTTCAGGATGACCTTCTCCTTGTGGAACTGGAGGTACAGCTGATCCACTCTGAGGCCATTTCCGCTCTAGCCTGTTATAGTGCTCTCATTCCACTTTCAACATCCTATGGAATCCTGGGGTTTGCAGTTTTGGAAGGGGCCGCTTGGCCCCTCCTGAAACTGCAAACCCCAGGATTCCATAGGATGTTGCAAGTGGAATGGCCCCCCTGAAACTGCAAACCCCAGGATTCCATAGGATGTTGCAAGTGGAATCAGAGTGCTATAACAGGCTAGTGCGGAAATGGCCTGAGAACACAGATCTCACCAGCTCTTCTGATTAAGGTGATAGCCACCAAGAAGGCTGTCTTCCATGACAGTAGCCACAAGTCACATGTAGCCATAGATTTAAAAGGCCATTTGGAGAACTGAGAAAGGACAAGGGATCAGTTCCAAGCTGGTATTGGAGGGACCACAGGGGATGTAGATTTCCCTGGAAGAACTGTTTTACTAGCGGTTAGAGAAACAAGAAGGATGACCACACAGCTGGAAGTACTATGACAAGGCAGAGAGGTAACACTTAATCAATGAGAAAGAAAGTCATTTGGTGGACAGGGAACCCAGGAAGTTGAGAATGTTCACAGTACCAATGTTGTCAAGGTTGATATGGCTATCTTGGGCAAACTCACAAAACTTCGACCACTTGTATGCATAGGACTGTTTCGTGGAAGGCCTGTGAGCAGATTCAAGGATGTGCCTTACCAAAGGTGGTAATGCATTCAGTGTAATAGGTTCCATGCCATCAATCTGAGAGACCGAATGTCAGAATGGTGGATGGTCTCATTGTGAATGGTAAGGAGATCTGGTTTGTACCAAAACTTCTGATACCGACCTTTGGAGAGTACCATGAGAGAGGCAAACCAGATCTGCCTTGGCCACCACGGTGTTATCAGGATTGCCTTGGCCCCATCATGATGGATCTTCACAAGCATCTTCTTGATCAATAGAAATGAAGGAAAAATGTACATGATGGGACTTGACCAGATGTATAGGAAGGTGTCTCCCAGTGACTCCGTGTCCCTGTTGTTTCTGGAGCAGTTTAGGTCACACTGACAGTTGAGGCTGGATGCAAAAAGATCTATCAGAGGAGTCTTCCACCTGTGGAAGATGTCGGTCAGACTCTTTGTGTGCAATCTCCATCTGTGACAGGTGAGGTGAGTGTAACTGAGAGTGTCTGCCAGAGAACTCTCCTCGCTGGAAAGGTGAATGGCTAATGGTAGAATCCAGTTGCAGAGACATCAATTCCAAAGGTGCACAGAGAGATGGAGCAGGCTCTTGGAGTGTGTTCCTCCCTGCTTGTTTATGTAATACATTGTGGTGTTGTGGTCCGTGGTAATCTGTACCAATCTTCTGTGAAGATGTTGCTGGACGGATCGAAAGGTTTTGATGACTGTGAGAAACTCCAGGGCATTGATATGAAGGAGACTCTCTGACATCAACCAACATTCTCAGACCATAACAGATGGGTTCCCCAACTGTCTAGAGAAGCATCCGTGGTTACTGAGACCAGTGGAGGGGAGGTGGAAATGGCATGCCTGAGAGGACATTCCTGGAATGCATCCACCATTGGAGAGAATGAAGAACAGGATGTGGTACCATGATGTATTTCAATGGTCAATGTTGAGACGGATTGAGGGTAGCCAGAAACCAAGCTTGGAGAGGATGCATCCTGAGTTCGGCAAATGGAGTGACTGCCATAAGGCCTAACAACACCTGAATGTTCCTCGTTCTGGTTCTCCAGTTTCTTAGGGGGAGAAGTGAGGCATGCCAAATGGTAAGTCACCTTTCATGGGGCAGGAAAGCTCTCTGGAGCCAAGAGTTGAGAAGAGCTCCAGTGAACTTGATGGCCTGACGAGGCTTCAGTTGCGATTTCTTGAAATTGATGAGAAGGTCAACTGAATGAAGGAGCTCAACAGTCATGTCGATGTCACAGAGGAGCTGGTTTTGGGAATGAGCAACTGTGGGCTGGTCGTCAATGTAGGGAAACACCACGATACTGTGCTGAGGAAGCACAGCTGCTACCACTGACATTACCTTTATGAAAACCCTTGGGGCCATGCTGAGACCAAACAGCGGGATGCGGAAACGATACACTCTGTGACCAACCTTAAAAGTTAAATACCTCCTGTGAGACAATCTGATGGCAATGTAGAAATAGGTGTCCTTCACATCTAACATGGCAAACCAGTCTCCTTCTTGGAGCAGTGAGAGAATGGAGGTGAGGGTGACCATTTGAAAATGCATCTGTCAAATTTAATAATTGACCCTGCAAATGTCCAAGATTGGATGAAGACCACCCTCTTTGAACACCAGGAAGTACTGTGAGGTGAAGCTGAGACACAGAACTGGTGTAGTAGTCTCTGGTGTAGTTAATAGTAGTCTCCCAGGTAGGAAGATAAGTCAGTTGAATCATAAGAGGATTTACAAGAATAGGAATAAGATGAGTCTCGTTGGTCTCATCAATTATGATGTCAAGGCCTACAGTGTGGAGAATGGACATCAGATCAAGAACATAGGCTATCTGATGTTGAGCGATGGGAAACAGACAATGGAGACAGAACCTGATGGCACTCCTGAGAAGGCGCTTGTGCCCGAGGTGACTCTTGATGTTCTGGAGGCGAAGTGGCTTGGCAAGCCTAAGATGGAGGATGAGAAGATGGGCGTTCAGCCTCCATCTGGATCAGTTAGGTTACGATACTGACAGGAGAGTCGACAATCTCACTATCAGAAGAATCTTGGGCTTTGGAATGTTGTTCCATTGGGCAGGTAAAGGAATCTACTCCTGTGGCCATGGAGAAGACTCTGCCTATACTGTCAGAATCGTCAAGAACTGAGGAAACTGGTGCGGGGCTGATCTTTTCGATAATGCTCTAGTTGGCAGACCATTTGTTCTCTGGGTGACAGGACAGGAGGGAGACAAGTAGGCTCTCCAGTCTTTTTCTTTTTATGTTTCTTAGCCAATAGAGTGGCTGAAGGTTTATCCAGAACTGTTGAGCTCTGCTTACAGTCCTTATGGGAGGCTTGAGAGGCTTCCCAATTGGGTTGAGGACGTTGATCCCAATGTTTGGGTGAGAAGGACCATGAGAGGTGGAAGGATGATCAGGAATTGCTCTCAATGCTGAAGGTGGAGTTTTCTGCTAATACAGTACCAAGGGATGGGACTGAGCCAGAGGTCAAGCAGAGGCCTTCACAGTGGTGGCAGATGAGGCCTGTGCAGCCGTATCTGAGGCACTCAGAACCTTCTCCCAAAGGAGAGCTTTGAGGCATGTGGCCCTGTTGCGCCTGGTTTGTAGTGTGAAGAGCTGACAATGGGCAGAAGTACTGATGCTGTGGCCCTCACCAAGGCAAAGGAGGTGCTTAGAGTGGCTGTCCTTGTTGGGGATTTTCACACCGCATGCCCTGCATCACTTGAAAAGTGCTGCAGAGACCATACAATGAGATGACTGGTCAGAGAGGGAAGCTGAGAAAATGGTCCTAGTCAACATGAAGATCAAATTCCAGAGAAGAACAAGCCAAAACTCCAAGGGAAAATCGAAAATCTGAAAGACAATCCAAAGCCAGTAACCGTAAAGAAGAGAAACCAACAATGTTGCTGCCATAATGGAAGAAGAGGAACTAACAGTTTAGGCGGGAAGGGGCTTATATACCCTCAGGGGATGGAAACAGTGTTCCTACCAAAACGCCTATGTCTAGGCTCTAGAAGGTTTTCAACATCACACTGTGCAGGTGCAGATGACAAATTTGTGTGTCACAGAGACCACAAAGAAGAACAGCGATGAACTAACATCTCTACATGGGTACTGCAAATATCTAAGTAGTGTGGCCATATTCACATAAATGTGGTCGCACAAGGAATCAGTATTTCATACAGTTCATGTCCCCTTGCAATTCTGAACTGGTTGCCACTTCATTAGCTGTTCTGCAGGCTATGTATGGTACATCTGCAATCAGGCAACAGAGTTAATGTTCACAATTGGTTAAATTTCTAAAGGATGCATCAGTTTAATGTTTTCTTGCTACTATGGAAACTGGAAATATAACTTGCTAGATGAAGGGTGCCTTACCAAAACTTCTTCATTTTTACTGAAGAACAGTAAAATATTTTCTAGATACAGTATGCAAAAAGGGGGGAAATATGTATTGGCATGAGATAACAGAAGCAGTAGCTTGTGAATCACAAAAAGAACCTCCATAAGCTGCATTTTGCTATGGGCTAGAGGCTCCCCATCTCTGGTGTAATGTGACTCTGATTTTCCATACTTTGTGAGTAGACAACAGTAGCATTTTGCACCAGCTGAAACCATTAAACTGTTCTGAAGGATAGCTCAACACTGAATGCATTATAGTAGTCCAGAGACAGGGTTACAAAGGCATGGTAACTGTGGACTGTCTACTTTGGCACCTGAAAAGTCATAAGGATAAAGTAGATGTGACTAGAAGTAGGCATTCCTAGCCACTGTGGCCACATGGACCTCTAGTGCCAAACTAGAGCAAGGAGTCATGTCAAACAGTGCAACTCTGTCCAGAACAGGGACACCTCCACATTTCTAAACCCTGGACATGCCTACTGAGCAACACTTCTATCTTTCAGAATTCAATCTCAGCTTATTGGCCTTCAAACAGCTTGTAACTAAACAGCACAAAGGACAAAATGGAAGCCTGCAGCACCTTGCTGCTTGAGGGCCATAAAGCAAAAATTCTACATTATGAAAAAAGTCCTGCAGGAATGAATGGAACTCCTGATTCATCATGCCCCCAGATGCTGAATTTAGCATGATACCAGGGTTGACGGTATCAAAACCCTCTGAGAAACCCAGGAGAGACAAGAGAGTCTCACTCCTCATACTCACATATCGTATCAAAGGTCATCCACCTTGGTGAAAAGATAGTTTAGGTGCCAATTATCCTTGTTGGAAAAAGTCTCTGTTAATATAACTATGGTTATCCAATGTAATTTTTTCTTAGCCATGAAAAAGAACAATTCTTGAGGGCCAAGAATATGTGCATGAGATCAGAGAGACTGATTACAAGCATCTGGCCTATCCCTTTTGTCACAGCTGAAAACCTGGAAACAAGAAGACTCCAGACAATATTCTAAAACTAGTTAAAAAAAGATTATGCCTGCTTTTAGGAAGAGCAAATGAACTAAAATGTGGACAGCCTGTGAGAAAGCAGTCCTGCTCTTCTGAGTGCACATTTTATGAGTGTGTGTTGCACAGGGCAGGAGGTGGGTTATTTCTGATATGGATGTGTCTTCACAATCCAGAAAGAATACATGGATGCACTTCATAGGGATTTGTCTGCCAGAACATTAATAAGGAAAGGGCAGGAATGTAATCTTACATAATTCATTGCTGCTGAGAAAAGAGAGAGGTTGAATGGAAAAAACAGTTCATAAAGATGCCAGGGATCTCTAAGCAGAAACAGCTGTTGAAGTCTTTTAAAAAAGGAGAGAGGTCAAGCCTTTAGCAAGCCCCAGCAACAGGAAAACCTGCAGTTGATCATTTCTACCTTCATCTATGCTATGAGCTGTGACCCCCTGGGATCAATATGGATGCTCATACAATAATTTACAGTATAAACCAAACTCTGTCTTTTAAGGTGGGCTGTAGGAATAGGTTTGGGAATCTTATAGTTAGGAAAGGACTATTGGTGTGTCCAAAGGTAGTTGGAAAAACAGAGATCAGATCATTCAGTTTAGCCTAGCTTTGTCCTTTCCAATGTTTCATCCTGTTACTTTTAGAAGTCTCAGATGACAGCTTTCTTCATGACAACTGTATGACAGTAGCAAAATGATAATTTTCCCTGGAAAATTGCATTGTTTTAATGATCTCCATTTATTCTTTGTGTGACAGACTCTCCTTCTGATATAACATGCTCTGTATAATGTCTTCTGCTACCTCTATACATCAGTTTTCCATTTTTCATAGCTAAGTTCTTCTTCCAGAAGGGAGCTGTGAAAAGCTATTATATATTAGTTATATCCCATACTTCTTCCAACAAGCTTAGGCCGACACTTCAGTGGCATGATAACTGAGCAAGATAGGTGGAGGCAGGTGACATAGAGAAAGAGAAAGGAAGCAGGCAGTAGGAGGATTAACTTGTCTCAAGCCATGTGGTGAGTTTCATAGATAAGCAGGAGTCCGAACCTGGTTTTCTGTAATCAAACCCTATGTGGTAAGTGGCTGTTCTGTACTGAATCACCATGTTTTGCTCTAGAGCATTGCTAGCAAAAGCTCCTACAGCAAAGAGGGTATTCTGAATCTGAGCAGCAGCTCAAGAGGCATCTCACTACACTTTGTCATTGTAATAACACTGAGATGTAGTAGTACTTTGGACTGGTAGAGGACTTCAAGGCCACAAAAGGGAGCCTGAGATGCTCCAGAGCCCATACTTTCCCCGTTCCAGCTTAGGGGGCATATCAAGGCTTATCTATCATTAGTCTTTAATCACAAACTTTGCCTGTCTGAGAAACTTCCAACGTAACACCCAAATCTCTGTGTCCTCTCCATTCCCTTATTGGGAATCTAAATCTTCTCTAGGTCGCTTGTACCTTTTCTCTGTACTTCTTGATTCTATATGTCTAGTATAATAGCCAAGGGTCCTAGATTGTACTAAACTAAATTTCCCACTCAGGTCCAATCTTTGGTATTCACACATATTTTGCAACAATGCTTGTAATGTTTGAAATAAGTCAATATGTGTTCATTAGCTAACTTCCTCTCTATTAAGTGTTGTTCTTCTTGTGCCTTCAGTTTGTTTCTGACTTATAGTGACCCTAAGCCAAACTTATGATGTGGTTTTCTTGGCAAGATTTGTTCAGAATGGGTTTGCCTTTGCCTGCCTCTGAGGGTGGGAGAGTGTGATTTGCCCAAGATCATCCAGTAGATTTCCATGGCCAAACAGGCATTTGAGCCCTGATCTCTAGTCATAGTACAATGCTCAAAACATTACACCACCCTGACTCTCTCTCTTAAATGTAATCTAGTGTAAACATGAAGAGATGACAGGCCTTATGTGGCTTTAATAATTCTTTGAAAGGGTGTATTTCACTAAGGGTAACTTGTCACACAAGTATCACCTGCCAGATTGTCTTCTTCCACATAGCTATTTAATCCTGTCCTCTTTTTCAGGTGGTCATTGGCTATCTTACTTTAAAGTCTAACCTCCCAGTTGTACACCTTGTCTCTAGGATAGAGATCTCTGTTTACATGTGCTGGTTAGTTGCACATGCACAGTGGCATGCTGGGTATAATCGAAGGCATGTGTTAATTACGATACCAGCCCAACTTCCTCCCATCTTCACAATTTTTCATGACAGATACACGCAAATTAAATTGCCGCCCAACCCACGAAATGAAGAGACCACACACAGGACTTGGGTTGAACTAGGGCAATTTATCAATATGCCTAATTAACATAAAGTTGGAAGTGAATTTGACCTTGAACTTGGGCTTGAAATTTATACTTGACCATGAACTTGAACTTATGCCCTGAGAAGGGGGGGTCAACAGCATGGGTGGGCTAAGGCAAGGGTCAGCTCCCGACCTCTTCCTTAGCCCTTGAGCAAGATACTGGGCCCCAAAGCCAACCGCTGATGGTGGATTAAGACTTTGGCCAGCCCTTTTCTGGAAGGCGAGCCCACAAACTGCAACCCCCCCGGCTCAAGACGGTAGGGGCGAGTCCCGGGCCCTCCTCAAGGATAGCATTTATCCTACACCAAAGGGTGCCATAGGTACTCAGCAAACTCTTAGACCCCCCCATACCGGCCATGGGTAAATACAAGTGTGGCTGTGGAGACCTATTTAATCCTAATTAAGACACCACCCTGTGAAGCCAATTACCCAATCCCTTGGCGCAGTGTAGGTTAGGCGAAAAAAACCCTACAAACAGGGGAAAAAATTCCTACCCGACCCCGAAGTGACCAGCGATCTTACACTGAAACCATAGGGTGGGAGGGTGGGTCGCCAGGAAACCAAAAGGCTGAGGGAGGGGCGGGGGCAGCCTTAAAAGGTGTCTGCAAACCCCACCCCTCCCCAGCGCACAGAGATTATGTGTTCTCTTCCCGTGGGGGGCGGCAAAGGCTGTCTCCCCCGCCACCCGTGGTCACGTGGGGCAGTGGGAGACGAATTCTGGTTGCACTATCTCCTTCTACCATACAACAACAACAACAAAAAAACAAGGATGGATAGGTTTTACAAAGCCTTCTGCTGGAAGAGAATTTATGTCTGGGGGTTATAAAACAGTGATACCGTCTCTACCACTTCTACCAAGTTGATACCATTTCTCTACCACAGAGAAATAAGTCTGAATGCATCTTAAAACCCTTCTAGCTAAATTGAGGGAAAGGTTTTGATTTCTTACCACAACAACAAAGTGTGCATTTTAAGCATTAAATTATTGTCATCTTAAAAGCAAGCACTTCATAATACAACCATTATAGTCCATGACTCCATTCTACATTATTCTTTTTTTTTAATCCCAAAGCCAGTTACAATCTCTAAGTTCAGATAGTGTTTTAGCCAGTCTTTAAGTTCCTTCCCAACAAAGCTTGGAAATTTTGGAAATAAAACACAGAAAGTAATAGCATCAACTATATTGCCTTACTTTTGGGAGGGATGGGTTATGAGGGCATAATAATGTTGCTTATGCAATTAATGTAATGACTGGAACATTGTTACCTTTTCCTGTGTGATGAATAATATTTACTTATTACCTTTTCTAGCCAAAAAATGTTTCTTGGAGCACTCTCACGACGTTTTTCAAATGTCAGGCCATTTTTTTATTTTTTTTTCCAAAAGAAAAAAATGGCCAAAAATTTGATTTTTTTAAAAAAGAAAAAAATAATTTAAAAAGCAATGAAAAGTAACAGTAACAAAACAGACCAAAAAGTTAATGGCACAAAGTTACAACAAGAAGAGAGGGTTGAAGCAAATTATACCATAAATTACTTTTAAAAAGCAGTTTTCTGACCTCTGCTTCCCAAATACTGCATGGAGACAGTTATTTTGAACTGGAACGAGATGCCACAAAATTCTGTTTGAATTTCTGTTAACATTTTTTCCAAATGGGCATATACCCTTTGGACATTTTGCAGAGAGCTAATGAGTGCTGGCTAATGGTCTTTTTAGTTAATACCAAGACTTGCGTGGTTAGAACTTGGGTTTGGTTCAAGAGACATAATAACAGCCAAAACCCAGACCTTCTATGCACTGACAAGGTGGCATGACACTGTCAACAATGCACAGTTCCCTGATGACATTTCATTTCCACCATGGGCATACAATTTGCCTTTTGGGCATAGCATAGCTTCAAAGCACAAGAACAAACAAGAACCTGTGTGCATCATGTCATTCTTATCATAGGCATTCAACAGGTCGCAGAAAGTGGGCTAAGAGTTTGAATTATCCATTTTCTACTATTGGTGCTTTTTTTTAATTAACAAAGCGGTAAAATCTCTGGATAGTAAAGTTTAAGATTTTTTTTAAAACTCAGTCATAGCTTCTAGAAAATAAATAGAAGTCTCTCTGACATTTTATCTCTCAGCTGACAAATTATAAATAGTTCTTTAGATCAAAGGCACAATGCATTCTTTCTTAATTCTTGTCAAACTCTGTACTGGTCTAGTCTGCAAAGGAAGGAAGGTTGCCATGTCTTGTTAGGTCAGTCATTAAATGCAAGGAGCCCAGAAGTCACCAGAGACCATAAACCAGAAAGAGATTCTGCCATCCATCAGACAGCATGACTTCTGACCCTGTCAATTCCCTCCCCTCCCCTTCTCACTCTTGTGACTATAAAGGGAGAATCAATCTGGTTTATGTATAAGATCTGGCTAAAACAACTAATAAAATGGACAGCCTTGTATTGGCACTGATCCTGTCTTTGTCACACTGCATTTGTTGTCCATGAGAACACAAATCAGATTAAAAGGGTGTTGTTTTTTTTAAGAGTACAGCAAGGCATACAGCAAGGCACCAAGATTAACAACTGCTCTGATTCAGGATCAGTTGCCTGTGTACCTGTGAGGTGAATTTCTTCTAAATAATTTGCAATGAGGTGTGATGCAGTTACAGAAGAGGAAAACCAGCAAATCAAAATTCTGTAGCTTTGATTTTCTTCAAATACCTTGCACAGTGAGAAAGAACTCATCCATAGTACAGAATAACGCTTATCTGAAGAAACAGGAAAGGACCCTTTCGTATATATATGAGGAAGAAAGGACCTTTAATTTCAACTTTGCACCTTAAAGCATTCAGGTAAAAGGTTTGCAAAAGACCCAGGGTTTCACAGAATCAACATAAAAAAATAAAATGCAAAAATGATAGTTGAAGAAATGATCAACACTTTCTCAGATCTACCTCTAATCATCCTGAGCACTTCAGACTTTTAGAGTCACTCTGGACACTTGAGAGTCACTCTCAAGGACACACAAACACGTGTGTCCTCTCAGTCATCCTCGAAGAATCCACCCATGCCCAATTCACATCCACCCATCCCAAATAAGGGACAATGAAATCTAAAACTAGTCTGTGCCGGCGAGATTGTTTTTTTCTTTCAACACATGGAGGAAACAAAAGCTGCAAAGTCAGAAAATGGATCACTTCCAAAGACCTCAGGAAAAGACACGTCAAAAATGCCTGGCTTTTCCATTTGCTTGTTTACTTGCTTCCTTCTGGTGGGGATCTGAGTAAACATAGCTGGAAGGCTGCATGGATGACAGAAGCAAGATAATTTTGGGGCCCACATAATGCAAGGTTTTTGAGGGCTGCTTTTCATTAGTCCCGCTTCACAGCCATTCATCTCCTGCAAATCTCATCACACCCTGGCAAAGCATCCATGGCATGTTAATCTTTTCATTTAATAGCAAAGCTGCTATAATCTTCTTCCTTTTTCCTTCTTAAAGGGCAGACAGTAATAATAATAATAATAATAGTAATTGGGCCAAAAAGATTGCAGATCTTTTCCCCCAAAACTAACACTTGATGTTTTCCCAAGAATGACCTCTCTATGCATCCATGGCTATCTCTCTGTGTGTGTATACACACGCACATTCTAGTTGATAACTACCAGCTGCAAAACGCAGCTTATGCTGTGCAGGATGTAGAAGGAAGTGTTTGGCTGCCTCTTTGCTGGGGTGGAGGGAAGGGAGAGGCAGCATGACAGTCTGAAGAAACTGTTTCAAGCTCAACTCCTAGGTTCAGATACTTTAACAGAGACGTTCTAAGAGGCAGGAGAGAACTGGTTTTATCCAGTGTGTCTTGCAAACAAACACTGTAGTCCTTTCTGACAGATATCATAAGTCACACAAGCCAGCACTGTTTCTGGATCTTTTGTGTGCGGAAGAAAAGGAAGAAAGGACATATAAAAAGCAGACACAGGACTGACTCGTATGAGTTATGTCTCTCAGACAGGCACACCACATAAAGTTTGTCTGCAATTATCAAAGGTCAAAAAGGATTCAGTGCTGCACCCACATCTTCTAGTAGTGTTTGGAAATGTTTCTTGATTGTAGTGGTTTCTATATCTTTTATGGTAAATAGTTTAAATGCTATATCCTGTTCCTAGGCTCTACTCAGGATTCAGTTCATGTAGGGTAATTTAGTCCCATCATCATCATCATCATCACCACCACCACCATCATCATCATCTCCTTGATATCCTCAACACCTGGGCTTAAGTGGCTTACAAAAATTAAAACAGAATTAAAAACACATACAGAGACATAAAATAAAAACGTAATGGTTATAGTTAAAATTAAACTATCCCTGGGATAAAAGCCATTTAAAATAAACCTATTGAGAGACAGAAGTCAGCAAAACAGCACAACTTCCTGCTGAAGCAGGAAATCCTCAGCTAAAATATACCTGATGGACAGCCATCCAGTCTCTGCTTAAAACCTGCAACCAAGGTGAGTCTTCTACTTTCTGAGTTTAGAAATGAGAACACTAAAGAATGCATTCCTCAGATATGGTTTATGAATATCTCACCTATGTTCCCTTGAAATAAATCCATCTCTACAATAATACAGCCACTGCTACCTCAAGATTGCAACTGCAGCAACTCTCTGGATCTCTTCTTTCCTGCAGAGGCTGCCTGTGCTTTGTGCCCTGACAACCAATGACCAAACATGTCATTGCAATGCAAAAGGAGGGAGGAAAGAGACACACCTTCCTCATTCTCTTCGGCCTGTCACTTCCAGCACTTGGAAAGCATACGTAAAGGAGACATGCATTTGGGGGGCTTCGGGAGAGGAATTTTAGGCCTAATTTCAGGCTGTTGGGGAGAGGTGCGTTTGCTGTCTTTAGAAAGATGGTTGCTCAGAGTGCACAGGCAAAGGGTAAGAATGACCAGAGTCAATGTTGGATTAGCTGGTTCGCATGTCAGTGGCATAGCTAGAGCTTTTGCCGCCCAGGGGTGGTCCCTGAGTTTGCTGTCCCTCTCAGGGGAAGCAGGACCTATCCAAAATACCAAATTAAAAACTGCTAAATTGGCATTGGGCGATTGGACTCTGGGCATTTGCGCTCAGAAGGATGCTCTGCACATGCGCAGAGATACACCAGCATTCCTGTGGCAGCAAGCATCCTCTCTCTCTCTCCCCCTCCCACCTCTCCCTTCCTCCTTAGAGGGTTGGCTGGGCTGGGCTCATCCCCAGTCTTGGAGGCAGGGGGAAGACGGACGCTTCTCCCCACCTCCTCGGGGCTGGGCCTCTCCTCTCCCCCTTTTTTCTCTCCCTCCTTCTCTTCCCAATTCGGAGTTCGGCTGGTGTTGGCGCTGCTGCTCTGGCGGGAAACAGGTTTGACTCCAAATTGGGAGGGAAGGGGAGGAGAGGGGGGAAAAGGACAGCCCCCTTTCCCGGTGTGGCACACCCCTCCAGCAGACCTCTCCGGAAGGCACCATGCCCATCTAGTTGCTGGACATCTGCCAGTGTGTGGAGGGTGGCCTGGCGCCACCTTCCAAAACATGCCGCCCGGGGTGCCCTGTTCCTGCCCCCTCTCGGTATGCCACTATCACATGTTGACCATATTGGTTGTGAAGCCAGAAAGAAAATCAGGCTTGTTATGTAACTATAAAGTCTCCTTTTATATTATGTCTGCCTTCATATTTTGACTCTTTTAAAAAGTTAGCCAGCATGGTGTAGCAGACTAAGTGTTGAACTAGCATGCCGGGAGACCAAGATTCAAATCCCTGCCCAGCCACAGAAACCCCCTGTATGGCCTTGGCAAGTCAAACTCTCTCAGCATTAGAGAAAGGGAACAGCAATCCTTTTCTGGATAAATTTTGCCAAGAAAACTCTATGGGGGCCTGCCACAACTTGGAGTCTTGGAAGTACAGAACAACAATAACAACAGAGTTATATGCAATTCTATAAACCTTCATTTAAGAAGCTGACACCTAGAAGGAATCTAGTGACAATTACAATAAACAGAACAGAAAGCAAATCACATGAGGAACTGCCTAAGAAACTGGGAAACTGGCAAATGTACTGGCAAACAGCGATGGAGAGTGAAGTTCAAGGTGAGAGTAAAATATCTGAGGCTATCTTTTACACCTAATTATATAGTAATCACTCTATGAGGCAAACTAAGGTGGCAGATTTTTAATACCATTAATATGGTGTGAGGAGGCAGAGTGAGAAGAAGGTATGCTGAATCAGCAGATACAATCCATTAGGAAATTCTCCTGTGCACACTCATTGTCAAAAAGAGGCAATGACAGAAAGCTTGCCAATGCCACATTCAATACAGCATGTGCGGAAGAGCTCCCACAGCAAGTATATGACACTTAACATAGATTAAGATGCCAACAAGGCACTGAAATATTTTGGGTAATTTGTGCCCATTTTAGAAAAGGATCAATATACTCTTTGCAAAATGGAACTAAACACTGTCTCAGCAAATAAACACAACTAACTACCTTGTGTTCCAAACGCTTTCTCAGACAAAGTAACATATACTTGAGCATGGCAGAATTCTAGCAGGTAGCTGACAGGAGGGACGTGTTTCACCCTTCTTTTACCTGCCACTTTCTCCCTGCAAATGCCCTCTCTTGGCCATTTTCTCCACAGACTGTCTTATTTTCATTCTGGGAGCCTGACTGGACAAAGTACGTATCAGAAAGAGCATTACAGTAAAGGATACCTGCAGAAGAGAGTTTGTAGACAGGGGAATAGTTAATCACCTTTCTCTTTTTTTACTTCCCTTCCAAATGCTTCCCCTTCAAGGAAAGCTTGTATTTGCTTGGTAACATGTAGTTCAGCCATCAGCAGTTGAGATGCTATCAACAAGGCATTGAAAATGAACTTCTTGCAAATCACTGTGCCTCCAAGCCAAGGGTAGCATGTGATGTGATGAGAAGAAATTATTGTGTTGCTGTCTTTATTTTATCTAATCTTCATTGAAACAGAAGAATTCAGTCTCAGTCACCTTCAGTTGTTGCATCTACGTTGCCCAAAAATGTAAAGAAACAATAAAACTGGTTCTTGTAGATAAAAAAAATTATATTCTAGATACCTAAGGCTAAAATTCTTTCTTTCAGCTTTGACATTATTGGCTTTTGGGGAGTCACATGGAACAATGTCACCCTTTAATGTCAAGCAAGCTGTTTGTCTCATTACAGAGAATATGGAATTTTCCTTACCATGAAAGTCTAATCTTTGAGAAGCCCAGCATGCATTCCTTACCTTGGGATAACCTACCATAAACAGGAAGAATCCAATTATCAATTTCTTTTTATTTCTCTCCTCCTCTCATTCTCAAGGGAGAGGAGCCACCCTGCCTATCCAAAACAAACTGGAAAACTTAGCCTTATTCTTGACTCACTACCCTATCATAGGTACTTTTTGTTAATTAACTCTGAACAATTGGAAAAACACTTAGAGCACAGCAGGGAAGGTGTAATAAACCCATGCAATGCACTATTTCCTCCATATATGTAGTAAGGCAAAAACCTTTGGCTTTCATGCTGATCTTGAAGCTGAGGCAGATGCAATGTCCTCTGAGCATCTCAAAAAACTGTGAATTAATTTCTATTTTCTCCTAAGGATCTTCATGAGCACATTGAGATTTGATAGACGAGTCCAACTGAAAGTGGGCTTCCTAGAATCAACATGCTAACTACCACCCTTTGAAGGCCTTTCCTGTTTGCAGAAGATAAGGAATCTAATTTGTAAGTGATATCCTCTATTGCCTGAAACACTGCAGCTCTTCCTCTAAGTGAAAGAAGTGTGATAATTTCTCTATGATAACATATGCTTGAGCAATGCAATCTAAAATTAGTGGTCATCTGGAAATGGCGGATTTGAAAGCCTGTTACTTTCAGATTTCTCATGAAAACAGACTCTCCTGGATCTAGTTGTCCTATCCAGATAAACATGCGCATTTCCAGACTTCTAAGCTGCACTAACTCTTCCTGACTTGGCGAGGGTGGCTTGGGGCAAAATACTTTTCTTGGATCTGTGGAAAATTGACTTGATTTTTGGAAAAAAGGATGCATTTGATCAAAGAACCATTTGTACATGCAGAAAATGCTTAGTTAGGGGTCAGGCTACAGGATCACTAATTCTGCGACCTGTCTACATTTAACAGCTGGCAGGGGGGAAAAAAACAGCATTTAAGGACCAGTACTCATATGTTTAGAGGCAGGCCCCATAGGAGCTGTGAGAACCACTCCAGATACCATGCAGAAATGGCAGACTAGATAGTAGTTCATCCTGGAATGTTGTAGCTGCAGTTCCAAATCTTCCCAATATGCATGCCCTTGATACATCCTAACTTGGCAGGTTTTTGCTTTGGCAGCTCTTGCAGTCCAGTTTAAAACAAAAACAAAAAACTACACTATACCTACAGTACACCCCACATGCCAAAGAGTTTTGTGTTTTAGAGCACAACCTAGTATACTGTAGTGGCTTGAATGTTGGATTTGGACTCTGAGAGACCAGGATTCTAATCCCTGATCTTTCATGGAAACCCAGTGGGTGACCTTGGACAAGTCAGACTGTCCTACTCTCAGAGGATGGCAAAGGCAAACTCCTTCAGAACAAATCTTGCCAAGAAAATCCTATGATAGATTCACTTTTGGGTCATCATAAGTCATAAATGACTTGAAGACACACAATAACAAAACATTGTGCCTCATGAGTAAGATGAAACCCCATCCGATTCCATGCATGAAAACCGACTAGCTGAATCTTCCTTCACCAGCAATGATGGGGCACCATCCTCCTCCTCCATGATGGCATCAGTCCCCTCAGAAGTTACAGAGCATTGCGCTCTTTCCTTTTAAACTTTGCTATGGACAAGACTTTTAATTTTATACCCCTAGTCTCTATTTAGGGCAGTGGTTCTCAACCTGTGGGTCCCCAGATGTTCATGGACTTCAGCTCCCAGAAGCCCTGAGCATTGACCATAGTGGCTGGGGCTTCTGGGAGCTGAAGTCCACGAACATCTGGGGACCCACAGGTTGAGAACCACTGATTTAGGGTGACTGGTAGCAAGACATGAAGAAATTTGTCCTGTATGTGACCAATCGAGAGGCATAAAGCATATGCATGCAGCTACTCCACATAGATTTTGAATGATCATCAAATTTCTTGTGGCTGTACAAATCAATGCTAGGAGAACATCAGTGGCATTTAGAACTATGAACATGGAGAAAGAGCAGTGTCGAATTTCCTCATAAACAGTTTTACTGTTCATATATAATCTCTCTCTCTTTGGATAAATAACGAGGTCAGACACAGATAACTGGGTTGAATAAGTGCCATTTTATTTAACCTGGAACCTATTTAATGAAGTTGAACCTGGGAAGGAGCAAGAAGGGGGAGCAACCTAGTGCAACATCAGCTGAGGCCAGGCATCACTCCATGACTTGCCTTCCCCTAGGCAATCCAGTAACTGGGTTGCTACCTGTCTGGCCCTCTCCTGGAAGGCAGACCCAAGGAATACTCTCCCAAGTTGCAGGATTTAAAGTAAGAGGGCAATGCCCTCCAGGCCAGTCCCAAAGGTAGTCTCCTTCTCCACCCTACCCAGGTCCCAGGACCTAAAGAGTCAGTCCCAGAGTTCTATCCTTCACCAAAAGGGTGCCAAGGTGTTCAATGTAACCGCTATCTTTCTCCTCTACTACCTGCCAAGTGACCTCCTATTTAAGGACTGCACCTTTAGCCATGTATCAAAGTCCCCCACATACAATGTGGGGTAGGGAAAAAAAACAGGTATAAGGGAAGAAAATTCCTAACCAGCCCCAAAGCAACCAGCAAAGCTCACACTATACTGGTGACAGGAGGATGGGTTGATTTTAGCTGCCAAAAAAGGATGTGAAGAGTGTGGAAGTACCTTAAATATCCTCTGGCCCCACCCCACTCACCATCCAGGCTGAATTCCACCTGATGTAAAAACACCTTTCCTCTCTCCATTGGAGGCCAGTAAAGGCTTTCCCTCCCCTGCAGTACCTTGCACTGTGCAGGTCCAGGACTGTATTATAAAATATATGCACAATCACATGCGCATAATGTTAGAGCTCACTGGTGATAATTTCTTTTTATTCATTTGGCAGGAATATAGCTTTCAGACTGGCTTGAATTCGAAAAGGAAAATGTTTGTCAAGTTGGCAGGACATTTACTGTGCAGGAAGGTGCTTGTAGCTGGTCTCATTAACTAAGGTTACACAGGTGCTGCTGTTTCAAACTGCAGAGAAAAATAAATTAGCACTTGTTTGAAGAGGATGAAATACATACATATATGTTTAACTTGAAGCTTGGATCCTCCTACTGCAGAGATGTCTAACCACAAACTTGCTTCAGCTGTGCTGATTTCCTTCACCCAGCCAAACATCACAGTGAAATTCTTTAGTGACTTGTGGTTTCCTGATTCTTCCATATGCAAAGCTGAGGTCTGCTCAGTTCTTAGAACTAGTAACTATTTGTGTACGTTCTGGTAAACTTTTAAACTCAACATGCCAAGGTAAATATCACAGGCTAATGGGTCTAGGCTTTGGGATAAGTTCTGTACTGTCCTGTAAGGTTTCATAGCTTTGTTATTTCTTTAAAAAGAAACCTCTTCTTATTGCTACAGGATGAGAGACTGTCCCAATATACAATGGAAAAACTGAAAACTGTTATGACTTTTAAAAACTGCCACTATAACCAGTGTAATGAAAGCCTGGAGCAAGTCTGGTTCTGTTGTTAGTGGAAGTGGGCCTGAAGCAAATCGTATCTCTAAAAAATTTGAACTTGGAGAGATTCACTTTTAAGTGGAACAGATACCTAAGGCGCATCCTTGCAGGTGCTGCCACTTACATGAGAGTGCAAAAAGCAGACCTAGTAACAGAAGGGATGATGGGACATGACAGAATATGTACTGACAACACTTCCAGGATTACAAATTGCTTTTTGCATTCTCCAGTGCACAGAAATGTAGTGTTGTGTAGTGCACAGAAATGCATGACTTAAAAAAAAAATCAAAGCCCACTATCAACCTCTTTTAAAAGAGTGCCCATGCTTTTCACTTTAGCTATCTTAAGATACAAAACAAATAAAATAGCACCTCCAAACCAGCAGCCTTTCTGGAGTGGTTTCTTCTTTCTCCTCACAGTGCTTATTTTTCACTGCTTTATGAACAGGAGATGCAATGAAAGTTGCCATAGCCCTGTTTGCTTAGCACTTCAAAGACCAGAAGGCTTATAGATTTCAATATCCTGCTTGCTTAAAAGAATAGTGCAAAGCTGGGTATGGGGAAAGAGAAAGAAGATGTTTTGTGGTTCAAAATGCAAGGGCAGATACAGTAGGCTTTACTTCTTCTATCAGTCTTGACGCAGTTTCTCTTTTTCCTTCAGAGAGATAAACAGGAAAGAAAGCATATCAGGGTCACCGACCACTAAGCAAACAATGCCATCATGTTGGGAATAAAAATCTTTTGTCTAGTGGTAAAAAACTTTATTTTAAATACAGAACAAAGCAACACCATGGGGCAAACTAGGGATGAGAACAAGGGAACAGCTGAGAATCCATGAGATTAATAGTAAATAAAAAATATCTTCTGGTGTCATAAATGTAAGTGAATATTGTTAGTTTAAGGCACTTGTCATCAGGACACATTAAAGTCTGAAAATATTATTTGAGCAGTGTACTGAAGATAAAATAATTCCTTATTTGAAAGGCTCTTTTAATACAGAATGCAATCTTACACTTACAGTCGAGAAGACCTTAACCTTAATTGAGTTGCTAGATTGAAAAGTGGAGAGGATTCTTCTATCTTCAATGCTTGTATAGAAGATAGAATTTCAGCAGGTGTTGCTTGCTACCATAAAAGACACAGGAGGGCTCTCCAGTTTTTAATCTGGCAGCCCTAAAAAGGGAAAAGTGTTGTATGTGGATCTTTAGGTTAGAATTCTTTTGCTACAACACAGTGGCATAACCATGCCTGTATAGCTGATGCCAACAAGGTGAAAAAGGTTATGGGTACAGGGCATGAGAAGAAAGTAAGGCATTGGAGAAACAGGCTGATCAGAGAGGGGAGATTTCGTCTGCCTATCCTATGACTGCTGGATGACCCCACAAAAACCACAATCACCAGCACAGCGTACCAACAGCACTCTGCCCATTGTCTTAATCCCACCAGTTTGTACAAGCATAATATCACCTGTCTTATCAGCATCCTGTGCCCAATGATAAGGAGCACAAGGGGCTGCAACTTCCTCATGACCTGGTTTGTATGAAATCAATATTCTCATTAGAATTTCTCTGAAGAAGCACTGAAATCATATACAGCCATGCTACAGGAAGCATTAGGTGTCTATTTATTTGCATTGAATGGCTATTTCTGCCAAAGTTGTCTGAATTCTCCTAGTAAGGGACACTGATTAACCAGCACTAGAGAAGGCTCTAACCCACCAGTGGTCATATGTAAAACAGAGCTGGAAAGCAGCTAAATATGACTGCTACCTCCTTTGTGCTGTGATACTTGCAAGATTTTACAGAACTTCACTTCTAAGTGCTGTGGTACCAATATCTGTTATTGAACCTTTGCTCTCATGTTGAACATTATGTTGGTTCTCACGGTTGGCCCAAAACATTTTGCCATGTCAGGTGAAAAACAAGATTCTCTCTCTCTCTCTTTCTCCCCCCCCCACACGCACACCCCATTCCAAGGATGAAACTGACTGGATTGGTTGTTGAATCTTTCTTCAACACTCGAGGGTATCCTCCACCATACTGGGGAAAGTGTGGCTGGTACCACTCTCTCCTTCGAGCCTTGCTGCTGCCTCTTATATTTGCTGCCTGAAGTGACTGCCCCTTTTGCTTAAGGCAGGGCCAAGCCTGTTCCTGTTTCTTCTCCCTTAAATCAGCTACACCGACTATTGCTATTCATTGACACTCAGCTCTCTAAGTGCACAGCCACCCTCATTCTTCCAGCACCCCAACAGATTCCAAAACACAGCTTCATACTGTGCCTAAGACTTATTCATGTTTTCTACAAAGACTTCTACAAAATCACCTCCTTCCTAAAATGAATACTGGGAGAATGAGGTCTTCCAAAACAGGCCTTTTAAGAAACCTTTACCATATAATTCTTTGTCATTTAATGCTTCCTCCTGAAATGGTCCTTTTCAAATTCTGCTGTATTTACTTTTTGTCCAATCATCATATGTTTATCAGGATTTTGCTTTTGTTTCCAATTGTATTTTCAGTGTGTAATCCTCACAGTTACCTTCTGTTTCTTTTCCAATGATTGCTTTTGTTTCTTTTTTTTTCTAACTTCTTTGTAACGAATATACTAGCATAGCAAACTGCAACAGTAGGTTGGTAACCAGACCACTATTTGTCATTTTTGTCTCACAGTATCACTGTTTCAGCCTTTTCCTCTTGTGTTTCTGTAACTATTTTCTCATAATCATTCCTGAAGTTCTCCATCTACTTCTTCTGACAAGTAACAGGTCTAAATCTGAGTACTTGTGAGCATTCTGTGACATCTTTCTCCCCAGGCAACAGTATTAGAGCTGAAAGGCTTAAAACATTTAAACCTAATGTTATGAGAGAGTACCTCCTATAACAATTCTATTAAAAACACAACACTCGTACACTATCTCATACAGGATATGAACTGTGCAATTAATGGTCAGTCACTGAAATTGTTAATGAATCAAATGTTGTAAGCTAAATACTGGCAGAATGTTATTGAATGAATTTTTGTGTAAAAGTAAATGTTTTCCTTCTCACAGTTTGCCCAAGGGTTATCAGAGTAGGCTGCTTCTCCATACTGACAAGCAAACATTTGTTTTCACCATAAATTGAAGGTGAGCTAATTCTGTAATTGGTCTTTATTAGCTCCTCATTTATGACTAAAAATAAAGTCATGTCTTCAGCTTCACGCTACCAGTCAAGAAGTAAAAGGAAAATCAGTGAAATTTTACAAATCTAAAGGGAACTTAATTGCTGCTTTTGTGAAAACAGTGTGACCTATGACCCATTTTTTTCAGGCCAGATCCCAGACTTTTCTAGCCAGCTGTCTGGAAACCACAGTAGGGGCTTGAAAGAACATGAGAAACAGTTGGTTCTAATCTTGAAGGGAGGAAACTGAAGGAACAAGGTGGCTACTTATGGCAGAATGTTATTTTTTCTCCACTGTCTGCCTGCATATTTTCCTAACATGTGTACTCTGTCACTTTTCTATTTTCCTTGGGTAAATATATCCAATTTGAATGAAAAGGGCCTGGGGGTCTTACTTGTTGGGCTGCCTTCACCTTGATATGTTGTTTTTGAATGGAGCTTATATACCTCAGATACAGTGGATATATTACAAAACAGGCGGATAACTGTTGGTTTTACTAATAGTGCTCCAGATGCTGCAAGAAGCAATGACTAGGGTTCCATGTTCTGACCATCCTCAGATGCAAGGGGCTCCTGGAAGGGGATTACGCCAGCCTATTTGAAGAAGCTTGAATGTCTTGACTGTTTTTCCAAGAGGGAAAGAACAGAGAACTGCATGGCCAAAAACCTTCCAACATATTTCGAATACAGTTGAGGATTAAAGGTTAATTAATGTTAAAAGCTCTTCTGTTTGGTCAGAAAGAAGCAACACTTCCTACTCTATGGGAATGAGCAGGGCCTTTGATGTCTTGCCAGTGGAATTTATTTAGATAGATGATCAAGAGAGATTACTTGATTGCACACTACACTGTTCAGCCCTAATCTGCAAGGAGAGCGAAGGAGAACTTTTGAGGTTCTGTTCCTTTAACAGAGCAACCCTGTGATATAAAAATTTAGTCTGTTAGTCTTGCAAGCAGCATTTAAAACCTGGTAACTGTTTTAGATCCAACATTTCATGATATAAATAAATAAAAATTATCCCCATAGAGATTTCTTTGAAATGTCTGGTATAGGCACACTTTTGCCTTAACTACTTTCTCAACATTCCTTCCTGAAGAAGGGAAAAGCCAACAAGTTTTTTTTTTTAAGCAAACCATATGTGTGCACAAGAAGACAGATTTCAAGGGAATGTCCAAAATTTTCCTTTCTTGTCACTAGATGACTGACCATTGAGGAAAGCTTTCATAATGAAAATTTTCTATAGGAACTGAGGCAAACACACCATCAAGCTGGAGTTCTTACAAGCTCACATCTGGAGTACAGACAGTAGGATATTAATGGATTTCCATGGCTTTCTCTTTCCACAGATGAACAACCTAGTCCCTGGAGGGATACTTTCAGATTCAGACATTTACGTTCTATATAATTTAACAGCAATACAGAAGAGAACCTAGCTGTATCTTAAATCCACAGTTGGGATCAACCAACTGAAATCAACAGTTTATTGGGACCAACTTAAATGACATAGAAGAATCAACCACTCAACCACTCAAAAGATTGCTCATTTTAATGTCACTTTGTTTGGGGCTGCTCTACTGCGGGTTTTGTATTCCCCCCCCCATGGACCAAGGTAGGTATCTGGTTTTAAAAATCTATTCATATTTTGACGACTATTAGGGAATCAAAACACACTATTCAGCTGCCCATGTGTGGCCCATTACTTTTTAACAAGAACAACTGGAAAATGCAGCTAAGTACACAAAAATTCCATAATAAGGTCAAATTCATCTTTCTAGCCTATGCTATTCTCTGAAGTGAAGAACCTGTTCCTACTCCTTTGTGTCTGAATTGAGCCTCCTAGTTCTTAAAAAGAGGTTCCAAACAAAACCATTTTATTTCTAGTTTTATTCCTTTCTCAACAGTATTGAGGTAATACAAACCAGTGTATGCTAAAGAGTGTTCTTGCCATCAGGCCCGCCCTGAAACCATTTCCAAACAGGGAATCTAAAATTACCATATTTACAGCATCTGCAGCTGAGCCAAGTACAAATCAAGATGAATAGCTGTGACGCACAAGGTAGAGTGTAAAAGTATGCAGCTGGGTCTGTGAACAATATAGGCCCTTGGTGCTAAAGCTCCTCTAATGCCTTTCACAGAGCACAGAAACAACAACAAAGGGAAAGAAGCGGGTGGGAGAAGGAGAGGGAAAGCAAAATTCCAGTAAGATGATTGAAAACATAGCTCAAATCCCAAGCTGCTCTGGCTAATGGGCAATAGAAATAACTCACAAAGGGACAAGTAGGGAATTCAATTAATTAGCAATGTAGCTGCACTACAGGGAAGAAGGAAATAAAAGAACACTGGCAATATCAGAAACTGCCTCCATTCTGCCTTTCTTGTTACTTGTTATTAAAAAAAAAAAAGCTTACAGAACACTCCAAGGGAACAGGGAGAAAGAGGGATTTCTATAAGACAGGCTTCGTTCTCAGGAGTGGCTCCTTGTAAAATGCATGAGGAGACAATCCAGACAGAATTTCCTTGAGTCTAAGATGAAAGAAAATCCATCATGGCCTGCTCTGAGAGTTCTTTGTTTGAAATGCAAGGAACAATCACTGTGAAATATCTGATTGTAATCACATCCAGTAATGAGCCTGATCACAAGAAGGTGTATCTTCATGCCTTTATGAAAGTTATGTTGTTGTGTGCCTTCAAATAGTTTCCAACTTATTATCATGGAGTTTTCTTTGCAAAATTTGTTCAGAGGGGATTTGTCACTGCCTTTGTCTGAGGCTGAGAAAGTGTGATTTGTACAAGGTAACCCAATGCATCTCTATGGCTGAATGGGCTCTTCCGCAGTCCAACACTCAAAACCACTATACCACACTGAGTCTCTATGAATCTACATCTGCTAAAATATCCATTTCATACAACTATTACAGGAATAGGAGAGCGACATGCTTCTAGATCTTGCTGGCCTAGTTAAGACTGGAATGAAAAAGAAGAAAATTAAGGAATATACTAAACCAACCAAGGTATCACTGGAATTTAAACTTTTTAATTTAGGTTTTAATTTTCCCCCCACAAAATTGGCTATGAAAGATGGAATTTAAAAAGGCAGCATAGATATAATATAGGTAGGAGATGAGGAATGAGCCATATATATTATGCACTCCCTTCCCCATAACTCATCTCTTCCCCCTGCGTGAATTCCCCTCATCTTCGTTGTTCTTGTATGCCTCCAAGTTGTTTCTGACTTATGGTGACCCTATTGTGGGTTTTTGTGTGGCTAAGAGTGTATGTCATGCCCGAGGTCATCCAGTAGATTTCCATGGCTGAGCAGGGAATCGAACCCTGCACTCCAGGGTTTATTGTTATCCTTGCTATAAACTCATGATTAATGTCAATAAAGTTTGTTCCTGACAAATCCTGATTGGAGCAAACTTCGTCTAACAGTAGAAGTTAAGATTAGTGGGAGAAGTATGAGTAGTTTGTGTTCAACAGTTAAGACAGGGGTGGGCAACTATCAGGGGTTAGGGGGCCATAATGGCCCTGCCAGGGTTCTCAATTAGCTGCACCTCCCCCCACAAAAAAAAGGTTTTCTGCACTGCAAGGCACAAAAATGGCCCTCAGGACCACAGCTGGCCCATGGGCTGCACTTTATCCACCCCTGAGTTAGAGGAAGGAGAGAACAATCCTGCGGCATGGCCTGATTCTTTAACCATGGGTAAAAGGCATGCACAATTTTATGTTGCATATATATTATCCTACTGATGTACCCAATTAACTTGGGTGGCTGATATTCTTGCCTGCATGAAACAGCACAGTTTTGATGGCTGGACTGAGGCACAATACTAGGGACACTTTCACACTGGACTGTTATAGCGCATCGATTCCACATTCAACATCCAATGGAATCCCAGGGTTTGCAGTTCTGGGAGGGGCCGGCTGGCCCCTACCAGAACTGCAAACCCCAGGATTTCATAGGAAGTTGAATGTGGAATCAAAGCGCTATAACAGTCCAGTGCGGAAATGGCCTAAAACAGGAAGAATTGACTGTCAGCAAAGGCACACAGAACAAGGTAAACTGACTTTCATCATGTAGAAACACTTTGCATATGTATTGAGCTGGTCAGTGAACAACTGTTGACTTTGTTTATACTCTTTGTAATGCTTCCTAATACATTCACCTTATCCTGCTGGACCTGTATACACAACTCATTTCTAGATACACAAAACTGCTATATTACTGTTGTGATCCAAAACTCTTCTCACCATTATTGTCTGAAAATCCCACCATCTCCAAAACTAAAACAAGATTAATTATCTTAAATGCAAAGTATTATTGCACTGTCACTTTTATTCCTGGTCCTAATTTTTTTAATATACACACACATATACATACATGATTGCAAAGTCTAACTTTCAACATAATGTCCTCCAGATGGACTGGAATTATATCCTGGAAATCTCCAGTCAGCATAGGTAACTAGGGGCTTCTGGGAGTTGCAGTCCAATGCATCTGGAGGATATCAGCTTGAGGCTGGCAGGCCTAGCTAATAAAATGCATGTCCTTGCCCTACTATGAACTATTCTATTTTGGTACAACATGACATTTGTTACAAAACTATTAAAAGCACAAGGCACATTCCTGAGACTCTGAATCTAGTTGCTTCCCCTTTGCTTTTTTGCTTGTCAGAAGCTGTTGAGCATGTTACTTACGAAAACAATCTTACTAGAAGAGCAGCATTTCAAAAGACTGGTCCAGTTGGTTTGCAGAGGATGTAAAACAAACCACTGTTACTAGGACCTTGATTCACAGCAGTTAAATTCATAAATTTGGTTAAAATCTTTTTCTTCCATATTATTTAATTGCTTTAATATCCCATTTTGTCCCCAGCTTTGCTAAAACATAAATTTCGAACAATTCTCTTTCAAAAGCATCCAGAAGCGTATCAAGTTCTCCTCATAAGCAATTAGGAGATAGGGCAATTGCCACAGCAGTGCTTCATTGTTAACTGAGGTGGTTATACTGTATTTGGTTGATGGAAAATAAGTAAGGTTCTCCAAGTATCCTATGAAACATCCTGGAAAAATAACTGACATACACTCAAGAAGAAGAAACTAGCTATTGTTTAAGACGCTCTTTCACAAGTAACAGGACTACATGGGTTGGAGTTGTAGACAATTACATCAACTTTAGCATGGTTTTCTAGGCCTGTAATGTCACTGATGCAAGGTAGCAACAACTTATCCTTAACTTTGGACAATAAAATCCAACCAGACGGTGACAACATCCCATGACTGACAACTGGGTTGCAGCTGAATTCATATAAAGCAGGGAGGTGGAGATTTTGTAATGTGCAGAATGAAAAAATTACTTATTATTTTATAACACACAGGAAGAAATAATTTTTGCTCTGGTTGGTGATACCGCAAGAGTTTTGGAGTATGCTCTGATGATATTTCACACTTTGGAAGCTTTTCGGAATAATTCATTTGCAGTTAATACTGCAAGTTGTATGCAAAATGCACTATTTTCTGTGAAAAAAAAATTGCCCCAAACCACTTTTTTTGCACAAAATGAGTAGCATGTCAATATATCAATCACATTCTCAATTAGATGTCTCATTCTCAAGGATGAGAAAATCTGCAAAAATTCTTTGCAATTCTAAAAAGGTAAGGATGGCTCAGCAAGAAGGGATTGCACGTCGGCTGAAGCTGTTTTGATCTCACTGAAGCAGCAAGACCAGAAGTAATCCACATTAGAAAGAAAAAGCTAGGGAGGTACTATTTCTGGGCAAGCTGTGTGGAAATGTCATAACTACCTTTTTTCTCCAATTTTACCTGGAGATTTAAAAGGCAGTGTTCACCATCTGAGATAAGAATTGCTAACTCTTTCTGTTTGGTTCTGCTTTCTGTTCAAGGAATGCAACAATGAAAAAGGTGTCAAATGTTTTCAAAACTGTACCAAGCAATTCTCAACCACAAAATATTCTAAACTGTCATCACCAACCTTCCTCCTCTAAATCGTGAGGCACTGCATAGCTCAAAATCCTATGAAATGAGACACAGGCCACAGGTTTAATTTCTGACATTTCTGAAGCAGGTCTCTTGTTTTAAGCCCCCTGTGGATGAGTGGAATAGACTTCAAAAGCATTGGACCACCAACTGAATACCTGGTTCTTTATCAATTGAACAGATATGTTCAAATTGCAATCATCTGCTAAGTGAAATAAACAGGTGGAAATGGTGAGGTTTTCACTACAGAATGTTGCAAAACAACTATAAAGCTTTGGCAGAGGTTTTGAGGAGATTCCTAATTTATGCAAGCATAAATCTATGCAAGCAGTCTGCATGATAGATTTTATTTGAGTTGCTTCAGGTGCTTGAGCCATCTGGGCACACAAGTGTGGTCAGAAAGATGCCTGAAAAGGCTTCATAGCAACAGTTTAGGGTGATCTTGAAGGCTGTCTGCATAGAGTGAAGTTATCATAGCCACAAGCACAGCTGAAGACTTCTTGGAGCAGCTTTACTCCTAACTGACATATAGAAAGCTGTTATATTTGGATGGTGCTCAGAATTGAAGCCTATTAAAAAGCATGGTGCAGCCTCCACTGACAGATGTGCCAGTGCCACCATGGGTTGCATAATGGGTGAAAGCTGGAATATAAATAAAATTTTATCCATATCTATATTCAAGTAGATAAAGTAAGAATGTGGTTACTTTTTACTTATGCTCAGTGGCTAAGGCAACAGAGAAAAATGAATGCAAATAATTATGCTAAAATTGCATGCAACATATTAGGATGCATTTCAGTAGGTTGTAAACCTGCAGGCAGGGTCTAGTTCATTTTATCTATTTGTAAAGCTGGAGCAGGGTCCCCAGATTCCACTTTTGCACTTTCAAAGCCCCATGAGAATACCCCAAAATGACACTTGCAGTCATCATTTCGACCAGCATACAGCCAAAAGTGTAGCCATTTTCACACACTGTTGGGTGACTGTAGCCTGAGGGGAGGGGGAATTGTTGGGGTGAATTGGTCACCAGCTCCTGTGCAGTTGCTCGCTCCTGTTATAGAGACTAGATTAACTCTTAACTTTGGTGCGCTGAAAACTATATGTCACTTGAATGGTTGCTATAAGATTAATACATTGTCACCTTTTCTTTAACCTTCATGATGAGAAGAAGGTATTTAAATTTTTGACTATTTGATTCTCACATACTAAAATGAAGGCTTTAAAGTTTTATTTCCCGCTAGGAGTGATTGTGAAAGATGCTGCATATTTTTCTTTCCTTTTTCTTTCTTTCTTTTGGGGAGGAGGCATTCTCAGACCTTTTTACAACTAAAATTGTTTGTCCAAAGACTCTTTGTTTTTTTCCTGTGGACAAACATTGCTTTTTTGTCTAAAACCCAAGGGTTTTTGCAACACCTTTTTCATCAACTTACCCTGCAATGTGAAACATCTTATGGCAGTTCATAATTTTCTTGATGGAGTGTCTCAGAGTGTTGAGACTACTTCTCTTGTCAAGGCAAAAAATTTGCAAGTATTCTTTACATCCCTGATATGAAGATATTCATTTTGGCTGCTCAGCCCTAACGATGCATCAGTCATCCACTGGATCTCGAGGACACTGGTTAGGTTTGCCAGAAAAACACAGAAACCAGTCTTTATCATAGATAATTGGTTGGGCAAAGGGAGAGATGGACAGGAAAAGAGGGGGGCGGGGGAGAGAGAGAGAGAAATGGACAAACTTTCTTCCAACTATGTTTTCCAAGTCTCTAGGTGCAACACCAGCACCATATCAGTTGTCACGGAGGCAGTGCTCCTATGATCCACATGGATTCCCTTTCTAGATACCTCACCCAACTGTTAGCCAATTACGAGTTAAGAGAAGGTTGGGATTCTATTGGTGTATTGTCCACTGCACTAATATTTTCCTTGCCTAAAGGACAGATATGGTCTTGAAAACTCTAATAGTTGTAAACAGTGGACACTTACAACAGTTCTTAGGCTCCAGGGAAGATTTCTTGACAAGTGGTCTCATGACCATCTCTTTCAAAGTAACTGGGATTCCCACCCTGTGCAAAAAGGCACTAATTACTCCTCTTCTAATTGAGCCACCCCATCCTTCTTTACTGGATGTAATCTGGTATGTTGGCCAAAGCTGAAGGAAACATATGGTAGGATGCATCTTATCCACAATAACAGAAGTACATCCCACAAACTACACCAGGCCATGATCAGGACACATTCACTAATGGAACTATAGAAAGCATGGCATCCAATGTAAAATGCACATTAGTGATTTTACACCCTTGAACTATTTTGCAAACATATTATGAACTACTTGGAAAAGCTCTTCTGGATGATACTCTGAGGAAGTCGAGGGAGGACAGAGGCATTGCTTCCTAATTGTCATCACCTTACGCTGTTTCTAGTGTCTACCATAAAGCACAAAGATTTAAAAGCAGCGCTCTTTGGGACTGGAATTCTGAAGAGAGAGATTGACATATTATGACTATGTTGATGCTGCACTTCCAGTTGTTACGCCTGTGCTGCATGGGAAACTCATGTAGATTCAGCCAAGTGAGATCAGCTCCTTTCCGTCATACGTTAATACAAAATGTTTTACTCAAACTTGATGATACTAGGACTTACAGCCTGAGTCTAATCATGGAGGGATGGAGGGCCAAAAGGAGAGGAAACATGAAGACATTCCTTCTCCTAAACCAGTGACATATTTCCCATTGCCCAAGATAATGCCAATGGAATCTCTGTCCCTGAGACCATTTGTCACATCTCCAAGACATATAGCAGAGCTAAAGAAGAACAGACCAGAACACAAACAATGCAAGATTTTAAAGTATAAGAGCTGAAAATCAAATTCACATAACAGCAAAAATGAGTATAATAAATTTAAAATTCAAGGAATCTGAGTGATCACAAATCAGCTGTTAGAGGAGCATTTCTGTACCTTGAGTCTGCAAGATATGAGCAGAGTTACTGATGACTGGGGCCCATGAAAGCCTTTCCTTTAAAGGATCACTATATGTTAAAGCTGACTTTATTGCAAATGATGACAACAAAGTAACAAGCTAGAGCACTTCTAAGAGTACCTAACAGATGCTGCTGCAGACAAGCTTCCTGCCCTCCTGCTTAAATAAATAATAAATAACTAATCTGTCTATCTTTCACATAGTGAAAGTCAAATAAATCCTGCAGAAGGGAGTCTACTAGTAAATCTGACCCACAGGTGGGAAATAGTTTGGCACAGGTGGGCTGGCATCCTGTTAGTGACTTACACATGAGTAAGTCCCTCTCTGGATGGAATGCAGTGGGCTATTCTCCTGCTTTCATTTAAAAAGGCCCCATGCCTGGCAACTGTCAAATCCCAAGAAGGGCTGCCACTGTTCCTTCTTACCAGAGGGAAGGAGAGTGAGGAGAAGCAATTCACACCATGAAGAATGGGTTGCTCTGAGCTCCTGAGGAAGGAAAAGGCGGGTGTACTCCATTTAGAGAGCACTCTCATTTTTTCTCCCCAGCCAAGCTGAGAGCAGCTGCCTTTCTACACTCTGAATCACCTCCCCCTTCCTTCCCCACTGGTAAGTGATAACAGCAAGGGCTTCTCCAAGGGTTTGACAGCTATCGAGTGATGGAAGGATACAGAACTGTGCATGCAGAGCTACACACATGTAGGCTCTTCGCCATGGTCAGTTGTGCTCCTTCCTGGACTTGGGGATAGTGTTATTTTGCAATCTCTTCCTTAACCTTCCAAGTGTTGCTATTATTATTTAAATGCTGTCTTTTGGAGCTGCAACAACCATGATTTAAATATTTTTCTCCATATGGGAGAAAAAACTGTTAACTGATATCAATTGACTGGCACCAGCAGCATATTTTATTTTTTATTCATTTAATTTATAACATGCATTTCTCCCTGCACAAGTTCCAGGACCCTAATGTCAAGGTATGGCACTTTAACAATGAACTATGGGTAGGAAGAATTATAAACAGTATGGACGGATGGTGTGTGTGTGGCAATATTGCATACTAGTTCTATTGCCAGCTTTCCAGTCTATAGAGCCTTACTAGCTTTGGATCAGATTATCTTATATTTGCCCAGATGAACCCACCTGGGCTTTAAGACAGGGTAGGAAGTGTGTGGAACTGGGCATTTTAGGGGTAGTGCTATATCAGTAGAATTCGCTCTAATGAACTCCCTTCCTTCCTGCTGAAAAGGACTTGAAAAATACTTTTATCTTGGAATATACTGATGATTGAAGCAGCTGTTTTCTACTATATTTTGCTGGTTTTTGAATGTTGCTGTACATTTCTCCACTTACTTTATATAACTATACAAATATAATTAGCATCTCTTTTGGTAAAACAAGTTTCTTGTATTGTAAATCTTTTTGGGGAGGTTGTAAATTGGGGTAGCTAACCAACAGCTCATGTTGTTGAATTTACTAATAATGATTTTTGCCACTGCTGTGGATTTTGATGCTGGTGATTCCTCCATTTGTTCTGCTGCTGTTCCCCCATCTGATCCTCACAAAGCTACTCAGCAGTCCTCAACTCGCCTGCCAATCACTGCCATCCAACAGTGGCAAGTGCAACCACTTTCTGTTTCGGGAAGAAGAAGAATATCAGTCAGCTGAGTAATGGAGGCCACAGCATCTCTCTGGAAATGCTCTGGCAATTGCTGCTGAGGGACTCTATTACCCTTTCTGCAGATGCTAGGAGAGTGACAAAAGTGCACTCTTGAAAGGAGGGGGCAAAAAAACCTAAGTGGCAAAACAATGTTAATATAATTTTAATCAGGTAAACTGTGTATCTTGGTTAAAAGGGTTGGCGCTGCTAGTGTAAATCAATGAAGTAATAAATGATATCTTCCTAGCATATTTTTGTGGAGACAGGATGCCATTGCTACAGCTCCTGTTTACAGAGATAAAATGAAGGGAATTCAGCTCATCCTTAATCCATAATAGGATAACATGTTCCGTCCTACTTTACTTTTTGTTTCCTTTCGGAAACAATACAGGGCAGAAAACACATACCCATAGCTCAATTTAAAATAAGTACTTAACTGGTTCTTCTGACTGAACAAATAGAAATTCAGATTACATCATCCCTTCCTCGGTTCTCTCAAACATGGCTTTATCCATCCTCTTCTTTCTATGGGTTTGAAAAATCTCAATTTCTCTCTATTCCCTGCTGTCTCCTTTTAGTATTTTTATTCATTGTATTTTGACTGTGTAGCTCCCATTCATAACCATCTCAGTCCCTTTTCCTGTGATTCATCACTCGCCTATGGCTTCCCTTCTCACACATAATTTCCACTAACCACTTGTCATTCATAGCCTCACTCTCTTGTTTGAGCCCTCAATGCACCTGACATGCCTTTTCATTTTTTTTTCTTCTCAGTTTGATTTCCCTGACTCATTTTCGTACATCTACTAGTTTACTAGTTCAGAGAGAGACATTTCTTTTGTGTCACCTATTAAGACTTCCCCAAAAATTCTGGGGTTGTGGCATTGCCAAACTAGAGAAATGAGATTCTTATTATTTAGGAAAATGTGTACACAGTCCACAGTTGGCAAAAATGGATCTAACTGTGAGATTGAGAGAGGGAAATAAACTATAGTGGACTTACACAACAGAGAAGCAATGGGCCTACTATGTAATATGCACATCTTAGAGGTTCACAAATTCACAAATACAATTTGACCAATAAATAAATAAATAAAGTCTTTAAAAAGCATCAAAAATGGCATTTGAGAAGTGGAGCTGACAATGTAAACACGTTGCATCTTCAATTGCATCTAAACACATGCCTTATTAACTCAGTGCACTGGACTTGAAGCTAAAGATTTTTTTTTTTTAAAAAATCAGACTACTATTTAACCTTTGTTTGGGGAGACTGCTGCTACTCTGAAATTTGACAGGTGCAAAATCCCTTTATCGTTCCAGATGAGCTGCTGTGTTAAACAAGTCTAGAACTGCTGGATTAAACCAGCCTATGACACAAGTTTTATAGAACCACAGTGCTGGAAGGGACTTCAGAGCTCATCGAGTTCAATCTCCTGCTTACGCAGGAAATCTGCATAAATCTGCATGCACTGTCTGTTTAAAAATCTCTAATGAAGAAGAGCTCCCCAGTTCCTGAGGCAGTCTGTTCCACTGTCAAATAATGTGCATTATCAGGAAGTTTTTCTGAATGTTTAGACAAAAGACACAGTGGCTCAGGTCCAGGCTATTTGATGGACAATATATGAGCTCATCTGAGTTCAAAGATCCTCAGGAGAGGCCTTTTTCTCTGGGTCACTCTCTTCTCAAATTCTTCCTTGTGGGAACAAGGGGGAGGGCCTTCATGGTGGCTGTTTCCAGACCTTGGAATTTCCACCCTAAAGAGGCCACGATGGCTCCATCCTTGCTCTCCTTCTACTGACAACTGAAAACTTCCCTATTCCGCAAGGCCTTTAGGAAAAGAATGCAATGGGTCTTAATGGCATACTGTTTTGTTTATTTTTTTAACACCTTCCATCTTTTAATACATTTTAAATTATTTTAACTCTTTAGATCAACTGTTTTTAAAGAATATATTGCTGATGTTTCTGTATGCTTTTAATTAGTATTGTTTTCAATAATTTGTAAGTAGTCTTCAGTTCTAGTATTGGTGGGCTGTAAATGAACTGAAAAAGGAGGAGACCAAGTAGTAGTAGCAGCAGCAACTTGGAATGAAATGTTCTTGAGAAACCTATGTTGGCTGTTTGTAATTATGATACATGTATACGTTCCCCATGAAATGCTCACAGACTATTTAGCAATCAGTCTTACAACTTTTCCAGATATCAGCATCTAGCCAACTCTGTTATCTGGTAATTGTTAGTTGCCTGGATCCCACCCCCTTGAAGATGGAGATGATATAGGCTGAGATATTAGATCCATCAATTCCTTTAGCACTCCAGGATAACATTTGTCTCATCGTGTAAGCCTTGAATTCGTGTACAATGGTTTGGTGCTTCCAACCCACTTTTTCACCTATCTTGGGCTTCAGCATCTTCCATTTCTCATTTGAACTACTTCATTTTTCAGGTGGAGCAGTTTCCCTTGTAAGAGAATATGGATGGAAAGCTAGAATCCAGCAGCTCCACTTTCCCAATCTCACTTATTTGCCCTGTTTATTTCCCATATGCTGTACTTTACCTGAAACATAGACTGTGCTACATTGTGCACATAGACCACTCCCTTACTGGTTTTTCTTGCTTACTAGTGGGTACCTCCTCTGTTGTCTTGGTTTCCCCAGTCCCTGTTGTCATGCTGTCTTCTGAGATTTCACTGCTCTCCTCCACCAAGATTTATAACAAGTGACATGCTTTAACTGATAGAAGGCATATCTTATCTCAAAAACAAAAGGGATATGCCATTTTACAGTACTAGTCATATGTTTGGACTAGATAGGATAAACATTTTACATATACCTGTCATGGTACATAACATCAAGGGTCAAAAGGGGATATCCCGGCTGGAATCAAGTGTTGGTGTACTACACTGGCATAATAATGGTCTGTTGTGCTACCACAGGGCCCTTTTTTCTGGACTGCACAGCACCAGTGGTGGGAAGGCAAAGAAAGCCATCAAAATCCAAAGGAAAACTGTGTCCTCCCAGGCAGTCTGTTTCTTCAGTGCCTGGCTCCCTCTGGGTCCTTGAAGCAAAACGCACTTTGGGAAGATTATCTTGGAAAAATACAGCAGTTTTCCAAAGCGGCCATCTCAGAATGCCTTTAGTTTTAAGGACTTTATTGTAAGCAAGACACTGAGGAAGTAAGATGATTGGGAGCCAGCAGCTTTCTCTCTAGATGCTGATGGATTTTTCTGCTGTCTTCTACCACTGCTGTACCCATGACTTCCATTCTGTGCCAGAATTGGGTGTGGTTCTGTCAAACTCTGACACACATTACTGCTATAAGAAAAACTTTATTGGTGGCAAATGATGCAACAGATGGTACACAGCAGTGAAGCATTCCATCTCTTACTGCCAATGGCAGAATTGGCCCCAAAACTAATTCTACTCAGACTGTTCTTAGCTAGTGATCAAATTCTCCATCACTGGCTAAATGGGGCCTTGGACTGGGCTGGACCATTTCAGGGTGAAAGAGACTCCCAACAGTTAATACAGTGCAGAAGCAAAGAAAGGAAATCATAGTGCACAAGCATGACCCATCTCTCCTGCTCCCACAGGTATAGGAACTGTGCAAGCAGGTTAGCAGCAGGGGAAAACTCAGTCCCTTAGTCCTTTACTTATTTATTCCTTTGATTATACCCTACCTTTGTCACTAAATGTGACTCAGAGCATTCTTAGCATTCATATTTTTCCCAGCCATCCCCACCAAAAAAAAGAAAAAAGAAAAGAAGAAGAAGAAGTATTAGACAAGGCTGGGAAAAATCAACCCTTTCTGTACCTCTGGACAGCTGTTAACACTTGGTCCATGATGCTAACAAGGAGTTCCAAAACCATCTGCTTGGTGGAAGAAGCCCTACTCAATACAGGCTCTCTACATCTGCCACTACACTGTTTTCTCACTAGCAGAGTTATGCCAGCCAACACAGTCTCAGCCTCAGTTATCTCTAAAACCTGCATATAGAAGGAACTCATCTGATCAGCTCCTTAAGAAACATGCTGTGAAATATACCAAGTGAAACCAGGATTGTTTGACAACATACTCCTAAACTTTAGAATCTTTAATACGTACTCTTATCTATAACAGTAACCAAGGCAACACATGAGCACACATCTAAGAGGACTTTCATGTAAGCAAACAGCACTCTAGCCACTAGTAAATACTGCTACAACATGCTGAAAAATGTTCATGCCCAGGATTTGACATTTCAGCTGTCTTTCTAGTTCCCTTGGCCAGATCATAGTTCCGTTGGCAACATCCTATAAAGACAATAGTTTCACAAGTGATTGAGAAAGTGAGAAGTTTGGGCAACATACATAGACTTGAATAGCTACAGTTACTAACACCACAAGATCCACCGCTGTGAAGCAACTTACACCAAATAAAATTATTGTGAGTAAGGGCAGCTGCACAATGTCTGAAGGAGGGGAACCATGTCCTTTGCAAAGTCAGGCCAAACTTTTGGGGGAAGTTTGGAGCTGTGTAATGTGGTACCCAGCTTGTTGGGGGCAATTAGCTAAAATACATTGTAAACCGCTTAGATAACACTAGTTGATAGGCGGTATAGAAATAAATGCTATTGCTATTACTGGAGTTCCCATTACAAAACCCAGAATTTGAGTCTTAGTCAAGGACACCACCTGGGATGAAGCACAGACTCTACCAGCTGTTCACAGTATGTTCTGGGACACATTTGGCAAAAACAGCTGTTCAGGGATAATAGGAAAGCGATTATTCTCTTAATACAGGTACTTTAAACAAGATGGTTCCTCTTGGTGAACGGATTAATGCAAACCACATAATTAAGTTTCAATGCAAATTCAAGTGAATTATGTGTATCATGGAGAAAACAACAGGGATGAGTTAATTACTGCAAAAAAAAAGGTAATAGTTGTAATTACAAAATTCAATAGTTTTAATTATAAACACTGCACCACTTCCATAATATTCCTTTTTTTAAAAAAGAATTATCTCTGAAGAGAACACTGTGCCTATGAATATCATGTTTGATTTTTTTTAATTATTTGGGTTCTTGCCTGATACAGTACTTTATTATTTTGCTCATGTGTTTGAGGATTATATGCAAGCTGAAACAAAGAGAAGGTTCTCCAAGTAATTATTCAGTAGGAGAATGCTAAACCAAACACATCCAGAATCCTTTTGCTCGTCATTAGGATCAAAGTTTGACAGATTCCTTTTCAAACAGCACTTTCCATCTCACACTTTTTACATTCAGCTGCAACACACAGCTTTTTCTAAATTTTACAGATACCTTTTAGTAGATAAACTGTTCCATACCTATCATCTCTCATCTCTACTGAGACTGTAAATCAGTAGTTCTCAATCTTCCTAATGCCGCGACCCTTTAATACAGTTCCTCATGTTGTGGTGACCCCCAACCATAAAATTATTTTCGTTGCTACTTCATAACTGTAATTTTGCTACTGTTATGAATCGTAATGTAAATAGCTGATATTTAGTCCACCATAAATGATATAAAGTTTGAAGATTTGGTTTCACTGCATTCAGACTGAATTAAATCCAAAAATAAATCTGGCATGGGAATAACACTAGATTTTGTAGGCTTATTCCTTACAATTGATGCAACATTCTTGTTTTTATCAATATCTGAACTGGCACTCTCCAGATTGTCCAGTCCCAGAGTTACCAACACCTTTTTCAGCAAATTTTTAAAAGAATCTGAGGAAAATAATCTCACTTTATTATCATCTTCTGCATCATCCTCCTCAGAAATAGAACCATCTGATTTAGAGTCATTATCCCCATGAGTAACTGCCAAATCTGGTTCCTCAGCACTTTCAGATTCAGTGTTGATTTGTTAAGAGTGTGACAAAGCAGATTCCTCAACTCTAGTCACTTTGGACCTACAGGTAGACTTTTTTGGTAAACACACGCCAGCATCATTTGATTCAGCTTGAATAACTTTTGTATCATCAGGAAAATCACGTGAAAATGAAGGATTGATTGAAGTAGTTTGTTGACTGCTTAACAATGACATTACATTCAAATTCAATGAATTGTCCAACCTACAGTACATTTCTTAAACTTGTTATGTACTTTGTGAAATCATTTCACTAATATTGTTTGCCTATTAACATGCACCTCCATTTCTTCAGCAATCGTTTGTCTTATCGCCTCCCTACTACACTCAGACACATTCCCCTGGGCAGACACTGAGGACAGAGGAGGTTCAAATCTTACTTCTTTACGTTCCATAGGCATTGCAGTTTGACTCCTAGTGAATAAGGACACCATACACAATGCTAAATTGCCCTGCGCTCCTGTATTTGCTAATACAGAAGGGCCAGGAACTGCCGGCTGAGAGGCGGCCATTTCTCCTGGCAGAGGCTGCTCGCATTCTTGAGTGCGATTGGCTGTGTTGCTGGCGAGCCTGGGTTGGTCAGGAGAGCTCCTTCCTCTCATAGCCCCCTCCCTTGCTTTCTGAACGCCTCTTTTCAACATGGCGACCGGAAGTTAAAGGAGCGGTTGGGAGCCCTTCCCCGCCCTTAAAAGACTTAACTGCATTACCAGGTAATTTTCCTTTCACCTTCTTTTTAATTCTTGCCTTCTCAGACTTCCTTATACCAGATGTTTTTAGCTTTGTTTGAGCCTCGGAGTGGCTGGTCGGAGATTGCCCTTCCAACTCACTCTTGCTCGACACCAAGAAAATTTTCTTTAGTAAGGTACTTCAAAGGGGGCAGGAGGACACGAGCGCGTGGCTCACACTTGCGCACCACCACCGAGGAGGGAATGGAGCCTAAGACCATCGGAAATACGTATTTTCCGATGGTCTTAGGCGACCTCTGTGAAAGGGTCGTTCAACCCCCAAAGGGTTCGCGTCCCGCAGGTTGAGAACTGCTGCGTGTAAATGATTTGCATTTATCTCTGTTTCGTATTTATGCAATTTGTTTGATCACAGCAAGAGATAGAAAAATGACCTTTCCAAAGGGTTCACCATCCTAATGCACTGAATATGTATCATGGTGTGGGCAACAGTGACCCTCCAGATGTTTCTGGCCTACAATCCCCATTAGCCTTGGACAGCAGAGAAAATAGGGATGAGAAGAAATGTAGTTCAAGATGGTTTGGGACAGCAAGAGAGGCTGGCCTCCAGGCTTTCAGCTGGGTCAGTGCCAAAGCACAACTAGAATGAGATTTCTTTCAGCAAGTGGTAAAGGATTGCTATCAGCATAATCAGGGACATGCCAGGTGGCTGCAGAGCCCAAGCTGCCTAACCTTCAAGCTCCTAGCCCTCCTGCTTTTCCTTCTTGTTCTTATTTATTTAAAGAAATATTTAGATCTCCAAGGATCTCAGAGCAGCATATAGTAAAATGAATTTTTATATTTTAAAACACATTGTTATTATTATTGTGGTTTGTGTAGCACCACTGATGTACATGGTGCTTTACAAGTAAAACCACCACAAAGAGTAGATCCTGTCAAAGGCATACAAACTAAAATATATGTATACACTCATGTGTGCACACACAGAAAGAGGGGAAGAAGGGAGGAAGGAATAATAAAAAATAAATAATAAAAATATAAACCGTAATTGTAAAACAAATTATCCAGACAAAATACAAAAATACAATATAATGTAAAGTAAACTGACAAATACATGTCATCAAAGTATACAGTAATGTATGAGATTTAAAAATAATGAGGAAAAGAACAGTCGACAAATGTTCAGGGAGGAAATTCCAAGGGTATGGAGCAGCGAGTGAAAAAGAACGAAGTCGACCCTAGTTGGATGAGAAACCTAGAGTTCCTAGAAAGCAGATCTCGATCAGGCTGCTAAAAAGAAACAAGGCTGAAAGGGGAGAGCTAGGTTGCGTATGGCTCTGAAAGTTAAAATAAGAAGCTTATACTTGTAGCCCGTGAAGAGATATCAAAAGTGGGGTAACATGATCAAAACAACAGGCCAAAAAGATAACCTTAGCAGCAGAATGCTGAATGGAAACCAGAGGATTAAGGTGAGATGATAGAAGACCAGTCAGATGTTATCACCAGCATTTTGAATAAGGAGCAGAACCATACTGGCAGCCAGTACAGTTTCTTTAAAATCAGTGTTATATAGTTTCTGAATGGTGCTCCAGTCAGTAGTCTAGTTGCTGCTGCATTTAACACTAGCTGCAGCTTTGGCGGTATCATCAAGGGCAGCTCTATGTAAAATGCATTCCAGTAGTCTAATTGGTACGGGACGGGTGCATGGATTCCTGTGGGCTAAATTATCTTTGTCCAGGAAAGACTGTAAGTGGTAAACCTGCCTTACTGCCTGTTTGTCTATACTCTTTGAGCACAGAAGCAGTGACACAGACAAAGCAGCATCCTTTATTTGTCTTGGACATGCTCCCTCTGTTTGGTTGAGTGAGTTAGGCCAAGAGGGAACAGATACACAAGTATGCAGTATGGTGACAATGGTGGGGGTGAAGTTGGTCTTCTCAGAAAGGGGACCTACTAGGAGCACCAGCTCTAGCACTGTAGCACTATCAACAGTTCCTTTTAACACAATAACAGCAACTACAAATATTCCCCCGATTTGTAATAGCTAGGTATAACAATACGGTAAACAACAAATAACAAGAATGCTGTACAGTTCTTAACTGTTAAACAAACTGAACCATATGATATAATTAGAAAACTTTAAACTCTACATCAACAGCCCCTCCCTCCTATTCCCCCCCTCCTATTTTTCTTCTGGCACTTATTAGTGTCTTGAGTAAACAACTGCCTTCCCACATGCTGGCCAGAGCCAAAATAAGCTGCCCCTCCAGATGTGAACACCCAGACACAAACATGCTGCTTTTCTCTCACAATCTCTTTCCTCTGTAATATGAGACATGTTAAAGAGAAACTGGGTACTGTTCTGAATACTGCACTGGAAACTCTTGTCTTCACACTCTGGCACAGAGAGGACTACTGTTCTTTTTTCTTTCTTTTTTTAATCCCGCTCTTGGCAATGTTTGTTTTTCTAACTTGTTCCCAGAAATCTCTGGGGGGCTCCGTACCCAGAAAGGAGTAATTACTGTATTACCTTGGCCTTAGCCACAATGTCAACCTTGTTAGGCCTGGTCTGTGGAGACAGCCAGAGTCAAACACCTGCTGCTGCTGCATTTATTTGATAAGCCTCATGGTTTGTTAACGTAAACCTGATCCCACTGACCTGAAAGAGGATGAAGAGGGATAAGAGGAGGAAGGGACAGATAACTCAAAAGGTCTCATGACCTTCCACAGCACAACAATTGAAGACTCTTTCCTCTGCAATTCCCCTATCGGTAGTATTTTGCATTTCACGTCAAATGCTTCGAAGGGCTGGTTTTCTCCCTGCAGTTATGCAAGCAGATGTGGAAGAGGCTTGGATTCCCATACTTTATGGGGGATTAACTAACAAGCACTGGATCAATAAGGGAATTGTTGTAGTTGTGGCTGCATATGGGGCTTTCCAAAGCAGACAGAGTGGCTACACACACTTGTTGGCAGGGTGGCATGCACTGAAAGGCTGAGTGAATAATGTAGCCCATTTGTTAACAGCAAGAGGAGACTGATGGTGGGGGCTGAGCATGACTTAAAACAGGAGATGAAAAATTGTGGGGGAGAGGTGGAAACCTCCATTTGGTTCTCAGGCCACAAAGGGTGCCTGTTTTGTACAGTAAAGAGGAAATGAAATAATACTCCCCAACCACTCTAACACACAGATAACCCACACAAGAGCTTGTCTTCCTTCTATAATTGGTGGCAATTAGACAGAAATACTTTTCAATTTCCATAGTGCTTAAGGCCTAAAAATACTAGAAAAAAAAAGTAAATAAAAAGACAGTTGGGGAATTTTAAAGACAGTATTCCATAATGTACTCTCTCTCTCTCTTTCTGTATGTGTGTGTGTTTAATTTCACATTACACTTAGTATGTAGCAATACTGCTGGTAGTAAATGTTAACTTCTCATGTAAAAGCAGTTCCTCAGGGCAGAAGTGTGTGCTTTCCTCATATGGCGAAAAAACAGAGGTGATAGCAACATGTCAGCCTAGTGTGCAAAATATCCCCTCTTTGTGTGCATCAGTCAGGAACGTTTAACATTGAAATGGAAAAAGGTCTGTCACAAAGGCTTGTTATTTGAAACAAATGGCCAACTACTGAGTGATTCACAATTTCCATATTCTTCATGTCTTTAAAACAAGTGTATATTATGAATATATTGCATTTTTAGTGCTGTGGATGAAAGGATCAAAGTTCTAGTCTTCATTGTCCACTTTTCTAATTTATCTCTGTTTAAAGAGACATTGATCTGAGTTAAAATGTGATGGGCAGGAGGCATTATCAAGACAGAAATTATTCTCAAAACATGTATTCTGTTTTAATGAAACAAAAATCTAGAATTCTGGACAATACTGACTTATTGTTAACAAACAAGCATGCTGTGCTCATTACCTGATTTTTCCTGCTTGACTTCTTTGACCTGCAGGACCAACTTCAGTAATCAGGTTCTTAGCAGAACTTTTAGTGTTGCACCTAAACCTAATTTCTGACTTTTTGCTCTCAAACAAGCCAGGAATCACCAGTCTACCTTGTCAGAGGAAGGCCAAACCAGGAGTTTCGCTATGGACATAATACTAATTAATTCCTTCTGGTGATTTTCTGATTACTGAAGCTGCTTCCAGTGACAGAAGGATTAGCCTGTGAATGATAAGCTAGAGCTTTTCTAGAAATTTGGTGTATCATTTGAACATGGCCCAAGGTAGGCAACTGCTAGAGGCTGGGGGCTGGGTTGCCTTCCTCCAGGACCTTGGAGGGCTCTCCCCCAATACACTCATCCTCAGAGTTTTTAATATACTTTTTAATTTTACTCAAAAAATGTTTTGACTAAAAATATCCTGCCAGGTACCCTAGAAAGAGAGGGTTACTTTTGCCATATTTGTGGGATAAAGTCTTTATTTTACTAGAGCATTTTTAGTTGTAAAAAAATGATTAGAAAAAAATTAAAAACCTGGCCTGAAAGCCACCCCATGGACTGCCCTTTCTCAGCCCTGTTCTAAATCTACTGTGGAGGAGGGCTGTGTGAGGGGGACCTCAATCTCTCTGGGCCTGCTTGAATATTACCGTTTACTGATCCTCGATTTAACCCAGAAATCAGTTTAACTATGGATCTGCTCTGACAACTAAAAAATAGGTGGGGTTTTAAGGGGTTTTATTGAAGTACTGATAATGTAACAAATCTTTCAAGGCATACAGTTCTTTGCATAACTGACATCAAGATGCACTGCATCAAACTTAAGATCTCTTTCTAGGTATTTTTAAGCCCAAGTAGGAATAGAAAGTTTATCTCAGAGACATTAAACAAACTGAAGAAACTCAGGTAATGGATGACTGATGCCCAGGATTAATCTTCTACACTATGCACGTTCTGCTATTTTGTTCCAAAGAAAAGCATGCCGAAAGCATTCAGTAACCTCTGTTTCCCCACTTTTCTAACAATGGTAATTACATAATGTTAATGTTAAGTATTATGGGTCCCATTGTGCAAAGAGGACACATGACATACACTGCTGTTAGGCAATAACAGTAAAACTCCTCATACTCCCCCTACTGAAAACCCCCCAAAGCACCCAACAGTGTATATTGCTGAATTATTGTAACAGCTGTGTCTTGGGAAGTGCTACAAGATATAAAACAGAAGGACTAATTGACTTCGAACTAGAAAAAATCCAGTTGTTTGGCAAACCAGATTCTCAAGTATGAAAAAGACAGATGCAATCTCTTAACAGTTCACTGAACAAGTACTGCTCTGAGCACAGATCTATAAGGGAGAGTCTAGTACATTCAACCAGTCTAAAATGAAATCTGACCTAACACAAGTTTCCTTGTGGACGAAAAGAAAAAAAAGGACAACAAAAAGTACGGTTTGGTTCACTGCTGTGTTCAAGGGAATCTCTAGTCTTCCTGGCCAGTGTGAGATAGCAGGATGAAAGTATGGAGTCATACTTAAATGGCAACATCTCTGAACTAGGGACTTCTTTGAGCGCTATACTGCAATGGTTTACAAACATATTAACATATGTGTTTTCTCAGGGTGGGATGTGCATATACACCTGCTGCCATGTCCCCTTTCTCAGAGATGCGGCAGCAGGGGTATATGTGTGCATTCCCAAACTGCTCCCTTGCCTGCAAACGAGGGAGCAGTTCCAACACCCACAACCCTCCCCCCGCCACATCCCTATCGCTGCTGCTGCTGTCCAACAGCAGGGATCCACAGATCTCCAGGGGGTCTCTGGCCCCCAGTTAAGAACTGCTGGGCTAGATAATTCACCTCATTTGGATAATACGATTTTCTACCATAAAGAATTAATTACAGTTTGCTTACTTTTCATACAAAGCAAAAAAGCCAACTACCAAAAGCAGATAGTTTTTGTGTGGTTTTAATGGGAATGTTTTAATATTCTGTTGTAATTCTTTGTTCTTAAACAGCCATTTAACAAAACCTACTTGACAGATTCATTCAAAGAAGAAGCATATGAAGATGAACCTCTGGTTTTGGAAAGTGAAATGAAAGCTGACTCAGATCACTTGGGAGAAATAAATCACCAGGAACAGACAGCATACCAACAGAGCTGCTTCAGTCTACAGAGACTGAATCTACTCTAGTTCTGACTAAAATCTGTCAACACATAACCAGTCCACAGATTGGAAATGCTCAACAGACATTCCAAACCCCCCAAAAGGGGATACCAGGGACTGCAGTAACCACAGGACCATTGCATTAATTCCCATGCAAGCAAAGTCACGTGCAAAATTCTACAACAAAGACATCTACCACATATGAAGTGAGAAATGGCAGATAGCCAAGCTGGGTTCAGGAAAAGAAGAGGCACTAGGGATCATATTGCAAACATACGTTGGATAATGGAACACCTCAAAGAATTTCAAAAGAAAATCAGCCTGTGCTTCATAAATCATAGCAAAGCCTTTGATTGTACAGATCATGAGAAACTGTGGATTGGTCTTAAAGAAATGGGTGTGCCACAACATTTGATTGTCCTGATGTGTAACATGTACACAGATTACTGCTAAAACAGAATATGGAGAAACAGAGTGGTTTCCAGTTGGTAAGTGGGTCAGGCAACGCTGTATTTTATCACCCTATCTGTTTAACTTGTATGCTAAAATTTTCATACATAAAGCAGAATTAAACCTGGAGGAAGGAAACATTAAAATTGAAGGAGGGAAGATAAACAGTTTAAGACAGGCAGATGTCACCATGCTACTGGCAGAAAACAGAAAAGGATTGGAACAGTTACAGAAGAAAGTTAAGGCAGAAAGTGCAAAGGCAGGTTTGCAGTTGAACATTAAGAAAACAAAAATAATGATCACGGAAGATTTGTATAACCTTAAAGTAGACAATGAAGATATTGAAATAGTTCAAGCTTTTCTGTATCTTGGCTCAATCATTAATCAGAATGGAGAACGCAGTCAAAAAATCAGAAGACTAGGATTTGGAAGGGCAGCTATGAAGGAACTAGACAAGATCCTGAAGTGTCAAGATATATCATTGAATACTAAAGTTAGGATGATCCATGCCATTGTATTTCCAACTTCTGTGTATAGTTGTGAAAGCTGGCCAGTGAAGAAAGCTGATATGGAGAAAATCAAGTCCTTTGAAATGTGGTGCTGGAGGAGAGTTCTTTGGATACCCTAGACTGTCAAAAAGACAAATGAATGGGCCCTAGAACAATTCAAGCCTGAACTCTCCCTAGTAGCCAAGATGACTAAACTGAGGCTATTATACTTTGGCTGTATTTATGAGAAGACATGACTCACTAGAAAAGACAATAATGCTTGGGAAGGTGGAAGGCAGCAAGAAAAGAGGAAGACCTCATTACAGATGGATAGACTCAATCAAGGAAGACACATCCCTGAATCTGCAAGACTTGAACAGGGAAGTTAAGGACAGGTGACTTGGAGATCTCTCATCCATAGGATTGCAATAAGTCAAAGTCCACTTGATGGAAGTTAATAAAAACAATTTAATTATATATCCAAAACATTCACAAAGCTTCAAAACAGAAATCCAGTTGTTCATCAGTGGTAGTGGATGCTCCCTAAGAGTGGCCTGTGACACTATCTTTGGCTTTCCGCTGGATAAATTAGATAGAGGAAAAAGAATCAATATTAGTTAAAACTATATAAGGATCTTCTTCCTTTCAGCCTCTACCAGAAGATAAGAAATTGGTTCAGTTTTGTGTTTCCTAAAGTACTATTCCTTGGCTCAACCCAAAGAAAATACTGTAACCAATTTCCATTTGACAAAACTATTTTCTGTAGAAAGGCCTTTCTTCTTCACAGTTTTTTAAAAAACACATTTACATATTTTGCATTACATAAAGGGAAGCAGCAGAGAGGGGCAAGCACTGGAAATCTCTGCATATAAGATCCAAAAAGAAGGTCCATGGGGAAAGAATTTGACAGGCTATTCAAATACTGCAGCTGGATATTCTAGATACGAAACTTGAGAGATATCATTTTCTTTTGCCAAGTTGGAATTGTTCATGTTAAAAAAGGAAGGAGGTGAGGAAGAGAATATACAGTTTATGTGTCACACAAAGCCATTGTTTCCTAAATCTGCTGCTGTTTGAAGGCTTCTTCACTGTGTGATGTCAGAGAATCAAAAATAAGGTAGTGAATTTTTTGGTATCAGACTTGACTACATGACATGATTAAGTTAAAAAAAAAGACCTTCTGTTGCTCTTATGAAGTTGGCGGTGGGGGAAGCAATTGGGCCAACAATCCCCATCTTGATGCTCTGGTGGTTCTGTGGTCTATTAGTGCTGTTCACAAATAATCTCAATCCAGGTGTGGCCAGATGTTTACACATTTACTAATGGAAGCAGTCTGTGGATAGAGACTTATGTCAAGGTGAATACCTGCATGTCTCCATTTCTTTTTAGCCAATAGGTTCAGTTTCAATCCCTTTCTGAACAAATGGGCAAGGGTGAGTATACCTTGTGGGATGAGTAGCATCTACGAAACATGTTCCTACATTTTGGATCACTATTATATTTCTCTCCATGTGAGCCTGTATGAGTCTTATGATCTTCAGGGGATTTTCAGGGGAGGGCTTTCTCTCATGCCTAAGCCCATATCTTGTGAGGACATTGAAGAGAGTCTTCTCGGTGGCTGCTCCTAGGCTATGGAACTCCCTCCCAAAGGACCTTTGGGTCCTTTTTCTGCTTCTTTTTCTGGCAGGCAAAGACCTTATTTAAAGAGGCCCTGAGGCCTTCAGCCTTCAAATGCTTAGGTCAAAAGGATGTTCAATGGGTGTGCTGTATTTTTTAAAAAGGTAATATGTATTGGATGTGTTTTCAATTTAAATTAGTGCTTTATTGGATTAGTTGTTTTTAATTTTTAATCACTGTTTAGCTACCTCGTTTAACGTATATTGTAAGTCAGCTTGGGACCCATTTTGGAAGCAAAGTCGGATATAAATTAAGTAAAGAATAAAGCAACAAATAAGCTTTTAGTGGTTGTTACCTGGATACTAATTTATATAAAGAAAAGCTGTATTTTTACAATGGCTCAGGTATGTATAAATTGAAACACAACAGCCAATCAGTATTACTTGAATTATCATACAAGCAATTCTGGTGGAAAATGGAACTTCTATTTGATATAAAAGGTCAAGCCTCCTGGGGGTAGGGGTGGGGGTCCCTTAAGGATGATCCTCATTAAATCTCAGGGCTGAAAGCTTTCATCCAGTCTAACTCCCTGTATTGTGATAGGAGTGAACAGGCCAAAGTCAGTCATGAAAAATGTTTATTCAAGCTCAAACGCCTGGCTCTAGGTTGTGCTGAAACTCTTTATTCAGGAAGGTAACAGTTACAAAAACAATGAACAGGCACAGGCATGGGGAAGAAGCATGAAGTAAAACAACAGGGGTGCAAGATGTGGGTGGCAAGGGAGATATCAACAGAAGCACAGTAGAGATTGATAGCAAAAACAAACAAACCAACCAACCAGGCTGGGCAAGAGGGATAGGTTTGTGTGCATGTGTATGTGAGAGAGAGAGAAGCGGGGCAATGGATACTGTTGTTGGGTGCCTTCAAGTGATTGCCAGCTTATGGAGACCTTAAAGCAAACGATCACAGGGTTTTCTTGGCAAGATTTGTTCAGATGGGGGTTTGCATTTGCTTTCCTCTGAGGCTGAGAGAGTGTGACTTGCTCAAGGTCATCCAGAGGGGATTTAAATCCTGGTTTCCAGAGTCACAGTCCAATGCTCAAACCATTATTCTGTGCTGGCTCTGAGTTTTAAATAGAACATTGCCTTTTTTTTTTTTAAAGCCATGACAGCATAAAAAACAGAAAGGATGGGAGTGGCACAACAAATCTAGCATCACTTTTGTAGACTGATTTATTTTAACATGAGGTTTTGTGGATATCAGTCCACTTCTTCTGATGCACTGACAGAACGATATTAAAGCCACAGTTTAAACCAGTCCATTTTGTCTGGTTTATGTACTTTATATGCTTCAATTGAAAATTTTTGAACAGTAAGCAGTACAAATAGGAAACTTAACAAGAAGTAGGATATTTCTAGATCAGGTACTACTATATAGCATAAAGTTTTCTTAGATTGGGACTAGAGCTGTACAAGATTGTCCTTGCTTCGAAAACAATCCAAGAAAATAAAACCCAGCAAAAGAAGCCTTTGCAACGGTAGGCTATTCAGTTATTGTTACCCACATGAGAATTCTATATTCTCTTGTGTCCATCCATTCTCCACAGAATCTTGGACACTGAACTTTTAAAGCAGGAAGGGAACTGCTCTTGTACTTCCCAGCAGCTACCTAGCAGAGCCAATGTTGAAGAATGCTGTGAGAAGCAGTTCAATACAATTCCCCTCTCCTTTCAATATATTCCTCCATACAAATATTCTCAGCTCTTGAAGAAATGGATTAAATGCTTGTTTGAGAGGGGAAAAATAAGGAGCCTTAGCCCTAAAAGTCAACCATATGTTTATTATGATTCAGATATACTTACCACCAAGTTTCCTCTGTAAGTAACCTGTATGTTATGTTAATTGTACATTCAATTACAGCTAAAAGAAACAAGAGAGCCAGCAAAGTACCGTCTGAGGAAAGAAGATATTGTACACAAGGTATTTTTCACACAACACCTCTTGCTGCCAAACCACAAAGTTTTTCATTCAGTGGAGAGGTTCTAAAAAAAATGAAGCTCAGTAAAGAAGCTGGTGGAAGAGAAAGAATCTTATGAATTATCAACCTGTACATAGCTGCATTATTGTTAGAAGCAGAACTACTCCAAAATGGCCACCATGATCTCCCTTTCCTGCATCACAGCTTTTGCTCTAGAAACGGAGAAAATGCTCCAGTGACAAGACCTACAGCATTGAGGAGACTGAATAGAAATAAACTGAAGTAAATATGTTGGACAGAAATATGCAACATGAATATCTCAGGCCTACTATGTCTAACTACCGAATTTTAACATTGTCTATAGACTGTAACATGCAATTTGCAGAACCACAAAAATATTAGCAAAATATCAGATGAACAAAATGGAATGAACAAAAAGTATGTAAATGTGCATTATATATACTCCAACTGTTAGTATTTAAGAAAGGCAGCTTAGTTTTTTGGTACCTGCCCCTGGGAAAACATTTTTCCATTTTAACCTTAGAGAAGATGTTGAAGATTCCTTTTTATAAGTTTGTTAACAATCAGTGTGCATGTACATCCAGTTCCTCAATTCTAAGCTTCTTCAGATTTTTAGCTTTGAGGTCCAAACAAAACAGTAGACCCATATCTTAATGCAGGTCATTATCACATTTAATTATAATTGAAAATGCAACAGCAGCAGGCAGATTGGGAGACCAAGTCTTCTCACTGTCTTTCCTCTCGTCGAGAAGTTTTCTCCCAAACAGGATCACTTACTTTGTATTAGGGCTAGAGAACAGGGAGGATCTGGGAGATGTAGCAGAGAAGTAAAAGTGGAAATGGAGAAGGTTTTGCATTCATCAACCATTCTGTATATCATATACAGACTATGATATCATATACTGTACCTCTCTCTCTCTCTGAACCTTTACCATGATGTATAGTTTGGATTAAGTGAAAAGTCACTTTATCTTGACTCTTGTACCTGCATATTTACAGATGCAAGATATCACAGCACAGCTTTCTTCTCTCTCACATATACCCCACACAATGGAATACTGTCTAGATGATAAGTGTGGCTGAATTTGTGTTTGGGTTCTGGCAATACCATAAAATCCAAATCCTCTGTAAAATTAAATGTTCTCTTAGGTTTTAAAACAGTCAACTAGAATCTACTTTTGAAGCCAAAGCAGACTGATCTTACAGTAAATTAATGTGGTATATGGAAAGCAGAAAAGGACTCTAGCCATGTGGAATGTTGTGTTCCAGTATATCCAAAATGTAAAAACAGGGGTGTGACAGCTACATAAATATGCCTCTATTTTTACCTGTGCAACTCTGGAGGTATGGAATATGTTGATGCATAAAGGACATGTGCACAAAAGGAAGACCACCATCCTCAAATCTTCTGAAGACATTTCAAGTAAATTCAGTAAGATGTGGATTATTTACTTATTCAGCTAAACCATTTATTTAACTAAATACCAATAAAAACTGCAAAATACCAGTAAATAGTGCAAAAAAAGATAATATGCATAGTGTACTTTTGGGCAGATTTTCTTTTCTGCTGGAATGAGTAGTTACATAATTAGAAAAGGGAATAGCAGGCAGTTGGTTTATTTGTTTCTCTAATTGAGTGGGGGTAGCTGTGGGAAGAACAGACAGCTGGAAGAAAACTTATGACAAAGGAAAACTTGTACTTCCTGCTTGTGCTTTAGTTAATAATGAGTGCTACTCTGGATCATTCTCAGGCTTTCCTCTTCATCTGTTTTTGTCTTGTATGTAGCAAGAAGTGCCTCAGCAACAGAATTAACGTCAAAGTGTCCAGAGGGTTCACCCCTTTTGCCTCCTTCTACTGCAGCTGTTGGTCACAAGTGCTGGACTCTAAATAACGCCATATTTCATGAGTCTTCTTGGCTTATAAAAAGAACAGCCTAGTAAATCCAGATGCATTTGCTGGAGATACAATAAACATAACCTTGTTATTTGAAATTAATACGAAATGATTATTCTTGGCTATCTTCCTTAATCTTACAGGAAGATATTTGTGAAAGTTTCACAGTCCAATTCTGTATCAAGCCTGACTGAAACGTCCCACTGAGTTCAGTGAGAGTTACTCCCAAACTGATGCATAGGAATGCAGCCTGAGTTTGAGTTTCCCCTTTTGTTTTCCATTCTAATCCTGCAGGTATTTGGGAATTTCAGTAACTAGCTTTCTCTCATAACTCCTTTCTCTTCAAAAATCCATTACATTTGGCCATTACTAGATATACTCATACTGAAGGTTGGAGTGTGTGGTTATAAAATAAATCAGTCTAAAACGTTTCCAAAATTATTACTTGGCTTGCAAAATGTCTTTTTATAATTGTTTCTTTGATCTTGTTTTGCTGCTGTCTCCATTCTGGCAGTGCACTTTGAAAGTCACTCTTAGGTAACAGTTTCTTTTCCTTTCCAGGGGGTTTATTTCAACACATACATAGTATGTAGATGTATACTTCTGCTTGGTGCTTTAGAAACTAAAAAATGGTTGTATAGTTGGCCCCTCACACTTGTGGGTTTCCTTTCATGGATTTGATTATTTGTGAGTTTCTCCAACCCCTGCCTCCCCCTCCTCAAGTGCTTCTTTTCCGAGGGAACCTTTCTTCTCAGCAGCTCTGTTCAGGCCACGCAGTCCTTTAAACACTCACCTCTGGTCCTCTTCTTCCTCCACCAGCTGCTGCCTAGCTAGCTAAGGATGGCTTACAGTCCACTTTCTCAGCACCACAAACCCTCTCTCAATATCTCCCCACACCCAAGGAAGGAGATGGGCAAAAGAGAGGAAGTATAGGGTCAGCATGCCAATCCACACCCTTTCACTTTCCTTTCTCTGACCTTGTTTGGACCCTGGGTGCCCACTCTCCCCGCTATACCTTGGTCCCCTTCCCACAGACACACATACATACATTTTGATATTTGCAATTTTTCCATTTTTGCAGGGGTTTAGAGTTCCTAACCCTAGTTGGCCTACCGAGAGCCAACTGTATTTACTTGTAAAGGACAGGTCAAATCTGTATGTTTAGGCTGAACTAGCTGGTGTATCAGAGTTCTCTAAACAGATCACTGAATACAATATGTGCATAAAAAATTACAGAATGTATGAGACAGATGAATCACAAGCAAGGAAGATAGTATGTACATACACGACAATATACACAGTCTCCTAGAATGTATTTCTTATGAAATTGAAACTTGCCATCCAAATACTGTGACTCTTTAACTAATATAACCTGGATTCATGTTTGCTTCTTAGCCTTTGGAATACTGCCTGAAAGTATTATGATCATATTTCTCTTACAGCTTTGTATGGTCTTTTAACACAACATATATAAGAACAGGGAATTGATATAATTTGAATCCTTGCTCGGGATAGCAACCTACTTAACTTAGTTGGGATGGATCTTGTCTTCTTTGAATTCCATACCACCAACTTTCCAAACTGTAATATTTTAAAGCTATTTTTCACCCCCTGAAGACTACAAACAAAGGTGGGTGGTCTTGCAATTTTCGCATTATGTACCAGTTTTTAGAAGTTTTTCCCATGATTTGTGTTGAACTTTGTGGTTTAATTCAGAACCACTGTGCCTAAACTATAATAATGTACATTTGTGTTCATTTTTTTTTCAAAATCACAAATATGGCTCAAACAAAGGCAGGTCAATCAAATTTAAAGGAAAGTTAGAAATAAAAAACAATCATACCCATTTTATCCTCACTACACACTAAGATACTCTGATCTCTCTTCCAAACATTCTTCTCAATCATTGCTTGGGACTTTTACTTCTTTTCTCCTAGATGTAGCTAATACATTTTCCACTCTGTCAGTTCACAGAAGTTTGCAACAAACATCAATGTATTTTGACATTCTCATTATAGAGATGTATTTTTGAGAGGCTAAGGGGATCAAACTAACCATCTGCATTTGGTGAAAATGCAGTATCTCTTGACTGCTCAAGCATACGCAGTCTGAAAATTTGACTATTGAATAAATCCATCAGGCTAAAAAAACTGGCTACCAAAAGAAGTACAGATGTGTACTAAACATCTGGAGTTCAGTATAAGATAACTTCTGTCCAGCAACAACACATTTAGAACAGGTAGGCAAAGTGTGATAATCCCAAGGTATAAACTCAGTATACTTCATGTTAACTTCCAAAAATGTTGAGTTTAATTAGTGCGTACTGATGAAAGCTTGCAGCGTGGAGTCCTGCTTTTCCTCATACTTACTGTTACCACAGCCCAAACCCTTATCTGTTCTCATATCAGCACTCTTTTCCTGCCTGGTTCACATTAAGAAACAACATCAATGTAAACATCAGTGCTAGATATTCTAACATGATGCTTTCCTTATCTCAGGTCCTGATATATAACTTGCAATCATTTTTGTTTTGAAGGAAACGTTGACTGGTCTGTGTAGACTTTTAACCTCAACATCATCACTGTTCTTTCCTATTATCTTTAATAGATGTGCCACTCAAAAGCAATACAAGTCTTGTTGTTGTTTGCCTTTCCAACTTACGGTGACCCTAAGGTGACTCTATCATGGGGTTTTCTAGGGCTGAGTGTGACGCATCCAAGGTCACCCAGTGGGCTTCCATGGCCAATCAGGGACTCAAACCCTGGTCTCCCAGGTTGTGGTCCAACACTCAAATCACTACACTGGCTTTCTAACTAGAAGTAAATCCCAAAGAACCACAGGATTGCAGCCTAAGATTGCTGCTTTTTTGCACACACACACCCAAAAAAACTCCAGTAGAAATAGTGTTTTTTGGAAAAAAGAACAAAGAATCTACATGTGTGGATTGTCACTGTGTTAATCATTGTCACTTGTCACTGTGTTAGTCTTCCTGTCTGGTACAATTCAAAGATACAGCAGTGTTAGTCTGGATCAGTATGCAAAGGGATATTGTACCATCTTTGAGACTAACTGAGAGAAAGAAGGATGTAGAATAAATTTTTGCAGACTGAGTCTATGTCATCAATAGAATCAGTCTATGAAAACTTGTGCTACCAAGTGTTAGTTCTTCCTGTCTGAAAACCCATTTTTCAGCTAGGAAGTTGAAAATGGAAAATATTTTCTCCATCTCTAACACTAAGGCCTAAATCCAGAAAAGAGAACCCAAATCAATGGGATTTAAGTATGTGGTGATTCCCATTCAGCAGTTGATTCAATGGTCTACAGTAGTGAGACCAGTAAATAGATTCAGGCTTCATATCATATTTCCTGGAGGAAGAGGTTGACTTGTGGGTGTGAAAAAGGCAAGTAGTATTGGCAAGGTTTACGAGCTATTGGTGGATAGAGAGAGAAGGAGCCTATGGATCAAACAAGCAATAGAGTAAGAAAGCCAAGAAAGCAGAGGCTAGGATGAGTTTACTATCTGCTGTGGATTTAAAGAAGAAGCTATCATTTCTGTTTGTAGATATTCAGATTTTTATATTTGGCCATACTATCTCATAACATCTAGAAATCAGACAATCTCCTTCCAACAAACTTTCTTTTACTGAATCCTACCAAGATTCTACATGTCAAGAAAAGAACTATTCAATCTTTCCCAACTAGAGCAGAAATGAAGGGTATCATACAGTGATATAACTTTATTTAATGTTCTTGGAGAGAGGTATCCTAGGAAAGCAATACTTATATAGAAAGAGGGATGGCATACTCTTGTAATCAGTTGTCTGGATAATGAAAGTCTGGGGTTACATTCTGTCTATTGTTTTCCTCAGTATGTACACCCTCCAAGAATGGTTAAGATTAAGAAACCACTGAGTTCATATTAACACTGTTTCTCTTCAAGGAAGCTCATCTTTCATTATGAGAACTAGAGCTTGTTCTAGATACAAATTGGGGAGACTATTGGATAAGCTGCAGAAAAACATGAAATGAAACAGTAGGGCAAATACAAGCAACAAACAAACTAGTTTATTAAATTGTCATGCTGGCTATTAAATGCTAATTAATCATAATTTTAAGGGAAAGAGACAATGAAGAAACACTACCAGTCACAGACACACAAACCTTTGTTTCTTAGCCAGTTTGGAGAGCAATGGATAAGAAAAAGTGAAAGATGAAAAGGCTGGGTGAGGGAAGGATTCTAATGAGCTTCCTCCTGAATCATTTTCTCTCTCTTTCTCTCTCAAAGGATGTGCCAGAACAGCAACAGAAAATGAAGCAGGAATGAAAGAAGAGCTGAAATCTGCTAGGAATGAATGAGGTGCTGAAATTGCTCATTGTATTCTCAGGACTCAGTAAGCAAGTTTAACCCTTCTTCAATGGATGGGTTTGATTTGTGTACATACAGTGGTGTGCTGACATTTCCTGTGCCTTTAGGGGTACATATCAATTGGTGAAGCCTCTGCCAAATCACGCAGCTGTGACCAGCTAGCAGGTTGCCTTTGCCTTCTCCTGTTCAGACTTGGAGGCGGAATTTAACTCATTTTACACTTAATTTTCCAGGAGGAGAAAATTGGAGTCACTCTCAGCCTCTTCAATTGCCTGTGAGTCTTTCTCCTTCAAGGGAGCTTTTGAAAATATTGTGGTTTTTTTTAAAACTGCAAATGAAGCAAGCTTTCTAGTGGCTATAAAATCCTGTTGTGCTATGCGGGAAATTCAATACCTACTATTGGCTCCTCCTTGCCTGAACCAGAAAGATCTGTGCAGAAAAACTATGGAAAGCAGGAACTAAGATCATTTCCTCTCACCTAATCAGTCATAATAAAGGACAGCTTTGACAGTGACCAAAGAGGTGCTATTCAATAATAGCAGGAGGATGATAGTAATTAGTGGTATTTGTTATAGCAAGTATCATGAATGAGAGACTGACTAGATAGGCCCATATCACTGACTCTTTCCAAACTGCCTAGAAGTTTAACTATTATTTTTTTAAACTAAGCCATTCAGATTTCTGCCTAGGACAATATTCAGCATCATTTATCTTTTTTATACCAGACAAGCAGGAGTTGATAGGGATCTCCATTAAAGAGTAAGCTGTTGTAAATCTATGCCCACCATTCTTACTATTAACATGCAGCTTTTCAATGTCATTCAGTTTCAATTCAAAATACAAAAATATTTATATGTCACCCTGCATCATGAGCTCTTCAGGGGGCATACAAGTTAAACTGATTTGAGCAGATTAAAATCACTAAAAAATAGTTCAAGTAGTCTAAGATATTAATAAGTTAAAACAGGTTTAAAAGGTTAAAACAATTTTAAAGCCATGTGCATAAACATTTTGGACTGAATCAGTTTACCCCAAAGACTTTAGCAAGTAGCCATGTTTTTAAGTTGCAGTCAGCACTGATGCCAATTGGGCCCTCAAAGTAAGGGCATTCCAGAACTGGGGTCTGAAGCTCAAAGTCCCTCTCCCATGTTTTCATACAAGGTATTGATCTTAATGGAGAGATACAGAAGAGGGTCCCATCCTGTACAACACTTCTGTACAATGCAGCTGTTAATCATGGTAATTTTGGAATCATAGAATCATAGAAATGTAGAGTTGGAAGAGACCACAAGGGCCATCCAGTCCAACCCCCTGCCATGCAGGAAAACCCTCAAAGCACTCCCGACAAGTGGCCATCCAGCCTCCACTTAAAAACCTCCAACGAAGGAGACTCCACCACACTCCGTGGCAGCACATTCCACTGTCAGACAGCCCTGACTGTCAGGAAATTCCTCCTGAGGTTCAGGCGGAATCTCCCCTCCTGCAGCTTGCATCCATTGCTCCTTGTCCTGGTCTCAAGAGCAGGAGAAAACAAGCCCACTCCCTCCTCGACATGACATCCCTTCAAATATTTAAACATGGCTATCATGTCCCCTCTCAACCTTTTCTTCTGCAGACTAAACATACCCAGCTCCCTAAGTCTGTCCTCATAGGGCATGGCTTCCAGGCCCCTCACCATTTTGGTTGCCCTCCTCTGGACCTGCTCCAGCTTATCCATATCCTTCTTGAATTGGGGCGCCCAGAATTGGACGCAGTATTCAAGATGAGGTCTAATCAAAGCAGAATAAAGTGGTACCAATACCTCCCTCGATCAGACACCATACTCCTATTGATGCAACCAAGAATTGCATTGGCTTTCTTGGCTGCCGCATCACACTGCTGACTCATGTTCAGCTTGTAGTCTATTAAAGACTCCCAGGTCCCTTTCACACGTACTGCTATCCAGCCACGTGTCCCCCATCCTATATTTCTGCATACCATTTTTTCTGCCTAAGTGTAGGACCTTACATTTCTCTCTCTTGAAATTCATTTTGTTAGCCTTGGCCCAGCTCTCCAATCTGTCCAGATCCTTTTGAATTTTGATCCTGTCATCAGGCATATTAGCAACCCCTCCCAATTTGGTGTCATCTGCAAATTCGATCAGCATGCCCTCTATTCCTTCATCCAAGTCATTAATGAAGATATTGAACAGCACCGGGCCCAGGACAGAACCCTGTGGCACCCCGCTAGTCACTTCTCTCCAGGATGAGAATCTGCCATTGGTGACCACCCTTTGGGTACGGTCAGTCAACCAGTTACAAATCCACCTGACAGTAGCCCTGTCCAGCCCACATCTTACTAGCTTCTTTGCAAGAATGTCATGGGGAACTCTGTCAAAGGCCTTACTGAAATCAAGATATACTATGTCCACGGTATTCCCTTCATCTATCAAGCAAGTAACTCTATCATAAAAAGAGATAAGATTAGTCTGGCATGACTTATTTTTGAGAAATCCATGTTGACTTTTCATAATTACGGCATTGTTTTCTAAGTGATTAGAAACTGTTTGATGATCTGCTCCAGGATCTTTCCAGATACTGATGTCAGGCTGACTGGGCGATAATTATTTGGGTCCTCTTTTTTCCCCTTCTTGAAGATGGGGACAACATTTGCCCTCCTCCAGTCTGCCGGAACTTCTCCGGTCCGCCAAGAGTTTTCAAAGATTAGAGCAAGAGGTTCCGCAATGACCTCTGCTAGTTCTTTTAAAATCCTAGGATGCAATTCATCTGGCCCTGGAGACTTGAATTCATCCAGTGTGGCCAGGTATTCCTGTACTACCTCTCTACCTATTCTGTGCTGCATTTCCCCCACCTCCTCCCCAACCGCCAGGTTGAGTGTTTTTATCCTTTTGGGAAAAAACTGAGGCGAAGAAGGTGTTGAGGAGTTCTGCCTTTTCTCTTCCTCCTGTTATTAATTCACCATTTTCCCTGAGCAGTGACTCTATCGTCTCCTTCTTTTTCCTTTTGCTGCGGACGTATTTAAAAAAGCCCTTTTTTATTGTTTTTAATGTCTCTGGCCAGCCTAATTTCGTTCTGTGCTTTAGCCTTTCTGACCTTCTCCCTACATCTCCTGGCTTGGAAGAGATACCCATTTCACAATTTCCTATTTACAATCATGCCTCCTTTTAAAATATGTCCATCCAATCTTTTCCCTTCTTTGAATTGTATTCAACTGATACAATGTTCTGAGAAAATGAGAAAGAAGAAAAGAGAAGGGAAGGAAGGGGATTAGAAAAGAAATAAATTGATGATCAAAGCCAGCCCCCTCCTCTTTTTTTTTTTTGAGATGGTTTTCACAAGCTCTGGGAACTGGTACCATTTAAAACTGAATGTATCAGGTGAATTATAAACAATTCAACCCCCACCCCACCCCCAACAACATTTAACATTTCTGAAAACCCTTCTCAATATTTTAGGGTATTCATTTCTTTCCAGCGTTGGATCCAGATAATTCTCTTAACCACCAAATCCACCCTGGCAATCCAATCATTCCATTTCCTTGGGAGTACCCAGATGGATGATATGTATCCAAATATTAAATGATTAAAGGTAAGAGTTAGATCCTGTGGATAAGGTAATGTTTATGCAGTCTCCCACTTCTTCCCAGACGAGCGAGCTGACAGGGCAGTGCCAGAACACATGGGTTTAATTAGCCTGTGGCTTGTCCCACTTCCAACAGAGATCATTTGCAGTCAACCTCAACACTAAAACCTTACTCAGAGGCCAATGAAATCTCAGGAAAACTTTCTGCTGAATTGCAGATCAAGAGCAGACCAGTTAACTGAGGTAAAAAAGAAGTGTTCTATGGCCCTTTCCAGAGGTTTTTATCTTTGTTCACCCTGTTTTTAACCTCAGATGGTCTATATGAAGTTGAGGTTGTTTAATGTACATGAGCCAATCTTAGCTGATACAGACTATCTATAGATCCCTAATGCCAGGCAGCTCAACAACTCTGAAGTTGTAGATTTTAGGGAATATCAGAAGATGAGACTGGCTTTATTTTGTTATTTATAATATGTCTATACTAATACAAATACAATAAACACAGTAAAAGCATAGCAATAATGTAGTAAAAGTACAAATAACAACCATAGGGAGGAAAGGGAGAATCAGAAAATATATCTGAGGTTAAAATCTAGGGAAAATAGAAGGGGTTTTGCCTGGTGCCTAAAAGATATTAGCATAAGCAGCCCTCCCTGGGGACAGAGTCACACAAGAAAAACATCACAGCCCAAAAGGCCCTGTCTACAGTAGCCATGTGCCTCAGTTCAAATGTGAAAGGCACTTGAAGGAGAACCTCTGAGAAAAAAACCAGTGTAATATGTAAGCCCGCTATGGGAGAAGATGTTTTCTCAAATAGCCAGGAAAACTTTAAAGGAATTTAACATATTGTATTATGCCCCAAAACAGTCTAGGAGCCAACAGGGCTCTTTAACAACTGGTAGGATGTGTCCCCAAGGCCTGCTCTCAGCTAATAACACAGTGATTGCATTTTAAAAGAACTGTAATTTCCGGGCAGTTTTCAAAGGCAGCCCCTTATGAATTGTAGTAGTCTAACTTGGAAGTTTCTGAGATCTGGATAATTATAGTTAGGCTCTCTGTGTTATGGAGCAGCTGAAACTGATGCAGTAGCATTAGTTCATAAAAGGTACTCCGTATTGTTCAGTACTCCGTACTGTTCAGGCTCCATACTCAGCAGGCAACCCCAAACTGTAAACATGATACTTTACCAGGAAGAGAAGCCCTACCAGAATATTAGGATTAAGAAAGAATGCTTTGTAAGACCCAGAAGAACTGCTCCCTATCAGTTTAGCACAATGCTGTTTCATCCTTTCCAATATTTATACAAAGCAAAGATTCTCAAGGGGGGGCATGTGAGCATTAGCTCCTAGATCTGAGCTCTAGAAAGTTTCTGAGGTACAATCTTTGAAGGAACTGATATAGGTATCTGAATAAAGACTACAAAGAAGAGTACAGCATTAAGGGTTCGTTACAATGTTGTATAAAGTTCTATGTTTCTACATCTTCAACACCTACAGTATCTACAATTTTCCTAAAAACTGCTTTTTAAAAATTCTCATTGCATAGCAGGCATAGGATATTCTATGCTCTGCATAATGGGCAAAGATAAAGGAAAACAAAGAAGGATCAACCGTTTTGATTAGCACATCAGACCCTTTTCAGATTAATTTTATTTCATCTTTTGTTAAGTTTTCCTTTGGATGTATCCTGTGCCCTGCAGTGCAACACTGATACCATCCAATTCACCCTTCCTGTTCTGAGATTTTTATAATATGGACTCAGCAATCGGACATCCTTACCACTTCCAAGCAACTGAGGAAAATAATATGTTTTCATATCCTATTACAGAGTGGAATGCAAAGATAAAAGCTGGACTATGTTCTTTGGACAGGAATTGCTCCCTATTTCCCCTGATATGTGTTTGATTCAGAGACACACAAACAGGATGCACTGTAAAGCTGTGAATTATGCTCAGGAAACAGAGGCATATTGGGCTACAAGTAAGTGGCTACAGTAGATGGGTATTTCTCACCTTCTGCTTAATTGAACTGTTAGAGTCATGAAAGAGATCATGGAGAAACCCCAGAGAATATTTAGAATGCTAGAACTGGAGAACTGGAGGGTACTCCAAGGATAACCTAGTCCAAATCTTTGGCAATGCAGGAAATTCACAATTAAAGCATCCCTGATAGATGGCCATCTGATCTCTGTTTAAAAACCTTCAACAAAGGAGATTCCAGCCACTTCTAAGGTAGTCCATTCCACTGTTGAACAGCTCTTACCTTCCAGACATTCTTTGTAATATTTAGCTGAAATCTCCTTTCTTGTCATTTGAATCTACTGGAGTGGGTCTTACCCTCTGGGACAGCTGAAAACAAGCTTGCTCTAACTTTCATACGTCAGACATGTCATATCTTTGAATATGGCTAGATTACAGTGTTGGTTTGGCAATGCCATTATAGTGATGGCCCTTTGTTCTTTTAAAAATATGGTTTCCAAACATTTTATTCTGTAACTATAATATACTGGAAAATTGAGGCATTTCAGCTCCTGAATAATTGACTCAGACATTTAACTGGCTGAATAAGTGACCACTTTCTCTTCCCCATCCTCTAGCACCCGCACTGCTGCCCTCCTCCATGGCTAGAGACCAAAGCAATTCATCAGCTCATTTGGACCTAAAGAACTAAAGGGTCTATTCTTGCCTTGTATAATGTTCTCCAGGTTTAGTTATTTAGTATGAGTAGTTTGTCCCACTATAGTTAATAGACTAACTATTAGTCTGCCTTTGACATTGTCATCCTCCTTGGATGATTGGAGTGTTTATGCCAGACCTGGACTCCAGCTGTGGACTGGCTTAGAGATTGGCCAACGGCAGTCTCACAAATATTTTCTTTCGCTGTGACAAAAAGCGGCTTATGTTCTGCACTGCCTTTATCACATACACTAGGTACCTGTTCACATCTCTGTAGGCTTTCCACTCACTATTTTGGAATCCCTGCCATAAATAATGTATGCTAGGACTATAAGGTTCCTCTACAGGAGAAGCGTTTCAAAGAAACTAAAATGGCAGGTGGTTTCTGGTGCAGCCATGAATTTCAAAATGATCATGGAGCTTACAATCTTCAAAAACAGAACCAGTGATGGTTCATGCTGATTATTTGTATGTCATGCATACTCATTATACTTACTATCTTCCAGCAATATTGATCAAAGGATTTATTTTGTTGGAGGTGTCTGCCATGAAGTTAGACAGTTTAATCCAAACAAAACATAGAATTTGGGGGCTAATATTAATTTAGAACACATGGAGAGCTCAAAAAAATCTCCTAACCATTAGTATTTGTTAAAACACATATAAAGTTGTTACACTGAACAAAAACCCTATGTATAATTGAGCTTAAATTATTTTTGAGGTTAAACTAGAGCTGAGCCTAATGTTCTCAGATGAAAATTTTTGTCTCAGATTTGGGACAGAAGATAAGGAAACAAAAAGAGGAAAAAAATCATTACTTCCTTGGCTGTTTTTACCAACGCTGCTTGTTTTGTATGGGCAGTAAGGAGTGCTCTTTCTAGCCATTAGTGTTCCCTAATCCCAGAAATTATTTGGGAATATTGTTGTAGATGAACATCATTACCTAGGAGATAAATGAGAACAGTGAAGCCCTGCTTCACACCTGGCAAATTGCCAAATTCACCTCTTTGTTTACAGCAAAAGCAGAGGTAAAATCTCAGCATCTTGGTTCAGTTTGGACAGTAGTTCAAGTCAGGCTGAAACAGATCTGTATTTTAAAATGATATCCTCACAGAAGTACATGAATATAAAGTGAATGCTGCTTGGGTCTCACAAGAGAATAATTCAACAATATTAAGCTCCTTAGGTCTCTAAGTTCATAAACAAAAACACATGACGGAAGTATTTTCAGATGTCATGTCTTAGAACGTATTCAGAACAATTCCACTTGAAATTCCCCATGGCCACTGCAATTAAAACTAATTTCACCATACAAACATCTGACAGAAAAACATTAAATATATGGTATCTTCCCTACAACAACAAGGACTATCAAATATCTAAATCATTCTCTGTTTAATGTTTCCATTTCCAGAACAGTTTATTGCCACAAATCCCAAGCTCTCATCGATGCAAGACCTTCAACTGTCCTGCACAAGAGCCACCTGGAAACAACTCAAGGCGGCATTTGCCTCAATGGTTTACTGAAAGCATATGAGTGCAGCCTGCTAGGATCAGGAATTCATTAGTGAGAGAATAGCATGGGAAAACTCCCCTTTCTGATGATGGCTATGGGAGGAATGTGCATAGTGAAGACCAATTCCTGCTCTCTCTTTCAGTTATACATAACCAAAACACCATTAGTGACTTCAAAATCCATTACTTTAAAGATTTAGTGTGACATGAAAGGAAGCATAAGAATGTGTTTTGTAAATCATCATGTGCAATAATACCCATATCACTGAACAGATAATGGATCATCTTATTTAAGCAAATTCTTTTCTTCCTTCCTTTCTTCAAAAAACAACACATCAACAACTTCACATTTTGCTGTAGTTTGCTATCTTGAACTTGAAACAGTGATAGAGGAAGTCTGACAAAGGGAAAACTAGGACAATATGTGATTTTTAAAAAAATATAGAGACAGAAGACAGAAGAACTGGAAAGGGCATGAGGGAGGGAGAGAAAATGGATGCAATTCATAGCTTTCTTCTCCTTCTCTCTCTTTTTTTGCTCCTCCTCCTCCTCCTCTTCATGCTCTGCTGCAATTACACACTGAGTTGAAACTTTCACTGAGCTTTCCATTCCAACTTTAAGATTTCGTTTCTGGGTAGCAAGGATGTTAAGTTTCTCTTAGTTCCTCTCTATCCCCTGCTCATGCAAGAACAAATAATTTCAGCAATTTTCTCCCTGCTCCATGAAAAAAATTGGGATTTCTATGCAATTGTTGCGCATCACATGTACCTCAGGACTTTGGGGAGAAAATTCAGTTTTTCCAAATGGAAATGAGATTTTAGTCAGAAAGGCAATAGTTTTTTTACAGGAATCAGTGTATTTTACACAAAATATAGTACGTCTTATGCAAAAATACTGCTTTTTGCATAGAAAATATATGCAAGAAAACGACATTTAGTTCTTTCACATGGGAATATGTGTGTTTGAGCAAATTTAGAGTGATCTATATGACCTTTTTGTAGTACAGTTGATTTCTTTTTTTAAAATTTTTTTATTATTAAAATATACTTTATTAAACATACAATCTTACAAATCACAATTAACAATACACAACAATACACAACATTACACAACATTACATACACATAAACACATATACATCTATAACATTACATACACTACATACACATTCTCTCTTTTACCCTATCTTCATAGCATACGCTCTCCTTCACTAACACAAATACCAATATAAGTACATACCCATACCTAATTACTCTCATGGGCGATGCAATCTTCATATTTCTTAATTTCTCTGCATCCCCTTTATAGACTCCCAATATTTCCAATATCAGTCCTCCATACATAACCCATTCTTTTTCATCTTACATTCCCTAACTTCTTTTTCTTTTCCATTGAGTGCGACTTTCCTCTTCTTGTCCTCCTGCTCCTTGATTATTATTTGTACAGTTACTGCCTTATCTGTATTCTACTCTGCTTTCCTCTTACCAATAATTCTTATATTTTTCTTAATTCTAATCCTACTAAATCCTTTTTATTATTTTTTTTCACTGTTCCCTTTATTTCACTCTTCATAATTTTTCATTAAATCAGTTTAATCATACATACCTATCAATGCTATTTTACCCCAATTCTCTTCCCATACACCTTTTAATATTTCCCATTCCCGATTAAATGTTTCTTTCGACTTATCCTTTAGGTACAAAGTTAGCTTATCCATTTCTGCGAATTCGTATAATTTCTGTAACCATCCTTTTATCTGAGGTGAATTCTCTGTCTTCCAATGTTTTGCAAATATGATCATTGCTGCATAAATCATATAACATATGATTCTTAAATATTTTTCTCTGACTTTTTTATCTAGCCCATCTAAAATGTTAAGAAGGTATATTTCCGGGGACATTACAAATTTAATTTTAAATATTTTCTCTATTTGCTTATGTATCTGTAAGCAAATTTTTTTAGCTTTTTTACACTTCCACCACATGTGAAAAAAGGTTCCTATTTCTCGACATTTCCAGCATTTAACTAATTTCTTATTTTTATTCATTTTAGAGATTCTAACTGGGGTTAAATACCATCTATAATAAATCTTATAAAAATTCTCCTTTATATCATAACATCTAGTGAAGTCTTGATTTACTTTCCAGGCATTTTGCCACTGATTCAAAGTAATTGTATGACTTATGTCCTGAGCCCATTTTATCATATTTGTTTTGATAATTTCTTGTTCTAATTCTAAACTTAACAACAATTTATAAATCTTATTTAAAGGTTTTTCTACTCCTGGTTTCATTATTTTATCGAATTCGTTTTCTTCTAAAGTTATCCCTTTATCCTTCATATCCTCCTTGTATTTCTCTGCCAACTGTCTATGGAGAAGCCAATGAGTTGAAAAGGCATCTTCTATCAATTCTTCCCTAGTTTTTAATTTAACCTTATCTCCTACTCTTTTGATTATATCCTTGTATGACAACCATTCTTTCGTTCTTATTTTCTCTAATCTATAAAAAGCTTCATGTGGCGAAGTCCAATGTGGTAATTTTAAATATAATTTTCCCCTAAGTTTTAACCAAATTCTTAAAATTGCCTTTCTAACATAGTGGTCCATAAATACTCTATTATTCCTGTATTTATCATACCAAATGTATGCATGCCAGCCATAGTATAAATTAAAACCCTCTAAATTTAATAATTTCGTATTTTCCAATAGAATCCATTCCTTTAACCACACTAACGTTGCAGCGCCATAATATAATTTAAGGTCTGGCATGCTTAGACCACCCTTCTCTTTCGCTTTTTTTAAATATTTCCATTTAGTTCTAGGTTTCCTTCCATTCCATACAAATTTACTAAGATCTTGCTCCCACCTTTTCAATGCTTTATCATTCATCAATATCGGTAAATTTTGAAACAAAAAGATTATCTTTGGCAATATATTCATTTTTATTGCAGAAATTCTCCCTAATAAGGACAGCAATTTATCATTCACCAGTTCATCTTTATCACTCTTATTATTTTAAAAATGTAGAGTTTATATTTTACAGTATATTTTACCATTCAATCCAACCAGGAACCCCTTATGTTTCACTTGTCATTTATTCAAACCACACAGCCCTCACCTCCCTCCAAACCACTTTTTCCTCGACTGTGATATCCTTATTCCCAACCTTTCTCCCTTATTAACCTCTCATCCTTCCACTCCCACTTTTCTCTCAATGTCCTTCTCTCAAATCGTCCCGCCTCTTTTCTCCAACTCTCTCCACCCCTCTCTACTTGCTTTTGTCCGTCGTCCCAACTCTTCGTCTCAATTTGCTTCCACCTCTCTCTCAGTGACCTTTATTCTCACAGTCTTGCCTCCTCTCTTCCTTTCTCCCGTCTTACTCCACCACTCTCTCTTCCTTTCTCCGGTCTCTCTCCACCTCTCCCTGCTTGCTTTCGTCCGTCATCTCTATTCGTCATCTCTATCCGCTTCCACCTCTCAATGTCCTTCGCTCTCACCATCACGCCTCCTCTTCCTTTCTCCCGTCTCTCTCCAGCTCTCCCTGCTTGCTTTCGTCCGTCGTCTCTGTTCGTCGTCTCTATTCACTTCCACCTCTCAATGTCCTTCGCTCTCACCATCACGCCTCCTCTTCCTTTCTCCCGTCTCTCTCCAGCTCTCCCTGCTTGCTTTCGTCCGTCGTCACTATTCGTCGTCTCTATCCGCTTCCACCTCTCAATGTCCCTTGCTCTCGCCGTCACGCCTCCTCTTCCTTTCTCCCGTCTCTCTCCAGCTCTCCCTGCTTGCTTTCGTCCGTCGTCTCCGTTTGTCGTCTCTATCCACTTCCACCCCTCAATGTCCTTCACTCTCACCGTCACGCCTCCTCTTCCTTTCTCCCGTCTCTCTCCAGCTCTCCCTGCTTGCTTTCGTCCGTTGTCTCTGTTCGTCGTCTCTATCCGCTTCCACCTCTCTCTCAATGTCCTTCGCTCTCGCTGTCTCGCCTCCTCTCTTCCTTCCTCCCTTCTTTCTCCACCTCTCTCTGCTTGCTTTCATCCGATCTCTGTTCACAGCGACTCATTCCTCTCTCCGTCCTTCGTCTCTACTCTATTCAGCTGCCACCTCCATCTGTCCTTCACACGCTTACTCCCTCTTTCGTCTTCACCACTTTAACTCCTTCTGGCTACACAGCTCAGCTCAGCTCCGTCTTCTCTGCTCACCCGCCATGTCAGTCGCTACCAGTCATTTCAATACTCCAACCGTCACGCACACCTCATTAATTCATCGCTGTTTCCCAATCTTTCTCAATATCAATCGCACTGATTATAAGCGATATAGGTGGATTTCACTATTTAACTTTTGCTCATTCATTAACAACCCGACAAGAATGGGAAGTAAAGCCACTCTTCTCTGCTGCCCGACAGAACAGCCACTCCGTAACGGTAGCTCTCGCCACCTCCTTTACAGTCCCAGAGTTTATCTCTCCAGGAATCTGTCTCTCCTTTTAGAGTTAGAACAATTTTTTTCCTTATTTCTCTCAGTAAAAGTTTATCTGGGTAACTACTCAATGGTTTCCTCGCTTTCCTGTACTTACTGGGTTCTGTAACAGTGGGGACACATCCAGCCTGTTAAGGCGATCCGTCGCGATAATGGCGGCTCTGCGATCCTTGTTCCAATCGTGTCTTCCTCCTTCTCCTCTCTTGTAGCACGTTTGGATTAACGGATCCCCGACGAGCCTCCTCCGTGATCCCCTCTTATCCAGGGATCATTTTCCTCTATGTTAGATTAATTTCCAGAGGAAATTCCGCTCGCGTCGGATCGTGGAATCCCGGAGCTCCAGGGATTCCACCCGTTTGGCATGTCTCCTCACTGGAAGTCCGTAGTACAGTTGATTTCTACTGGGCACGTGCAAACAAAAACAAAGCTTTAATGTTGATATTAAACTTGGTATGTTAGGATGCTCAACAATCTGAAATGGGGAGCTGGCTTGAACAAGGTCAAAGATATGAAAATGTTTTGGGAAAGAATATATTTTTAATGTATTCTTTTTTTTCTTTTCTAAAAAATTGCTCTACTCAATCATGCAGCTGCGTGGCTGTCAACAGCCAAGTGCTGGGTCTTTTCTGGAACATCTTCACAGTAGAATCAAGTCAGTGATAGTCTGGGGAAGAGTAGTGGTGGCTGGGACCTGGCTGCAAAGTGAACCTCAGAGGCATCTGGCTATTGCAGGGGTGGGGTAAATGCAAGCTGAAGTCTGTATGTAGCCCCTGAACCCCTATGTTGCAGCCCAAACTCCCTCCAAGCCTCTCTTTTTTGGGCCTCCACACATCCGAACCATCACAAAAACATGAAAATTTGGGCTTCTCTTGTCCCCTAATTCCAAGAGACTCCTCCATGAAGAAAAACATACTTTTTTGATTTCCATTACTTGCTATCATATAGGGGGAGATGCTGCAGCCTGCAAGGTGAGATTATGAGGGCAAATGACACCCACTCCTGATACTCAACCCAGGACTACTGCAAGGAACTTATCACCACTGCCCTTAGAAGTGGAAGCAAGTAGTTGTTAAAAAGCAGATGTCGCTATCCCCAAAATCATTTAATAATTTTCTCTGGAAAAGCAATCCATCATCCTAGTTTTCAATCAGAATGTCATGGCATTATGTGTAAACATAATTATCCCACTACTTGCCCTTCAAATAACAACTCTGATATCAATCTAGATAGCGACCCCTACAGAATTCAACTTTTTTCTTAATTCATTTGCAAGGAATGTAGTGACTCCTAACTACCCTCAGCTTCCTGTTGTTCCACAAGTGACTAGGTTCTCTAGTTCCATGATTGCTTGTTAATTCGGACCCTTTAGTGAAGAACTTCTGTAATCTCTCTGGAAGTCCAGTTCTGGAATGTCTAATAGAGATCAGAAGAGGACGGAAGGCAGCTCATCTGTTTGCCATTCAGAGTTAAAAAGCATTCATTGGCAGAACGGGCCAGGAGTACAGCTTGTCACAATTATGAGGAGCAGGTAACTGCTGAGTGTGTTCTTCAGCTAATACTGCAGCATACTCTGGCAGCTGCAGGAAGAAATATTTTCTTATTATTAGATACAGACCTCCTGCATCTGTGAAACAGGACTAGACATGCATGATATGGCTAGCTCCGTATGAAGAAGGGACACCTGAAGATGGGGAGCCTAGTTGTCACTGTCCAGGATTACTTTCAAAATGCCTGCTAAAGCTTGGCTAGTTACAGCAACGAAACTGTGACCAATTCCCTAGCATACCTCCTAAGGAGGAATTATTAGACAACATGTGAAGGCATCAGGAAAAGAGGAAGACCGCAATACAGATGGATAGACTCGATCAAGGAAGACACGTCCCTGAATTTGCAAGGCCTGAGAGCAGGGAGGCTGTAGACAGAGTGACCTCAAGGTCTCTCATTCATAGGCTCACCAAAAGTTGAAGTCGACTTGACAACAGTTAACAGCAACAACAATATGAAGCCATTCATTCATAGAAGTAAAAGTTAAAGACAGTTTTGTACTCTGAAATATTTATCAAGACCCTCTCCTCTAAACAATATAGCTTTGCTATTTATTTTCTGCTCTTGTTCAGTCTGGTAAAGAGAGAAAAGGAGGAAACTGAAAAGTCTGCTTTTTGTTCTTTTTCACTTTCATTTTCAAGCTCCAGACAAGGCTGGTTTCTAGCACTATAGTTCAAGGTGTGATTTACACTAACCAGGATGAGTATCTGTTTCCATTTTTAAAAAATCAAACTAAACCAAAATAGCCCTTCTAGTTTCATTTTCACTTTGGTTACTATCAAAAACACATCTACTTTTTTTTGGTGCGGGGTGTGTGTGTGCTTTTAAGTAGCTCTTGCAACCGCATCTGTTTTTGTCCATATCCTGAATGCTGGAGAAGAAGCTGAAAAAGACCCTCTCCTATACTGTTTTTAAAAGCTTAAATAGACTGTAGACGCAGCATAATCTATTCTGAATTGTAAGCAAGGCAGTTATGCAACACCTGACCCCACCTCACCAAGCTTCCTTGGACTGAGTAGAGCTTAGTCAGAACCCCATATTCCCTTCATGTAGCCCATGTACTTATAGAGCCATAAGCAAGTGTTTGCTCATGTGTAGAATGAGCAAGTGGGGGCAAAGAGATGGGGTGAATCTCCCAAGCTGTTCAGCAACATTTTGAACCTTGGCATAGTGAACATGAAGGTGTCTATGGTGTTCTGCAACACTAGTGGACCAAATTTTTTTGGTTCCAGGGAACCCTGATGAGGCACTGTTCACAACTGCAGGAACTTTGTAACCACACTGATCAGAGCATGACTGCAAGTTCAAGAACTGCACAGCTCCCTTGTTGCTATAGTTGGGGAGTTTTCCTGTGCTGTGACCTATAGGCAAGCTCAGATTTCCTAAGAGCCAGTCTTTGGGATACTTCAGACTTGGATGAAAAGCAGAGAAACACTTCTGATTTTTGTTCAGTCTGCTTAGCACTTTGACAGAAGGTTCTCGTTTGTCAAACATACACACTGAAGTTTAGAAATAAAATCTTACAAAACTTAGCTCAGCTCTAAATAAAACTCATGCGCACATTCCTTTTTGTATTAAATTAGTTCATAAAACTTGCTATTTAATTACATTTTGGGACTTTGGGTCTGGTCCAACAAGCCACTTAAGCACATCTTGATTTCATCTGCCCGATAAAGCAATCCTAGACTGTGAGGGAGAACAAGGAAACCCTACATATTGAATAAGTTCTAGACTGAGGTTTTTGCCAGGACAAAAGTTTAGTTTTATTTTCCATAGCCACACCTCTTAATAACTTATTGGAGAGTGCTTACAGTGCAAACGGGGCACTTGCAGAACAATGTAAGAGCAGAGTTAACTTATTCCAGCAACAAGCCACCTGAAGGAAAAACAGCTGCCTGGTTGTGTTTTTCTTTGCTGTGTCTGTTACATTTGTTTTGACTAGTGAAATTTATAAATTGGCTTGACTGTGTAGACACAATGGAAATAACTGTGTTGATTTTTTTAAAGTTCTATGGTCTACTCATTTTTTTAACAAAGATCACATTGATCCCCGATAGACTTTAGTTCGCATCTTTGTGTTACAGTTGCACTGTTCTGTAACACCCTCCATTTGTTCAAGGCATTTCTCTTTCTAGAGAGTTGTCTTCGAAGGCCTTTACCATGCCAGCTTATTGAGGGACGAGGGAAGAGAGACTCATATCAGGATGTTCAGCCTTTTTCTGTTGGGAAAGGATTCATATATAATCATATTTTCAGCACAACTATGAAAGCTGGGTGAGCAACCCTTTGTTTATGTTACAATGAATTCTGCTTTTTGTCTTTGAAATTTGTAGGACAGTTCTTGAAAAACTCTATGGTCTTTCCAAGGTTTATCCAAGAAAACTCAGAAAAATAAATCCAGGAGAGGTTACTGGTATCCTTCCAAGGCAGTTTTCCTGCTCTCAAGCTAATTCAGGATGTGAAGAGAACTAGTAGTAGAGAGGATTCATACTTAAGTGCTGGATACATGTGAGCCTCTTCAGGGCTGTAACTGCCTTCAAGTATTTAGTCTTATACTCTCTGTCCAATTCACTAAACAGGGAGGCAAAGAAGCTGGACTTTCTGTATCCACTGAATTTACAAAGAAATATAACAATTTCTTAATTCAAGAAATTTGATTAAATCCTGGTTCTTGGACAAAGCTCCACCTTGGTCCTGATCAGGCTTCAAAAATGGGCTATAAAGAAAGTGAATGGGCAACTATTAATTCTGTGCAACCCTTATACCACCACCCCAGGTTAAATAGAACTCTCACCCACTCTTGCTTGCAGACAGGTGGAATTTCTGTGTTGGCTATTATGGGACTAAAGCATCACCACTGCATTCAGTCACAGGGCAAATTGTAGTCTTCACTTCAGGAGAATCCATCAATGCTCCCCCTGGCCTTACATAATTCCTAACTGCAGACTGACTTCTCAGGCAAATCTCCTTGTTGTATTAGGAAAGCTAAGCATCTTTAGATTGTCTGGAAACCTTTTAAAACCTCTGCTGAGTCAGTAGCTAATCTAACTACATAGTTCAAGCCCACAGTCCCAGCATTTGTTTTCATTTGGTGCCTGATGATCCCAATCTGAAGGGACTACATTTGTGTAGAGTAGATATGCCAGCAATGCCGTCATTATTTTTAAATTTTACCAACAAAAAAAAAAGTTAGATGTAGATAGGCATAAGTGAAATGTAAGAAAGAAGAATTAAAATAGAAAATTGAAAGAGAGGAGATGGACAGACATCTAACAGCAAAATGAAAGGGGATCCATGCTGTATAGCCTACTGAAAAAGGGAGACTAAAAAAAGACTATTGTTGTTTGTCATTGTTGTCGTGTGCCTCCAAGTCATTTCCGACTTATGGCAACCCTAAGGCGAATTGATCACAGTGTTTTTCAGAGGCTGAGAGTGTGTGACTAATCCAAGGTCACCCAGTGGGTTTCCATGGCTGAACGGGGAATCTAACCTTGGTCTCCAGTGTGGTAGTCCGATGCTCATACCACTACACCACACTGAATCTCTCTACAATAAGATTACTACAGTGAAAATTTTCTGCTTGTTGCATGCCTTCAAGTCGTTTCCAACTTACAACAGGGTTTTCTGGGGCTGAGTGTGGCTGAGGTGGCTTTGCCAGGACATCCAAAAAGAGACAAACATAATGGTGCATATGAAGCCAAATTTTCAATTTTAGTCAATCAAATCACAAAATATACACTTTTCGAGATAAGGGGAACAAGAACAAATGTACATAAAAGTTAAACTGCAGCCACAGATTTATAACAAATAAATTGTTAAAATAAAACAATCGAGGTTATGCTGGTCTTAATTAATCCTTGGAATAATTCATAAATCACCCAAAGAAAAGCAGAGAAAAGCAGGCTATAAATTTTAACAGATTAAACCTAGAAAGTAAAGGGCAGATAGTATAATGGGATAATGCATGCATCTTGTGTGCTCAAGCATATTTGACCAAGTGGTAGGGCCAGAATATGAAGAATAGTATACTTTTGAGACAATCTGTAAATGGAAAAGTAGCCCTGTACAAATCTTTTCTCATGTACCAAAACAGGGGTAAGCAATTGCCGGGTGCACGGAATGCACTGCAAGCCCCCAATCGAAGCAAGGAAGTTGCAAGGGCTGCTGCTGTGCCACTGGGGAAAACCCCTGTTCTTCTATCTAAAACAGCCACTTCCTCATCAAAGCTTTCTTGTCTGACACACAATTACTTCCTTTTCTAGCATAAAGCCATTACGCTGTTTCTCTTCTACTAACCAGCTATAGTAAGGTAAGGTGGAAGTGCTCTCCTCTTACTTATATACCATCAACAGAACAGAGTCAATTAGCTGTACGAAGAAAAATATCGCTGGATAATGCATATATGAAATAGAGATAGTCCTCCAAATGATCTCCCAGTCTCCCTGACCCCCATGCATGTGTGTGTGTGCTTGTCCATGGTCATATCTCTGATAGAAAAACCACCTTTAAACCTGCATGTTTAGTCCCATAATATCAGACACAGGAGGAGAGAGTAAATATAAATATGGTATCCTGTTCATGTTTCCAGAAGACTTTTAGACGGTTTAGTAAAAATGCACTTCCAACCATCATCAAATGTACCATTGTACAATTCAGGAAAAAATAGAGATCTATGTTTGAGTATATAATTGACAATGTGCAAATTCAGACTCTTGATTCCTTCCTTTGTATACATTATAAACCTTACAAAATCAGAATTTTAAACTTAGGAGTATGATCAAGACTATAAGCCCCACTGAGACTTGCTTATCTTTCTTCTTGTTTGGACAATATGCTTGAAACATGGTTCAAAATATAACGGAACTCTTTGACCAGCCATCCTTGTCTTTAAACTGTTGAGCAGCATTTCTCAAGAGTGAAAGCAGCAATAAAAGAGCCACTGAATAATTGGATTCTTTTCACCACTGAGTACTTCAGGTTTACAAAGGCACAGAAGCCTCCCACTACAGTGCTCTTGGTGATCATCTAAAATGATATAAGAGGTGTGGTCTTCCCTCCACCCAAGTCTTACTAAACAATTTTCTCTGCTTGTATCTAGACCATGAGATCCAAAGAAATCAGGCAACAGAGCAGCAATTTACATCAACAAAGGGGATTTTAATGCACTCCTCTGAATGGGGCAGCATTACCATGTTAATAGCTTTTTCGCTCTCAGTCTAGGACGCTGGAAACTTTTGCAAATGGAGAACAGTTCCGCTTTCCATTTTAACTGTAACAATAGCGAAAGAGCTCCTTAAACTGCATCAAACAGCAGTCAGGGAAATCCCTAACTAGCCATCCGCTCCTGCCGTTTTTATTAATCACCAGGCCACAGGAACAAAAGGAGAGAACAACTTGGATTTTTAGCTCCATCCCCACCTCTTAATCCCCTAGGGATGGCAAAAGGAATTGCCTGCAGAGTAGTTAAATCAAACTTCTTTTTTACTATAGATTTCTTCTATGGCGCTTTCTTCCTGTCCTCTGCAATAAAGTAGTTTTCAGATATGATTTCAAATAGCAAGAGACTTTTTTTCACCCCCTACTTAACAGAGTTGTGACGGGACTTCCCCTCCTCCCCATACCAAGATCCATTTTTCAGACAGCTGTTGTTCTTCACCAGTTCCCACATGCATCCACTTGTTCCCTTGTCATATACTTTGAATGTGCACTCCTCCTGACACTGACGGCCTCACACAGTAAAGAATGAATGGAAACATTGCTTCTGCAGTCATACTATGGAACAGAGCTCATTTATTAGCTCTGAAATGTTCTGCTGCCACCAGCGTAGATATCATCCTTTACCTGACTTCTCTCTACAGGCTTCCCGCTAGAAAAAAAACATTCTTACTTTTAGGCAATCCAACATGGTCTTGTTTGCAAGTTATTCTCCTCCAGTCATCTCTAAGTGCAATGAGAATGAGGACAATTTGTGGCTGGCATACTTCTATACTACTATGCCACTCTCTCATTAACAACCAATAAACTCCCAACTTCTTGGTTGGACTCCAGCAGCAGGCAATCACAGAAGCAATTCCCAAGTATTCTGTGCCTCTTAGCACACAAACAAAGTAACACCTGAGCACAGAAACCTCAGATTTATTCAAACTTGAGACCTGCCTGACCACCCAGTTGTTTCCAGTGGTCAGAGAGCATTTGTGTTCGAACAGATCCAGGATGCCTTATTTGGGTTTCACTTCCTACTTATGGTGAATGAAGCAGGGGAGAGAACTTGAGAGCCACTCCCAGCACAGGTGGAAGCAATATCTAAAAACGCCTATGTAGCTTTAAGAGCCCTCTGTCATCTTCACAGAGCTATAGCTGGGCTGTGTTTCTGAAACCAAACAAATCAAGGTTTTTGATACCCCAGATACATTGTGCAGAAGGAGTGAGCCCACAGACACTATGTTTCAAGAAATTAATTCAATGTAATACACAGTATAGACCTGCTAGACAGTATAACTTCAGAATTGTGAAAAGCAACAAAACAAAACTATTTTTTAACTTTATAGCCTTACCTTGAAGAACCAAACCAGATTTTTCAATCACATATAAGAAAGATGTGAATGGTGCAGAAGGGGATTTGGCAATCAGAAGCTGCAAAAACAAAGAGAAAACAAGCAGTAATTTCTATGGTGCGCTCATTACAGTTTCAGTTTGCAATGAAAATTTAACAACTCCAGCCACAAATACGCTAGCATACGGTCTCACAGCAGCACTACAAAGACTTTGTGCTAACATTTCTTTTATTTCTAAAAATGTGTCATAGTTCTTTAGGTTCAAAATACTGATCTAAAGTTTACAAACTTCCACACTCTTTAAACATGCCCTTCCTTTTAGCTGTGTAATAGCCAGTATGAACAGAGAAGGACCAAATGCCTGGCTAATCTGTGTGTTTCAGCAAACACAGGAGAAAAGGGGAACTATGTCAGAGTGCAAAGAGGTCTTTGCATTAAGAACAAAGAGTCATTTCTGACATAAACTAGCCAAAGGCTGTACTTGGACTGGCTGAGGTTTCCTAAAGGCACTTATGGCATAAAATGTTGCACTGTATGGCCAATACAAGTGCATGTTACCAGCTCTTATATAATGATTTGCACACAGAAACTCCAGAATAGACATTGGCAATTCATCAAGTTCTGAGGACTCACTGCTGCCACACAATCCAAATTCGAAGCAGATTTCCTCATTCATTTCTATCTTAGGAAGAAAAGGGAAAGGAACTGGAAAGCAATTTCCCAGTTTGTGGTTTTCACTGTGGCATTTCCAACTTTGTAGCCCTTAGGGCACCATTTAACAAGGCTGCCAATCCACAGCAAATTCTGGTTCCTTTCAGAGCTCTGATTCAATTACCATGATGTCATGCCCATTTCACCAAGACCCAGGAAATACACCAGAACATGCCTCTTTCTTTATTTTTATATATGCATGTACATGTGTATTTGGAAAATATCACAATGACTGCAAACAGCACAACCATGGCCATTCTTCTGTCTCAGGATTAAAGTTCTCCAGCTAGGCACCTTATAACTATTATCAACTTTGGGCCATGAAAAATTCTACCATTTCCTATTGGTCATTAAATAACACAGTTCAGATGTAAGAGCCTCATGTTTATTACTACCATATCAAAAATCATAATTATATTTAAATTACCTTTCCACAAACCAAAGGGTTTGAATGACCCTGAAGTATAGCTGAAGTATTCAGTTAATCTGAAATACTTTTTGTAGATTCTTGTGCAGCAACACTATATGGGCAAGACCCAGAATTTCTACACAGATATTAAGCACACAGATATCAAAAAGAAATCTTTATAAGATTATTTTTATCAGTCAAAATTTAGAGCCAACCAGACAATTTGGCATGCCATCTGACATATCATTTATACAGTGAATGCATGTGGGCAATCTGTCAGAAATCCTAAGAGATTACTACATTCTCACTTTTTATTTGTTGTCATTTTCTAAACAAACTAAGTAAAGATTGGAGTCAGGAGGATTTAGTTATTAACGATTCCAAAATAGAGGTAAACGTCTTCTGTAAGAGAAAGCACCTCCAGAAATGGTGGTTAGATAGCCATTTGACTGAGCAATGCTATAGTTTTAAAAATCCGTGGGTAAAACTATCTGTTTTCTTCTTACTGAATATGCACAGAGTTCACCCATATGTGAACTATTCCAGAACCTGAATACTATTAAAAAACCCTTTGAAATTTTAACAATATTTTCCCTACAAGTACTTGAAAAGCAGGGTTCTTGTACCTATGCTTTAAAGCTCTGGGCAATATAATTCTGTCCTGTAATAACTGCAGGAAATGAGTTTATCTTTGTTAATGTGCCAAGCGGCTAAACAAAAGGCAAAGAGATTGACATAGATGGCATGATGCTGGAACCTCCATTCCATCACATACAACCACTTATAGGGTCTTGAGACAAAACACTTTGTTCTTCATTTCCCAAGAAACTATTTTAGGACTCAGCAGATTGTATATATAGACATACTATTCCCAACCAAACTGAACTCAGAGAAGCAAATTCTGCTAGCTTTGAGCAGAAGTCAACTATGCTCAAGGCAGACAAACTAGACCCTAAACTCACTAGAATTTGCAATGATCTCTGGAGCAGTCTTCAAGCATTTTAAAAATAGTGTTTTTCTTTTAAGTGATAGCTGTTTACATTGGTAAATCTTTATGGTACAGTTTTTAAAAACCAAAAAGGTAGACAGCCAATCTGAAAACTAGGCAGGAGCGGGCAAGGCTTACATCAGCATTAAGATCATGAGTGACTATATTTGTAGAACAAGCTGGAACACAGGGGACACTAAACCCTTTCCATAATAGAAGAAACTGTGCCTGGTCCCACTTAAAAGATATATTGTAGATGCTATTACAAACCTTTTCTTCCAATTTAAATATGATGTCTGCTTATGTATAAAAATCTTTACTGACTGGTAACTTTACTAACTGGTGAGGTATAAAAGTATGAGAGAAACCACAAGTTCATTGTCTATGTTTTGCTCTGAGTAATTAGATAGCACCTCATACTGTGATATAAACTCAGTGTCCTACTTCGTGACATCAATCTGCAGCGTAGGCACTTTCCTTCTGGTAGCATAAGATACAGTTATTCCCAATAAGAAAAAGAATGCTAGAAGAAGGGCAAAGGGGTCACTTGTAGTCATAACGAATCCTCACAGAAACAAAATTTGCTTTCCTGCACCTAACCACGCTGCATAGTAATAGTAACAACTTTGCATTGGCAAAAGTATATTCACAGAATGCTTCTAGAGATTAAGGAAGGGCTCCACACGGCACTTGAGATTTTAAATTCAAAATATGCACTCAGCTGTGGTAAGTCTTTACCTGAAAGCAGTGCTTTCTGGAGGAGTCAATTTGGCACATGGCAATGATTGCTGCAATTACAGTTTTGAATTCCTCTAACCACAATTTAATGGTGATGGTATTCTATTACTGCAAATGGTGAGAGGAAAATAGTGAATCTAGTATCCTGTTTGGTGAAGTATGCAGTTTCACTAATTAGTGTGATTCAGCTGCTGTGTCCATACAAATAGCATATCATGCTGAGATGCACAGTACCAAGAGAACCAACAAGTGCCTTAGGAACCACTGCAGAACTTGCAAAGACCCTAACTTTTTTTAAAAAAGGATCCAGAGGCATCGCAGTAAATGTCACTGACACATTTGGACTGTTCTTCCATTTCATTCTTCATAGAATAATAATTTAATGACACCAAGAGTGGGAAATAAGCAGTCTTCCCAATGCTTTTGGACTTCAGCTCCCAGCATTCCTCATCATTGGCTATTGTGGCTAAGGATGCTGTGCAACAACTGGAAGGCCTCATGATTACCACCCCTGAACAACACATTTTGGAGTTACAACAGAGAACAGTTACTAAAACTCCATCATGTCAAGCTCTGCACAACAGGTAACAATGCATAACAATGTTCTGTTGTATGTCAGAAAGGAATCTTCCATCCCAAGCACTTGAATTTTGCACTTGAAATAATTTATTTTAATGTAGGGTAGCCACTAAAGTACGTCCTTATGCAATGCAAGGCTGAAGTAGGAAAGTTCCAGGAAAGTAGTACCACATTAGCTACTTCTGAAGATGTACTTCAGCTCATATGTTTTACAAACAAGAACAAAAGAGAAGGGTTATTATCAGAGCTAGCTGTCCCACTGTGCAATGCTACACATGCTTATTCAGAAGTAAAGGTACTCACTCCTGAAAAGTGTCCATAGGAGGCAGCTTTAGTAATACCTCCAACAAGGGCCAAATGCTCAAACCACTACATCATGCTGACTGTGTCTTCAATCAAATTTTAGCAGAAGGATTTGCAGAATAATCCTAGAATCTCAAGAGAAATCCTGGCTTACCTGAAGTAAATAGCATGGAGAAGATTTCAGTCTGTACTATCACTGCTGAAGAGGAAAGCCAAGGGTTAGGGTGAAGTACCTCTGATGTTGTAAGAATCTCAAATAATGGGAGAAAGCTCTTGCTGTGCCAGGAAAAATTGCTTTTTAGAAAAAGAAATCTAAAAACCATATCCACAACATTTTGCCTACAGATGTATCCAAGCATCTGTGTCTATCTTTCCTTCCGAATCCAATTATCATGTCTTTCTTAGAAGTCAACAAGCAGAAAGTTAAAAAAGAAAAATCAGGGTGGGATGCTTTGTTTGCCATGGCAAAGTGGTCCAAGAGAAGGAGAAAGAAAAAGATATCAGAATGAAGAGGAAGAAATTAAAACCTGCTGGCAGCACATGGCAACAAAATCAAAAGAAGAGTTGGCTATTCATGGACAAGTAACTGTATTCTGAGATAACTGAGGGGGGCGGGAAATCAAAAGAGGAAAAATAGCAGCAATGAAAAGCTTTCTATTCCTCAGTGTCTCCTTGAAAATATAACAGTTCCTTTCCTGGAATGATCTTTAAGGGTTAAACAAACACAGACACACCTCTGGGGAAGTTACCCAAGAGAAACAGGTGGCCTTGCAATGCTTGCAAAGCAAAATCAGGCAGCTCACCTGGCTGCCATGGCAAGGCACAGGAGGAAAGACCCCACAGCTGGATCTGGCCTAGGTACGCATCATGTCCCATCCCTTGTCTAGCACTTTAGAAGGTTCAGAATGTTGCTCTACACAGGCTCAGAATCCACATGTGGGACTACATGGGCGATCAAAGAAAACAAAGCCTTATTCTTAAAAGCCACAAAATTAAACTGTACATGTTTCGTTTAAAAAGCGTTCTTAATTTGCTACATTGTTTTTGCTTTTACCACAATTACTGTTATTTTTAACAACAACATTTATAAACCAATTATCCAGAGCAAATTGTACAGGACTAGGTTCAGATGGCTAATCTTTAATTTCAAGCAAAACTCTCTAATTATCTAGTGTGTGACTATATTTGCATAGAAAAGCACAGTGAGAAGAATTCAATCAGCAAAATCATCAAGAAAGGATGTGATTATCTTTGAATTTTCAATTGGATTCATGTTCTAATAAAACCACTGTGAAGCAACCAAATCTTTTGTTTGATCATGCCAAATGTCTGAGACAGACAATCCTTATTCCAGAGTTTCCGTTCTTATTTATTGTAGATTGAGAAAATTTGTTTTTTCAGCTGCTTCAGGAAAACAGGAGAAGGGCCAGTGGGGAAAACAACTCAGTTCATTCCTGCATCAGTTTAACAAACTTCACTTTACCCTGTTTGCTCATGTATTCTTTACCATTTAGGGGCTTAATCTGCAGTTCTTACATAAAAGCATAGAGGCAAATATCTCCCACCCCAAAGTAAAAATAAGGAAGCTGGAATTCTACCTCTCAAGTGCTAGCTATAGTTAGGAATACAATAAAGAACATAGGAAGTAATCCTATATGGATTTGTCCATCTAGCTCTGTGTCATCAATAATGGCTCTTCAGGGTTTCAAATAGAGACCATTCCTAGCCTAGGCTGAAGATGTCAGTAATTGAATCCAGGAGACTTTGCAAGACAAAGTACATGTTCTGCCATTGTGTTGCAACTCTTTCCCCAAATCCTCCAAGAATCTATAATGTGGCTCATCTGAATCTAAGCAAGACTTGATTGTAACAAAGGTTAGCAAGCCCTGTGACCAGAAGGAAGTATGAGCATCTGTAAATTACAAGGCTTTAGTTCCCTTGTCCATCAAAATATGCACAGCCTTAAGAGTATTCTTGAATCCTTCAATGCACCTGGATTGTCAGATTGTTTTGAATTTAACAACCCTCATTTATTCCTGATGCCTTAATAGCCTTGACACTTATAATAAGCTTTACATAACACCTACCCTTAAGGACAGTTTGGAAGCTGCAGCTGGATAAGAAAATTACACATCACCAGGAGCACATTACATCATTTCTCTAGAATTTTGTATTGACTTCTTAGAGCTTTATTAGTCCAATGTTAGTTTTGAACATTTAGTTCTTGTACAACACATCATACCCTTCCCTCTAATGACCTCCTATGAGCAACTTAGAGAGTTGCTTCTTGGAGATGTCATTTGTACCTTAAATGATCAATACAAACACAGAAAACCAATCTCTGTATTCGTCCACATTGGTAGAATTCCCCGCTCCTGGGGTAAAGCCTAACCGCTAACACTTTCTACCTATTTTGCTTGGACTTACATTTAGAAGTCATAACTAAACACTGGAAGATTATATTAGTTCACTGATCACTCCATGCTCTTTCTTATGGAGCCATTGTAGCATTTGGGGCCAGGGGGAGTCGAGTGGAGACTTCCTCTTTGCCTCCTTTCTCCTCTGGCTGCGCAACTCTCAACATACCTTCATCCCTTGCCAATTGAGTGGATGTGGAGGGGGGCTGCCTAAGGCACCTATGACAGAGCAGTTAATCCTGCTCCTTCATCAGCTACACAAGGATAGCCAAAATGCACCTGGGCACATACTTGCAGTTAGTCAATAGCTACGAGGACAGTGCTGCATCCAAAGGCTGCTGGTTGTCATCAGGCAGCTGGGCAAGGGGCACTGCCCAAAGAGGTAGAGGTTCACCTCTCTTCAACGTCCACAAAAGTAAATATACCAGTACTCACAGGGGTGGTGGTGATTATGCCACTGTGCCACTTAACAGGATTCTAGCCATAGCAGGCTAGTGTGAGAGACAGTTAGGAACCACTACACTCCTTTGTCACAATGGAGCCAATAAAGTGCTGTGGCTGGAATGGAAGACAACCTCAGAACTTGAAGAGCTTGTTAAAAAAAAGAATGGCCACTGCACAGAAATGGCAGGACTGGCCAGACAGGATAAAGGGATACACAAGCACAGAGAATTCAGAAGCAAAGGAGGACTGCTAAAAGGAAAGAGAGTCTGCTAAGGTAGGGAAAACTTGATCAATCAACCCAGGTCATGATGCCAGTACCAATGCCATTTGCACTCCAAAGAGCTTCAGCATAAGCTGGATTCAGCTAAGTAAAGAACAGTCTCCTCACCGCTTTAACAGGAGAAGCTTTCCACTACATTTATAAACCTCGGGAGTCCAACTCAGACTCAGTAAACTCAAGGGCCCGATCTAGCCCCAACATTCCCTCAGAGGCCTGGTTTCACTTTCATATATCAGCCACAGTAGACTAGTCCTGAAACTGCTTATTTCCTTCTGGGCACAATGAAATTCCCTGGCATAGATGGAGAGCTGGTTAAATGAACCCCACAGAAGAAAGAAGCAACATATTTCAAAATGCTCAAAAGATGGTTGTTTTTATTAGTAGAAAAGCTTTTCCACTAACAGAACAACCATCTTTTGAGCATCTTGAGATGTGTTTCTTGTTTCTTCTGCAAACTCCTTTGGATGCTTCCCACCTGCTGCTTCTTTTAAATGAACCACCATGTCAGAACGGTAAACAGGCCTCAAGGAACAACCACTATGTTTAGAGCAGGGGAAAGCAAAGCATAGGCAAGACTGTTTATGTGGCCCTTATGTGACCCTTGACTCTTCCAAACTCCTCAGATCTGGCCAAAACACAGGGGGATGACTTGTCTCTCCTAGAAATCTCCAGAAGGAACAAGTTACCTTTTAAATGGATTGCAGTCTCTCCCTCACTCCCATAATGTTGAACATAAAAACACCAGTTTTCAAATACTTCCAATCATTTCTGTTTCCCTTCCCCCCTTGGCCTTCTAGGAAGTTGTTGCAGTCTAAAGAGGGTCTCAGGGAGAGAAAATTCTGCCCCCAAAACCTGCTGCAGTTGCCCATCACAATCTAGAGATCTAAATAAAAAACTGGAGACCAGATCTTCTCATGAGAATGCCAGTCTTAAAATGATGGATGTAGGTGGACATGATGGATCCCTCCCTGCATAGTGGTTCCCTATGCTAATGGCATGACATTAGGTATAGCAAGCAGTGTGACTTGACCTGATAAAGCGACTAGCAAAGAAGATACCATATGGTCCCAGTATCATATTAATGGAGCAAGTTAAAGGTGGGAGAACCAGGATATGAATAGAGAACTTTGCAGGTGAGAATGAGAACACACACATAAGCATTGATTACTACAGAGAAAGTCTTTACAACAAACTAGTCTTTTACATTCATCAAAATTACTGAAAACTCTTCTTGTGTATATGAACTCTTCCTTGCTGTGTTATTGTGTACCTTCAAGTCAACTCAAACTTATGACAACCCTCTCATTGGGATTTTCTTGGCAAGATTTATTCCAAAGAGGTTTGCCATTGCCTTCCTCTAAGTCTGAAAGAGTGTTATTTTTTCAAAGGTCACTCTGTGGGGCTCACCAACTGAGTAGGAATTTGAACCATGGTCCCCTGAAATCTTAGTCAATCAGTCATTCATTTATTTATTACAATCCGTAGATCCATCAAAAGAAGAACTAGAGGATAAATCATAACATGTACAACAAAGTACTTAAAAGGAAAAGTCAGAACAGTAAGACAATCATGATCAACTGTTATCTAATACACAGTGAGCTCTAATCCTGGCTCCCTATGCGAGAAATTTAGCAACAGCCAGGGTCACTTTTGGAGACTTATCTTGCAACAAGAACCTGATACAAAATTAATCTGAACTTCCAGGAAATTTACTCAACAGTGGGGTAATTAAATAGTCACAGACCTTAGTATAGAACCTACAAGCCAAAAAAATATGCTTCATCAACTCAACTTCCATATTGTTACAAGGGCACCCCCTTTCCAGATAAGGGACACCAGCAAATCTACCTCTAAGCAGTTTGATCTTAGTCCAGCACCCAAACTAGTATGCCACACTCGCTCCTCAGTTCTTCCTACATATAGACAATCCGCACCTGGAATACCTCACTGTTACTATAGAAGCCAGTGACTGGATATCTGTCTCAAGCAAAGGAAAAGACTGGCAGAGGTATTTCACTGGCACCATCTACCATGTGCAAGAACAAATGATACTGTGAGATATAGACTTCGACATATTGCAAGGCACTATGAGGCTCTGGGTATGAAGTTTGGGGCCTAGGCTATTATTTCATCACTTCTTCCTGGACATGGCTCAGGAAGAGGAAGAAGAATACTAAAAGTGAACAGCTGGCTCTGCAGATGGTGCTGTCAGGAAAGATTTGGCATCTTGGACCATTATTTGCTCATTTAGGAATAAGGACTTCTTGCAAGAATTGGCTTGTACTTTACAGCACTTGCTAAGAACTTATTTGCTAGTCTTGCAAACCTGATCAAGAGCATCTTAAACTGAGTTACATGGGAGAGGGAGGCACTATTTCAGAGGGCAGTGGGACAGCAAGTACTAGGGCAATAGTCTCATTGCTACAGTTGGAAATGGGCCAATAGGATAAGAATGCAACAATGGGCAGAAACACAACAACAGAGAATCACCTGGAGAGAATGACAGATGGTCTTAGAAGTCTGTACACTAATGCATGGAGCATCTGAAATAAACAAGATGAACTTGAATTCTTAACAAAAGAAAGCAAATACAATTTAATAGGCACCATTGAAACCTGACAGTCTCATAATTGGAATGTAGCAACGGAGGACTATAACCTATTCCAAAGATGGACTTAACAGGAAATGAAGAATAATAATATTATAAGTCAAGGAGATGTGTAAACCTAAGGAGATTCATGACTTAGAGCTTAGAAAGTAGGTTGAGAGAATTTCAGTAAATACTAAAGAGAAGAGAAACAATGGTGACATCATGGTGTGTGTGTACGGTCTACTACAGGTCTCCCAGTCAAACAGAAAGTTTGGATGATGCCTTTCTGGAACAAATGACCAAACATTGAAAAAGGAGAGTGATAGTAGTAATGGGAATTTTCAACTACCCTTCTATTGCCAGAAGTCATACTCTGCCAAGAATGTAAGGTCCAGCAAATTCCTCACTTGTCTTGCAAATGATTTCATTGTGCAGCAGATGGAGGAGGCAAATTCTGGATTTGATGCTAATGACTAGAGAGGAACTGGTCAACAGTGCAGAAGTAGTAGAATCCTCGGGTGGGAATGATCATATATCTCTTAGGATTTGTTATACAAAGGAAAGGAGAAGCCAAATGTAGTCAGACACACACAGTCTGGACTTTAAGACAACTGATTTCAGATTTTACTGGATGCACTCCTCTGGTCAGAAATGCTCAAAACCAAGGGAGTTCATAATGCATGGGAGTATATTAAAGATAAGACACTGAAAGCACAGTTGCAAACAATGCCAATGAGCAAGAAAAGTGGGAGGTGTCTAAAGAAACTAGGATAGAAGTACAAGGAACTTTCAGGGAGGTGAGCTTTAAAAGATACATGTACAACCAATGGAAAAAGGGGGAAATCACCAAAGAAGTATGCAAATGAATAGCCAGTACTTACACAGGGGAAGTCAGAAAAGCTAAAGCTCAGAAAGAGCTCAGGCATGTATAAAAGTTAAAATAACAAAAATGGCTTTTAATGGCTAAGTTCAGTGAAAGGAAGGACAAGGAAATAGTAGGGCCAAAATACTAAATAAGATCATGAAACGCTAACAGGAGAAAAACAGAAGGCAGAATTGTTCAACACTTTCTTTGTCTCAGTCTTCTGCCAAAAGGGAAATAGTGTTCTAACTGGTAAAAAGAGAAACAAATGAGGGAGTAAGAAGACTGCAGCCCAGCAGAGGTAAAGAAGTACTAAAGAAATATTAGCTCCCCTAAATGAATTCAAGTTTTATGTGCCAGATAAACTGCATCCAAGAGCACTAAAGGAACTTGCAGATGTAATCTCAGAGCCACTGTCATTAACCTTTGAGAATTCCTGGAAAACAGGAGAAGGCCAGCAAATGTTGTCCCCATCTTCAAAAAGGTCAAAAAAGGACCCAAGCAATTACCAACCTGATCAGCTGCACTTCAGAATCATAAAAGTTTCTAGAACAGACCATCAGACAGTCAGTCTGTTCATACTTAGACAGGAATATTGTGAATAGTAAGAGCCAGCATGTTTTTCAAAGCTAATCATGCCAGAGTAATCCCTCCTTTCCCTTTTTTTTTGACAGCTACAAGCTTGGTAGATCAGAGGAATGCTGTGGATGCAGTATATCTTTATTTCAGTAAGACATTTGACAAGGTCCCCCATGGTATTCTTGCAGACGAACTGGAAACTGTGGGCTGGACAGTGCTACCATTAGGTGGATTTGTACTTGGCTGATGGACTGAACCCAGAAAGTGCTTGCACATGTTTGTTCTTCATCCAGGAGAGAAGTGACTTGTAGGTTCAACAGTATGTTACTATGACAAAGAATCAATGCAACTCTAGCCTGCATCAACCTGATTATAATGTCCAAATCAAGGGAAGTAATAACATATCCAGAGGAGAATGACAAAGGTATTAAAAGGTCTGGAAATCCAACCCTATAAGGAACAACTAGGGGAGCTAGGTATATTTACCTTGGAGAAAAGAAGACTGAGATCTGACATGATAGCCATCTTTAAACATCTAAACGGATGTCATACAGACTTTTCTCATGTCTCCTCAGAAACTAGAACACAAATCAGTGACTTGAAATTACAAGAAAAGAGATTGCACCAAATGGCCTTCCAGCGCTATGATTCCACTATTTTATTATCTAATCCATTCTAGAAAGAAATTATGGGTGGGGGAGAATTCTCCAGCAACCTCATCAATAGGGATTAAAGGACTTTAGCCAATCATTTGAAAGACTCAGTAATTCATCTGTGTGAGGGGAAATCCAAAGGCAAATGTACTTGTGTATTTTTCTTTCTCTAGGCAGAAGCCTGTGGTATTTCTTACTAGTGTTAAGTGAATTCATACTGCATAAGGCTAAAGCTTACCAGCAGACACAGTTCATCTATGAATAATAGCTCAAAATTTGTCCTGAAACAAGAAAAATTCATGCACTTATTCTGTACCGCAGTGGAAAAAGTCAGACCGCCAAAGAGTAGTAAGTTTGAAGAGGGATTTTAATTAAAATCAGGTTAGTAGGTCACAATTCAATAAAACTCTTTATGGAGCAGTCTAAATGCAACATACCTCTCCCTTCCCCATGAGAAAATCCTGTCCAACGGAAGCTGCTTAGAAAGGGATTTCCTCTCTCTTATTTTATAGAACAGCAGCAATGGTAGCTTGGGGCACTTTATGAGAAGTGGGCCATAAATCCTGTCCAATTAGTGCAGACAGTACACAGGCACCATTTGTGTTGAGTATATATCCCACACAAGAACACTTCAGGAGGTAGGGATCAGAATAAACAGAAGCAAGATGAACAAACATAAGCCACTGAAGTGGCCCCTTCTCCAGAAATTCAAGATGATATTTTCTTGCCTTGTTTGCAGTCCCCTCCCCTTGCCCACTCATTCAGTTTAACACTCCGACTTCAGACAGCATGCGAAGTGTTTGCACATGCTTTCTGTTGAGAAAACCTTTTCCCAATATTAATTTCTTATCTCTCCAGCACCAGGAGAAGAAAAAGGATTTGTAATATATCATTCATGTACATGGAGCTTGATAAAAAACAACAAAAGGAAAGGTCTCTGACCCAAATTCTAGTGACATTTTTAATTACCTGTTGCAGGTAACTGATTATAAGACATTCTCCATCAATGATTAAATATCTAAATTCCAAAAACTAGGCACAACAGCATTATTCTAACTCTGCATGGTTGGTAATTTGATTGCCGGCATTTGTCATTTGAAGAAAAAACAAACACATATTCTTCACTTTCTGAAACGTTCAGTACTATTATAATAAAAATATATCTGTGGCCTGCTTGGAAGTCAGATAAACTAGAGGAAAAGATACATTACCAATATTTCTTGATCCATAATACAAAACAAGTGAGGCATACCTGGACAAAATTCACCCATCAAATTGTTATTTAGGAGGCAAATTTTACAGTGTTCTCACTTCAGATAAAAAAATACCAAATATAAGTCTAAAATGGTACAAGTTTTCCTCTTCACGCACTTTCAAGAACTTGGGAACTCTAAGAATCAGAATCTCCAGTGGCAATCCAAGAACTTGTCTATGCTTGTGAATGCGTATTGTTTGGTAGTTTAATACAGAAAGACTTTTTATTGATTTATGGGTAAAGATATTTACACAGCCAGCCTCATGCAATGGTTTGAGCACTGGACCACAACTCTTGAGACCAGGGTTCAAATCTTCACTCAGCAATGGAAACCTACCAGATGACCTTGGGCAAGTCATAATCTCTCAGTCTCAGAGGACGGAAATGGCAAACTCCTCTAAACAAACCTAGCCAAGAAAACCTTGTGATAGTTTCATCTTAGGGTTTCAATAAGTTGGAAATTATTTGAAAGCACACAACAACAGAACAAATGTATTTGTGGCTACCTGTTCACTGTTTATGCTTCTTTTTTTCTTAACCTGATAAGAAATGTAGTACTTTTAATTTTGTTTCTTCTGGGCATCAATAAATGTAAGAAAATCAACATCTGAGTTCCTAGTTTGTAATCTCCAGGAAACCATTCTATAGCTCATTCTGACAAGCCATTTTCATGTGATGGCAGATTGACAGCTCTGGGGATAGGCATGAAAGAAATGCTACAGTGCATCTTCCCCTCACTGTTTTGTGAAGGGTTGTGAGCACTTTCTTACACACATATCTAATCTAAGCTAATAACAAGAAGCACAAGCTCTAGCCAAAAAACAATGATATTTATCCAAGTTGTACACCACATCGTAAGTATTTTTACCCACAGCACTGGTTACAAAATGTTTTTAGCATAAAATAACTTAATCACCACCTCTAAATCATAATATGTAGAAAAAAATAATAATTTTTGAAATTTTTATCTTTTAGTCAATGAAAAAAATCTAATAATAGGGAACATACATACAACTTGAAGGCACATGTGCTTGATCTCCCTCTCCCTCTCTTTCTCTCTCACACACATTACAGGGCTTATATAAGCTGTATTCCAAGTCCCCCTAGATAAGAAAAAGAGGGGGGAAATAACTTGTATCCTCATGTACTAACCTACCAAGAATTTCTAGAAGCACCAAGTGAAATAAAACAAGAAGTTCCTCAGCCCCAAAATAAATAAATCCCAATAAAAACAGTAAGTTTCCCATTTGTCCATAGATATTTATGCCAGACATTGGTTCTAACTAGTGATGACAAGCATAGCATTGCACCACAGTAACTTAATGGTCAGCTGTTCTTGCTTTTAAACACATAGCTCTCTTTGCAAGAAATGGGAAGCTGAAGATATTTATGGTATATAGTGATGACTCAAGCATATTCTCATCAACTGTTTCCAAGAAGTAGTTCCCATTGTTCTAAATAGGCTTTATAAAACCTTTAAAAAGCAGTAGTGAGAACCTGATTGAAAACACCAATGGGTTGCATGGCCCTGGATAATTGTTGTCCTCTTTCAAATGTTCCATTTCTGTGGAAGGTGACAGAGAAAGTGCTGTTTTCCAACTTCAGGGAATCCAAAGAGATTATGTAGATCTGTTTCAATCTGCTTTCTTGTCTAGTTACAGAAGAGGAAAATTCTTGGTAACTCTGGTAAGTTATACACCAAAGAATAGTAAGGATGTGTGCAACCCTGATAGGCTGGACTGTCTTTTCAGACTGACTTTAGGAGACACAGTTTTGTGCCAGCTTTAGTCTTTTCTGAAAGATCATCCTAGGGAATGCCTCTTCTACGCCCAGGGTCTTTGGCTCACTGGCTATCACAAGGTTCTATTCTGTCCCAAATACATTTTAATGTCATTCAGAGAAGTCATCCAAAGGTTTGGATTACAATGTAATCAATGTGAAGGGGAAATGATTGTTTTAGACAGTGATGCCCAGAATTCTGGATGGCAATGCAGTCTGAAAAACTATAGCTTTAGAAAGAGCTCTGCAAATACAGAAGGCAGAAGTGTCTTTTTGCCAACGTAAGTTTATGCCATGCCACCTTTTGCCTCGGTTAATTGTGCCTTGGTTACATCCAGATTAAATAAGTGTAATGCATAGTATACAGGGCTGCTTTTAAACACAATTAATAAGCTTCAAATGGTTCAGAATGCAGCAGTGTCTATGTTGGTAAGGGCTAAAATGTTTGCATGTGCAACCCTGCTTCAACTGCACTGGCCTTCAGATTTTGAATTAGGGCTTCCAGGTCAGGAATGTTCAGAATCCAAAGCTGAGACCTAGAGATAGATCTTGGTGATGTTACACATAGCAGCCTCTGGTGATGTTAAAAGGGGTGCCTCCTGGTAATATCACTGTGATACATTAAGCATCAATCACAGTTGGTAAGAGGATGTATTTTAGCCTTTAAAAAAAATTACCAAATCAAACAAGAAAGTATTTCACTAGTTTGAAATGAAGTTTTCTAAGCTCTCCATTGATAGTGAGGGGAGATGCACTTTTTCCCATCTCGGTTTTTAACACATTTGCAAACACTGCTTTTAGCAACATGTAGGAGTTACATTCCCATCATAAAGGTTTCCCAAGTAAAACAAATGTTTTGCAAACTGCTTTTAATGGATTACTTCTACTAACCACTGCCTCTTACTGGCCATTTTTTTCCTCTTTTTAACAATCATGTTATAAAACCTAATCATTATGACGCTACTTAAAATCATCAAATATTTTGAGGGACAGATTGTGATAATGATGATGATAAACCAACAAAGCAAGAGAAATTAACAAGACAATCCTATCCGTGTATGCCTATTCAGAAACAAGTCCTATTCAATTCAATTGAACTTACAATTTTAAAATGCTGAGAATATAACAAATTGCATTCATGGTTTTAAAGTCTTCTGGAGATGGAGAAGAGCAAAGGAGAAAAAGCTGAAGAGACAGTGAGGGGGGAGGAGGAAGATACTGAATGTAGTTAGGAAAAGCGGTGATAAAAGAAGAGAGAGAGGGTGAGGTAAAGAGAGAGAAGACAAATGTAAACAAGAAAATTGGGTAGGAGTGAAGGAGAAAGAGGATGAACAAAGGGGAAACTATGCAAAGAGGGGTAAAATGAGTGGAAATAGATATGGGGGCAGAAGAAGGAGAGAGAGAAGGAAAGGAGAAGATATTTACCCGGGGAATAGATTGCTTACATGATATGAGATGATACTGGGGTCTGTATTGTTTTTTTAATTTTCATCTTTGATATTCAGTTTGTTTATTATTTTTAAGTTCATGCTGGTCTTAATCAATTCTTATTTCTTGAATACTGCCATGAGAAAATACTGTTAACTTCTAAGAAATAAATTTTCTAGATCTTGGTTTCTCTGCTGCGGCAGATAAGATTACTAAAATGGTATTCCCTTGATATAAATTCTGCCCACACCCATGGCACAAACAATTACCAGGTGAAACTGGGAAAATTATGTTAAATGCTGTATCATTTTTCCATTCAATTTAGTATAGCTTCTAATTTAGTTCGTATAAAGAAGTCAGCACTGATATCTGAATGCTCAATAGATTAATATCAGACACTGTAAAATAAACATTTTTTTCTCTTCTCTACAAAAAGACTTTCTGAAGAGGAGACGGACATAAATCCAGCCCTACTGCAATGCTCTGACAATGTTTGTTTTATGCATACATCCTCCACATGTCCATTAGGAGGACTGAGTCTTGATTAACAGTAGCATCATGAATAAATATATAGAGCACATAATTCTCTAGCCAAGGTTTAGCACTTGAGGTCTGTTTTCTAGATTCTCTCTTTTTACCAGTGCTTCACAGAGACAGCAAACGTTTTTGCAGGAGAGAGAGCTGTCTGGCTTAATTAGCCACTACCAGTCACACCAGATTCCCACAATGAGCAAATCAAAGCAAAAATAAAGAGCTTGGGGCTTCAGTTGCCACAGAAGTAAGAAACCCACAAGAGGATAATATCTTGTCATTTGCCACTCACAAGTGTCTCAAATTAGTATGTCATGGAATACAGTTTTGTATTTATCGGAGCAGGAGACAATTACGAGTAGTGCTGTGGCTAATGACACAACTGAACTCAAAATGAAAGGACGTTTAGCTGTTGACATGTTCAGAGATGAAAAGAAAGTCTGAAGCTGCACAACACATATTGTAGTAACATGGAATGTGAGAAGCAGGAATCAGGGAAGCTAGACACAGTAAAACACGAAATGGAATGTATAAATATTACAATACCTGGGGTGAGCAAGCTGAAGTGGACAGGAATGAGACATTCTGAGTCAGATAATTACACAGTGTGTTACTCAGGAAATAAAAATAAAAAAATAAAAATAAAAATAAAAGAAGAACTGGGGTGGTATTTTTTGGAGGAAGAAAAATTAGAGGAAGGTGATCATGATCACAGATGATTTACATAACCTTAAAAGAGACAATGGACTTTGAAATAGTTCAAGATTTTCCGTACCTTGGCTGAATCAGTAATCAGAATGAAGAATGCAGTCAAGAAACCAGAAAAACGCTAGGACTTGGAAGGGCAGCCATGAAGGAACTAGACAAGATCTTGAAGTGTAGATATAATTGAATACTAAAGTTAAGATTGTCCATGCCATTATATTTTTAACTGCTATGTATCATTGTGAAAGCTGGACAGTGAAGAAACTGATAGGAAGAAAATCAACTCCTTTGAAATGTGGTGCTGGAGAAGAGTTCTTTGGATACACTGAACTGCTAAAAAGACAAATGAATGGGTCTTAGAACAATTCAAGTCTGGACTCTCCCTAGAAGCCAAGATGACTAAACTGAGGCTATTATACTTTGGCCATATCTGGAGAAGACATGATTCACTAGAAGAGACAAATAATGCTTGGTAAGGTAAAATGCAGCAGGACAAGAGGGAGACTGCATTACAGATGGATAGACTCAATCAAGGAACATATGTCCCTGAGTCTGCAAGACTTGAGCAGAACAGTTAATGACAGAGTGACCTGAAGTCCCTCATCCATGGGGTTTCTGATGGCAGTTAACAGGAACAAAATTATTGGAAAGGAACAGGATGGCATTCCAGCCTTTACTTTTAATATATCCTGTTCAATTAATTTATCCAAATTTGGAGTATAGTCTTTTTTTTTTTTTAAATAATAACCACTATACTTCATTCTGTTTTCAAGAAGGTCTCTACAGAACATAAAATGGTCCAACCCTCCCTCCCCCCATGTTGTAAAATTTCTGCAACACCTCCTCATGGATATTGGAGGCATTTGTAGGCATCTTTTTCAAAAAAATATTTTTTAAAATAAAGGGGTGATGGGAAGCCCTGAAAGCATGAAAAATGGCCTTAATCGCTATACCTCCATTCCAGTCTTTTGTCCTTTGATTCAGACTCAAAATGTCTCATTTCTATATTGTCACCCTGCACGTATGCAAAATCTAACCTTCCCCAAGGCTTTTCCATAGTTTAGTATGATAAATGACAAACTGAAAGTAAAATCCAAGCCTATAGCCAAACTGCAAGTCACACCTCCCTGGAGTATGGAGGTAGAAACTAATGCTCTGCCTATGTGTACAAGTGTCAAGACAGGCAGAGGAAACAGCTGGCCAGTATAAATATAATCAGGAAAGGAGAAAGAAGTCTGAGCTTGTACAGGTAGTTGACAAGGGAGAAAAAGCTAACCCAGAAAATTTCCTATGCTTACAGTAACAACTGAGGGAAAACCATTTTGGAAATGTAGCAGCATTTAATTTTCTCTCTAATCTAACAGTATTGTCATATCAAAGTATTACTGTTAGATGGACTTAAAGATGCTGACCTAGAGGTACTGTGTTCATACAGAACAGCTGCAGTGAAGGTGGCTATGGATTTTTTACAAGCTGTTAAATATTATTATTATTAGTGGATGAATAATGAGTAAACAGAACCCCCTGATCAGAAGTTCCCAAAAGGTATGTAACTCTTATTGTCTATCACTACTACAAAAACATGCTTTAAATAATGAGGATCCAGTACTATTTCAATACACAGCAAGGGAAAAAGAAATCAAAATTGAAATGGAGGAAAGCATTCCATTTCTAATTAAAGTATTGCAGGCCAAAGTTTATCTGTACATAATAGTGTTGTAACATTTCTAGACATCTTGAAAACATGGCAAAAGATCTTGTGTTTTTAATTAAAATTGGTATTTTGGGGAAACATTGGAATATATGCTATTTCGAATCAAAACAGCATAATTCATAAACAAGGCTCAGTATTTGCTGGATGGAAAATACAGAAAGAATAATTGAAAATAGAAACCATCAATGGTATGGCAAAAAAATGAAATCATAAGAGAAATCTAGGCTGACAAGCTTTTGGTAGATTAACAAAACAAATTCAAATAGCTAGAACTGCAAGACAAGGCTGTCCCTTATCTCCGATTTTATTTGTGGTTGTTATAGAAATTTTTACAAATGTTATTAAAAATGATGAAAATCTGGAAGGAATCGGGACCAAGGAAAAGAATAAAGTGAGTTTATTTGCTGGTGACACCTTGTTGATAATCCAAGATCCGATAAAGAAATGGACAGGGTAAAGGAATATTTAAAAGAATTTGGGGGAAACGACAGGGGTACAAATAAACTGGGCAAAATCAGAGCTAATGTTGTTTAACTGTACTAAGACAGAAGAGCAACACTTTTTAAAAGGAAAAAAAATAAATATTAAAACAAAAGAAATAATTAAATATTTAGGAATAAACATTACAAAACATTCACAAAGATTAGAGAAAAAATTATAATAAATTAAGGTAAGAAGTTAAATGGGAATTAGAGGAATATAAAAATAGTAAGTTATCATGGTTTGGAAAAATTGCATTAGTAAAAATGAAAATATGACCTAAGATTAATTCTTTATTTAGGATGTTACCAACAAAAGTATCAGAAATAGAATTGAAAAATTGGCAGTTATTATTGAACAATTTTTGTAATGGGGATAAGAAAGCGAGGATTAATAAGAAATTTTGGTACAGATCCCAAAAAGAAGGTGGATTGGGCCTCCCAAACTTAAAATGGTATTATAATGCAAATCAGCTGAGATATATTATAGATGGAGTCTCAGGAAAAGGGGATTTAGAATGGTTAGAGACGGAAACAATAAAAATTGAGAGGAGACTAGAGAATATCTTTTTTTGGAATCCAGTCAAGAGAGAAATAGAAAAAATAGAAAATCCCCTTCTAAAGAATATATTAGAAATATGGAAGAAAAACAAGGAAAAACTAATGCCAGCTATCTCATCATTAACTCCAGTAGTGATGATGGAAAATTTTCCAATAAATTTGAGGGATGAATTGAAGAAGGGATTAAAAAAGCAGGGAATATATAAGCTAAAAGAATGGATGGATATAATGATGAATAAAGATAGAATAAAGGAGAGATTGCAGGACACTAAGATGTCATGGCTTAATTATATTCAGCTGGAGCAGTGGACAAGGAATTGGAAAAGCAATAATAAAGATTTTAGAGAACACACTAGATTTGAACAAATGATTAAGCAAAGAGATGATATGGAAGAAAACGAAATATTGAAAGGTAAGAGAAATATATAAAATATTGTCAAAAGATGAAGATGAATATCTTAGAAAAATATGGGAGGAAGAATTAGTACAAAAAATAGATACTCAAGACGCGGAAAATTAATTTATCTGTAAGGATAAAAGAGAATTATTATAAACTGGTTTGGAGACGGTACCTAACACCAGTAGGGTTAAACCACATAGGACAAGAATCATTCAAGGTTATGTTGGAGGGGTTGCCAAGAGACTGGCACATATATCCATATGTGGTGGAATTGTGAAAGTGTACAGAAATTTTGGCAAATGGTGTTTAAAGAGATAAAAGAGATAACAGGAATTGATTTACAAATAAGTCCTGGGTATAGCGTTATTATCTATATTTGATAAGGTTAATTGTACCCAGACAATGAAGGAGTTAATTACAAATTTATTAACTGCAGCAAGGCTAATTATATCAAGAAAATGGAAAATTCAAGAAGATTTTCAAATAAAGGATTAGTATAAAGAAGTTTGGAAAATTGCAATCAATGATAAGTTAACATGTTGAATCAAGGTTAAAAAAAAGGGATAATGAAAAGGAATGACTTTGAAGCAATATGGAAAATATTTCTGGAAAAGGCTTTAATAAAAGAGGGAAGTGTCACACTTCCACAAGAAGAATTACAATTTTGGAAAGCAGAGTAAGCTGAAATATAATTGGCTCTGGAAATGGGTTCACATTTAGGGTTAGAGTTTATGGTTAATAACAGGATCATATATAGTATTAGCAATTGGTTAAATATAGTTGAAAAGTATAGATTTAAGAATGAGATTACTATAGCAATAATGAGTACAAGGAGAATATGATTTAATACATGAAATAAAAATTTATAATCAATATGATATATAATATGTTGAATAAATATATGATGATAAAGGATCTGGAGAGAAATAGTAATGTAAGCTATTTCTGTTGTAATTTTTCTCTTTTTCACATTCATGTTATTCATGTGGTGTTTTTGTTTTATTCTGTTATGTATTGTTCCTTTTTCTTTATAATAATAATAATAAAAAAATTAAAAAAGAAGCTTCAGTTTTAGCATCAGAAACAGAACAAACGGATCCTTTTAAAAACTACCTGTACATTTGGGTATTCAGTTGAACATTGTAAAATACTAAGTTAACTGTTTTACTGTCATACATAGTGAATGTCATAGCCATTATAAACAGCAGTCAGCAGAACAAAGCTGTATTTATTTCACAGGACTAAGCTGAATGTTTTCCAGCAAATGTGCATGCACCATCATCCACGTATGGTTCTTAGGCCACGAGACAGCACGTCGCTCATATTAAAGTACTAGGATCCTTAAGCAGGGTTTCAGATCCCTTTCCTTTCCCATTGCATTTCTCCTTTACTGTACATTTGATAACAGCATTTGTAAAGTGGGGTTTTCCCCTCTAAAGAAGGGAAGTTTCTAAAGAGTTTTTATCATGTCCTATCATTTTTTTTAAAAAAATCAAGACATCTTTGTATTCAAGGTCCTTTTCAGATCCAAAGGTAGTTATTTAAATACCCTGTATGCTTGTCTTCTGGATGCCTTTAGACAATCCATGACAGCTGTCTTCTCTCTGTCATGTCACTTCTGGTATAAGAACTTCTCTCATTTTATTGAGGGCTTGTACCCTTTCAGTGATCATAACCATATGGGGTTGAAAAGCAGCACATACACACTCACATAAATAATAAAATTTCATAATTGGTGAACTGGCTGTAAAATTATTATCTCCTCCCCATTCTTCTTCTTGTTTTTATTCTAGTTTTAAGTACAAGTGTTTAGTCAATGCAACACATTCTTGCAAAAACTGGATTGAAAATTCCTATGTCTCTTCCTATTCTCACTCATTTTGATTTCCAGGCCCACTGCAACAATCACAGCTGAGTCACTGGGAGAAAATAGAACTTAAAAAAATAACACAGTCACTGTAAATGCATTGAGGAAGGAATGTGTTTCTCCCCCAGTCTTGTGATGAAGAGAAGAAAGATATTTTTAAAAATTAAAAAAAATGATAAAAACATAATTTTCATCATTTAACACTCAATTGTATTCATAGTGGGAATGAAATGTTTTTAACGTAGCTGTCCCTTGTCACTACTCAAGATTATGTTTATGTGATGGCCATTAAGCTGGGATACTATTTATACAGTCCTAACAAGACAAGGGCAAGGACAGCTGGTCTGTAACCAAGTACACCCAGAAAGCTATGTCTGGCATTAGCAGGCCAGAGGAATCTTGTATTTCTTCTTACAACCTGGGAAAATTACTAATCCATAGCTCCTGACACATTTATGGACTCTTTGTGTGTTAGGTGCACTAAGATGCAACAAGGAGTCTGTGGAGCTGCTGCTTTAGCCTCATTCCCAAGGTCATCTGACTCCTCCCATGATAAAAGAGAGACTTCTAAAAAAATCCCTCTACAGTAAAAATACTGTCGAAGGCTTCATTTATGATTAGGAAGACTGGGAGGTCAGGGTTCTAACACACACAAGAAGGCTCTCCTGCAGAAGTCATCCTTTAACATGAGAAGAACAAGGAGGAAGTAGGTAACCATTTTGGGAGCAGGACTCAACATGGAACACCACTATATTTACATTGCCTCTTCATTCCAGTAATTCCTGATCAAGGCTTCAGATACTGTAACAGGAAAAGCAAAGAGGAAGAGAATCTGAAAGAATGTTACTGAAGAACTATTGGATGAAAGGGTGTGAAGCATGCTTGTGATTAACAGAGCCAATTCCAGCACAGAGAACTCTGTGAGGAGAGAGAGGGGCTTCAGTGAGGGAGACAAGAATTAAAAAGAAAAAAAAAACAGGAGAGTTTGTCGGTGACAGCTGGAGGAAGACTTTTGAAGAAGTTGTGAGAGTCAGAAGGGAGTGAATGTGTACTGGGTGTCTAAACTGATTGAAGGAAAAGGTCTGACATTACTCAGTTTGAATATTATTGTATGTTTAGAACTGAGTACTGGAACTTGATAAAGCAACCATTCTGTATGTTAAGAAAATAAAGCTGAATTTTTGGTTACTTTTTAAACCTGATTCTGACTGGCTTCCTTAAGCCTGGACCAAAGAGTATCACACTTACCATTATAGAAATTACTTGTAAAATAAATTGATCCTCACCTAGGTCATCTGGAGGCCCACGTTCCAAATCCAAGGGGAGATTTAAGCAGGAACCTTAGAACAGGGTGAGGGTGACAAGTATACAAAGTTAGGAACTGTGGGGCCTGCCTCAAAAGGGGATCTGTCTCAGGTCTTGTATAATTTTCTTTAATTCTAAAAATTCCTGTGCAATATTCTTTAATTCTAAATACTCTTGCACAAGATACAAACTCTATGTATGTGTCCACACGCATGAGGTGTGCAGTGGGGGAGGAATTTTTTTGCAACTCTTGCTTGTAAGACACATGTTAAAAGGAAATGGCCATTACAGTTTCCTTTGCCACCCTTCCAAGGGGGATCTCACCATAGTCAGAAGGCATCCGGCAACTCTCAATAAGGTCTTAGGAACAGAAGCATCCGAGCATGAAGCCTTTTCTAAGTCATCCTATCAGCAAGGGCCTGAACTGTAAAATTACACAAATAATGTTTTGTGATTTTGCGTAGTGTATATTCTTTACCAGAGCGTGCAAAATAATCCATCATACATCTACAAAACTAGTGGTAAAGCTGCGGATTTAAAGCCAAATGAAAAATATATTCAGTGATAATAAAATTTCAACTACATATGCCAAAAGAAGAAAATTCAATAACATGCTTGCTGGAAAAATATGTTCTTGGATCTTGCCTTTCTGTATCTCACAGTTCCTTTTCAAAAATAATCTTCCCCACCCCCAAGCCCACCCACTAAAATATTCTCAAAGACATCACTTGAATTTGTGAGTCCTGCCTATCAAATTGGAGGGTGTATTTTTACTCCTGTTTTTTTCAAGCTATCGGAAGGAAGGAAAAACTGTTGGCAGATGGAGATGACAACCCTACTCACAAATAGCTACAAAAAGATAAACATTTATTCCTCAAAATGTAAAACAGACATTTCTGTTAAATTACTGGAAAAATAAGATTATGTTTATGCACCTAAAAGTCTATGCCTGGAACTGCTATAGCAAAGCAAAGCATCATATCTAATTGTGTCTGTTTGCTGACACAATGGCATCATCTCTGCCTGAACCCTCCAAATGTATCTTATTCTCTTGAAGGACCCACCAGGGAAGAGTCTGGGATGCACAGGGGGTTGCCATAGTGACTGAGAAAAGGATGGGAAAATCTTTGCAAAAGAGGAAATCCACATGCACAGCATAGGATATAATCTGTAAGTGCTCCAAATTAATAACAATATAATTCCGAAGAAGTTAAAATGAACACCAGAAGATTTTTATATTCTGCAAGAGAAACTTTTCTTGCTCTATGAATCAGGAAATAGAACTACTGATTGTGATAGGGGGTGGCTGGACGTGACAGCTCAAACATCAATCTAAAAGCAAGTTCTAAACACAAGGATGTGAATTCTAGAGGAAAAGCTGAGGGAGAGAATGAGAGCCACAGTAACACTCACAGGAAAATAAAAGATTACAACAAGCAATGCGTTTGATGTCCATTTGAATAGGGACAGGGGGCGGAGAGGGCAGCAATGTTTTTGGGGCGTCTTGGCCCATAGCCATGCACCCGCGCACCCTGGCCACACCTCTATGCACCGCAGCCACACCCCCGCACACAGTGGCCACACCCCTTGCACTGTAGCTCCGCCCCTCCCATCCCCCCCACTCCAAGCTCTGCCACTGTTGATGTCTATACACTAATGTGTAGAGTTTGGGAAGCAAACAAGATGAGCTTGAAGACCTAGTGCAGGAAAGTAAATATGACAGGGATAGCAGAGACCTGGTGGGATGACTCTCATGATTGGAATATCACAACTGAAGAGTATAACCTATTCAAAAAGAATACATGTGCCTGAAAAGGAGAGGGAGTAATATTATATGTCAAAGATCATAGAATCATAGAAATGTAGAGTTGGAAGAGACCACATGGGCCATCCAGTCCAACCCCCTGCTATGCAGGAACACCCTCAAAGCATTCCTGACAGATGGTCATCTAGCCTCTGCTTAAAAACCTCCAAGGAAGGAGACTCGACTACACTCCAAGGCAGCATATTCCACTGCCGGACAGCCCTGGCTGTCAGGAAGTTCTTCCTGAGGTTCAGGTGGAATCTCCTTTCCTGCAGCTTGAATCCATTGCTCCTTGTCCTGGTCTCTGGAGAAGCAGAAAACAAGCCCTCTCCTTCCTCTACATGCCATCCCTTCAAATATTTAAACATAGCTATCATGTCCCCTCCTAACCTTCTCTTCTGCAGATTAAACATACCCAGCTCTCTAAGTCTATCCTCATAGGGCATGTCTTCCAGGCCTCTCACCATTTTGGTCACCCTCCTCTGGACTTGCTCCAGCTTGACCATGTCCTTCTGAATTGGGGTGCCCAGAACTGGACACAGTATTCAAGATGAGGTCTAACCAAAGCAGAGTAGAGTGGTACCAGTACCTCCCTCGATCTAGACACCATACTCCTGTTGATGCAGCCGAGAATTGCATTGGCTTTCTTGGCTGCCATATCACACTGCTGACTCATGTTCAGCTTGTGGTCTATGAAGACTCCTAGATCTCTTTCACATGTACTCCAGCCACGTGTCCCCCATCCTATATTTCTGTATTCCATTTTTTCCACCTAAGTGTAGGACCTTACACTTCTCTCTGTTGAATTTCATTTTGTCAGCCTTGGCCCAGTTCTCCAATCTGTCCAGGTCATTTTGAATTTTGATCCTGTCTTCTGGCGTATTAACAACCCCTCCCAATTTGGTGTCATCTGCAAATTTGATGAGCATGCCCTCTATTCCTTCATCCAAGTAGAATCCAAGATGAATTCAGATGTACCCATGAGAGTGATCAGAGTGAATTAGTTGAGAGCATTTGGGTAAAAATAAATAGAGAAATAAATAAATGCAGCATTGTGATAGAAGTTTACTATGGGCTGCCAAACCATGAAAAGGTAGTAGGCATTGTCTTCAGAAACAAACGTCAGAAATTTCAAAGATTAGTGGTTATGGGGGACTTAAATTTTCCTGATTATCTACTGTGAGACTAACTCTGCTAAGCATAGGCTCTCTAATAAATTCCTGATATGCCTGGCAGACCATTTCATATTTCAAAAGATAGGGGAAGGAACAAGAGAGATGGCAATCCTAACCAACAGGAAGAAATTGGTTACTGAAATAAAATCAGTCAGTACTTTAGGGGGAAGTGACCATTTAATGCTAGAATTTGCAACTGAGGAATAGGGCAAACATAGATTTTGGATTTCAGAAAAGCTGATTTTAACAAGTTAAGTTCAGGGAATTACAGGGTGGAATCCCACAGATAAACATGCTAAAAGAAAAAGATACCCAGCAAGGGTGGGAATTCTTGAAGGAGTTGCAAAAAGCACAATCACAAGTAATTCTCATAGAAGAAGAAAAATAGAAAACATCTGAAAAAGCCAACGTGGCTGCATAGCAAACCCAAGCAGGAAGTGAAAAGAAAAAAGAGTATGCAATATAGAATGGAAGGAAGGACAAATCTCCAAGGAAGAGTACAGACACATAGCCTAAGCTTGCAGGAACAGAATAAAGAAAGCTGCAGCTCAAAATTAGCTGGAATTGGCTAGGCAAGCAAAAACCAGCAAAAAGGTTTTTTTTCCAGATACACTCAAGGTCAGAGAATGAATAAGGGAGCAGTGGAGCCACTGTCCAGTAAGGATGGCAAAATGCTAACAGATCAAAATGAAAAGGCAGAACTTTCCAAAAAGAGAACTGTGTACTTCCATGCAGCAGCAGAGACCTTGGCAAGGGATCTGGATTGGCAAGACTGATGGGGAGTTAGGAATCACCTAGCTAACCTACACACGTTCAAATCTACAGAGCCAGATAAACTGATAACTGCATCCCAAGTAATGAAGTAACCTGCTGACATAATCTTTGCCATCATTTTTGAGAAATCATGGAGAACAGGTGAGATGCCAAAGGACTAGAGAGGAGTAAACGCTGTCCTTTCCTTCAAAAAAGACAAAAAAGATATCTAGGAAACTACAGACCAGTCAGTCTAACCTCAATAGCAGGAAAAACATTAGAATAGATTATAAGGAGTCTGTCTGCAAGTATCTTGATGGGAGTGCAGTCATCAATAGGAGCCAACATGGGTTTGTCAAGAACAAATCCTGGCAAACTAATCTTATATCTTTTTCTGATCGCATCACTAGTTTACTAGATGGTGAGAATGCTGCAGGTATCATTTACAGATGTCTCTCATTTATTTAACAGTTTAGGTACCAGAGCACTGTCAGAAAGTAGAAATTGTTAAAATGCAAAAGCAAATTGACTGGCTGCCATTTTTTTGTTTAGTCCTCAAGGCTTTCCATTCATTTCCAGCCAAGAGCTCCACTCACGCTGTTGCCTACCCCTCCAGCTCCATCAGGCAGATGGATGGACAGACTCAGACTCATCTCCAACCAGGACACACACATACACATACTCACATACACTCCCGAGGGTGCAGCAACATTGGGATGAATGCTGTCCACAATGCACATGCACCAGGCCTGCCCTAGTCCCCTTCCGCTGGCTGGCTGGGCTACATCATCTGCCTTCTTTCTCCATGGGCTAGCACCATGCAACATCTAAAGCAAGATGGATGGCCCCAGAAGCCAACAAGAATGTTTCTGGGGAAGGACACCAACTTTGCCTCCCAATAGAAAATCATGAGTGGAGCCTTTCTCTTTTAAAATCCCACCTCCATGGTTTCCTCTTTCTCTCTTCTAACTGTGCTAAATTACAGACATGTATCATTATTTCAACATAGGTCCCACTCTTTTAACCCCATCTACTTGTTGAAAAGGATTGAAAGAGCAAATCCTGCACTGAAAGAATGGTACATGTCTATAATTTAGCACAGCCAAAAGATGGAATACTGAAAAACAAGTCATTGAAAATTGGGGGATTCCTGTATCTGGATTTCTGCAAAGCATTGGATAAGGTCTTCCATAATATTTTCATTAGTCTTCTTTTACTAATTGCCAACAATTATTGCTTGGCAAACAAACTTGGCTATGTCCTCCCTTTGCTTATATAGCAACTGTGAGGATAAGGGAGGAAGGGATTTCGAGGACAGCCCTCAGATGGATTGATTCACTGTAGTGGGGAGGAAGGTGGAGCAAAGAATTAAAGTCTTCCCCCTCCCCTTCTAACAGTGATTCCACTCATACATAGTAATAGCAACATCAGAATTGCTAGATAAGAGTACCTTCTCCAAGCAGTATGGATCAGCTGGACCTAAAGCAGAACCTGTAAGAGAAACAGGCCTCCTTGGGTTCCTCACCTGTCTTGTCTGTGAATCCAAATACTGCAAGATGAGTCTGGTATTTACACTATGACTCCAAGTATTCCCCAGTGCTGCAGTTATATAGCCAGATTCTCCATCTCCACTTCTAGAAAATCCTGGAATTATAAAGAAAAACAGTGAACCATCAATGTTATGATGTTAGAACTAAAGTATAACTAAACTTTTGAGTCCAATGTATTATTCAAGCTAACAGGACAGTATTAAACCGAAAAAAAGAAACATACAATGTCCTGATGTTACGCTGGGTGTGCTTCTTATTGTCAGTGCTGATACAAGATTTTTTTTAAAGTTAATTCTTACAGTGAGTAAGATGATTGGACACCATCAGCCTAAGTGAGCTTGCAGCAGACTCTTCTGTAAAAGACCTGTAATGTGTATCCAAAAAAGTTTTGATTTTTTTTAAAAAAATCTATCTTGTTAAAAAAGATAGGATGAAATCCACTCCTGGTTCTAAAATCTAAGATGTGGTTTATCTTCTTATAGAAGAGCCACAATCTCCCAAATGTCTGTGCCTTTGATATTTCACTAAACAGACTATTCAAAGAAGCAGATCATTTTGCTGTTGCCATTTTACACATGCTAACAGCATCTGTGACTACACATAAGAATCTTCTTTGTATGAACCTTTAAATATCTGGAGCAGTCCTGAGAATGAAGCAGGTGACTTTTCTGCTGTTTAGCTTAACTGCTCAGAAGATGGCAAATACTAAGGCTCTTTCTGCATAGCGTGGCTGCCTTGCAGTTGGGACACAATGGCAGCACTTCACGGGTCGTACTTCTGCATGACGTTGTCTCAGTCCCACCACCATCTTGTCCTTGTGTGTCAGGCAAGCATGGTATTTGTAAAGCAGAAACAGTTTCTTTTACGCAGCTTTCCCGGCCATGAGGAAGGGCAGAAGTGCAGTTGCGATGCCTCCCTTCCCAGCGCAGCAATGACAAATGCCCGGCTGTGCTTTGGAAAGGAAGAGGCAGGACCAGTGCACTCCCCTTTGTAGCGACGGGGCGAGGTGCGGAGGGTGGCGTTCCTGGCACACTCTCCCTCGCCACCAGGGCTGCAACGAAAGGACTTCATGGAACCCTGTCATGCTGAAAGGACCTTGGCAATATTGTGTTTGAACCTTCCAGTGGTTCAGATTACTTCAAGCAGGGATTGATCATGGTACGATCCACTGCCAGACAGGGTTTTTTTAACCCCTGTTAGCAGACAAAATGGAATCATGGCACACTTGTTACCTAAAGTACTTGCCACAATCACTGAGCTTAGCACACTAATTTTAAAAGGCAGATTTAATGGTGGCCTGCCAAATTATGAACAATATTCTGAAAAAGCATTTCACTACAAATATTCTGAAAAAGCAACTCATTAAAAAGGACAGATAACTGAAACTGCCCAGGCACAATCACAGTAGGTTCTTTGAACCATTACCAAACATGGAAGTTTAATCTCATGTAAGGTTCTTTTGTTTCTACCTTTCCCCATAAGGTAATAAGGATAGACTCTTTCTAATAAACCTCATAACCAAGAACAAATCTCTCCGGCTGCCTTCCTGGTATAAAGGGTTTCTTATTCTTTACTCATGTCTATTTCCTCATCCCCAAATCATACCTTGGAAACTTATTTTTAATAAAAAAGAACATAGTGAGATGATGAAGTTAGCTATAATTAAGCAGCGGCATGATGATGGTCTGAGCACCTACTCAAATTGCAGCAGAGACAGATTACAGTGGGAACTATGCAGCCCTTCAGGATGTTGTTGAACTGAAATGTAGCACTTGCCAGCATTGCCAAAGGTAAGGAAAGCCTAGAGTTGCACAATAAAAAAGTTTGGAGAGCTATATAAATCCAGTCCATGTACTGTATCATCAAATGACTAGGCATAGCAAAAAATTATTTAGAAAATTCTGTCTGACTCATCAGAAAATCAAAGGGTTTAAGTTGATACCAAACTTTCCATGGTTCTTATTTCTGCACCATCTATCACTACTACCATTCTGGAAACAGCAACATGGAGATGAAAATGGCTAGCACACGGCTAAGCCAAGTGGAGGAAATATATCATTATCCTCATGGCACATTCCTCTACACATCCTGGACTCCCACCAATGTCAACAGGTACCCTGACTGAAGAGGGGAGGCATGGTCAGGGCACAGTGATTAAAAACAGAACAGGGAGATAAATTACTTTGCCCTTACTTCTAAGGAGTTAAGGCTTGTGGTACCAGGCTATAGCAGCACCTGCCCTGACAACACCTTGCAAGGCTACTTGTGTGATCCACTTTCAGATAACTCCCCTCCACAAAGTTACCGATATGCGTACTACAGTGCAAAACAATTTTTTAAGGGTACAGTCTCCCTTCTACAGGGCAAGTGGAAAAAATCCCTCATAGGAAAACGTTCTGTTTAAAAGAAAAATACTATAAACCCTCTTGCAGCCCTTTCTTTACATGTTCTGAAAACCAAAGAACACAAACCAGGAAGAAAGCAATGTGAGCCACAGAGAAAACTGACCAGCCTCCCAAGAGAGTTCAGTGGCAGCTGACTGCCAAAGACTGTGCTCTTTCTCCAAGCACTGAACTCCAGAAGACTGCAGACGTCTCGGGGGCAGGAAATCGGAAAAGGCAGGAAAAGAGATAGCAGCTCACATATGCTGCTTAAAAATTATTCTGTTATTTCAACTGTGAAATGAATTTTAATAAGAACATGAAAGAAGATAAATGGAAGTTAATGTATTTAAACAGATTTGTCCTATCCTGTCTTTGACTTCACTGATAATATTTGGGGATGAAATGTCATCTTACCTAAAATGGGCTGTGAAAGGTACCACTGTTGTTGTTTTAAAATTTTTTTAAAAACTTGCTTAGATAATGACTCAAGGCTTGTTTCCTCTGAAATGTTCCATCTCTGTGTGGCTAATGAAATATAAAACATAAAACCCCACAATGAAATCTGTTCATTTATTCCTAGATTATTCTTGTTTGTCATTTTTTAAAATCGGTCCTGTATCAATACACAATATTAGACAGACATCTAAAGGCAAGTCTGATCACTCCTTTCAGCTAGTCCCATTGGCCTTCGTGCATGGAATAGGATGGGATGTCATCTTACTCAAATCATTTCTGACTTATGATGACCCTAAAGTGAACCTATCATGGAGTTTTCTTGGGAAGATTTGCTCTGAAGGAGTTTGCCTTTGCCCTCCTCTGAGTCTGAGAGAGTGTAACTTTCCCAAGGTCATTCCGTGAATTTCCATGGATGAGAGGGGATTCGGTTACCACCTTGCTTCCAGACAACACGTACAGCACGTGTATCTTGCTAGGCTTGTAAAGGATGTGTGACTTATGCCATGACAGTTTGGGAAACTACAACTGAGTCAAGATGGATGAGTTGCTTACCTGTAACAGTAGTTCTTCAATTGATCATCTGTGAACTCATACAAATGGGGGATTACTACCTCTGCTCAGTCCATCATTTGGAAACTTCTAAAGCTGTTACGTAAGCATTTTGGCAGTAGCCCCTCCTACCCTGGTCCATGTGCCCAGCCTGATTCCTGCTCAAACCTCCAGTTCCCTAGAGGTCAAAGTAGCAGATAAGGAGCTAAAGGAGAGAACATGACACATCGAGGAGAGGATAGGTGGGAATTGTGTGAGTTAACAGATGACCACTTGAAACATCCTTCTTCTTTGGGGTCTCTGTGACTCACACAAATGGAATAGTAAGCTACTCACAGGAAATGGGAGTATCAAAAAACAAGCACAGCTCTCCTAAAGGTAGCATCAGCCTGGGACCTGATATCCAACCTATAACGAGTAATGAAAGTCAACAGGCTGAGACCAAGTAGCCACCTTGCAAATGCCCTCCAGGGACATGGCCTTGATGAAAACCAACAAAGTAGGAATAGCTCTGGTAGAATGGCTATGCACACAAACTGGAGGGTCTTTCTTTGCCTGTTCATAGGCCAAATGGATGGTGAAAGATGGGTATCTTAGAGAGGTGTCGTGGTGACACAGGTAGGCCCTTCTTGTTCAAGGAGTAACACACAAAGAGTATCTGAGATTGACAAAAGTCAGCAGCCCTGTTGATATAAAAGGACAAGGCATGACAATGCAGCATACAGTCCAAGTCAGATTATGGGTTCTGCATGAATGCAAACAAGACAATGTCCTGGTTCAAGTGAAATGCAGAAATCAACTTCAGTAGGAAGGAAGTTCCTGAGTAGGAAGGAAATGTCTCATCTAAGGATCTATGGAACTTCACGTATGGAAGATCTCCTGATTGCTGGGCCACCAGGTAACATTTGCTGTCACCAGGTAATATTTAATGGCTTTATAAGCACAGGACTACTAGGTTGCAGTCCTAAGTCTGGCTGAAATGATTCACTGAATCAGAGGTGAAAACAAGTCTAGAGAAATACCCTTCAAGCAGTCAGCCTGAGGCTGTCCAGGTCTGGATACCTCACTTGCCTGTTGTGTAGCATCAGGTCTCTCCAGCAGCCTGAAGCAGAAGCCCTGAGCAAGGTGGAGAGGAGGGGAAAATCAAGGCTCTCTGGCCTACCACAGAGCGATCAGGATGCATTTCATCCTATTTCTCTGAATTTTGGCAATCACTCTGGTGACGAAGCGAAATGGAGGAAAAGTATACATGATGAGACCTCTCCAATGAAACAGGAAGGCATCACCCAGAAAGCCCTTCCTCTAGTGTACCCTGGAGCAGTAGGTCTGACACTGCCTGATTTGAGCCAAGACGAAGAGATCCAGTTGCAGAGACGATGTGAAGTATGCTGGGATGAAGTCTTCATTTGTGGCCAAAGGGTGGCACTCCGCTTAGAGAATCTGCTAGGACATTCTCTTCTCCTAGAAGATGGATTGCAGAGATAGAGATGCCTCTGTCAGTACACCAGTCCCAAAGATGGAGCATGAGATGAAGCAGGATTCTCTGTTTGTTCAGGTAGTTCGCTACCATGGTGTTATTGGAGACTACCTGAACAGCCTTGACATGTAGAACATCCACCACAAACATCTTGAGAATGTTAATATGGAGGTCATTCTCTTCTTCTGTCCAGTGATCCTTGATTGAAAACCCTTCCATGTGAGCTCCCCATCCTTCCATGGAAGTGTCTGTCATGACCAATGTTGTGGGTTGACAAGGAAAGAATGGCATGCCAACCAGGATGTTCTTGGGATCGAGTCACTATTTCAAGGATCAATGCATGGACCTTGGTATGGTGAGAGAGTCGAAGAGTGGGTTAAGGTAGGACAGTGACCAGGTCTGCAAAGTACACATTTGAAACCTCACATGTGTTATTACTGATGTCATGGAGGCCATGAAACCGAGCAGCACTCAAATGTCCCTGACACTCACTCTATAAGTGCACTGGCACCACAGAACAGTTCTTGTCAGAGTCTGAAATCTTTCAAAAATGACACTGATGAACTTATCAGCCTGGGATGGCTGCACATGAGACTTCTCATGATTCAAAATCAGCCCCAAATCATTGAGGAGGCAAAGCGTGTCAATGTCAGTGAAAAGGCAGGTCTTGGAATGGGCAACAAGGAGCCAGTTGTCTATGTAAAGAAATATGATGATGTCTTGGTACTTGAGCCAGGCAGCCACCACCGCCATGCATTTTATGAAGAGTGACGGTCTGCAAGCATCTGGGCTAGATGTAAAAGTTGATGTCCCTCAGATCCAGGATGAGATGAAGGCTGGAAAAAACTCCAGGATGGAGGGAGTGGAGAGGGATTCTATGGCATCCTTAAGAAGAATATTAAGTTCCTCAAGAAGTGTGCGATAACCCCAACACTCAGTGGCACACCCTCTCTGCACAGTGTCCAGAACCCAGATATCAAATGTTATATCAGCCCAGGCATAATAGTAATCTTATAGTCTGTTGCTGAAGAGAAAATATGGTGAAAAAAGAACCAACAGAGGAGTCAAAGACAGCACTTATCCTTTTCACTAGACTTTCTGCAACATGACTGCAGGCTGTACTTGGTAGGAAATTAGACATACTAGCCAAAACATTTTATTTTACTGTTGTCTTCTCCGTCGGAATAGCCAGTTATGAGCCCTGTATGCCTATACATCAACAGAACCTGTGGAAGAGGATGATACTTTTCTTGGCAAAGTTGTCTGAAGATAATAAGCAGCTGGCAGAAATACTGCAGATGGAAGCCCATAATCTAACTGCCCAATGGTGGACCACTGCAAGGCAAGCTGCTGACTGCAGAGGTAAAATGTTGGTGGAGACAATCACATTTAGAAGACATGCATGGTTGCAGTTGTCTGGATTGTCACACCGAGCTTGAATGATCATAGATGATCTTTCATTCAATGAAGGTGGACTCTTTAACAAGGAGATAAACAACAAGTTGGAGTACAAACATAAAATGCATATAACTGCAAAGAAGTTCAGATTCCAACCTCAGGCTCAACTGTTGTCCTGATCCCATTATGGATGGTCTACGTAATACTCAGGATCAAAGCCATCATTCAGCCCTTTGACTTTCTGAATGATGCACTACACAGGCACAGAAAACCCATCTGTGTGAGTCACAGAATCCACAAAGAAGATTAAAAAAAAAAATGGAGTACAACAATCAATTGCACTGTATAAGGGGGAAGATGCTTTGCATCACTCTTTTGTGGGGACCAGTCAATCCTCAATGGTGCATGTGCACACACAGAGATGTCCACACAGAGAGAGACTTGCCTTTCTTTTTCATATTTGCTGTACTCGCAGACTGATTTTTCTTGCACTTCCCTTGAGCAACTATGGCACCTCGTCTCTGAGTCATGGCCCACACTTTGAGAACCACTGGCCTAATTTCAAACCGAACAAGTGGGGAGGGAGCAAAGGTTGTCAAAGAAAATAAAACAGCAGGCATGAAATACCTTTTGGGACACATGCTCCCAATTTTAAAAAGACAACAAATGTATTTTACATGCTAATTATTGGAGGAGAAGAAGCAGCCACTTCTCCACTCATTCATAAAGATAGCAGCTACCCTCATTTTTGACAAAATATGCCAACTCCCTGGACCAGTCTTAGAGGAGCTCCATCTCCCTTTGTCTCCTTCCAACTTCTGAAATCCATTCTTTACATCATATATATTGAATAAATTTATATATTGTAAAAAATGTTTTAAAAATCAATATTCTAAGCTTGAAAAAGATAAATCTCTTCAATAATAATGGAAATAAATATTCTACTTTGTGCTCAAGAAGCATGAGTTATTATTTGATCAGGAATGTAATGATTTTAATGATATATTGAAGTTGAATTTCTGGTAGTGTCACAAGGATTTCCAGATTGTCCACATTCAAAAAGTTTAAAAAGGTATGTTTAGTTGCTAATGTGGATTGGTCTGTTTGAAACCTTCTTGATCAACTCAATTTAATTGGAAAACAGACTTTTAAAAAATGTATCTAATTTAAATATAAACATGTATTTTTTTTAAAAAAAATTAAAAAATTCTTAGTGAGAGTGTGCATCTTATTGAAAGAGGCACCAAATTTTACTTCCCACACAGGAGGAAATGCTTTTTCTAAGATGGTAGCTGGTGCCAGAAGTATACAGAAGTCTAAAAATGAAGGAATCATGTCCCTTATTCCCCACGACTGTTTTACTCCAATGAAATTCACACAAATTTAATAATTACATGTATTAACAGATTTAAATTCACTTTTAATAACGGAACAGTCCCAATCAAAATAATGATGGGGACACACATTTTTAAAAGACCCCCCCAACCAAAACACATGCCTACATAAATGTGATGTCCTTCACATTCTTTTTTACCTCCCACTCTTCACCCTCTCCATTTCAAGCTCTTTTTCCTCTTGACAGCATTTAGTTTGATCAGGAAGTATGCCTGACAGGCATGATGTCCAAAATGGTGACCTCACTCCTTGGACAGGCAGGCCAAGGTGCATTCCGTACCCATTACATGGCACAGGCTCCACTGCGAATCCATGTGTTACTAATAAACAAAGGGCTGGAATCTATTCAAATGTACATGCTAACACTTTACATATAAATCACAAATGACATATATGTAACCAGTCTGCACTGCATTCCCTTGAAAAAAAAGAAAACACAGTGGGAAGCACTGGCTTACGGTATAAGGATGCACATGTTGTTCAGATAAACTGAGTCTGGAGAGACACTCTGTTTCCACATCACTTGCTCCCAAACAATCGAATGTGTTCCACAGGTATATTGGAAGGCAGAGTCTATCACTTTTTTGTTCTAACATGAGACTTCACCAATATCGAATATCAGCAAAGGAGCTTGCGGATAAAACCTTCTTCACCTGCAATTCAGAGGTGTGTACTATTCAGACAAGCAGACATTTCTCCTGCTTGCTGATGCTAAAACATTCAAGCAAAGAGAGCCACAGACGTTCCCCATCCTGGAATATCAGGATAAAATCCACCCAGAGCTATTCATTCCTTGTGTTTTCCTAAGTGCTTTCACATGCCACCTCCAGAGAAAGCAGCAGTTGTGAGTAAGCTGATTGAGACTACAGCCCAAGTCAACACAGGCACTCTTTCTCGGCTTTGCAAATCATTTTGAGAGCACTGCTAGGAAGGATAGAAATTTAAACAATGATAACATTTTCATTATTTTAAGACTGCCAACAAACTGAGGGTGAAGTGAAAACCAGATGCCTCTTTGGCTTTTTGGGTGGTAGATACAAAGCATGGAATAAAGCTATTTTTTTCCTTCAGATGATAAACTAATGTGTGTATGTGGAGCCGCCTCTGAGGACAGTTAAGAAAATGCACCTGGAGAAAACAAATAGCCAACAGTAGCAAGTGGTCCTGGGGACTTAACAATTTGACAGTATAACACGGATTCTGGCCTAGTTGCACTAGCTGCCAATATAGTACTTTCAGGCTCCATTTGAAGTGCTGATGTTTAAATATAAAGCTTTGTTTATAAAGCCCCAAACCCCCAATATTTGACAGAATGTCTATCCTGTTTCCTGGGTGACCTATGTCCCCTGATCAACATCTGTGGCCTTACTCCAAGTATCTTTTCTGAGAACAATTTTTTTTGGGGGGGTGGCAAGAGAGAGGGGCTTTTTGAGGTTGCAGCCACTGGCCTATGGAACAATCTCTGTAATGAGATCCACGTAGTCTTTACATTACCATCTTCTCAGTGGTAGCTTAAAGAGGTTTCTCTGCTTCCATGCATTTGATGGGACACCGCGCATATAGGTGATTGTTTCTGTAATTTGTTTTTGAGGAAGGTATAGATTCATATTATTTATTAATTTTCCCCCAACTTTTACATACTTTTATTGTAACATGCCTATAGCCTTTCTTAGGAAAAAAAAAGTAGCCAAGAAATTAAACAACAACAAAAGGTTCATCCCAAGGACTGCTTGGGTGGAATACAGCTTGTACAAGCAGTCTGCTTTCCTCATCCTTGCCCCCCAAAAACTTCTCCAGAAGGTTAGGGTCTATGTTTTACAGGATTGTAGTGGTAGATGGCAATTTCCTAAAAACCAAGAAAGGGATCTTGTGGCAGCACAAACTGAAAACATAGGTCTAAGGGTGAAGTCTTGCTCCATAATAATATGTTCTAATTTGAAACATCTATTGATCAATGCAGTTACTAAAGTACTGTATGTGTGCAGTTTCGTTATAATTAATTACTACAGTAAAAAGTTAGTCACAGCTTTGGATTTAAAGTTCCCTGTGTGTTGCTGTGATAGGACTGGACATATCTGCATGCCTATAGTATGCCCTCTTATGAAGCTACCACCACACACACAAATGTGAGGCTGTGTGAAGCATCACATCCCACTATACGAAAAGGATGCGATAGGCACATGTCCACACTGCTATATCCATTGACTACAATGGGATGTGACAGTCACCTTTTTGTTTTTTTACATGGGGGTCAATGGAAGAGATTCTCCACATATATGGTAGGTGCACTGTATATGACATCAGTCTTGATTCCAGGTGTGAAATTACACAAATTAGGTAGCTTCACAAGCTTAAAAGCAAGAGAATCATCCTTGTAAACAGACAGGAGCTTTTCCAGATCTTGGTATATGTTTTTTAAAAAGTAGTTCATTATTTATTGCTCCCTCCATTTTAAGAAAAAAGGTAAACCATTATTCTCAACTATTAAAAAAATGATATGTGATAGTCCTTTTAAAAAAAAACCCACACTAAAAAACAAAACAAAAACAGCCAATAATTTACCAAAATGACCTCCCTCAAAGCATTGTTTTTGGAGTAAAAGAAAATTTGTATTTGTGTCCAAAAAAGTAACAAGGATGATATCAGTTGCTATGTTTTAAAAAAATAACATGGTTATGTGCTTCTTACTCCCAAAATAATGTGTTATAGCTAAAACCATTATTTGTAACATGTTACTTTCAAACCCTGAATTTGTCTTTATGAGAAAGAGAATAATTACCATAAGACTTATTTCAAAGAATGTCATTAAAAGTACAATTAAACTTTTAGGATTGTGAAGGCAGGATTGTAATCATGCACTGTTGTAAATAAAGAACCAGGGTGCAGAGTAGTTTCATATGGGACTTTTAGCAGGCCATCATCCTGCTTCATTCACTGGATTCTACTGAGATTTCAGGTGATGAGGTTCTCTATTTAGAAGTGGCCTTTGTCTTTCCATTGCTTCTCCCATCTCTTTCCTTACCACAGAAAATTTGTTGAGGAGGAAAAAAAGGTTGTGTCATAACGAAAAGGCACAATTTCAGTAATGCAAGATGGCAAGGAGTGATGGACTCAAAGCTAACATGGAGTAAAACAAAGCCAGTCACAGTCACCTCTCCAGTTTTCCATTTCAGTGCACTGTAGCACATATTTAAGAAGCAAGCAAACTCCTTTGTATTAATTATATGGTAAGCTGGTTACCAGTATATTGAACGTTCACGAGTACGTTCTGGGACCAATTTAGGATTGCCCTCCCAATACTGGACAGAAAAAAAAGGAAGAATAAGCCAACAGATTTATTAGCTACAGAGAACTCAAAGCTAATGGCGTGCAGTCTGGAAGTGAATTGTCAGTTAAAGCGCATTTATCAGTTAAATTATCTTAACTGACTATGTTTCAGTTCCCATTTGAAACAAAACGACAATTACACTTTCAAAAGCTAATTGATACTCACAGTAACATTATACTTTATCCCATCACCATTATAAGCAAAATACATAACATATTATTTCCACAACCAGTTTTATTATTCTTTCTTTACGTTTTGGTAGTAACCACGGCAAAACCAGCATGGTGTAGTGGTTTTGAATGTTGGACTAGGACCTTGAGAGATCAGAGTTCCAGTCCCCACTCAGCCATGGAAGTCCACTGGGTGATCTTGAGCAAGTCACATTCTCTCAACCTCAGAAGAAAGCAAAGGCAAACTCGTTCTGAACAAATCTTCCCGAGAAAAGCCAGTTATATGTTCACTTTAGAATTGCCATATATCAGAAATTGCTTTAAGGTAGATAACAACAATAATAATGAGGTAGCCTCAATTAATTTTTTTAAAATACTATATTTTAAAGCTATTATTTTGAAAAAAAGTCCTGGCTTTCCTTAATCTTAATCTTTGGATCATAACGCTCAGCAACAAACATATAAATAGATATAAATGTTATAAGAAATCAATTTTTAAGAGTTTTTTTTAATGCCGCCAATGAACCAACACCAAAATCCAAACTATGTACCATGCAGAAAAATAAGTTGGAATTATGATTTAGTATTAAGAGTGGAAATTTAAGATCCTCCAAGTCTATGGCCAGTGAAACAATGTTTTCCTTCTAGTTTCAGGATCTTTGGAATGGTCTGGCACTGTCATCGATGTGTTTTGCATTAAGGCATCTTAACTTCCAGTGTTAGACATTCACAACAATTCCATTTTGTTTTGTAACTTTTCATTGACAAAGAGACCCTAAACCCTCATGTAAGTTCTCATATACCAAAGCAAAAAACTGAAATGATCCAGCTGCTCTGAATCCTCTCCAGATGATCCACTGGATACACCAAACCTGAGTAAAATGGTCAGGTTTCACAGACTCTTTAGAAATGGGAAGGCAGGTGATCATTTTATAGCAGCAGAGATTGGTGAAATTCGGCACTGTAAAAACCCCACAAACCTAAGAAACTGATGAGATTGTCCCCCTCTATTAAAAACAGCCTTTTCTGATCCAGCAATAACAAATATTTCTACTTCCAGTATCACAGTCACCTTTCCTTTCTGAATGTCACCCATTCTGCTTTCTCAGAAGTGATGGTGGAAGAATACAAAAATGTGTAAGAGGAAGAACTTTCTCTTGTTACCAACTGTTCATGGTGCTATTGATTTAATTTATAATTTTTCTCACTGTTCTATTAGACAGGCTGAAATAGTATCTTTTCTGATCACAAATTTGAAAACTCTCTCTTGCAAAGCTCTTGTTTTACCTGCTATTATTTTATTCTTATTTTACCTTTACTAGAAACTTGGCAGACATTATGCAGTGCTTTTATCCGCTTCTCAACATTATTTATAGACTTTTAGATTGCCTCCTGTGCGTCAATGCCATTTTTTGCTACAGAAGGAACAACACTTGGAAAAATGAGTTCAGTGTTAGAGATGCAAGCCTTTAGCATTAGCATCTGAATCTTCTCCCTGTAGGAGACAATATAATAGTAATGAACATATTATATAAGGTGCTTGCGCAGGAGAGGGCAGATGGAATAACTGAATTGCATGTGTTTATGTCCCTTAAGATTTGAGTGAAAAAAAGAGGGATCAAAATGTTCAGTCCAAATGCAAACTATACCACACACTATATTTAAAACCTCAGGGTAAAGCATTTCATTTTCTCACGCCAGTCTCTCTCAGCTGTTATGCTATGTCATTCTTTGTTTCTATTCACTCATCATTCCGATTTGCCAGTTTTTCACATTCCACAAGTAAGAACACAGTAAGTGAAGGTCAAAGAGCAAAGAAAGAGTGGGGGTGAAATAAATATATCTTCAGCACCACTACTACTGTTATTTTAAAAATTAGTATGAGTTCACATGGTCCCTCTCCGGCATACTGTTCCATGTTATTTATAAAATGCCTCGGCATATGCAGCAGCAGAAGAAACTGGCAAAACCACCTGTGAGTATTCCTTGTCTAAGAAACCCTATGAAATCCATGGGGTCACCATAAGTCAACACATGACCTCAAAGCACATACATACATGCACATATGCAGCAAACATGAAATCACCACGCAGGAAGATTAATCATGCTATATATGTTTTATTCAGCTGGAGATGGTATTGCAATCAGATCTATATGCATGACATTCCTTTTACTGTAATCAGCGCAGTCATCTAATTGTGACATACATATTAAAAGCAAATTACTAGAAAGGTCCAAAGGTATTTTCATTGCAGGCCAAAATGAATTTACCAAATGGCCTTCTTAAACATAGTTCAAACCATTTCCATGTGGATTTCAATTTTTGGTAAACTGCAGGGGCGGAGGGAACCTCAGTGTATTTAAAAATAGCAGCAGTAGCAGCAATAACGGCAACACAGATTCATCCATAGTTTAATCTTGCACTGGGTCATCAGTGGAATTAGCTATTCAGTCTGGAGAGATAAGCAACAGAGCATCCAACAAGTCAGCCTTAGACTGATTTTTGTGTACAACTGCTTCAAGCTTACTTCAAGCTCATTTCACAGAAGCCCACAAAGTCTCTCCAGGTGGTATTGTCTAATGAGGATTTCATACCCTCCATGTGGTTGGGACCTCTCAAGTCTAGGCCTTTTCTAGGAGAGTCAAACTAAACATCTCACTGAAGAGCAAAATGAAATTGCAAGATGGCATCTATTCCAGACAGACGCAGGACAGAGTGGAATGAGGAGCCAGCGAACTGCGAATTGACACAATCAGCAAAGCAAAATCCACACAGTCAAGGAAAGGAGTGATTCTGAACTGCAAACAGTGGGCCTTTTCTGCATGATGTCTGCAAACAGAGGACTAGGTTTATGTAGAGATAACAATGAGCAGTTTGGTACGGGGGGAGGAAAGACAAGGAGTAAAGCAGGGAGGGTCTATGGCTTGTGGATTGAATGCACTTTTTGTAAATAACAGTTAATGGTTACAACTGCTGTTTCTTATAAGCTTCATATCCAACTAAGCAGTTCTGAAGCATTTAGCCCAACTGTTGGATAATCCTCACGACTAAGAGAAGGATGAACTTATATGTCTTTCAAATTACTTGAAACATCTGACTGAAACATCTGGTAATGGCCATAGTTGATGAGAGTTTCCAAAAAGATAGGACTGAGCTACAAAAGATTTTGCACATCTAAATCCAGACGCAAACAGTTTTTCTGTTAAATAGAGTTATCTCAAAAGCAGCTGTTTTTCAGCCTTTAAGCTAAATGCTAGCCCAAATTGTCCTTGGCTGGTTCTAATGCAGAGCTTGGCCCAGAACACATGTCCAACAGGTGAGGGATTCTGAGAGCAGTAGCCCACTTCTTTTTTTATATAACAGGAGCACTGTGGGTAACTGTTCTTCTGTGCTTGCTTCCAACATTGCTTTGGCACTATAGAATTAGAAAAACCCATGTGATGAATACAGAGTGCAGGAGTAAAACCTGGAAGATCCATGCTGAAGTCCACACTGAGCCATGACACTCACTGACTGACCTGGAGTAGACTGTCTCTCTCTCTCTCTGTCCGACCTACCTTGTAAAGGATAAAGTGGAAGTGGGACAGCTATTAGCTTTGAACTTATTGGAGCAAAGGAGAGATACAAGTGTAATTAATTAATAAAATATGAGAAAGTTGAAATCATACGGGAAACACAAAGTCAGCAACACAGGCCAGACTGGCACTGAAGCATTCTAGGGAACTAGCAGAGTGCAAAAATCATGTTGGTTCTATAACACTAAGAACAGGCTCTCAAGTCTGATTCTTCTCAACAGATATAAAGAAGATGAACATCAGAAAACATTGCTTTCAAAGCCATGAGAATATGGCAGTTTCATGGGGAAAAAAAACTTAGATGCAAAACACTGTGATCAGATGGAGCATCACAGAATCACTTTGGCATGCTGCCAGATTCAAAATAATTTGTTCAACCCACAGCTGACTGTGTACTCACACTGAACAACACAGATACAGATCATTTATTCAGAATATTTTTATACCCCACTTCATTAAATGCTGCTCCAAGGTGATGTGTCTGTCTGTTCATCTGCATATGAATAAAATATATATTTAAAATATGATCCAATAAAAAAGCTACAATAAAACAACCACAGCCATTTTGTGGGATTATACAAATTAAAATGCCAAGATAAATTAAACATTTTAATCGGCATTAAAAAGGGCTGTAAAAGAGGTGGCAGACATACCGTCTTAGAGCAGGCATTCCAAAGCCAAGAGAACACTTATCAGTAAGACTTTCTTTTGTGACTAAATAATACACTTTCAATAAAGAAACCACCTGAAGGAGAGTTTTCACAGAGATCTCAAAACATGGGCAAGATGGGATGAGAAGAGATATTCCCTTAGATATTTGGGTCCCAAGCCATTTGGAACTTTAAAGGTAAGTGCCATTACTTCAATAAAGAGAGATATAGAAATAAATAAAGAGAAATTAGTGCAAAATTTTTAAGAGCTGGTTGTATAACTCAAAATACAAAATAAATCTTTTATATTGTATTCAAGGATAGTCCCATTACAGTGATTCACAGAGTCAAAGAATCATTGAGTTGGAAGCAGCCTCATGGGCCATCAAGTCCAACCCCCTGCTCAATGCAAGATCACCAGCCAAAGCATCCCAAGACATCTGGGGAAAAAGACCCTGCCACCTCTTTTGATAATTAATTCCATTGCCAAATCACTCTTGCTGTCAAGATGTTCCTTCTAAGGTTCAATCGATACCTACTCTCCTGTAACTTCAAACCATTAGACCTGGTCCTACCCTCTGGGGCAGCAGAGAACAGACCTGCCCCCCACAGAGCATGGATCATTATAGGTAGGCACAGGATTACTCTCCAGAAATAGAAAACCAGCCATCACTGGAAAAGGTAGTCTGAGGTCACCTAGCCTTCTTCTGACAAAAGCAGTCAGAGGAGCTCAAGTCTTTCTCAGAATAGGCAAACACTACTTGCCCCGACATATAACAAATGATACACATAGGTTTCAGCACCTGTTTTAGATGGGATCGATATTATAACATGCTTAAGAGGCATTTATCTATGTTGCAGCCAGGTCACCACTTCAAAACTCCAGATGGAGATATCACATTCTGATTCTTCATGGTAGAATCATGACCACAACCCTGTCAGTGCAGGAATCCACGGCTAAAGCAGTGTTGAGGGCTGACCATCGAACTTCTGTTTAAAAAGCTCCAGTGAAGTTGCACTGTCAAACAGCTCTTCTCGTTAAGTAGCTCTGCCCAATATTTAGTCAGAAATTCCTTTCTTGTAAGATGGAAACCCTGAATGAATATTTAATATGAAATCACTATTCTCCTGAAGGTAACTTATTACTGGTGAAATTTAGTCAGACAATCCATCACAATTTTTTTGGGTTTGAATAAATTAGACTTTTAAAACACTCTCACAAAAGTTACTAACAGAGACTTTTTTATTTTAAAAAAAAAGATGAGCATGAAATCCCAACTAGAGTAAACCAGTGAATTAACAGAATTTACATTAGTGTTGACTTAACTAGGTCCATTGATTCAATGGGTGTATTCCAGCTGAAGCCAACACTGGGCTTAAGCCTTAAATTTTAGTTTGAAGCATGATGTTTTTTCTTCATTCCTCACTAGAAGGAACTACTTGAGTCTGTAGTTGTTTAGTCTTGGGTGATTTCAACATCCCAATTGAGGCCAGTCTGTCAGGTGTAGCTTGAGAGTTCATGGCATCCAGGACAAACATGGGCCTATCCCAACTGGTCACAGAGCCACAAATTCAGCAGCTGGTGTTTTCAGTTCTGAGCAGATGGATCTGTGGACAGAGGTGATTAATACCTCTGAGATGTCACGGACAGATCATTTTCTGGTCAGAATTAGCACCACGGCTACTATCTGTCCCTGTAGGGCTGGTGGATCTGTTAAGATAGTCTGTCCTTGAAGGCTAATGGATCCTTCAGGATTCCAGAAAGCCTTAGAGGGTTTTATGGCCAGTATCAATGACAATCCTGTTGGCCAATAGATGGAATCAAGACCTGATTAGGATTATTGCCATGATTGCTCTCAAAAGCACTTTTCAACCCATTACTAATTACACTCCTTGGTACAGAAAAGACCTCAGAGAGCTGAAACAGGAAGGATGAAAACTGGAGTGTAGTTGGCAGAAAACTTGGCTTATATCTGACAAGGCATAATATTGAGAACACCTTTGTTCCTATAAGGTGGCAATATGCGCAGTGAAGAAAGCCTTTTTCTCTGCATGCATTGCATCTGTGAATTCATCTCCAGCTAGACTATTTGGCATTTTGAGGGGGTCTAACTCAGACACTGTTTCCCCAAATCTAATTCTAGAACCTTCTACAGTTCACTATGATGCTTTTAGCAATCATTTCAAAGGTAAAATCTCTTGGATAAGAGCAGGTTTAGATGCTGTTGTTATTGCAGAAGCTGACAATGAGGTGTCCAGCAATTCTGTTAACTAGGATTACACTGAATCAATTTCAGTTGGTGAGTACCACAAATGTGGACAAGCTGCTAGGATGAATGAGGACAACCTGTCTTCTTGATGCCTGTCTTTCTTGGCTGATCATCCAGCGGAGAGATGCAGTTAGATCTCAGCTGCAACATATTACTAATGCATCTGTCTTGGAGGGAAGTTTTTTATTGTTTTAATATGTGTGCTCTTTTAACTGATGTTATGCTCTTTCAATTGCTTATGTATTTTAATTGGTGTTCTGTGTTTTTAGCTGGTATCTATCTGTTGTCGTATTTTAATCTGTTGTTCGCCACTTCTATCCATAGGAAGAGGTAGATAATAACAACAACATTAACATCTTACCTTTCCTTGTTTACATGTAATCTCATTAACTAAGTATTTCAGGGTTTTTTTCTGGATTTGTTTGGGATTCTTTACATACTAAAAGTCCAAACCAGTGGCAGCTAGTAGTGCTGATGTCAGAGAAGTGATTGGAATTTTATAGGAACTATCCAACATGTGGAACCTATTAGGGGACACGTCCAGTTTCTTTAAAATCTGGATTAAAACTAGGACCACCTCCACTTTCCAAAGCTTTAGAATCTATATTAATTATTCCTATAGACTGAAGGCTTAGATGTGTATAACAAAGTCATTTGACTTGCGTATTTAAGGCTACATTCTACCTCTTCTATTCCATGTCCTTGTTACCCTGATTTCTGGGGGTCCCGTGAGGGACACTTAAATGCTCTCTAAATTACAAGTTGGGGAAATTAGTCAAAGAGCACAAGCTAGCAATACGAGAGGCAGGGCAACGGAGCGATATCTTTTACCCAGCATCTACAGGGTTAGGCCAAGTCAAGGAGCAAACAGAGGTAAATAATAATTGTTGTTTTTATTAAATACAATCAAACAAATGTATGCAGCACACTCACACAGATAACTAGAGAAATAAAGGTTGGAGTTGGATAAAGGGATTTTGAGAGGAGGTTTTTGGTACGGGAAATACTGCACCTGTCCTGAAGCCCGGGTAGTCTGAAGATAGAGTTCATGGATATGAAGGTTCTCAGTACGTGCGACTGAGGGGAAGGCTCGCCAAGCAAAGCGGCAGCAAGGCGGTATGGAAGTTGGGAGCGATCCGCGGCAGTGCTCAAAGTCAGGGGTTCTTATAGGGGAAAATGCGGCCGCAAGCTAGTCCGTTCTCGGGGATAACAATGAGTTTCGGGCTGGAGACAAAGCCTCCGAAAGGTCAGAATTTAGCACGATTGAGTTAAGTCCGGATCGTCAACAGGGTAGCCACGGAGTGCTAGACGATTGAGTATTCGGCTCGTCAAGCTGCCTGCTCGGGGCAGGGAGTTCTTTGTAAGTAGCGTGCATACATAATATGGTACTTGCCTTGAGGTCTCCTGAAGCAGCAGTCTGGCTATTTCTGGCCTGCCTGTATTTGTTTGGAATATTACAGCATTAGCGACCGAGCCTGTTTGCATGCTTGTCTGGGAGCCTCACAAGCACGTGAGAAGGAATGGGTGAGGAAGGCCAAATTACTGATATCAAAATGATATCTGGTATCCCACAAGTCCGGGCTAGAAAACTGCGGTAACATCCTGCTGTCTGTTCAAGACAGGGGCTGTTCCCAACTAGAAATGTTGGTATGCTTAAAGATAAAGCCTTGAAGTGGCTTGGGATCATTTTAATATTTCTATCAGAGCTGTCTTCACCATGATGATAACACTGACTATTACTACTATCTTTACTACTACTAGCTTGTAGAAGTTATCTCATAATCTAATGAACTTTCTGCTGAACCCATGATCAAGCCCCATTAATGTAAATAAGCTACAGCCATGCTGCAAATTCACTAAACCTGTCAAAGAGCAAAATGAGTACCTTATCAACTTGTCACACATGCAGCCCACAGCAGGCAGAAAAATATACTTCTGTGAGTGTGTGTGTGTGTGTGTGAGAGAGAGAGAGAGAGGGAGAGAGAGGGAGGGAGGGAGGGAGGGAGAGAGAGATCAAAACTGGAAAGGTTACTTTTTTAAACTATAGCTCCCAGGTTTCCCAGACTTCAAGTCATTTCACTTATGGCAACCTCAAGGTGAACCTATCACAGAGTTTACTTGGCAAGATTTGTTCAAAGAGCTTTGCCTTTGCCTTCTTCCGAGGTTGTGTGTGTGATGCACCCAAGGTCACCTAGTGGGTTGTCATGGCCTAGCGGAGATTTGAATGTTGGTCTCCAAAGTCAAACATTCAAACACTACACCAAGCTGGCTCTCTTCATCTGTAATAGACAGTGAACTTTTTCTTCAGTCAAAGATGATTTTCTGTATTCCTACAAGGCTTTTTTCAAGGCTATACAAATGCAGCTTGAAAATAAGAAATTAGACGGTAAACCATGCCATAATGGTCAGTGCCATATGACCTATCACAACAACAAATACACTTCAGATCTGTAGCATATTAAAAACCATCACTGTTTTAAAAGTAATTGCAACACAGGAAAAGACTAAGCTGATCTTGTCTCTTCTGTGAAATGCCCCTCTTCATTCAAATAAAAAACAAAAAAATGCTTTTGTAAAAATGTGAACAAAAAAAGGGGGGGGAAGAAAATAGTTAAAGCTGTTAGAGACCAAACTATTTCACAGAAGCTTGTGTTGTTGTTTTTGCAATAGAGATGGAAGTGAAGGAAGGAGGGGGAGAGATAGAAGGAAGAGAAGTTTCAAATAGCAACATTGTCCAAAAGGGTGAAAGGGAACAGATGGCCGTGGAGAATGCAGACTCAAAGCTCTGAAGAAAAGGCCTATATTGACAGATCTTGCTGTTTCCTATTCAAGCATGAATGCTCTGGCATAGAGTGTTACGGTGATACAAGGAGCGACCTCTGTTCCCAGCAACCCGCTACGGGCAACTGGCCTCTGAAGCTTTCTCAGAAAAACAAGAAGACACAGACAGACAAACAGATATGGCAGCAAGCCCAAGTCTTAACTATCAGGGAAAAAAATAGAAAGGCCAGAAACAGCTGCCTTTTCCTGGCTCCAGAGTCGAGCATTAGAAAGAGCATTTCCAGCCTTTCACATCTTCCTTTTCAGAGCAAGCTTCTTTAAGAGGTCAACCTCAAGCTGCTGGTCTTTGCCCCGAGCTGAGGTGAAAAAAAGGACAGATCAGAACTTGTCTTGCTCACTGAAAACTGCTCCCTTTAATCATAAGAACTCCCTCCAGCAAACAAAAATATTTCAGACATAACCCCCTAATGATAATGCTTGAGGTTTTGTGTGCAAGAAGCCTGGGGGATTTAAACTTAAAGAATTTAAAGCTGCAGTTCCCACAGTCGGGTTTAACTGAGCCCATTCTCTAGTGTGCACAGCACAGAGATACCCCCCTCTCCCCCAAGCACGGCTCTGGGAGAGTTAATTACTGGCCTTCCTCTGGGAATCACATGGCTAACGGTGTGTTTGTGTGTGTGCGTGTGTGCGCACGCACGTGTGTGTATCAGAGATTGCGGAGGAGAGAGATTGTATGGAGAGATTCTATTACTGTATTAAAGTTTTTTTTTCCTCTGGTGATGCTGGGTACATTTAAAGCATAATTTTAGATAGCAAATATTAAAAAATACACACAACCCCTTCATGATTTGAGGTACTACAGGAGATTTGATGGTTGCTGGTACTGGTCTTTTGTTTTCTCTGTGTGTAAAATACCCCTTTTCCATCACATCTGCAACAGAGGGGAGGAAATATTTGTGTGGACATTGCCTGGATTCCTTGCCCCTGTGCCATTGTTAAGGATTTCCTTTTCCTCACAGCAATAATAATCCAGGAGTTTCAAACTTGCTATGCTCTGAATAAAGTACACTCTCTCTTACATATAACGCATATACACAGATATGTGCGCACATAAACACACATATGTTAGCTCTATTCACTGTATAGGTAGAGTTAGCGACAGGTTTCCATGTCAATTTCCCCACAGAAAAGAATGATGGATGCTCTGCTTTCCTCATCCCTGGTCTTTTTGGCTACCTTTTTATTTATTGCTACTATTTACTGATGCTCCAGTTCTGCTTCTCAATCCTGCCATGTTCTGAAAGCCATAAAACTCCACTTGTCTTTTTTCCCCAACTTAAAATGTAGAAAGGAAATTATGCAGTAAAACTTGAGGTTTTCAAAACCTATCTGTCCTTGAGAAGGACTTACTTTGGGTCAAATACTTCCAAGCCTGGAATATGGTTCCTTCTGTAGTAGGGGTACTTTGAACAACACAGCAATGCTTTATGGTGCCCATGTTTATGAGTACCACTCAAGAGGTTTTCCCATGCTCCTAACGTAGGAGAGGCTGAAGCTGCAGCCATTTCAGCCGCGAGAGAACAAACAGCAGCCAGGAATACTGAAATCACGCTGCACACCAGGAGCTTCAAGCATACAAGAAAGACACAGAATTCTTGGAGGGAATGAGAGGCTCATCTGACTGTTGTTTTTTTTATCTTGTTTTTCCAAAGCAGTTCCCAAAAAGAGAAGGAAAAGTCTAGTTTAAGATTAAATGTTATAGTTGAAACTATTCATCCCAAAGCAAGGAAATCTGGGCCACCAATCACCCCCTCAGTTCAGAACATGGGCATACTGATGGGCCCATCTTGTATCTTAGGCCATTTCTGCACTACACTGTTATAGCGCTATTATTCCACTTTCAACATCCTATGGAATCCTGGGATTTGCCATTCAGGGAGGAGCATTTAGAATGCTCAGCCAGAGAGTTCCTTGGCCTCAGTAAACTATAAATCCCAGAATTCCACAGGATGTTGAAAGTGAAATAATAGCACTATAACAGTGTAGTGTGGAAATGGTTTTACTTACCTAAAGTAAACATTACAGCATACTCCCATACACCCTAATCTCTACACAATGCATTACTAGCGGAATGGCAGAGAAGTAATGAAACCCAAGCATTGATAGCATCAGCATCTGAAACAGTATATTTGTAGTATAGTCCTATACACAGTTCATCTTTACCAGCCCAGTGCAGCTGATCCATATTTGGGGGAAGGAACCTTATTATGTTTTATGGATTTAGCTCCAAGTAAAACAGATATATGCGACTTTTAAATATAAGACGCATGCTTTATATAGGATAAGGATTTTTTCTCTCTTTCTGAAAATGTATGTGTGAGATAGATGAGACTTTTGGACTATTGTGGTCAAGGCCAACAACTAAGTACTCCAGGCCCTTATGCAACCTGTGGTCCACAACATCATCCTTTAGCTTAGCAAATGGGATACAAGACTCATCTCACTTCATAGTTTCCACAAATATACATCTGGATATACACACAGCCTAAGCACACTAAGGAGGAAGTCCGGTTATAGAAAAGTGGCAAATAGGGAAAATGTGAGCCACTTGATTCTTCTCCGTTCCAACAGAAGTCACTGTTTCAGATATCAACAAGCTGGAGTGTGTCCAAAGGAAGGTGATCAAAATGGTGAAGGATCTGGAGGCCATGCCCTATGAGGAGCAGCTTAGGGAGCTGGGGATGTTTAGTCTGCAGAAGAGAAGGTTAAGAGGGAACATGATAGCCACGTTTAAATATCTGAAGGGATGTGTCATGTCAAGGAGGAAGCGGGCTTGTCTTCCGCTGCTCCACAGATTAGGACAAGGAGTAATGGATTCAAGCTGCAGGAAAGGAGATTCCACCTGAACCTCAGGAAGAACTGCCCGACAGCCAGAGCTGTCCAGCAGTGGAATATGCTGCCTCGGAGTGTGGTGGAGTCTCCTTCTTTGGAGGTTTCTAAGCAGAAGTTGGATGGCCATCTGTTGGGAATATTTTGATGTGTGTTCCTGCATAGCAGGGAGTTGGACCGGATGGCCCCTGTGGATTCTTCCAACTCTATGATTCTATGTTTCTCAGACAGAACTGCTGGATTCCTTCATGTTCACTTGACTATAGCATGTATTCTGGGTGTCAGTGGCAGAGGGTGGTCTATTAAAGGAATGGTTACAGCACTGCAGGCTTCCAGCCACCCATCTTATCTCAGATCATATTGCAGATGACTAACCCACCAACAAACTCAGTTACAAAATACAGCTTCAGGGTCATGCTTCTCAACCATGTGTTCTTTGGATGTTTTGGACTTCAACTTGCAGAAGCCCCAGGCACCACAAACAATGGGCAGGGATTCTGGGACTTGCACAGCTAATCATCTGGAACGTAAACATTTGAAAAACATTGCTTCTAAGGCATCAATCTCTCTGTGCTGGTGTGCGGAACATGGATGGAAAAAGCAGTTCTCTGTTCCAGACACCTGCCCTTTTCTTTCCAGAGTAGGTGCATAATTGGAGAATAAGGGTACAATGAGTGGCAGAGTCCACACCTTGCTTCCCTAATGGAAGCACAGAAATGCAGAAGCATACTGAATCAGAGTAAAAGACAATTCTTACATTCAGTTAGATGTTAAGAATGGGAGAATAGGGACAAAACTGAAGTTAGTTGACTCTGCACAGTTTTGGCTATGGTTCTGGCCCTAGTTCCATTTACCAGACTCAGTGGGCATCAGCTGCCATTGACCAATTCAGTCTACAGCACCAGATGACACAACATTTTCAAATTCTAAAATTAGTCATGCTGTATAAACTGCTGTATTAATTGCAGTGGGAACAGAAGACAGTTTGGTCCAAATAAAGTAGAGCATGGAAAAAAAAAGCATAGATGTAAATAATAAATTCATCTTGTTATCACACATTTCTTTAGCATGCCTCAGTCTGATATTAATATAATATTATAACTCTTATTTCAACAGACTGCAAGAGAGAGAATATATGAATGAATGGTTAATATCAATGTAAGAAGCAGTGCTTGCACAAATTGGGTCTGTCTTTCAAATTTCAAGACAGGTGTCCCCAAAGTATATTCCCACACATTCCATTGAACACATCTGTTGTCTAGTGCAGTTTTAGGCTGCCATAAGAACAGTGGGAGTTTTCAGATATGAGATATAAAAATATTAACTGATCTGTTACAATATCTACAAGCATATGAGTTCCTTGTCACTTCCAAATAAGATTTATGCCATTAAAATGTTTAGATTTGATTACAGCAAACCATGCAATGATATTACTTGTGATATTTCCTATGATGAATCACTTCACATACTGATATCCATTTTATACCAATTTGCACTGGCTATTTTGAACAAGCTAGTTATATATATGCACAGAGTGTTAAAATTTTTTACCAGTCTTTTGTTGTTTCTCCCACTGAATCTTCCATTTTTGTACAGAATTTGTAATTTATTCCTTTTCTATACTTACAGTGGTAGTATAAGCTGTGAAAGTCTAAAATTTTATTTCAATAATTTTTGGTGTCATGGCAATATTTTATATAATTCTTTCTGTTTTAAAAGTACAAAATTAAAAGATTTTTTTCTTATTTCCTTTTTATTGCCTTATCTTCCTTTAAACTACAAAGTAAAAGATATCATAGAAAAAAGAAGAGGAGTTCAAAATGGCAAAATCAGTTAAGCAAAAACAACAACGAGTTGATGCTCTGTTCTTGGAATAAAATTGCTGTTGGAATTAATGGCTAGGGAGGCTATTAACATCCATCATAACAAGTGGTAATAAGTTATTTTCCAATAAAATATGATGAAGCTTAAACTATAGTAATTATGATACACTTTTTTTAAATTATAAAGCAGATAAATTTATGTTTATTTCCATTGTTTCGTTTAGACTCAACAATCCCCACTGAACTTTTTGCTCATAGTTATTTTGGAATCTTATTATAGTCATGCATAAAGGTGATAATTTCATTTATATATTGGAACAAATCATAGAATAGCAGATTTCAGCTTTTCAGGTAAGGGTAACACTCTATCTGGACACTAACCTAACAAGATGAACTTTTCCAAGTGTGTACATTTGTGTTGTTAACATTGGGTTGCCTCCATCACTAGCATGAGTAGAAATGATGCTTCCACAATGGAATACTTGAAACTTAGTCCCTACTACACTCCATGTTTTCCTCCAAGAAATAGTATGAAATAGTTCTAAATTAGGTAAAAGTGGTTTTTAAATATGCAGATGCACTTCAAATCAAATTAAGTTTTCCACAAAAAGTTTTATTTTTTCCCAAGTAGATAGCATTTTTATAGATATAGATATAATAATGATGAAAACATACCCATTGATCACAAAACAGAGGATATTTCTGCCACTTGAGATAATTCGTACTTATCTGCCATCAAGCTGGCATCAATTACGGCAATTCTATGAATGACAGACTTCCAAGGTGAAGCCTGGGACAAGGATAAACATAAAGTAATCGAGGATATGTTGGACTAAAAGACTGAGATGTGCCGATTTTTCAGTATAATACCAATAGACAGATCTAATAAAAATGTAATAGATTTCCAATAGGAAGAGGTATTTAGGCAGATGGACTGAATATGCTACACTATCCTTGTAAACACCTTTTTTAAAAAGGTTTACGTTTTTGGAAATGATTGGGTTGTTGCACATCCTCACTGCACAATTTAAACACTAGAGCGTGCACAGTTGTACTCCATGTATTTTTTTCTGTTCAAACATACATATAACATCTGTTTTAGATTAAACCCAGATGAAGCCGTGAAAATCCTTAATTAGTGCCTGGCCACAATAATGGACTGAATGAGGGCTGACACATAATCCTGGTAAAATGGGAGATCTGTTGTAGGATGCTTCATCTATTCGGGATATTGGTGTTCAACTGTTCTTGTCAGGGAAGGATTAAACTATAGTTTTCAGGTAGTTATGGTTCCAATTTTGTCACTCAAGGCATAAGTGTTCATGGTTGCCTGGAGTGCCTTTTACCAGCTTGGGCTGGCTCACTAACAATAATCCTACCTCAGTGATAATATAATATCTCCCAATAATGTGCTTTTGGGAGGCAGGTTTTGGAGACAGCCTGGAAGTTTCAGTGAATACAGAATATGGCAGTAAAAGATCACTATCAAATTTGCCCACTGGTATATCATCTGCCCTGTATTCTGATTCATTTCTGGGCTCAGTTCAACTTGATGGTTTTTATCTCTGGAGCCCTTCAGACGTTACCTGAAGGAACACGTTCTCTGATATGTTCCTGCCTGAGTCCTCAGATCTTTGTCTGAGTCCTGCTCTAATTATCTATGTATAACTGGGATTCAGTACTTAAGAGTTAGCCCCTAAACCAGAAATGGACAACTGTAATTATGGCCATTTCCACACTACATTGTTATAGTGATATTATTCCACATTCCACATCCTGTGGAATTCTGGGGTTTGTAGTTTACTGAGGTCAAAAAGCTCTCTGGCTCCAAATTCTAAATGCCCCACCCTAAACTGCAAACCCCAAGACTCCATAGGATGTGAAGGTGGAATAACAGCACTATAACAGTATAGGGCAGAAATAGCCTATGTTAGGAATTAATTTTGCCCCCCATTCCTCATGGGCTGCACCCCACCACAAGCCCAAATACCTCTGTTTTCCTCTAAAGACCTTCTCAAAATAGTGAGAGAAAGTGAAGGCACATTTACTTCTGTCACCATTTTGAAAATACCTGCAGAAGAAAATGGAAGTATTTGGAGGTAGTACAGTACGACCCCCATATCTGCAGATTCAGTTATCCGCAGTTGAAAACAGCAGGCAGTGTGGGATCGTGCTGCCAGCTGTTTTCCTGCCTCCAGCTGCAGGCCCGGGGCCTGATCACCATGGAGCCCACATGTTCAGGGCCAACAGCTGCTGGCCCAGGGCCTGATTGCTGCACCACCCAGCAGGAAAGCAGTGGGCAGCACGAGATTGCACTGACCGTTTTCTTGCCTCCAGCTGCAGGCCCAGGGCCCGATCGCCGCGGTGCCCACAGGCCCAGGCCTCACAGGCCAAGGGCCTGATTGCTGCAGCGCCCAGCGGGAAAACAGCGGGAAGCGCAAGATCATGCTGCCCGCTGTTTTCCTGCTTCCAGCCAGAGGCCCAGGTCCCATCCAGGGTATTCTGTACTACCCACGGATTTCTGTATCGGGGGGGCAGAATCAATCCCCTGCAGATATGGGGGTCATACTGTACAGTATTCTGCAGTGCTTGTGGTGGTCGGGTGAGGTATTTACACATATTTTCATGTGTTTCGCGGATTTCCTGAGTGATTTTAGGGCAAAAATTGCTTAAAATCACACTATTTTTTACAGGTTCGGGGGCCTGGGAGGTCACAAAAGTGGAGTCCAGGGACTGTATGTGGGCTGGGATTGCATTTTGCCCACCCCTGCCCTAAACTGCGGAATGCACACATTAGAGAATAATGTTTGGCAACAATTTTGTTGACCTTTTGGCACCAGACCAAGACCTTTTTATTCCTTTGTTATTACTGTATTTATTATTCTAGATAACTTTGAAGATGTGTTGAATTCTTTGTTCTGTCCTAATATTTATTTTGTCTCTCTAATAGGTTTTGTTTACTGCTGCTTTTAATTTATTCCACGCTTTTATGGGATGTTATTGGCTTTACTTTTGGTTTGATTGTGCTATTTTTATTATGTATGTCGCCCTGAGAGCTTTGGCTACAGAATAATGGAAAATGAAACAAACAAACAAACATCTTGTAAGACCTTTGTTTTGCATTGTTTAAAGTGGAAAATTATACAAGGCTGTTTAAAAAAAACACCAAGAATGTACATTATGGGTGAAACAGTGTCAGGCAGAAATTCAGAAACCAAAAAGATATCTTTCTCTAAATGATGTTGCAATCTGACTGAGTCAATAACGATATCTAGGGTCATCCCAATAAATTCTTTAACTATATTTGGATCTCCTACACTCATCCTTCCAAACCAGTGCACCTTTGAAGTAGAACATAGAATGTTTTAAGATATAACACTTTAGGAAACAATCAACATTTGTTTTGAGAAAAAGTGTGCCTCAAGCTGAGAAGACGGTGCTCCCAGGGTGTTTGAATTACAGGACAGATGTTGCTGGATTTAAAGCAATGGCTGGACAACCAATCAGCTACAAACACATATTTTATACTATTTGGAAAGTCTCTTTGGTCTCTTTTTTTCCTGAATTTGTCATGGGAGCCAAGTGAATATGGTAACTTGTTCTTCTTTGTTGACTTTTAAAGCACTCTCAAAAATACTTGAGACACAGGGGGGCAACAGTGGGGTGTGTGAATATTTGCAGTCCTGTATGTCAGATATTTGGCTGTACTGAGAAATAAATGTCCTATTTATTCACAAGGCCAGATGTGATGGAGGCAGCTCTGATTCAAACTTCCTTTGCGTTCTTTGCCAAGGACTTCAACCCTGACCCATAGAGACATTCACTACAGGAGGTGAGAGGCAACTTACTTTCCAGGCTTAGATCAGATGCTTGCTTCACCAAATGCGACAAATTGAAAACGAAGCTTTGAAGACTTAGATTTCAAGATTCTGACTGTCTAAAAGGGGAAAGCTTTACTTATTAAATGCTCATGCCTGAATGTACGTGGAAAGCAAGAGATCACCCAGGTGATTTGAGTTAGATGAAACACACGGAATATCTCCTCTGAGGTATTTTTAAATGCATTTTTAAATGTTTAGATTAATAAGAGGGACCCACTGGTTTGTACCAATCTATGTAAGGAAGGGAACTGATGCTAACTTAATAGGTTTGATAGCTTAGTATGATAGAAATCTAGCATACTGGTACAGCTCAATTAATGGAGTCAATGTGTTCCTCGGCATTACTTCTTTGACAGAAAATTTGGTACCAGAGGCAGAAAAAACATCGAAATAACAGAGATAGATTTCTACATCACAAAAAAGAAGGGGTTGGGAGGGGTTGCTAATATGCCTGAGGACAGGATCAAAATTCAAAATGACCTGGATAGATTGGAGAGCTGGGCCAAGGCTAACAAAATGAAATTCAACAGAGAGAAGTGTAAGGTCCTACACTTAGGTAGAAAAAATGGAATACAGAAATATAAGATGGGGGACACGTGGCTGGATAGCAGTACACGTGAAAGGGATCTAGGAGTCTTAATAGACCACAAGCTGAACATGAGTCAGCAGTGTGATGCGTTAGCCAAGAAAGCCAGTGCAATTCTCGGCTGCATCAACAGGAGTATGGTGTCTAGATCAAGGGAGGTACTGGTACCACTCTACTCTGCTTTGGTTAGACCTCATCTTGAATACTGTGTCCAGTTCTGGGCACCCCAATTCGAGAAGGACATGGTCAAGCTGGAGCAAGTCCAGAGGAGGGCGACCAAAATGGTGAGAGGCCTGGAAGACATGCCCTATGAGGATAGACTTAGAGAGCTGGGTATGTTTAGACTGCAGAAGAGAAGGTTAAGAGGGGACATGATAGCCATGTTTAAATATTTGAAGGGATGGCATGTAGAGGAAGGAGAGGGCTTGTTTTCTGCTTCTCCAGAGACCAGGACAAGGAGCAATGGATTCAAGCTGCAGGAAAGGAGATTCCACCTGAACCTCAGGAAGAACTTCCTGACAGTCAGCGCTGTCCAGCAGTGGAACATGCTGCCTCGGAGTGTTGGATGTGTTTAAGCAGAGGCTAGATGGCCATCTGTCGGGAGTGCTTTGAGGGTGTTCCTGCATAGCAGGGGGTTGGACTGGATGGCCCGTGTGGTCTCTTCCAACTCTACATATCTATGATTCTATGAAATCAAAATGTTTCAGACTTTTTATTTGAAACAAACAATATGCACATGTGAAATGAAACAAGCAGGTCAGGTAAGCCCTGAATAAGTAAACAAACCAAAACAATTTTTACAACATTCTAGAGACTACTTGAAGGCTTCTTCCAAATTGCATTTAGAGAATATATTTTCTTTCTCCAGCCTCCATTTTTCTTAAATTTCCATGTCAGTGGTCAAACTTTTAAATTTAAACATCTTGTCTGTTGCATGCAAGTATATGCAGCTACAGTAGGATTGATTAGAACAGAATCCTCCTTTTTCCTTACCTTTGTTTATTGAATTTTTTATATAGACATCCTTTTTTGCTATTCTCCCAAAGCCGATGCTGCTTAAAAAAAAAAAATTCAGGTGGATAGAGAACAAGGAGGAAATGGGGGGCTGGATGGGAATAGCAAGCCTTCACAAAAAGGAGCTTCAAGGTCACAATGAAGTATGCCTTTATTGTTCAGACTGTGCAACCACATGGAGGAATTTTGTAAACAGGCTCAAATATTGATTCAGTTGTGGAAAATTACAAGACATATCATACATAAGGCCAAAAATATTGATAGGAGCACCCTACTGTCATCTATGACTCATCACAAAGGTTCTGACAGAATGATTGCAACCCCTCAGTTAAGATGGGCTTACTGAATTAGATGTGTGGCATGTCACTATCAGTTCCCTTTCTCTAAGACTGATAGGTATAAAGAAAGATCCATGTTCACATTTGAATGCTCCTGGACCTAGAAAGACATCTTAGCTTTGGAGGTACAATTAGTAGAGATTGCACCTGTTGGGAGTGTACTGTGTGCACTCTGCAGTATTTGGCTTGGTCATATCAAGGTTAAATTTGTTCAAATTATTTCATCAGTAACTTATGTAATGGCAATACAAAGGGTATAGTTTATGTTATTCCATGTCCTTGTGATTTCTTAGATGTTTGCAAGACCGCTGGAGAGGACAAGATGAGAAAATGCAAACATAAGAGTATAATGTAAGACTACTGTGTGGTATGTGGAGACCAGGGATCAGTTCCCTACCCAGCCATGGAAATCCACGGAGTGACTTTGGGCAAGTCACACTCTCTCAGCCCCAGAAACCCCCATGATAGGGTCACCTTAGGGTTGCCATAAGTAGAAACAACTTGAAGGCACACAACAAAGCAAACTGATGAAGTACTTTCAAGATTACACAGGGATAGATATAAGATTCTGGGAACTGGAGTAAATCAATGACTAAGGGGCACAATTGCAACTGAATCTGAAAGGGGTATGTTTGTTTATTTTGGGAACACACACCTTGAGGACTTTGCATCTTGGTAACTCTCTGTCTCCCTATCTTGTAAGAATCATTTGCTGTATTTGTTGCTTTATATTTGTATTCTGCATACACTTGTACTTTGTCCTTTTATATGTGGGTGTGTGTCTGTGTGTGAGAGAAAGAGAGAGAGAGAGAGAGAGAGAGAGAAAGGTTTTACACTATCATTCATGATTGATATAGTCAAATTTATATTTTTTCTATGATTGATGTTACCAGATGCTAGGAATATCCCTTTAAAAATCTTCCTCAGAGATGTCTTGTTCTTTTTTTATAACTGCATTCACTACCCATTAGACTATCTACTACTTAGCTCACCAGTGGTTATAGGATACAAGGCTGATGATATAGTTGCAGCAAGAAACATTATAGAAAATACCTTTCCTTTCCCCCTTTCGCTTCTTTTCCTTTCCATTTTTGGTTTATTGGTTGGCTACATGGTTATTGGCCTTATGACAGAAAAAAGGTAGGCTCCTTTGTGGCATACAGCCTTAAAATACCCTGGTCCCTTTCTCTTCTTCACTTTTGTTCCCAAAGAGTCCTTTAAGACAGTGAGTGTCACAACATCATCCACTGATGTTTCACAACTGATTAGGGACCTGAATCAGGGTCTGTCACCAAATCACTATGCTACACTAGCATTTGAATGGATATTCATATGAATGTTGAAAATATGGCACCATGAAAGACTAAGGCTATTTCCACACGATGACACTGTTCTGTGTTATCTTGCTGCAGTCCCAGGTCCAGAAGGGAGCATGTCAGCAACACTCTCCTCTGCACCCGCTCAATCCATGTGGAAGAGAACACAATGGTGCCGCATCTTCCTTCCGCAGTGCAGCCAAGCTTTTTCCATTGCTGCGCTACAGAAGGAAGCATTGCCAATGCGCTTCCGCAGCTTCCGCACGGCCAGAAGTGATGGGAGCGCCGAGCGATTGCAGACGAGAAATGGATTTTTTCTGTTTTGCAAAAACTGTGCAAGCGCAACGCTCTGCAACAGGATGGCAGCGGGATGGTGACATCATGCAGAAGCACGACCTGCCAACCAGTGCCATTCTGTGGAAGAAATGAGACAGCAACGTTGTGTGGAAAGGGCCTATCTTTGCTAGCATTAGATTTATCATCATAATTCAGAGTCACTGGTATAAAGCTATTTGTTCTAAAAGAATCTTACAGAATTTTATATATGTTGAAGTCTAATGACCACCCTCCAAAGATGACACTCATTTTTTTCAACTATTTAATTCTGCCTAGCTCATAAACCTTATAGTTGATACATGAGACCAGCTGGCTGAAGGGGGCTATGCCAGCAAAAGACAGTTCAGCAGACACAAGAGGTGTCTGCCAATTCGTAACCTCATAGCCAGTGCATCATTAAGGTTGCACTGTAACAATGCTGGCTGAAGAAGTGTTTTGCTCACTGAATTGCCCGTATGCTGGCAATTTGGGTTGATAGATCTCAGAGTCAGCTGGCAGTGGCGTCTTCTGGCTGAAGCGGAAGAGAGAAAAAAGAAGTAGAGAAGGAACAGAGTGAGACAGGCGCTGCATTATGCCAGATCCAAATCACCCCCTGCCCAGGAATACAGTCCTAAAGGTACGTTACATTCCACCCAGTAATATCAGATTCCTTGGAATATAACTGGTCTTTTATATTTCATTTAGTGAGAAAGAAGGAACAGCAAATTACAAGGTACCAAAGAACAAACTGGCGTTAGACAAATTATATTTTAAAAAAACCTCTTATTGCAATTATAAATCAAACTGCATAATTACTTGGTTGATAAAAATTAATAAATTTAAAGGACTGAACAAACTGGTGATTTATGTTCTCTGAGAGCATCTCATAAGCCCACATTAATCAAATCCTAGAACAGTTGTTTGACCAAACTTGAAATATGACTGTAGGCAAATATAAGGGAACCAGCTAGAAAATGAATACACACAGACAGCAAAAAAGAGAAAGGGAGATCCTTCAAAGAGGAACCACAGTGTGCTATGGGAGGTTAATCCGCTTATCTCAGATCAATTAAAGTTCCCCATATATGGTAAAAGTCAGAGAGCTACAGTATTGAAAGAGTGCACAGCACCAAGAGAAACTAGCCCCAACTCCCTCTGTCCTTCTGGGAGTATGAGGGCAGAATGAGGATGAAGAGAAGAAGAATAAGGGAGCATAGGAGTCTGCTAAGCCAACTGGAGGACGGAATGGAAGCTACATCTTGATCTTTATTTGCAAGGCTGTTTAAATTCAAATGATTGAGCTTTACAGTCTTACCTACCTCCTGAAAATGGGAAGTAGCTTGCAGTGAAATTGAACAGAACGAATACAAATACAACATAAAATACTAGTAAAAGGTTAAAAATGCAATTTAAAAAAACACCAGTAATAAAAACACAGTATACACATGGTTAAAAGACTTTTTCACAGCACGCAAGGTCAGTTGACACAAAGTTCACCTGAAGTCTTTGTCTTCAAGCAGAAACACAAGGAGGAAGCCATCCTAGCCACCACCAAAAGGGAATTCCACAGTGTGGAACTGGCCACTGAGAAAGCCCTCTCTGGTTTCTCTACCAAATATGCCTGAGAGTATCATGACCGAAAAAAGAACTTCATCTGAGGATTTTGAAACACAAGCAGACTCATGGGGGAAAATACAGATAGCCTAGACTCATGGTATATGCTCTGCAGGTTAGAAGAAGCACTTTGCATTATTCAGGGAAACAGACTACCACTCAGTGAAGCTGTCTTAATAAGAGAACTGCATGGTCCCTGTAAACATCTCTAGTTTGGCAATGTGGTTCTAGCAGTCTAGGCCCGCTGAAAGTTTTAAACAATATTCAAAGGCAAACCCATTGTAAGCACATTACAGTAGTCCAAATATGATGTAGCTAAGACAAACATTACCACAAGTTGATTAGCTTCTCAAGGAATGAGCGCACCTAGATTATTAGCTTCAACTGTGCAAATACATGGCTGCCAACCACCAAACCTTGGCATCCGCTTCAATACATGCAACTGTTAACTTGAATCTTCAAGGGGAGTCTAAACCTGCCCAGAACATACTGGGTCCTGTTCCCTAATTTTTGTTCATCTAGGACAGTGGTTCTCAACCTGTGGGTCCCCAGATGTTTTTGGACTTCAGCTCCCAGAAGCCCTGAGCATTGACCATAGTGGCTGGGGCTTCTGGGAGCTGAAGTCCACAAACATCTGGGGACCCACAGGTTGAGAACCACTGATCTAGGAGCACCTCTGTCTTGTCTGAATTAAGCTTTAGTTTGTTCACCCTTAGTCAATCCATTTACAATATGATGTTAAATACAGTCAGCCCTCCATATTTGTCGGCTTCACTTTTGTGGATTTGATTATTCATGGATTATTTGCTGTCACCTCTGCTGCCTCTCTATGGCATTTTTAATACAGACTGCAAGCCTCAAGAGACTGAGAAACTGCGAACAAGGGTTATAAGTCCCCATTACAAATGGTGTGTGGCAGCAGTGAAGGTGGCAGTAAGCCCCACCAGCCAACCACGTCTGCCTTGTGAAGGAATCCTGAAGCCTCAAAGGAATCCATGGTGGGTTGAATATGGTGATCATACTTTTTTGTGTATTAAATATGGTTTGGGAGGGCCTAGAGTTATTCACAGTTTTTCCACTGTCATGGGGGTCCTGTGCCTCTAACCCTAGTGAATGTGAAAGGATGACAGTAGTGATTTAAAAATTTTCAACTCTTAGATTTAGATGGAAAGGAGAGTTGTCATCAACATCTGCTAACATTAAAACCCCAAACAATGAACAATCTCTCTCAGAAATCTGATGTATGTATTAAACATTATAGAGGAGAGAACAGAACCCTAAGGGGCATCACTGTTCAACAATCATGTAGTCAAACAGGAGACTTCAAAACCACCTTCTTAACTAATCCTTCCAAAAAGTAGGAAAACCCACTGTAAAAGAGTCCCATCTCAGAGAGGAGCCCAGAAGGATACCATGGTCAATGATTTTAAAAGAAACTAAAAAGCCAGCCAAACCAATAAAAACATACTTCCTGTTTTCTGTTATTAGAGTAGATTAACCACCATGACAACCAATGCTGTCTCCATCATGTAACCAGACCTAAAGCCAGACTGAATCTCATCCAGAGAGCCTGGAGCTCAGATCCCACCATATGCTTCAACATTTTAAGCAAGAATAGGATATTAGAGACTTCTGGACCAATTCATAAAGGTGAAAACTTTCAAATAACCATACCCAAATCATTTAAAGGTTAAAGCCAGCATTGTGAAATGCATTGGAAACCAGTGCAAGTGGTCATACTTTGCACCAGTTGAAGCTGTCTTCCAAAACAATTCTGCATATAGTGAATTATATTCCTATTTCTTTCAGAGATAGTGCTGAATCCAGAAGTCTTCCTAAGCTATGGATTTGGGGGAACCTATGGGGAAGCACAGTCTTATTCAATAACAATTGAATCCATCCATCAAGATCAGCAGATTTCTATACATATAATCCTTCCATCTTAACTGAATTAAGTTCAACTGCTATACCCTTATCCATGCTAAAATTATCTACAAGCACCTACTGAGGAATTCTACAGCCTCCCTGTTCTGCGTAGGCAGAACATGAACCATTGCTGAGTATCATCGATGCACTGGTGAAACTGTAGCCTAAACCTGCCCAAAGACCTCTATTAGGAACAGTGTGTTCATTTATGATCTGAAGTTAGGGGAAAGTGGTGAGGTTGACCAAATTTGCCATCCAATGTAAACAAGTGTAAAGTGATGCAGATTAGAGCAAAAATCCCAACACTGAGTATCTGCTGATCTGAGCTGACAGTGACTGATGAGTAAAACAATTTTTAGTTGTGGTGGATAGCTTGATGAAAACCTTGACCAAGTATGTAGCAGCTGTGAAAAGGGGAAATTCCATGTTGGGAATCATTAGGAAAGGAAAATAAAACTACTGGCATGATAATGTCTTTATACAAATCTCTAGTGCAATCACACTGAGAACACTGTACACAATTCTATTTACTGCACCTCAAAAAAAAAAGTGATATTGTAGAGCTGGAAAAGTGCAGGAAAAAACCCAAATCAGATGGCCAAGTGGTTGGAGCAATTCTCTTAGAGGGAGGTTGCAATGTTTGGTGCTGTTTAACTCAGAAAGAAAAAAAAATGACAAACAGAGACATGAGAGAAGTGCATACAAGTACACACAGCACAGGAAAAGTGAATGGATGGGGAAGAAAATATGCTTTTCCTGTAATACTAGAATCTGGGTTCATCCACTAGACGATAGGAGATTCAGAAGAGGAATATCATCTGACAGGTAGGGGTGTGTGTGTGTGTGTGTGTATCGGGGGGCAGGAATATTAGAAAAGGAAGTATGTTTTCAGGCAGTGCTTACGGAATTTTCTACTGCAAGAAAACCATCAATAAGGGCAACTTTAGAAGAAATTAGAGAAAGCCACAGAAGACAAGGGTATCTATGGCTGCTAGCCAAGATGTCTATATACTGTGCATGTTCCTGAAAACCAGTTGCTGGGGAAAACAATGGGGGAAGTGCTGTCTCACACATGTCTTGCATGTGAGCTCCTCATAAGCATCTGGCTGGCCAATGTGGGAACAGAATGTTTGATGAAATAGGCCTGGTCCAGGATATTCTTAATATCCTTCTTATGTCTACAATTCTCACATGTTCTTGTTTTTTTGAAGATCTCGTTGAGATAGCTCCTTTTCTGAACTATATGGAGAAAATGTGTGACTGATTGAGTAATAGGAACAGATATATTACTAATATGGATTGTAGTATATTTATAACTCTGCCCAAGCAGCGCAAAGGAAATAGATTTAGTAATAAATTAGTAATAAATTTAGTAATAAATTAGTAAACAAAACATAATTTGATATACTAACGATGATCTATACTAAAATGCACCTTTCATCCTGATTATGTTGTCTATTTGTCTTATAACTGTCTTTTAAAAAAAATAATGTGGCTTTGCCCAGGTTCATAGAATCATAGAGTAGGAAGAGATCACAGGGGCCATCCAGTCCAACCCCCTGTTACACAGGAGCACCTATCAAAACATTCCCAACAGATGGCATCCAGCATCTGTTTAAAAGCCTCCAGAGAAGGAGACTCCACCACACTCTGAGGCAGCATATTCCCCTGCCGGACAGCTCTGACCATCAGGAAGCTCTTCCTGAGGTTCAGGTGGAATCTCCTTTCCTGTAGTTTGAATCCATTGCTCCTCGTCCTAGTCTCTGGAGTAGCAGAAAACAAGCCTGCTCTCTCCTCAATATGACATCCCTTCAACTATTTAAACATGGCCATCACGTCCACTCTTAATCTTCTCTTCTGTAGACTAAACATACCCAGCTCCCTAAGACACTCCTCACAGGGAATGGTTTCCAGACTCTTCAACATTTTTTGGTCACTGTCTTCTGGACATGTTCCAGCTTGCCGATATCCTTTTTGAACTGAGGTGCCCAGAACTGGAGAAAGTATTCCAAATGAGGTCTAACCAAAGCAAAACAGAGTGGTACTATTACCTCCCTTGATCTAGACACCATACTCCTATTGATGCAAGCAAGAATTGTACTGGCTTTCTTGGCTGCCGCATCACACTGCTGACTCATGTTTAGCTTGTGGTCTACCAAAACTCCTAGATCCCTTTCACACATACTGTTATCCAGCTACATGTCCTCCATCCTATCATTTTATGCATCAGATGCACCCTTGCCTAGTAAAGACAAATTTAGCTACAAATGTTTGTCTTAATCACCTCTCAATTAGGCTATTGATGCCTCAATCATCTCCCAATTAGACTACTGTATGTTACATGTGGGGCTGCCCTTGAAAAGTATTTAGAAGCTACAGCTCGTGTAAAATGTGGCAAGCAGACTATCAGGTGTGCACCTTCAAGACCACATAATATCAGTTTTAGAAGAACTGGACTAGCTTCCAGTTTGCTTCCAAGACCAATTCAGTACTAAAGAGATGGGGCCAGGGTATCTGAAAGACTACTTCTTCCCATATGAGCCTGCCTGAAATCTAAGATCATTTGATAGAGACTCTGCTGCATATCCCACAATTCTGTGAGGCTAGGTTGATACATGTGACTAGACACATGTGACAAAGCTTATTGTGTATCAGCACCTCAACTGTGGAAATCCCTTCTGAGAGATGTCAGACTGGCTTCATCTCTTCTTAGTTTCCAGCAGTCAGTGCAGCCTATGTTGGGTCATTGTCAAAGTAGTAGCTATGTTAGCCTCTTGCAGCATAAAAACGAAGAAAAGAGAGGGAGAAAAAAGAGAACGTAGTACCATCTTTCAGGCTAGCTGGTTTTTATTTTAGCACTAATTTTTGTGGCTATAAACCCACTTTTTCAGATGCAAGTAAAGAAAGATTACTCTGTGCTGCATCTGAAGAAGTGGGTTCATGTCCACATTCCGTTTTTTCCTTCCCTCCCTCTCTTCTTTTTATGTTGGATCATGTAGCCTTTGGTTTGTAAAATTAGGGGTGTCTCCTCTGCCTTTTTTTAAAAACTGTTTGCCTGGCTTTAGAATTATTTTTAAAGAAATGTTTGGGCTGTTTTAATTCTTTCTTACTTATTTAAGGTTTTTGAGTGTTTTATCAATTTCGTATTGCTTTGGGAGCTTTGATGGGTCAAGAGAAATAAGTGAATGCTATCAATCAACCAACCAACCAACCAACCAACCAACCAACCAACCAACCAATCACTCAGACTGAAGAATCAGATATACTAAGGGAAATCCTTGTAGAACCATTCACACTTGTGGATGTTTATTCTCAAATAAAATCATCTTACAAAGCATAGGAAGTGACATTAAAGTTCTGCATTCTAATTGCAGTATTCATGACCTTAACTGATATTGTTAAGGTGTTTCCTAGTGAGGCAAGAATTATAGTTTTATGAAAAGGCTCTTGTTTTAAATTTCTAGTGGTATGAGTAAAGAAGAATCTATACAAGCCACAATGTGTGCATGCCTAATCCACAGTGTGTGTATGCAGCCTATTCATTCCCATATTTTCCCTGAGTCCTGTTCTTGAATACCTCTTTCTTCCCATCTCTTCTTATTCTTTCCTTTAAAATCATGACAGAGTAGAATCATCCCTCCACATTCACTAGAGCACAGGACCCCCATGAAGCTGGTAAAACCATGAATAACTCTAGCCCTCCCAAACCATATTTAACATACAAAAAGAGTATGATCACCATATTCAATCCACCATCAATTCCTTTGAGGCATCAGGGTTGCTTCACAAGGCAGAAGTGGCTGGCTGGTGAGGTTTACTGCCACCTCCACTCTGCCCCACGCCATTTCTAACAGGGATTTAATAGGGACTTACAGGCCTCATTCACAGTTTCTCAGTCTCACGAAGCTTGCAGTCCCTACTAAAAATGGCATAGGGAGGCAGTAGAGGAGACAGGAAATAAGCTGTGAATAAGCAAACCCACAAAAGTGAAACCTGCAAATGTGGAGGGCTGATTGTACATGGCTTGCACAACTACTTCTGTGCTAATGGCAAATCATCATGCTTCCTTCCCTACTGCATCTGAATCAGTATCCCAATTTGCAGTGTGTGCATGCAGTTGGTCCCAAGTGAGCCTCTGTAAGTCCTTCATGCTCCCTATAGTAGATGAGTTCCGCTTTTCAACCATTTCTACTTTCTGACAGTGCTCTGGTCCCTAACCTGTCAGATAAGCAGAGGAAGCATGTACCTCCAAACCAATATTTTGTCCTGATCATGTATGTTTGAATCTTGGTGTACAAATTTGTTCATAGCTTTTTCTGTTTTTGGGCAGATACATCAAATGTATAAAGTTGCCCATGGTTTGGCTTCACCTAGGTTATGTTCCATTTTAGACAACTAGCAAGATGAGATTCTCAGTCCTATCCATCCTTCCTAGGAAAGAACGTTAGAAGCTGCTGATGACGTCTTGGTCAACAACTCCACATTATAAACCTCTTTGTATCTGTCTAGGAGAGCATGTTGTGGGGTGTGTGGAATATACCATCTACAAAACCCAGATTGGGATTTTTCTCTGTTGGTTTCAATGATAACTCTTTTAAAAAGACCAATTTTATAAGTATGGAGTGGGTAAGTTAACTAAATAAGGCTGTAAATTTGGACAGAGTTCTAATATCTTTTTAGCATTTATCATTTTTCTTCCTTGGAAAACTGTAAGAGACAGCTATTTGGGTTTGTCTGGGGAAAGAAGATACAAGAATTTGCAACACTTCTACTATCCTCAGATCTTGTAGAGAACCTTTTGCAAAGACTCTAAATGGGATGAGAGACACCTCAAAAGTTCTGAAACCTTGCATGACATTATCCAAAAATGCACTCAGAAGTAAGCAGAATTAAATTGTGTGTGCAGTTTCATCATTAATTCTGAGTGAATGGAACAATTACTTTATTTAATGATAAAGATTAAGGACACTGTTGGATTGCACCAATCTCCTACCTAGTTCAGAATCCTGTTTCCTACAGTAGTCAATGACATGCCTGACTTCTGTCATTATAATTCACTAACAGGATGCCAGCCATGATGTTTTTCAGCTGAGTCAGTTCAAGCATTATTCGTTGTAAATATATATATATATCATGCAATGGACATATATTCTTGAAAAAGCTTGGAAGAGCCATTTCCCACATTTACTTTTGTTAAAGTCAAACTGATTCTTACATTCCCAGTGCTTCATGAGGAATTTTTCTTGGTTGTGACAGCTGTTACTTTGGCATGATAAGAAGGATAAGTCTCCAAGATGAGCTTTGCATCCTACAAAATGTTCCCCACAGGAAAACATACGATGAAAAATTAGCTTGTAATGAGTTTGCCTCTTAAAAAAAAAAGGAAATACAAGAATTGTGCTAGAATTTAAATATACTACATATCTTGCCTACCCAGAGCAGTAACGAACATGAATAGAATATATGCCAACAAATTAAGCATATTTAAATCCAATTCACTTCAATAGCAGAACATCCTCTCTTACAGTTTTCCAAGGAAGAAAAATGATAAATGCTAAAAAGATATTAGAACTCTGTCCAAATTTACAGCCTTATTTAGTTAGAGTCTCTCAGTTTCCAGCTGTGGATATTTCTCTAACAAAGGAATATTTTGGAGGCCATTTCCCTCCAAAAGATTGAGATCTTCTCACAAAATAATTGAGAAACTTGAGGATTATAGTAATTGTGATTGGATATTGGACAATTACTCCCCGAAATACAAACCAGCAAGAGAGGCAGAAACAGCATGAATACCTAATCTGGATCTGATTTTAGATTTTATTTTTTAAAAATGTTTAAAAGTACAACCAGTTTGTTTTCAAATCAGTGGGATTTTAAAACTTATCCACTGAACCTGGATCATAACAGTTTCTGAAACAGCAGCACTGAAGATAGACATTTACTGCAAGCTGCATGGTGTTTCACTGTGTAAGGATTTTTAAGCGGAAATTCAAAAAAGTTTCAGCCCTCCTGTAAAGCAGTTAAATTAATAATTTGCAAGACTATCCTAGCCTTGTCTCTCAGTCACAGCTCTCTCTTTCTTCCTCATTCAACTCAAATACTTACTCATTTTCTATCATTCACCAGAGGGATGATGGTATTTGCCCTGCCATATTCCAAAACATGTTTTAAAATCACATGAAGTAAGACCTGTATTAGAAATAACTATTTTTTACTGGCTAGCAGAAGGTTGACTGATGCCTTTTGTTCTTGTGTACTTCAAAGTCATTTCCAACCTATGGAGACCATAAGGTATCACGGGGCTTTCTTGGTAAGTTTTGTTCAGCGGCAGGGGCTTTGCCTTCCTCTGAGGCTAAGAGACTTTCACTTGCCTAAAGTTACTCAGTGGGTTTCTATGGCTGAGCAGGAATTCACACCCTGGTCTCCAAAGCTGTAGTCCAATGCTCAAACCACTGCACCACGTTTGCTCTGAGTGGTGCCAAATCACAGCTAAACTAACATGGCTACCTCTCATATTTACCCCCTAGACTGTCAATGCAATACAGGGGGAAGTGAGAGTCTGGCTGAGGCACTGGGAATGGCTGCCTAGGATACTGCTTTCCTCCCTCGTAAAGGAAGAAGAGTGTAATCCGATGCCCATTTCCTTTGGATACTAGAGGGCTTACATTTGAATTAACATGTATAGGAATTCAGGATCTTATCAACCATAAATCTGGCTTGGCTACAAGTCAGACATCGAATCTCAAATTATAACCAGAGACAAGTACAGTTCCCAACACATCCAGATATATTTGCCTAGAAATACTGATCTTCAGTTAAAGACCTATGCCACTGAGGTTCTCTAAATCATTACGTTTCACAGAGAAAGTTAGCAAATGGTAGCTTTTCCAAGTTTTATCCACTTGCTGCACAGTTAAAATAAATACCTATCTTGTTACAATCCTTAGACCTCACATTTACATAACACACAGCTCACATAGCTATGCTCTGGCTTCCAGTCAGTGCTTAAAACTTTCTGCCATTTCACAAAGGCCACACTTCAAACAGAACAGTCACAATTTTATATTTCAAAGCACTTGAGGATGAACAATAGCAAGCTGCCAGCTAATTTAGGCAACCAAGTTACAAATGACATTACATATTTGGTAATAGCCTCAAGGCCTTTAGAAGTTTTCCAATTACCGAGTTGAGAGAGCTGATTTTCTCCTCAAACAAATCCACATCTATGAAATTTGTGCTATGTGCTAGCAATAGCCTTTTGTTTCTTTCATTCAGAGTGGAAGACAGGAACAGGCCTGTATCTTCTAGAGTCAATAAGAATTTCATTTAGGCATCAGCAACATAAGAACTGCCTCTAAAATTTTAACCTAATAATTAAACAACTGGCCTTTTGTTCATTTACTAATCCCACAACTTTCAGTACTGGAACTCTATAATGCTCTATGCTGCACTGCAACAAACTGGACACCAAAATTATGGGATAAATGTGGGTGGCTGCAACCTTATTACATAACAAATGAGCATAAATCAAAGTACTTGTCAACCAATGGTTGGAAGGGAGGAGAATATGAAGCAATAGGTAACTCAGAACAATGCCTGTACAAGTAGAGCAGGAAGCAATTAAGGCAATGGTTGCTAAGAGCTGCTAATCTGAGGTGAGATCAGAATGGTCCAGTAGAAGTGAGACAAAACTGCAAATGCCCAAACTCATACATTAGACCCCATCTACTGATTGCTCCCCGTTCTCCTAGGCTTCTCCTTCCCAAATCTGAATAGTGATCATCATTCTCCTCCTTTTCCTTTATGCCTACCATTTGTGACACAGTGGCTGCCAAACCACTACAAAACACACCACGGAGCAATAAAACTATTAAGCATGAATAGAGCCTGAGAAGCTCCACATAAAGTAGGTGAAATCCCATGGAAAGAAAATAATGTGCTACCATAACACAAAAAATTATTCCCAGACCCTGAGGGCCACCAGCCTGAGCTTGGGAAATCACATAGGATGCATGACCGAATACAGGGAGGGTGGTTCACGCTGAAAGCCCTGTAAAAATGGCTGACCAGGAAGCCAGCAGACCAGTATATAGGCCTGCTGGAATCCCATCAAGACTCGCGAGACTTGTGGTTTCTCAAGACTTCACATGAGATTTTCACTGAGATAACATGCTGAAATCACATTATGGCTCTGATTCACAGCCATGCCGAGACTTCCTCTCAGGCCTCCAATCCAGTAGCCACTCAACCAAGCCTGGGGGTAGAGATGCCTGCCTCCAAATCATCCCAACTTGCCCCTCCCTTCTGTGAGTGTGTCTGGGGTGAAATTTTCGTGTATTCAGAGCTTAGAGAAATTGTTGTTGTTGCAACTCCTGGGATCACTATGACCTACTTGGTTCTATGAGAGGAATTTAGTACTGAAAATATAAAGAGGCAAGTCTATACACACTCATTGTCGTATATGCATACACAGAGAGACAGGTCAATACACAGGCATACATATCTATCCCAGCAATAGCTAAGGGTATTATTTTAGACAAATGAGCCCTGTGTGAATTATAATCATTCCTTAGCCTGCTACAAAACTGTGGGAAACAAATGACCTCTAAGCTGTAGTGCCACGTATAACTTCAGAAGTAAAGGAAGGGACTAGAGGAGAGGAGAGTCCAGGCAGTGCTGCCGCAGGATGAGCAGAATCTTACTAAGCAATCTCCAGGCACAACAGAAACACATTGCTCATGCCATTGGACTGCATAATGCAGGCTAGCCAGGAATAAAATTACATTGATGGCTTATGAGAATACAAAGCACCCTATTCTAACATTTCATCTGAAACTGTTCTCTTAAAGACTAGCCAGTTATGACAGCCCAAATGTCAGTACTGAGAAAAACACACATTCCCATTCCAGCTTGCAAGTACAAAATACAGATATGCCACATAAACATCTTGTTAAGAGCTGAGATCATAAATTAAATCATACCAAAAAAACAAAAAAACAAAAAAAAACAACGCAACAAATTGCTGAAAAGCATGACATTTCCTACAAATATGCAATAAGGTAATTTTTGCCTGTTTCTTGTTTGCCTGTTTATTAACAGAGGATCATTTAAATTATCATTTAATTGTTGCAAGATAACTCAGTGCTTGCTTGCAAGGCATATGATTCTGTCACATGAGCTATTTAAAGATCACTTTAAAGCCTCACTGCTTTCAATAGATGAATTAAATGTGTGCACTGAGTGTAGCAAGGCATGTCTGAAATTATTATTAATAGCATGTAAAAAGATTTAGCTTTGGTTGAATAGTGTCCAAGGTTTGTTTGCTTTTAATGTAAATCACATAGTACCTCTGAACTATAGTCCAAATCATTTTTATTTATTTGTTTGTTTGCAGAATTTATATACAAGTGCTCAAATCCAATCAGCCAAGAGGGGGAGGAGAAAGATACGCATCTCTGATTCTGAGAGCTGAAGGAAAGGACAAGAAGATACAAGATCTGACAGAGTCCATTCACACGCAACAGTTCAGTGGGCTTCTATCTACATAAATTTCTATACTATACTATGGTATTTATTTAAAAGATTTATAAGTCAGCTTCCAATCTACAACATTGTCCCAAGATAGTGCAGAAAATTCACTAAATCAATTAAAAAGTCAAATAAATATTAAAATAATAAGAAAATAATAAAAAGAATGTTAAAATATGCCAAATAAAAGCACAAAGAAGTCCACAAAAATTCTGGGTATGTAGCCTTTGAACAATTAAGTGAATGAGTGGGAACCTCTCATTCAACCCAGTTCAAAAGATCTAAATCATGAGACAAATATTTTAGAAAACTTCAGCAATCAATATTACACGCTTGATACATTCTAATATACAAAATCTAACAAACAACTTGCAGCTGCCCAGTGCCGGCAAAAAAAAACCATTCCACAGGGGAGGATACTCAGTGGTTAAGGAGGTTTAGATAACTACAATATCCAGCTTCCTCAAGAAGCATTCTTCACAGGGTTAGCTGGCAGCATTTGTCTGAAGCTGTGTATTCAGTCATGGGAATGACTGTGTTCATATTTATGAAGAATGTTCTTTCAAGAACCCAGACATTTAGACACTCACAGATCTAAAGTGCTTCTGCATGAGTCTTCTTTCTTTTACTGGGACTTTTTTCTCCTTACCACTGTATTTGATAATCCTAAATAAATTTATTTATTTTACAGTGGACCTTCTCTATTTGTGGGGGTTCCATTCCAGGAACTTCCATTTATAGTAAAAAATGTGAACGCTCATGTCCTATAATATTAAACAGTGCCAACATGCATGTGAACCTTTCAGTGCTTCTGTATTCAAGCTGCCACCATTTTAGGTATAGGACGCAACACTACACATTAGCTGGAAGTGGAGGCTGCCAATATGGAGGGTCCACTCTATTTATATCCTACTTTTCCCCTGGCATAAGACTCAAAGTAGCAGCAGTTTATCACTGAGAACTTTTCACTATAAAATGTGAAGATGCTTCCAGTTTCAAAGTGTCAGGGGGTGTGCATTAAGAGTAAATGTACATTCTTGATTCTGCTGCACATTCTTTATTCAAGAATTCTGAATAATTTTAGTGGGAATGATAACATCATGCACCTTTTAAAAAATAACTAACAGTTTTGCAAGGGAGAAGGACAAAAGCAGATCTGGAGCAGTAAAGCATGTAGCTGCAGAGTGTAGAGACATATACTAGATACTATAGTGGGCACACAAAATAGAGTGAAGACAAACAGCAGGCCTCAAATACATTGGCAAAGTGAGCTAGGTAGTTGCTTTTTGTAGATTCAGCCCTCAAAATATAAGAATAGTTAGTGGGGTAGACCTTTTCTGGAATGCAATCACACTAAGACTGTCTGTTTATCTGTTAATGCTTCTCATAGGAAAATCATTAAGATATGAAAAATAAGTGAAAAACTACAACCAAGTGTTGCAGAAATCAGAGATAGAGACCCACGGAATATGGAAAGCATTTATTAAGCTGGCTGGTCTCGGTGGAATAGCTTCCAAAGACCGAGAGCCCCGCCTCTTTAAGTTCACAACAATTTATACATTTTCCAGTACAGTGTCATCACATGTTCAAGAAAAGAAACAGATATGCTGTATATCTCACTACAATAGACCATTCTCTTGCTGCACAGAAATGTTGCAAATCAACCAGAAGCGAGCCGACATTCTATTCTACCTCGCATTCCATCTTAACAATGTTTCATCTTCAGTTCCTCGCAAACACAGAGAGAAATACAGTAGAGTCTCGATTATCCGTTCTTCGGTCATCCGACATTCCAGATTATCCGACGTTGCGGCTGCTTGGGGGCATGGCTGTAGGCATTTCCACGCCCCCAGACATGCCCAGACACGCCCCAAACATGGCAGCCGCTACGGGCCTCCGGATTATCCAACATTTTCGGCTATCCGACTATCAGCCCGCCCGTTTATGTCGGATAATCGAGACTCCACTTGTTTTCTCCCACACAAGGTGGAGAACCAGAGAGCTATGCTTGCTCCTGCCTCTTTGAACCCAACTAAGTTGCCTCCTCTCCAAGAGAAGGTTGAGAGAAATGTGAGAAGACAGTCAGTCTTGGACAGAAGGAACAGTAGCCCAGCTTAGAGCAGTCAAAGGATAGTCTAGGAAACCTAAGGAAGTCTCTCTGTCTCTCTCTACTCCCATATAAAAAACGCAAGCATCTTCAGTACAAGCTGAGTAACACCTCTCTCATCTTCTACAGAAAATGTTCAATGAGTTCAGAAATCAATAGGAAAAAAAATGGTTCCTCCAGGAAAACAAGGCCCAAATGAGATCCCTATAGAATAGGAGTAAGCAACAGCAGTGGGTCCAGGGGCTAATTTTATGATTCTGGTATCCTAAGCATGCTGCACAAACTATGAACAAATAATAACAACAGCAAAGTGAGTAGCCAGTAGTCCACTTCTAGTTTGGAAAAAAACCCAGTATTTCGTTTTAAATAATGCAAAGGGAGGCTGCAGTCTATTTGAAGGTGAACTGCTTCTTCTGGTCTCTTACAGGAGAGAAAAGTCACCCTTTGGGGAGCCAAAAAAAGGCAGTTCAAAGAGCCTACAGCGGTCAAGAGCTGTAAAAACAGTTTTGGTGGGCTGTATTTTTCTCTCTTTTGCTTTAGAATTTAGGGATGGATTAGTAGGTATCACCAAACTCTATAAATGGCTACAGAAGTAATGGGTCCATTGTTGAAGTGTATAGTATGTCAAAGTATGCAGCATAGCTTTCATTGAGGTGATAAAAAACCTGAAACTAAGCCTAGGTATGGCTAGGGGCCAAGGCAAGAAGAGTATGCTTGAGAGAAAAAGAAAACACAGATATAACTTTGGAAGAACTAAAGAATTAAAAATAAAGTCTGAAAGGCCTAAAAGCAAGACTCTAAATGGTTTTTGGAAGCGGTAAAGGCTGTTTGAATGGATTGGGTTAAAAAAAAAAGTTAGATTACTGATTTATTAAGACAGCTGAGGTAAAGAATTATTAATATACCAGCATGATGTAAAAATCATTTGATCCACTTTAATGTCCCTCACACCAAAGGAATGGGGGAGGAATGAGGAATTTTCTCTCTTTTTTAAGGAGAAATTGAGGGAGCAATAAATGTTATTATCGCAAAGAATGATGAAAACCTAAAGCTTAGATCAGTATATTATATGATATCCTTCCCAACCGAGGAATTCTATTTTAAATGACATATGATAATTCCTGAATATCAAACTACACTATGATATTTTTGGAAAATAAAGCTGTGTAGTTTAAGCAATTCCCTTGTGATCCAAATGAGCAGAGAGAGAAATAACTGCTGAAAAGGAACAAACAATAATTACATACAAGCTAAAAAAGAAACTGCCAGCACACAAACTAAACAGGAAAAGGGGATAAATGCCTTAACTTCAGAAAGCAGAACAATAGGGCAGCTGAGTGTTTCCTTCTTTGGATAATAAATTTCTCTCTCTCTCTCTCTCTGTCTCAAGCTGTAGAATACCCATGCCATTTTTAGTATTTACATACTATATAACCCATTTTTAAAATAATTATGTGTACAGTATGTAACTCATACAAACTGACACACATGGTCATACTCCCTGTGACCTGTTTAAAGGCCCACGGAGAAAAATTATTTGAGAATGCAATTTGAAGCTAGAGAAAACTAAGTTATGTATTCCCAACAGCTAGATATCTTTCAGAAATAAGTCTTTCAGAAATATTGACATTAATGCATGAAAGTCATCAAGGCTGTGTCTCCTTCTTCTGCATTTAAGATAGACTTGTTGCTATATGTAGACATACAAATCATCTGTACAAGACAGTTTAGAATTTAATACTGTGAATATTCTAGAATATGAACTGAATATGGACATTGGAATTATTGAGGATAAAATCTGGAATGGACCAGTGAAAAGGAAATAGCCTCTAAATTTGGGGTGAAAGTTTAACAATAATTCTGTTAAGTACTAGGGGATAAGGATCAGTGCAGGTCTTAGTCAAGCTAAATCATGAGCCTTTACATGTTTAAATTAAAGCAGATTTATGTCATTAAAAAAATTGAAATGGTCAAGGTCTACAAGATCTATCACAAGAAACAGCTGTTTCTTAACTTTAGCATTTCCTTTTTTCTGCCACAAAATGTTTACTTAAAACCTTGGAAATTACAGATGCTTTTATTTGAGCAAGTAAGAAGGCATATGTAAAAACTAACATATTAACCCAATGGATTAGCAGTAGTTTTAACATTTACTATAAGGCTACTTGGATAAGTTAGTCCAACAGATCCTTCTGAGATCTTTGAAACACACAAGCTAAGGGCAATTATTGTTTAAAAAATTATAATAGAGTCCTTTAATACCTTTCAGATTAACTAAGTAATTACTACGTGGATAGCGCAGGTAGGTCTGACTGGTTCAAAAAAGGCTATGGTTGGTACATATCACCTTTAGCTTCAGGGGAGTGCAATACCACCTAGAAGAAGTTGTATAGTTGACACAATTCCTAATAAACACCAGAAGCTTTATCTTATCCAGATTAAGTTTCAATTTGTTCACCTCCATCTACAATTTAATTACTCCCAGATAGTGGGTTGTCATCTCTATTGCATCTCTACAATCAGATGCTAGAAATGAGACTGGAGTTAAGTGTTATCTGTATACCAGTAATTCTTCAGCCCAGAGCTTCAGCTGACCACTCAGAGCTTTTTCATATAGATGTTGAAACTTATATACATATAATATAAAAAAGAATAACTGAAGCACTGGATTGCTGAAACGTCATATGGTAGAAGAGTACTTCCCAAGCACTACAGTCTAAGCGCAACTTTACAGGAAAGAGCAGGACCGCTGACCTATACAGTTCACTAGCTCAGTCTTTCTGGGTCACTCTGAATGCTGAAGCTGACAAAAGACGCTGAGAACTGCAGAAGAATCAACAGAATCACACCCCACTGAATATCTTGTGGTGCAAGTCAGATGTTAGGATCTGTAAGGAAAAAGTGCCTCAGGCACTTCATATGACCTATTGATTATGTATTAGCTTAGTTCAGCTACAGCAAACTATGGTTTGGCTTTACATTAATAGGCTTCAAGCTCACTGCTTTCCCTCCTTGCTTTCTACTTGTACTCTTTCTCAATTTTGTTTTGTAGCAAACCATAGTTTGCCATTAACTCTAAATCATGCCATCTACAATTTTTGCAAAGCAGCATTGGAAACCATGATTTGCATAGTTCAGATGCAATAATAAATCTTTGGCACAAAGATTTCACTATGTAGTGGGGCAGGGAGAAGGAAAATTGGAAGAAAGGAAGACATGCGCTTAAGGCTTGCTGATATAACACCAAATCACTGTCTGGTTTTAATTATACTGTATTAAACCTTAGTGACTGCACTGGGAAATGAAGAAATCAGGAAAAGAATTTGTTACATTGTATTGCTTTTTATCTCAACATTCGCCTAACAATTATATTTATACTTATCTTGCTGAAGAAAAAAAGATGTGAGATCAGCAAAAGGCAAAGGCTTCTCTTTTTATTTAGAACCCAATAATCCTTCTGTAAATTATCCAAATTCAACAAAGTGACAGCCTGCTACATAGATTAAGTAAGATATTTGATGCAGCTTACTGTAATAGCAATTTGGTATATAATATGGGCTCTGTTGCTGAGGTCAGCACAAACTGATTTTAAAAGAGAGTGTAAACGTGACTGATCCTACATTCCTACCTTACTTGAATCTCTGTGCTGAAGTTGAAAAAAACCCCGAGTAGGGCCACAATCTCTCCCTGAGTTTATAACTTGTTTTACAAAACGGTAAATTAATGATTTGCTATTCTACATACATTTTGAAGGGTAACAGGAACTTTAGAAAAACAGTATTGAGTATATTTATTCCTTCAGTGATATCTGTAGCAGGGAAGAAAACATTTATAATTTTATCAATGGGCTGTTACAAATCTACGGTACTCCTAACAATCATATAAACTGGGACTTCAGATTACAGACTCTGGAAAACGTAGCAGAATAGATTACAACTGATAGACGTGCAGTCTTTTAAAATGTCCAAAATATGGTCAGGATTTAATTTATATTATAGCTATATTATATTATATTACAGTTATTTTCCTGCAGTATTCTTTAACTTTACCTTTGTTCTAAATCACTTCAAATAATGGTGCCTGCAATTTCCTTCCTGAATAGATGCATGAAAATAGATTACTATGCACATTTCAAGTAATAAACAAACTTTTTAAGACTACTTCATATAAGATGTCTTTTCTACAAGGGGATAAATGAGAACAAAGAATAGATATGTGCTCAATAAAGTTTGAAGATTACACATTATGGCTGGCATCCTGTTAGTGACATACACACACATAAGTCAAGCTATACATGTGAGGTGAATTATTTGCCATGATGCAACAGATGAATTCTGTTGACAGTGGCAGAAGCACAGCTGCACATAATACAACAGCAGCCTGTGACTGATACATGCTGCACAATATTGCTATTCTACATGGGGGTCGTATAATGCTGGCACAGTGTATCTTCTCATGTCAATGTTCACACTATAGTGAGCAAATGTTGGATTGCAGCCTATATTTGATTGTGGGTACCTATGTTTGGAACCAGTTGCAATGCATGTATGTGATTACATGTGAAAATGTAGGGCAGTCTCAGACTTATAAGGAAAAGACTACATGTGAAGCGTGTACAAGTTTCCAATCATGGGGCTGTGGAAAGTTCACCACCATGCTCTTCCACCTAGCACTTCCTCACTAACAAAGAAGGTAAGAGAAGGAACCATACCAAGTTGCAACACCTCTTGAGTAAAATCATACTGATGATATCAGAAGGAAATTTGCAGAAGATTCTAAAACTCAAGGTGGAAGACAGTTCTAGGGCTTGAGTTTATCCAGCATTAACAAGCCTTAATAGTCTAGTTCAGCTCAGACATAACAAACGGAAATGTCTTTAAATTATCCTTCCCCTGAGACATGATTTCATAAGAGAACAAACTCTATATGCGTACAAAGAAATTTCCAGTATAAACATGTGGTGGACTCTAAAAGCTGCAGTCGAGGTTAGGATAGGGATATGCCAAATGCTGAATGCAAGATAAAATTTCAAAGTGGGCTGATTTCTTTCTAATTCACAGCATGTACTTGGAAGACTTAAGAACACATGTGAGATGCTTTCCAGCTAGGGCATAATCCGCTCTATTACATTTCCTGCTACAAGAAATGTCTGAGCTATAGAAGCTGCCAGTCAAATTCTCTGATTATCAGCAGTCTCAGACCTTTAGTTGTCTATACACCCCACCAATGTTCTTTGGAATTAGGCACAAATTGCTCCTGGGAAATCTGATTACAATTGTCTAGTACCAGTAGAAGCACAGCACACTCAGATTCTTGGCATGATGAAGGAAATGTCAATTTACACCTTGCTCTTTTACAGACAAAGACCTAGACTCCACATTTGATATTTTAGGATTATCATGAGAAACAAGGCCAACACCCCCAAAACTGGCACTTACATTTCAAAGGTAAAGCAACAGCCAGGCAATTTTATCTTTTGAGGTAAATCCCCAAATGTGCTTTCTGATGAGGTTTAACAATAATTATTTTAAAATGAAAACATTCATATTTTCATTCTAGATTCTCAGGGCAGATGTGTGATAATGCAGATTTAGCTGTGCAAATATTAAGAAATCCCTGTACATGTGCCTAGGATCCCTGGCACAATGAAGAAAGCCAAACATGGTCTTTAAAGACACTGGTCTATTGGTTAAACATGCCCATTGAGTGCAATGTTTGTACAACCCTAGCATATACACATCAATCATGTTTGATATCTAACACACTAAGGTACTCTCAGTATTACACTGAAATCTGCATCAATCACCGATTTCTGTCAACATGATAACTTTTCCATCATACATTGGTCAATAAGATAAATTCCATGTTACCTAACACAGGAACAGGAAGAAGGAGAGAGTTTATTACTATTATTACTATTTGATTTTCCCATTTTATTTATAGTGAAACATTCATTTTTCACATCATATTAGGGTGGAATGCCTGTCATCATTACCCTATGTTGAACTATACTGAAGCATATATTACCAGCTTTCCTTCCATATTTTCTTGAAGGATCCAGTAATACAGACACATCTACAGAAAAGCAAGGCTAACATTATTGCTACGCTTTAGCTCTAAGCTGTTTAAGGCAATTGATTCAGCAAAACCACAGATACATTTTAAAGAATGTAAATAATTTGTTCAACAGATTTTTATTAGACCAAGTATAGAGTGCAATCCTGCAAGGAAACAAAGGAAGATTGATATTGTAATGTTTAGACTATGAATCATAAAAGCTTAGTTCTTTCTGGGAGTGGGGCAGGTGTCAATAACTACTTTGAACTAAAAGAGTTAATATCAGGCAAACAGTGTCAGTGGCAAGCTAACTCCATAACTGGAAAAACAATTTGACATTAATTCGTCTTTTTTCCCTGGTCAAGTGTTGTAGAAGCTCTTCATTTCATTGCCAGTAAAATCTGTAAATCTGGAGTTATTATGTTCCCAGACACGAGAATGAAAAATTTCACTAATTTTCCCCTGCTTGTGAGAATACAGTACAAGGGTTTCTTGATATTTTCACAGCAATATACACAATTCAGGACATCAATGGGCAGAAAATGTTTTTGGAAAGAAAATATATTTTGCACAAGGTACACTAATTTCTGCAGGAGAATGTTGCTTATTTCACAGAAAACACATGTAGGATATACAGGGTATCTGCACAGCTGGCATAAATCTTATGCAACTTGAGCAACTGTATGCAAACTGTACAAATACAAGGGTACAGAAAAAACAAGTGGGATGTTACATGCATTGTCTGTGCAAAATAAAAGTGTTTTTGCACAGGAATCAGTGTTGCCTTGGGTCCCATTATTGGGAGAAAGGTGGGATATAAAGGAATAAAATAACTATAGTGGTAATAGTTTGCTGAGACTGTAAATCAAAGGAAGGCAGTTTAACTCTTTTTCTTTACCATGATCTTGGTATCTATGTGTCAAATATTAGCCTAAAAGGGAAAGCTCCTATACGTGTTTATAGGAGCATGTATTTCTAAACTAACAGCTGATAGGAAGGGATTTTAGTCTGACCTTTGGTGGAGCAAAAGCACAATCCCAATCAAGGGATCCAAGGATCCCCAAAAAGTTGCCATTCATATCAACAATTTTTTAAAAAAGGTCCCCTAGGAACATTTTTTTAAAACTTCAAGTGAACGTGTTATTTCTCACAACTAACTTGACCCTGATTTTCAGAAGAGTATTCCCACATTTTCTTTTTCACTCTGTATTACTGTATATTAACACACTTAAACACCATTAAAAACACCATTAACTCTCACCCACACAAATATTTGCTCCTCATTAATGGAATTGGTCCTATTATTTAAAACTTTAATCTAGAGGTGGAAACTTGTGGTTTTTCAGATGTTATTTGACTGTAACTTCATGGGCTATACAGACTAGGAGCTGCAGTCAGCAACACTGGGGAGACCACAAATTGCCCACCACAGCTTTACTGGTTGCTCAGATGAAACCTACAGCTGTAATCTCAATTAAATTACAACAGTATTGTCCTTTTGTTTTATTTTTTAAAGTTTCAACAGACCTTTGTGCCAAAACTAAAAGCAACAGAATGGTAAATGTTTCACGGCTGTGGTGACTCTGGGAAAGCTGGAAATCATTCCCTTGCCATGAATTATCACAAATGCTTATTGAGCACAATAAAAAATATTCCCACATTCCCCTTTCTACAGAAGAAAAATTATAAAGATGAGCAAAAGAGAGCAGCAACTGAAAGTGAAGAAAGATCCATTATTCCATAAACTGGCATCTAGCCCAAAGGAAGCTGAAATGACTGCTCCACTGTGAACTATTCTTTGCAGAGGCAGTTATTTCTGAAAGAACTTAAGTTGCCCTAGATAGCTTTGACAGATGACAGGAAACTAAATCCAAATGAGATGCCAGTTACAAAGAGATAAACACGAGAACCACTGTTGAGCCATTTTCGGACTCTCCATTCAGACACAGCAAGATCCTAGGAGATGAAATTGGCAGCAGGAATAGGAAGGTGGCAGGATGAACTAGGAAGGCCTCTCAAAGATCTGAAACCCAATTCGAAAATGCTGGACTCTTGCCTATGAAAGCCCATGCCACACTGAGATAGTTAGTCTTTAAGATGCCAAAGAGTATTTCATCCCAAGAAAGAAGAGGCTTGTATCACTTCCTCCTGTCATAAAAATGACTCCAGTATCTCCTCTTTCAGCAGTATAAAACTTGAGCTTCCTCTTATACTATCAGACATCGCAGGAAAGGAACAGATTGACTACAGGAGCACTTCACTCTGTCACTTTGTACTTCATCATATGCAGCTTGAAATTATGTTGGAAATTCATTAGTAGACTGCTACTATGGTAGAAATTATTTCAGACTGAGAACATTCATACAGAATACTATCCACAGGCAGTCACCAACACACAAGTCAAAGATATTACAAAGAGTTTACTGTCTTACTCAGCATCACCATAAATATAATAAACAAGGAAGACAGCCTCAGTTTGTTTCCACTCTTTCAGCACTCTCACACTTCCTCAGAACTGCTCACTTATCTTTTGTTCTCACTCTTTCATCTAATCCCAACACACACTTTGAAAAACGAAGACTGAGATCCAAAGCATCATGTAACTTGTCCAGTATTGTGTGCTCCTTGGAAACCTCTTTTAGAAATGTTTTTGAAAGTGACGAATCTTTCAACTTGCAAAAGCAGTCAGGGAAAGCAAAACAAAGCCAAAAATCCCACTACATGACCTCAAGCTAATGGGCTTGGATAAAATAGTTATTCAGACTGTAGTTATTCAGACTCTGGTCAATGCACATGTATCTGTACACATCATCACTGTCATTGTTACTTACTCTATAACTAAAAGCTTTCAAGGTGACAGTAAAAGTGAAATCCAAAATCCATTTTTTAAAACAGGCAGGCATACAACAATGACTAATAAATTGAAAGCACAAAGATAAAACTATTGCTAATATAATAGCACAGAATTAGGGGAGAGAATAACGATGACTTTGTGTAGTAATGAAAGGGTAACTATGTTTGGAAGAAGGTTGTTCTCTACCTTGGGGTGGGTGTCGTGTGCCTTCAAGTCATTTCCAACTTATGGCCAACCTAAGACTAACCTGTTATGGAGTTTTCTTGGCAAGATTGATTTGTTCAGAGGGGATTTTGCCTTTACCTCCTCTGAGGCTAAGAAAGTATGACTTGCCCAAGGTTATCCAGTAGGTTTCCATGGCCCAGCAGGGATTTAAACCCTGGTCTCCAAAGTCATAGTCCAATGCTCAAACAACTACACCCTACTTATTCTTGGGGCAGGTAGAACTATTATTAAAAAGGACAAGTTTCACATAGCCAGCTAGTGTACCTCAGCACGTGAGGGCACTTGGATCAGGACCTCCAGTAACAATAGCAAGAGCTGGAGAAGAATATAAGAAGCATTCCTTCAGTCTCTCTTTAGCACATCAAGGATTTTTGAAAGAATTCCCACAACATGCACTAGGAGACATGAAACAGTCTCAGCAATCCCTTTTATTGGATTAATCAGTGCTGGAATCAAAATGCAAAATGTCTTGGGACTGCATCTAGAACTTATTTGGAACTGAACACATAATAAGGTTGCTTAACAATGGAGACTTCATTCTAATAGTTGGTAGAAAGAAAGAGCAACTGCAAAAAGTGGAGGAGGGCACATGCCATCTTTGACATACTTACTGGATAGTAGGCCTAAATACACCAAAGGCACCAGACCGTCTGATCTTGGAAGCTAAGCAGGGTCAGTTCTGATTAGTACTTCGATGTGAGACTGGCAATGAATTCCAGGTGCTGCAGGCTATATTTCAGAGGAAGGAACTGACAAAACCACCTCTGAGTAGTTCTTGCCTAAGAAAACCCCATGAAATTCGTGGAGCTGCCATAAATCATCAAGTGACTTGAAGGCATATATATACACACAGAAGCCTCACTGAATGAAGTTAGGTTTATGTCTAAGTAAATATACATAGATCCCTCTCTCAAAGTATACTGAAGTAGTAACAGTAGCAGTAATAGTAGAAGTTTCTTTTCCACTAAGGCAATAACTTATCAATACAGGTGACCCAGCTTAGCTGTTCAAAACATGTTTGAAATGTATTTAATCACATGCCATAGAGTTGGCATGGAGGTTAACATGTATGGACTGGGACACTCCTGCTTCACATCTCTCCCCTGACCTGTGAACTCACTGGACAACCTTCAGCGGCCTCTATCTCTTAGGCTTAGTTCCCATCTCAAATGGTGGCAGTTACATTTACTGACATACAATGTATGACACCTGTGGATTTAACACATTGAAAAGCATATGTATGTGTATGAAACTACAAAGCATTATTGTAGCAAGAAAATCCTAATTCAAAGACACTAACAAGGGAAGTCTCCATACTTACTAGTCAATTTCAGCTTCCATTAACTGGAGGAGTGGAGGAGCTGTTAAATAAGTCCTGGAATTAGCACCACATAATGAAGCAGTGAGGGTGGGATATGATGCTTCCCATCAGTGACATCACAGACACTATCCAACAGGTGTCCATTACACTTGCACCAAAAAAAAAAAAAAATGAAGACAGCACTGTAAATCACAATGTCTCTGCTAGCTGGGGAAGGAAATGCATTTCTCCTTGCAATGATGTATTGTTAGTTTCAGTATTAGGTAAGGACCTATTCCTAAAACAAACAGCACTTCCATCAGAGAAAATACAGTAGACATCAAACCATTGTGCTTCATAATCACTACTCTAAATACAATTCTAGTCAAGAAACCAAAATGACTGCAGGCATTAAGAGCATGGATAGACAAATGCTTTAGGAATCTGACAGTTTCTAATTACTGCTTGGGCCCACCCAAATCTTCTTGTTTCTCATCATCTGTACACCTGAAGCACACAAATTCCCAAAGAAAGAGCACAGTGCTGCTGGAGTTCTGCTACCATTTTATGTTCTCCTACAGATGCACCTTGGCTTGAACAGTTTCCATTTTTGTCCAAATGCAGTTATAAAAGCATTATGACGCTACACAGAGCAAATCAACTCAAGTATTCCACTGAAATTCTCTACTGATATGCAAAACAGAACAACATCCCACCTACAGTCAGCTCTCCACATTTGCGGGTTTCACTTTTGTAGATTTGATTATTCACAGATTACTTGCTGTCACCTCTGCTGCTGCCTCAGGCCATTTTTAATAGGGACAGCAAGCTTCGTGAGACTGAGAAACTGCGAACGAGGCTAGTAAGTTCCTATTTAAAATGGTGTGTGACAGCAGTGGAGGGAGCAGTAAGTCCCACCAGCCACCCCCTTCTGCCTTATGAAGGAACCCTGATGCCTCAAATGTGGGTTGAATATGGTGATCATACTTTTTTGTGTGTTAAATATGGTTTGGGAGGGCCTAGAATTATTCATGGCTTTTCCACTTTCATGGGGGTCCCGTGCCCCTAACCCTAATCAATGTGGTGGGATGATTGTACTATGCAGCTAGTGTGGGACCGCCTGAGATGATAAACTTCCAACCTTCCTCTGATGCTAATCCAATTGCTAAATTACCTTTTAATTGCCCAAGAAGTGAAGAATGCTGTGCAAGAAGCACTGTAAGCGCCATTAGTAGCATACATTTTACTCAACACAGCCTTTTAAAAAACACAAACAGAAACAATGAGCAGCCTTTTGTACAAGCAGCTCCTTTAAAGCCAGGGAGATCATCATAACTTGGTTAGGCTGGAACTTTCAAAAGAAAACAAGCAGGGGAACTTTGAAACATACATGAATACATCCTGTTGCATCAGTATCCAAACTGTTTAGCTCTGAGGACTACATGTGATATCCACACATACATAAGTATACACATCCCAGCAATCCTCTTTCCTTATTGGGAGTGAAGAGATGTCTCCCTCTGGTCATTCTGAAGCTGCTGTTTTCCCAGGGATCCCCATTCAGATTGTTCTTTCAAGCAAGTAAGAGCATTCTCTATAAGGAATTCTGGGGAACAAAGCATCAGGAGGCAAAGAACAATCTGTTTGAAACCAGACTGTGGTGGTGATAGTGGTGGGAGAATGTAATGGTATCAGGAAGAGGCCAGAACACCCTAGCAAGACAAACATAAGGATTTAGGGAGTGGTCTGCTGTGGCTCCCAAGCTGGAGACTATTCATTCCTTTCCTAATGCAATCCTTTCTGGGAGGTAATTTCACCACTCTGGGTATGACAATACAAAACTTATTTTTATTGGTGCATTCTTTTTTCATTTAACAAAATAATCCTAAAAATAAGCAAAAAGCAATCATTTATGTCAGTCCACAAAACTAGCCAAACAATATTTATTTCCATTTGGAAAAGTGCCAACTAAAAAGAGGATTTTACACTCTAGTCATCACTGCTTCTTTCTTCTTCTTGTGTGCCTATGTTGTTTCTTCTTTAACTAGTTATATTTTGAATATTACTTTTGGTGCATCTTAAAATTAGCACAGAAGAGTAGTATTAAGATAGAATCAGATGCACTTAACTAAGACAGTATCACTTTATAATACTGCAATGTGTAGCTGAATATTGTCACAGGTTAAAACAAAGAAATCTCCCTGATGCATATAGAAAACCAGGACTATGTGGCACAAGGAAAAGGCTAGACTAGCATCCTGACATGCCATTTATGTGTAGGAAGGACGTTTTGTCACTATATTTTGTTCACATCATTGTAGACAACTGCTGTTCAATTCATTTTGAATGCTGTGGGGAGCTTGCCCTTCTCAGTTCCCTGCTTTGACGGTAAGAATGACAATGCTAATGCGTACCATGGAGAGACTCTGCAGGGCAGGAAACAAAAGAAGAACTCAAGAAAAAAAGATGTGCTTTCTTCCTTTAGCCTGAAGTACATCTCTCTAGCCCCTAAACAGCAGGTCATTCCTGCTCCCCACATGTAGATTTTGTGAAAACATACTGTAGAGCACTTGCAGTGCCCTTTGCAAGACTACAAGGATAAGCTCTATCTTATGCACGGCTCAGGACTCTTTAGATCAAAGCCAGCACTATGAATTATACTCAGGTAATAGAAAAGCAATGCAGAGATTGGGATATTAGTCTGCTCCCAGCATTTAGCACTATTTGCATCCCTCAACTTGATGTCAACATCAGTTTGTAGACTGAGTCTTCTTTGAAAAGCAAAGATTTTATTTCCTGTGGACTATGGGGGCAGGGACAACTTTGCTTCAAGTATTTTAAAAGTCTCAAAATGGACTCCTAAGTTTTCGTGCACATATCCATAATATTCTGTAAATTCTCCCGTTATTCTCTCACACCCGGTTCTTGTCACAGCTTGCTGCTAACTGATATTACATAGCTCAAGTGCAGTGAAGCTTACATTGCTATCCTCTGTTCTCTTGCTCTCCACACAAACTGTAATGTGATGGACAGGCAGCTTTCCGAATTAGCAGGGAAAGGACAAGGTTGAGTGTTTTGTGTGTATGCATGCGTGTGTGTGTTTTGTTTTGTTGGCTATATGCTAAAATATTATCACTCTATGAGGAAATGTGCCCCTATGAAGGTCCAAAATTAAAAACAGACAGGTAAAGAAAATGTTCCGGTGGCTGAAAAAGAATTTTAAAAGAGAAGGTGTCATACTGGGAGTTCATGCCAGGCCCCCAAGGTTGAATGTTAAAGTCTTGTAGGGACAGGCTCCATCGTAGTAACTTCTTGTTAGTTCCCCGGACTGTATGGAGCCATTGGAGGGCAGCATGATCAGTCTGGAGAGCGAAGCGCCGTCCCCAGATATATGGTCTCAGCTTCTCTAGCGCATACACAATGGCATAGCATTCCTTCTCTGGTATGGACCAATTGGACTCCCTTGCAGAAAGCTTCTTGCTGAGGAACAGAATGGGATGCAAGGTGCCATCCGGACCCTCTTGTAGTAAGACTGCTCCAATGCCTCTGTCAGAAGCATCTGTAGCCACTATGAACGGCTTGTCAAAGTCTGGTGCCATGAGCACAGGATCTGCCATCAAGGCCTGTTTCAAGGCTGCAAAGGCTTCTCGACACTCTGCTGTCCATTTCACTACCTTAGGCTTCTTGGAACCTGTCAGGTCTGTTAGAGGTGCTGCCATTTGGCTATAGTTGGGCACAAATCTCTGGTAGTACCCAGCCAGGCCAAGGAAGGACTGCATCTGCTTTCTGGAACAATGACTTGACCAGCTATTAATAGCTTCCACTTTGACTTGCAGTGGAGTGATAGTCCCCTGTCCCACTTCATGGCCAAGATAGGTCACTCTGTCCAGTGCAAACTGGCACTTTTTTGCTTTGACTGTCAGTCAAGCATCACTAATGCGTTGGAAGACAATCTCCAAGTGTTTCAAGTGGTCTTCCCAGGAGTCTGAGAAGATTGCAATGTCATCTAAATAAGCAACAGCAAAGTCTCCGCACCCTCTTAGCAAACAGTCCAACAGCCTCTGGAAAGTTGCAGGTGCGTTGCGTAGCCCAAAGGGAAGTACATTGAACTCAAACAGGCCCATGTGAGTGATGAATGCTATTCGATGCTTAGACTCTTCTGCTAGGGCGATTTGTCAATAGCCCTTAGTCAAATCGAGGCTGGATAAGTACTTAGCATGCCCCAATTTCTCCAACAGTTCATCTACTCTGGGCACTGGATAATGTTCAGGGCGTGTCACTGAGTTTTCTATAGTCCACACAAAAACGTATATCTGTCCCCCTTTTTGGGCACGAGGACAACTGGGGATGCCCATGGACTGAGTGATGGGCGAATGATCCCCATGTCCAACATCTCTTTCACCTCCCTATCGCCTCTTTCCCTTTTGGTGACACCCGTCGTGGTTATTCTGCTGATGGCCTGCTGTCATCTGCGGCTACCACATGTTGAGGATCTGTGGTGCGACCTGGGATAGGTGAAAACAGGGTGGTGAACTTACCCGTCAAGTGGAAGAACTGCTTGCGTTGTTTCGCATTGAGTCTTGGGGAAGGTTTAACATCTTCTAAATCACCACCCTCCCGATCATAGAAAGCACCTTCAGGCCACTCTTCCTCCTCATCTTCCTGGACTGAAGGTGTGAGAAGTGATTGGGCCTCTCGTAGAAGGGTTTCAGTGAATTCACATAATACACTTTTGGCTTAACTCTAGAGTCTGGAAACTGTATGAGATAGTTCACTGTCCCAATGCGTTCTTGCATTGTGGCAGGACCTTCCCAGGAAGTTTCCATCTTGTTAGCCTGGATAACCTTCAAGACCATCACTTGGTCTCCTTTCTCAAAGCAATGTTCTCTGGCCCACTGGTCATACCAGGTCTTCTGTTTCTCTTGTGCCTGTTGCAGATTCTCATGAGCATCTGCCCATGCTTCCCTGAGAGTATTCTGCAAGTTAGTCACAAAATCAACCACATTAGTCTCTGAAGAAGGGATAACTCCCTCCCACTGACTTTGAACCAGCTGTAATGGCCCCTTCACATCATGGTCATAGACCAGCTCAAAGGGTGAGTAACCCAGGCTTGGGTGTGGAACAGATCTGTAAGCAAACAAGAATTGCTGTATAACCAAGTCCCAGTCATTGGAATGTTCATCCACAAACTTACGGATCATGGCCCCCAAAGTGGCATTAAAACGCTCCAGGTTTTACAGCTTTAGTGGATTTAAATATGTAAGTGTAGGGGAGTCATATGGCCTGCTCTTGTTTTTATAAAGTTAGACAAGGCCTAATACATTTAAAACACCCACAGTACTTCATGGGCTCTGATAAGAAGATCATCAGGACAAATATGCTCTGAATTCAAGCTGCTGGTGATGATATTTAAATAGCTTGTTACCTTGATACTTGAAGTACTTGTTGTTCCTGTGCATCCTCAAGTTGTTTCTGACTTATTGTAACCCTAAGGAGACCCCTATCATGAAGTTTTCTGGGGTTGGGAGCATGTGATGCACCCAAGGTCACCCAGGGGGTTTCCATGGCTGAGCGTGGAATGGAACCCTGGCTACCAGGTTGTAGCCCAATGCTCAAACCACTGCAAGTGCTTCTCCCTAACAGACATCTGCCCAAACATCGACATCTTTCATGTCCCACTGGTAGGGACATATACTATATGTGAATATGGAGAGGGATCTCTCTGCTCTGGCACCCCAATTCTAGAATGCCTGCTCATAGGAGGTCTGATTGCTGCTGACATCCCCTTCTTTCTGGTACCAAGTTAATTTTTTTAATTAAGTCCTTTGGAATAATGATGTTCTACAAATCTAAATGTACATAGAATCACAGAATCATAGAAATGTAGAGTTGGAAGAGACCACATGGGCCATCCAGTCCGACCCCCTGCCATGCACGAACACCCTCAAAGCACTCCCGACAGATGGCCATCTAGCCTCTGCTTAAAAACCTCCAAGGAAGGAGACTCCACTACACTCCAAGGCAGCATATTCCACTGCCGGACAGCCCTGACTGTCAGGAAGTTCTTCCTGAGGTTCAGGTGGAATCTCCTTTCCTGCAGCTTGAATCCATTGCTCCTTGTCCTGGTCTCTAGAGCAGCAGAAAACAAGCCCTCTCCTTCCTCTATATGGCATCCCTTCAAATATTTAAACATAGTTATCATGTCCCCTCTTAACCTTCTCTTCTGCAGACTAAACATATCCAGCTCTCTAAGTCTATCCTCATAGGGCATGGCTTCCAGGTTTTAACTGCTTTAATATCTTTTAAATTGTACACTGTTTAATGCTTTTAAGCCATTTAAATTATTTTTACTGTTTTACGTATTTAAACTATAGCAAAGCCTTCACTTGTGTAGATCATGGAAAACTATGAATTTTTCCAAAACAAACAGGTGTGGCACAACATTTGGTTTTCCTGATGCGTAACCTATAGCCAGGATAAGAGGCCACTGTCAGGACACAATATAGAAAAACAGAATGGTTTCCAGTTGGCAAATGGGCAGATGAGGCTGCAGTTTATCACCCTATCAGTTTAATTTATGTGAAGAACATATACAGAAAGCTGGATTAGACCTGGAGAAAGGTGTTATGAAAGTTGGTGGTAGGAAACAAATTTTTCAATATTAACAGCTTAAAGATATGCAGGTGACATTATCAGAAAATAGCAGTCATGGAAAGGCTATCAATGAAAGGTAAGAAATAAAATGTAAAAGCATGGCCACAGTTTAAAATTAAGAAAACAAAAACAATGGCCACAGATGATTTACACAACTTTAAAGTGCATGATGAAGACACTGAATTATTTACAAATTTTCTATATCTTGACACAGTAATAAAGCAAAAAGGAGATTGTAGGGAAGAAATCAAAAGACTTGAAATTAGAAAAGCAGCTATGAAAGAAATTAGGTATGAACCTCAAGAGTAAAAGTATTATTGAATACAAAAGTTAGGATTATCTATGCCATAGAAATCTAAAATACGATCTATGATTGTGAAAACTGGATAGTGAAGAAAGCTGACAGGAAGAGTATCAACTCACTTAAAATGTAGTGGTAGAGTAGAATTCTGCAGACACCACGGACTCCCAAAAAGACATATAAATGGGTCTGAGAACAATCAAGGCTGAACTCTCTCAAGAAGCCAAAATGACTGATGCCATTTCTACAGTGTACACTATTATAGTGCTATTATTCCACTTTCAACATCTTGTGGAATTCTGGGGTTTGTAGAAAATGCCAGGATAGGTCACCGTAAGTCAGAAACAACTTGAAGGAACACAAGACAGAAGGCCTTTCCACACTACACTATTACAGCGCTATTATTCCACTTTCAACATCCTGTGGAATTTTGGGGTTTGTAGTTTACTAAGAATTCTAGATGCCCCTTCCTAAACCACAAAGCCCAGGAAAAAGAAGAAGCTGATTTGATGATAATTAACAACATATATTTTTACAAGTAAAAGGTTAATTTTACATTATTTAAAATGATTTTCTTTTATGCCATCCTAAGACCTTGTGATGTAAAGCAGGATAAATATTTTAATAAACAAAAAAAGAAAAAAACTACAACCCTATGCATTTTAGAATTCCCTTAAAACAATTATCCTGAGTGTTCTTTTCAGTAAATTTCACTCTTTCCAACACTCATCTTCCATTGTCTGGCCAAACCCATTGTTCAGCTTTACAACACAGAGCAAAAAAAAATATCTGTGAGTCAGAGCAGAGGAGGGACAAACCAGGAAGTGTGACATCACTGTGGGGTGGAGCCTGACTGGAAAAAAATTCTTCAGCTTCAGCTTCCACACAAAGATCCTGGTAATAACAATGGGAGGAACGTGCAGAAAAACACGTGGTCATTACTTTGCGGTCTGGATAAATTACTGTGTTCCGAAAAACATGCCTGAGTTTGGCACAGCTCCTGTAAGTCTAAATTTCAAAGCTCAGAAAGGCTCTTTGTTTATTGATGTTGCCAGACTGTTTTTAAGGCAGGTGTACAGAGAATATTCAGAGTGAAACAAAAATGTATACTAGTTCTTGTTCTCTGCAATTTCTAGAGTTGTTTTTTTTTAATAAATATAGTCAGCAGTGTCTCTTGCTACAAGCTGGAACTCTATAAGCTCCTCTGAAATTAAATATTTTGCTCTTAAATTCGTATCTGTAACCTCATCATTTTTTAAAGTCACTCAATCCTAATTACAAGCCAAAAACAGATAAATTTGTTCCATCTGTCTGGGATAGTTGTTCAACACAACTGAGCATATCTAATACATGTTTCTTAGTTAATCTCATTAGTATCTCTTGAACTGAATTCAAACTTTGACTGTGAAGTCCTTCATATATAAGTGAAATTTTGACATAAATCTACAGATGTTAGGAAGACAAATTAAAACAACATAAAGGAGGAGAAACATGAATCTTTCCCAAAACTTGGAAAGTTCCACTTTAAAATATTACTTGTAGAGTAATTAATCACAGTTCCAAGGTGCCATGCACTAATTAGCAAGTTACTGTTAAAGCTAAACTGTTTTAGTATATCTCTTTATTTTATCATTATTTAATAGTAACTATAAGTTACTTTATATACTATCATGAAGCCATTGGCTTACAGTACAAAATACATTTAAGTCAGAGCTTTCCAAACTGTTCATGTTGGTGACACACTTTTTAAACATGCATCATTTTGTGACACAGTAATTCAGTTTTACTAGCAAACCAGAGGTTAAACTAACTCCTTATAACAGCCCCCCACCTAACAAACTAACCCCTTACAGGGAGGTTAAACTAACCCTTTGTAAGAGATACAAACACATACATAAATTGTGATAACAAAATGTATGGAGACAGAACATATCTCATGAAAACATTAAATAGATTTTTAAAAATATATGATTTATAAATAATAACATACATTTCCAAGATTCTAGGCGACACACCTACACACTTCAGGCGACACACTAACGTGCTGTGGCACACTGTTTGGAAAGCCCTGATTTAAGCAGTTGGTTCATACCTCTTTTGCAAGTATAAAAATAACTTTAAAAAACTGTTACAGTTGATACTAAAAGGAGTGAAGCCATCTCTTGTTGAGTTAAAACTGTAATGACTTGATTATGCTTTATCTGTTAAAAAAAAATTAATTGCAAGTAAGTTGCAAACTCTAACTAGTTTATTCCAAAATCTAGTTTCTCTCTCCACAACACAGATAATCTTCCATATTTGCCAAGGGCACATAAATGACCAAATATGTAAAGGACCTCTGTCACTTCCTCCTACCACTACCACCACCCACTTTTAAAAGTGGAAATTAGCACAGGCAGGTCCTCTGTGCAACAGGGTAATTTCATGGAGATATCAGACCACATAGGAGGTTATCCCTATCGGAGGGGAACTTGTGCTCATCTACCACCGCCTTGTTTCAACACTAGCCTCCAGTAAATGTATGAACTATAACTCTACCGTTTCCCAGAAACCTGTAATAGGAAATAACACCCTTTAGAGCGGTTTTCAAGGCTTGTATCAATTAAAACACATTTCTGGCACTTTCTTAATGGCATACTTTCCCTGAAGTCAAAAGCTGCTCCAAAATCTGAGGTCATTTGTTTAATATAAAAGCAAAGGTTATGGAACAACAATTTCAGGTTTCATCAGCCAAGACCCTGTGGCTTTCAAGAAAAACAAACTAATAAATTTGCTGTCTCATGAACAAGATAAATTAATTATTCTGTTCCTGTTAAAATGATATCAAATTTCAGCCAGGATTTTACTCCATTGCTCCTTTTTTAATGTTAAATCCTTCTCTGCTCATTAAGTTTAACTTTCTTGTCTGACTTTGCTGCTTGCTGCTCTTGCCCACCAAACATCTGGAGTAGATTTTGTCAGCTGAGTTTAAAGGAAGAACTGTAAATGATGCAGTAATTTTAAAAATTAAATTTATTTATAGCAAGACCCAGAATCGTGTTTTAAATGGTTGAAGTTTCAGGCTGGTGGGTCTCCAGGAATGTATAGTGTATAGTCTTTGCTGCTGTTTTCTCAAGAATTCCCTGGGTGGGGTTATGTAATGCTTCATCTTCTATAGGACCCCTTAGTTCTGCACGTCCTGTGCCTGAAGCAGTTTTATTATATCAATATGTGAAATGTTTTTTGTGATATTGGTTTTTTTCCCTATAAGAAAAGTTAGGCAATGCATTTTGGATGATTAACAAAAAAAGCATGTATGCCTTAATAATTAGAGAAAGAGCCTTGGCCTCAGCATTCATGGATTTGATTCCCACCCACATTTTTAAATAAGCATGGTAACAGGGGCATGTTGTATACCCTCTGTAATTTAGGGCACCAATTAAATTATGTTGGGACACTTGAATGAGTTGTTATCAATATGCTGATGACACCTAACTTTGTTCTTGCATTTTATCATTTCTTGCGCTTACTACCCACAATGAATAACTGGATAATATGAAAAAGAAGAAGATACATACAAAACAGAAGAAAGAACGGGAGGGGATTTTCCACTGATAGTGCTTTGTGTCCCCGATCATTCAAGTTTACAAAATGGATCTATCAGTATTTCTGAAGATTTAGGCATTATATGTGGCCACAAATGCTTTCAACAACTCTGGGTCTTTCCACCCTACACTGCTATAGTGCTATTATTCCACTTTCAACATCCTATGGAATCCTGGGGTTTGCAGCTTAGGGAGAGGCATTTAGAATCCAGAGAGCAATTTGGCCTCAGTAAACCACAAACCCCAGAATTCCACAGGATGTTGAAAGTGGAATAGCACTATAACAGTGTAGGGCAGAAAGGCCCTCTGTCTTATTGTTATGTTCCTTCAAGTTGTTTCCGATTTATGGCAACCCACAGGCACACTTATCATGGGGTTTTCTGGAGCTGAGGATGTATGATGCACCCAAGGTCACCCAGTGGATTTCCATGGTTGAGCAGAGAATTATAAGCTGGTCTTCAGTGTCACAGTCCAATGTTGGAACCACTACACCACACTGACTCCCCAACTCTATCTAATGAGAAGCAATATCTTCCAGAGTCAGACTTCATTATTATCATGTATAATTGTATAACTAAAATGCTCTAACAACCTCTGCATGGAGCTTCCTTTGTACACAGTTGAGAAGTTGCAGCTAGTGTGAAAAGCCATGACCCTTCACTCCTTGACTGCCATTTAAACCTATCATCCACTGTGCTTTGGGATACTCTGTGATTACATTAAGGAGGGTTGATTCAAATTGTCTGTCTGTCTGTCTGTCTGTCTATCTATCTATCTATCTATCTATCTATCTATCTATCTATCTATCTATCATCTATCTATCTATCTTTGTAGCTTGCCCTTTACGTGAGATCTCAAGGAGAAATTAAAATAAACCCAATTTAAATTATTTAAAACAATATAGAATGTAAAGCAATAAAATAATTTAAAAACATTTTTGACATATCAAACAACTTAGCCTGTTAAAACAGGTTAAAACAAGTAGAACAATCTTAAACCAGTTTAAAGCCCATGCACATGTACACTTGGAAAAATAAATTAGGGCCCCAAAGGACTTAGTAAAAAGTCACATTTTAGCTTGGTAGCAGGATGAAGCAAACATTGGTACCAATGGGGCCTCCAAGGGGAGAGCACTCCATAAATGGGAGCCATGACAGTGAAGGCCCTCTCCCATGAGCCTCCCAATGTGTACTGCTCACACTGGTGGGACATAGAGAAGCTCCACCCAGAAGACCTCAGTTCTCAGGCAGAGAGGGAGGTACTCCTTAAAGTACTGTGGTCCCAAGCAACTGAGGGCTTTAGATATCATCACCAGCTCCTTGAATTAAGACTGGAAGCATACTGGCAGCATTATAGGACCTTCCTCTTCATTTTAATTTTAAGTTATCCTATGCAGCTGATGGAATCTGCTCCCTAACAGACTAATTTTTAATGTGCATGGAGTGGTCTTGTTTTCTCCTATAAGGCAGTACTCAAATATGGATCGAAGTCATAGGACACAGGGATGGTCTTCGTAGAATCATACCAAATATCATCAAGGGTATCAAGTTTGTATACAAATAGGGCCTTTCTTGATTTGTCTGGAACTTCCAGTTGAGTAAAATACAATGCACATAAAACAAGCATACAACAGTACTAGATTGTGCACATTTGCTCCCTCCACTCAGCAGTTTAAAACTATTTCAATCATGATATAACATCTGAATAAAAGCACTGGCACAACAAAAGTAATAGCTGCTGCACAAGAAACAGTATTTGTGACAGAGAGGCTTCCTTCTTTTCTTCTTCTTTTATACTGTATGTGCACTTTTTCTGCAATTTTGGTTATAAATCTGAAGCATGTAAAGAATTGCAAAGAGCTGGTGCTGTGAAGGACAGTGAAAGGCCACAGCACTAGACCTTGATCCTTCTTCTCCTCCTAGTTATAGATACTGATTTCCCCCATTCCTTCTAAAGATCAACTGTTGTCAATTTTTGCAGTAATGGATCCCCAACTTTAATCTTAAAAAAAAACAACCCTGGATCTACCAAGGAAGGTAGTTTTGCAGCATCCTTGGGCAATGTCTTTAGGTTTCAGGTATCACACATGCACACAAATACAACACAACAGCCAGTCTTTCTGCAACTTAAATCCAGGGTCACGTGTTCAAACACAGGTTGACAGAGTCAATGGAAAATTTTAAGAGAAGTGGTAAATATTTTAATGTTTCAGAACAATTGTGGAGTAATCTCTGTGAGCATTTTGTAACCATAATCTAGAATGCAATTTTAAACGGGGAAAAAAGGGAAAAAAAGAAAGTACCAATTACATAAGTATCTGGCAGTCACGTGTAGCAATCAGACACAGCAAATCCTTCTTCATGAGGCTTAATTGGATACTTAAGCTTCCTTTCAACTCTGTGATCCTTCAGAAAATAAAATATGAAAACCTAAGGAGTGCTAGTGAACAGAGTCTGTATAGCACATTCTCAGAGCAACTTACAAACTTTAGTACTATCAGTCTTCATAGCAGAGCTATGAATGGGATAAAATCTCACATTTATTTCTGTTTTTCAAAACAGATTTTGAATGTTTTAATGATTTAAATAGCCATTTCCAAGATAATGTTGATCATGTTCAATGTATGGACAACCTTTTTTAAAGAACCAAATCTCACTTCGTTATTACCACTATTGAGGCTTCAACTTAAAATCGTTACAACCAAATTGTGTCTTTTTTATTTCTAAGAAATCAGAATGATCAAGGCGTGCCCTGAACTATATGGAAGCAATACAGTGTCCTTTGAAGCCTAACCTGTCTACAGAATGACTCCATGAACTCAAGTAACATTTGGATTTAATTCTTTGTTTCCACAGATCTCTTGTTTCTAATAGAGTGTTTCTAGGTGTGCGTATGTAAAATGTACCTGAAATGTGATATTCTGAATACCTGCCCAGAGTACCCACACACAGAATTTCAGTTACTGTTAACAAGAGTTTTTCTTTTCTCCCCACCCCATCCACTGCCATCTAATGTTGAAGCATAAATCATCACTAACATTAAAGTCAATTTGAGAGGGATACAAATAATAGACATGGTTTGTTGTACGGTGCTGCTGGAAAATGTAATCCAATACTCTAGCCATTAGCAGAAACAGTAGGCTGTCAGTTTATTCTACTCAAAATGATAATCAAAACCAGATATTTTGTTACCACTCCTATGTATTTAATCTCAGGAAGCTAATTCTAACAGATTTGAGGCTACAAAGGATGCCTAATCACTTATGATTTGTTAAAAACTTTCTAGTAAAATTGATTATTTGACAAATTAGGAATCATTCTGATTTCAGAGCATACCTCTACGAAACACTGAGGTAAACCATAGCTGCCATCATAAGGAGCTTGCACAAACAAGTCTGCAATAGATTTAAAGAGTTTGCAGCTGTAACAATGAAAAGAACAACTAGCATGTGTCAAAATGTTATTCCCTCAAGTGTTTTTCAATTTTTAACATGCTGGAACACTTCATGCCTGAAATGCTTATTTAAAGAGCTACTCACAACCAAACAAATTCTGAGGGTTCTTTGTGCTCGGCACTTTCACAAGAATTAGTAAATGTTACTGTAGTTCAGGGATGTCTAAGTCACTCTGAATTATGAATGCAGTCACTCTGAAGGACATTTTTATTAACACAAGACGGGTGTGTCACTACTTCAACCAGAGAAAAACATTCTTTCACTCTATTTTAATCATTTATTAAAACCACTCTCTGTTAAATGGTTTGTCTATCTGCACAGAACATTTTTCTCTCTGTTAACTTCCCCCTTCCTTCCTTTCTTTCTCTTCTGTGATGCATTCTTTTTCTCTTACACACACATTCTCCCTTAATCTCATTTTTTTTCCTGCTTCACTTCCAAGTAGTCTCTCTGCATTCCCATTCAACAACTAAGGAAAGCCAAAGGCCTACCTAAGTCCAGCATTCTGGCCATGCAACTGTATGTGTATGGAAAGCCCATAGACAAAGCATAAGTGCAATAGCACACCCTCACAGAACGTACTCAGCAACTGGCATTCAGATATGTCCTGTTTCAGTTAATATATAACTATCATGACAAATAGCTATTGATAACGTCATCACAGATGAATTTGTTCAATTCTTTTTAAAATCCATCCAAATAGGCTGTCATCACCACATCTCATGGTAGCACTTTCTACAGGTTAACTAAGTGTTATATGAAGTTGCTTTTATCTGTTCAAAACTCTCACCATCCATTTTTTACTGGATGTCTAGCTCCCCCAGGTTCAAGCATTATGACCGGAAGAAAAGAATGTTTCCCTGTTTACTTGTTCCACACCATGGACTATCTTATAGATTCATCTCCTCCCTTATTTATCTTTTTTGAGAGTTAACCCCCCCACACACAACATTTTCAGCACATTGATCACACTGGTTGCCCTTTTTGTCCCTTTCCAGCACTACAATATTCTTCTTCAGGTTTGATTACCATAACTGTACACTGTATTTGAAGCACTGCCATACCACAGGCTCAGTAAAAGCATTATGGCAGAGGTTTTTTTTTTAATGTGCACTTTTTAAAACACTTGCTTATACTTAACAGTATTTATCAATTTGATGCATAGTTTATCATTGTTTTTCATTGTTTTATCCACCCTAAATAATTTGGTGTTATCGGCAACTTTGGCCATCTCATTGCTTACTCTTATATTACGGGGAATCTATGAACAAATTTAAATGCAGTAGGTCAAATGCAGATCTTTATGATATCTCATTGTTCACATTCATTCTTTGTGAGAAGTATCTATTTACTAGTAATCTGGCCAGAGGGTTTCTAGAAATATCCATCAAAACACAGTGTGTAGCTATTCCATTAGTTTCTTCTTAACCAATATTTTGTAAATATTTGGTAGCTGCTCCCTGACTTTAGAACTCTCCCCCTAGGGAGGCTAGAAAGGCTCCTTCCTTGCTCTTCTTCCACTCGCAAGTAAAAACACTCTTGTTCCATTAAGTTTTTAGAAATTTATTGGGGTGAGCTTTTATTGGTGTACTGTGCTGCTTGTCGATTGTCTATAGTTTAACAGTTTTGTCTTTACAGATTGTCCAATTGTTTTTAAATAACTTTTATATTTACAGTACACTTTTTACTGATGAATTTGTATAGTTTTTAATAGGTTGTAAGTGTCCTTGAATCCCATCATTGGGAAAAAGACAAAATATAAATGAGTAAAATAGAGAGATGTGAGAGAGAGAGAGTTACAAACAAACATACTGTACATATCTGTGTATAAGTTGACCTCACGTGTCAGTGGAGGGCAAGTTTGGGGGCCAAAATTATGGATTTTGACATGATCTGTGGATAAGTCAAAGGTCATTCCATACAGAGTGGAAAGTGCCTGTGCCGCCTCCAGGGCCAGCCACCCTTGGCTGCTGCCATTTTCCCACATAGGCATTCAAAAAACCCAGAAGTGCACCGCAGTGGAGAGAGTAGAGGTGATCAGTGTTTCTTTTTGGTTCTCCTGGGATGGACTAACCTCTTGCCTTTCACTACTCTACTCAGAGAAGGAAATGGTTCCTTTTTTGGTAAGAGTCAAGGTATAACACTTACATTGGCACACAGAAAGTTGACCCAGGTTTTTTGGGTTGATTTTTTGACTAAAATTTCTAGACTTATACATGAGTATATACGACAGATAGCTTCTAGATAGATAGATAGATAGATAGATAGATAGATAGATAGATAGATAGATAGATAGAAGCAGAAGCGGGAAACTTGGAGGTTTTATGAAGGGAAGGAACCCATCATAACATTCTGTGAATGAGGCAGAACAGCTGCATAGCAACAGCCTCTTTTGGAAACATATGTATTCTTTCATTTCTGTTCTTCAGCCACTTATCAATCCATGGACTCTGCTTTGCTTTTCTTTCTCTCTTTTCTCTCATTTTCACAGTCACACTGTTTATTTTTCTCTCCTCAGACTGCCCTAAATTTCCACCTGCTGAATTCAGTGGAAAAAGCACGCTCTCCCAGCAATTCACACAGTCAGAGAATCTTCTTCATAAGGTAAGTGTGGACCCTGCAGTATGGCAAGCAAGATACAAGGAATTGGGAAGAGTGACATCAGCCCTGCGGCAACAATCTGAAATCATAGAGACAATATGAAGACTCCACAAAATGGCTCTGTTTGCTTTTTGTTTGTGTGTGCGCTGCCTCATTTGCCTGATTTTGTTTTCTTGTTCACCATCTAGTTTGAGCTCCCTCTCTTTTACCAAGTCACTTATCCTAATACCTCATGTCTCCTAGAACTGCAGCAATAACATGTTTCTTCCACAGCACACAATAAGTGTATTTCCCCCATGCACACATGGCGTGAGAGCCATGGTGGCATAGTGGTTTGAGTATTGGGCTAGGACTCTAGGAGACCCAGGGTTGAGTCCCCTCTCAGCCACAGAAACCCCTGCGTGACTTTGGACATGTCAAACACTCCCAGCCACAGAGGAAGGCAACAGCACCTCCCCCCTGCTCTGAATAAATCTTGTTAGGAAAACTTCATGATAGGTTCACCTTAAGACCACCATAAGTTGGAAATCTCTTGAAGGCGCACAGCAATAATGCATGGAACAGAAAGTTATGCCTAATAGTAGTTCCCTGATGCACATACCAACACAATAGCTGTGTTTACACATTTTTTTCATTCATGCAACACAGTTTGCTATGTACATATGTATACTTTATGTAACGTGTAAAAACTCACAGTATCTGAAGTGATTTCAGTTTCAAGTTATGCCCTCTATGAAAGGTATGACAAACAGGACTGGAGTCTACCCTCTTCCAGGTTCAGCCATTCAATCTAAAAGAATTTTGTGAAACATTCAACCAAAAATATCTAACAAAACGTTGTGAAGGGGGCTGAAGCAGCGGAGAAGGAAAAACAGTTTTGTCAGTTGGAGACAGCTGGTTAGAGTTTGGATCAACCTGGAGGAGAGCAACTGGCAAGAAAGCTGTGAGATCCAGAATAGGTTAGGGACTTTTATAAATTTATGTGAGGGAACCGTGAAAGAAAGCCAACCTGGCACTGAGATGTGTTTTTAAAAAGAAGCCTTGAAATACGTATTCTTTTCTGTGCTGATCAATTCCTCAATTCTGTTTTGTACAGGGGACTTAGTCCTGGCAATATACATATGAAGACATAGGGGCACACTTGCTCATATAGGCTGTATTCACCTTCTTTCCCTTTGGAAAATTCAGTGGTGGATTCTGATGAAAGGTTAAAGTGGGACAGAACTCCAGTGCAAGGAAGACGTAATCTGGGGGCCTGTCAGAGAAGGTTCGCATCTTTCAAAACATGCTGCTGTGAAACCTGTTGGCACAGACTGTATTACACTGTAGAGGAAATGTCATGGTATGCAGGTGAAGACCCTTCTGTCTCAGCAGGCCTTTGTGGGCTGACTGCTCAGGAGGAAAGGGCATTTCACATACTGTGTTGTTTATATATGCTGTTCTTCTTTTTCCTGGTGATAGTTTTAATTGTCTTTAACTTTATTTATTGCTTTTAAATTTACTTTAAATGTTTTAATATTATTGATAGCTTAATTATATTTTCAGTTTTTGTGTGATGTAAAATATTAAGATGTATCTGTTTTGTAAGCTGCCTTGAGTTATTGATTGGGAAAAAGGCAGGATAAATAAACAAACAAATCTCACTTCCAGTTAGTGATTTCTCATAGTCACATCTAGTTAGGAATTAGCAATTAATACAGTGCTATAATAATTAAATTTCATCCTTTCTGATGAGAATATTTCAGGCTTCTCCATCAACATTATAAGACTACCCATTGACTATTTTTCTATGAAGGAGTTCCCAATCCATGTTGCAACATTAATTGTTTAAATGTACCTTAAATAAAATAGTGGACTCAGAAAATTGTCTGTAATTCTAAACTCCTATCATTTCATTGTGCTCCTTCTCTGGCATGCTCTAAGCATAAAAACCATAAAGTACTTAGTATAAGTACAGGACCATATGGTTAGTTAGAAGATATTATCCCAATTGCATCATATGCATTACTTTATCAGATGGAAGTTTTAACAATAGCAGGCTGTGTTACATCATACACAAGTTTTAACAGCAAAATGTAATATTCAGAGATCCATTTTATTAAAGTGCATTTGAAATAAAAATAAGGCATAGTTCCAAACACATACGTGAATATTTCATCTTTCTCTAAGACAGCCAAGCTTATTTTTTTCTTTTGAATAGCTGATAATTACAGCCAATACTTGGTTTCACTGTATTGCATTTGATGAGGAAAAGGATCTAGGTGGTCCTTCAAGTGTCTTGCCTCCACTAGTGAAGGACAAGTTCTGTAATTCACTAGGTCAGTGGATGCTTAGTAATGTTTTCAAACACACAACCAAATAAATCATGGGCTGAAAAACTCTAAGGTCCAAGAATGTCAGTTTTAGATTAACAATTTACTAGTCTTAAAGAATGAAACTTTAAAATGATTTTAAAAGACTTTAAACTCTAGCTACATTTTATTTGTCTGATAACCATATTGGTGTTGCCCGCTAAACTGCACAAGAGTGGCCATGGATATTAGAGTCAGAGTCAAGTTTCAACTGTAATAAAAAGGACTGCTTACCTTCCGACAGGGACAAGTCATCAGTTGGAGACAGAAGGTCTGCCTGAACAACAAGGCCATCGCTCAGCCACGTGGTAATCTGATTCGTCAAGATAACCTGCAAACAGACATGAAGAATGAAAATATATCAGAATTACAAGAAGACAGACACGCTAGTGTCCCAGACAAAAATAAGAACGTATAGACAGACAGGCAACCCTCAATACACACACCTTAACATTCAATCATTTCATCTCCTTCCTGAAAATTTTTTATCTACAAATAGTAGCATCTTAACAGAATGGTACAAAAAACAATTCCTTTCAAGTAATCCTATCAAAATTATTTAGGGACTTCACATAACACATCCTCTTTTTCTTTCAAAACAATGCCTTTTTTCAAAGAGAAGAGTGCTAACAGAGAAAGTAAGAGTGAAGGACACAGGGTAAGTAAGAACTCATACATATGTAGGGTGGGTTTAGATGGAATGTATTTGTATAAGAAGAAAAAGGATAGAGGGAAAGACAGGTTAATAGAGCCAAGTGAGTATACAAAACAAGCTTTCCAAGCTGGCATTGCATGGAGTATCTATTCAACCTAGCATAGCTACAGATACATGAACCATGAAAAATACGGTGATAAGTTGTGTAGAGTTCTTGATGTAAGAAGCTACTGCTTGTTTTAGGCAGTTATGCCTATCCTGAAAATAAAACACGATTAGAGCTATTCCTAATTCATTGTTCAGTGGCAGCAAGGGCTTTGCGTGAAAAACGACACTATTTCATTTCTAGATTGGGTTAAATTCTCTGGTAGCTACTTCTAGTCAATGTTGACACAGAACATGAGAATAGATGTTCTGGATAGGAAATGCACAAAAGCATCTTCAGACACCTTCTATTTTTTTTAAAAAAATGTATGCAGCTGAACAAGCAAGTTTTGAATGAAATAGCACTCTACTGCTTGTATTCTTCTGTTATTTAGAAACACACTGCCTCCAATTTGGAGGCAATACACAGCAATTATGATTAGTAGGCACTATTTTCATTTATTCAGCCACTATTTAATTTATTGAGAACAGGAATGTTTGCTTAGATTCTAATCCATGTTTCCACAATAGGTGCATCCCATCAGGACAGATCTGTATACTACATTGGCCCTATCAATGGAGAGGAGAAAGCATTTCCCCTTCCCATTAATTCCTTGTATCTCCCTTGCCCTTAAAGGTACTCTAGAGGAGAGAAGCAAGCATGAAACGGTGTGGAGGGCAGTTCAAGGAGTTATAGAGGGGAGAGGAAATCAGTAAAAAATCATTTTGCCCTACTCCTTCCTTCAAAAGAAACTTTCACTGAATCAAAGGAACTTAGAATCCAATCCCTTGTCATAATAAATCAGGATTTAATTAAGTGCATTATGATCCAAACACTGGTAATGCTTATTTTGAACCATTCAGCTTCTAGCATGGAAAAAAATGGTATTGTTCTCTCATTTTTCAGCATGGCTCCATCTCTTCACCCCTGTCCATGACTGCCAGTAGTTTCTCCTAAGATACACTGTCTATAAATGTCAGACTTGAATTGTTACTGCCCAACTACAGATATCCCCGCCATACACTCAAAAAAGCACCATGTTTCTGAATTGTTTCCTATGGGACTGCAATCACTTCTGTACTAGAAAGACAAAAAAGCAGAAAACCAAGAAGTTTCTTTTCCAGAAAAGGAGTCTCTCCACATAATATGCTTTCTGTGTATATGGTTTAGCACTGCTTTCCTAAATGTCATCACACCAATGACTTAATTCTTTGACTAAAAAATACTGACTGGTTTCTTACAAAATGCACAGGCTGAATAGCATCTGCACATGTCACCTCAATCTCAGGCTTCTAGACTAGAGACTTGCTTATTTCAAAATGAAAGCTGCAATCCACCTACTATGGCTCAACTGGGCAGGGAACACTGTTGCCCGTCCATCTCTGCAGATGCCAAAGTGTGTTTATACTATAAATCCATGCCTCGCTATTCTACTCCCAGGCTGACAATTTCCTGTCATACTTGTCCCTGCCCTAAACCCTAAAGAATGTCCATGCTCTTGGGAAAAATGCGTATGATGAGATAGGGATGTATGAATCACCTTTATTTCACCCATGGGTCTTCTGGCCAGATGCATATACTTGTCTACTCCATAACCTGTTGGACAGACCAATCAGCTCTTTTTTTTCCACCTAAAGATTTTCTACAGATTTTTTGATATTATTTTATGCATTTCTCAGCAGCTGCTCCCACCTGGTGGAATCCTCTTCCACAGGAACCTAGGCTGGCCCCTTCCTTGCTCTTTTTTTTCCCAGCAGGCAAAACCCCTCTTGTTTAAGCAGGCTTTTAGTTGTTCACAGGGAGTCTTCTTATGAGGCTAGGGATATTGTAGTGTTAACTTTTGTATGTTTTTAATGATTTTATATTGTTCACCATATGATTTTAAAAATGGAGATATTTTAATTGTATTTTAATTTTATGTCTACATTTTTGCTTGTAAGCCATCTTAGGTCCCGCACGGAAGAAAGGTGGCATATAAATTAAATTAAATTAAACTAATAAATTTCAGTGAGTATAACTGGGAAATCTTTCAATAATGCATATAATTTACAGTCTGCTGTGCTTTAACAGCTATGTTAAAAAGTGTACGTTCCTATTGCTTCCTCTGATGAAAAGGAGGGAGTGAACTGAAATGCAGAATTACAAACGTCTAAGTGAGAAATCTGTTTAGTAGGAAAAAAAGTAGCTTAAATATCATTATTGCAACCAACCATGTACACTTGTAAGTGAAAGATGGGTATCAGTTTAAAATACAAAATAAAATTAAAAAAAACCCTAACCAATAGAATATTAAGGGGCACATTATGTATGCATGGGGGTGTGACTTATTTATTTATTTATTTATTTATTTACTTACTTACTAGGAATCTTGCTTACGGATACTAACTGGGTACCACTGGGGGTTGTGCAGGGGTCAAATTCCACAACTCTGTGAGGACCTGAACCTGCTATGTTTATAGGGGTCTCAAAGAGAGAGAGTTCAAGGTGTGCACATTAGAAGCCTGTCTTTAGGTGTGGAGGGAAGTTAAACAGGGAAGCCTCTCTGGAAAACTATTAATCTGAAGTGAAAAGACCATATCACAGTTCAAGCCTACACATACTTAGAAATAGGTATTCATTGTGGGGCATTTTACTCCCAGGAAGGTGTGCAGATCTACAGCTTCAATTAGTCTTTTGGTAAAGGAGGTGGGGAGAGAAAAGCCCTGGTATCCTTGGTTTTCTCCTCATCTATTTCAGAGGACAAAGCAGCATCTTGCCTCTCTTTTAAGCAGCCTGGCTGCTGCTGCCACTTCCCCTCATTAACCTGGAGCATAGACAGTGTCAGAAAATGGCAGCCTGACCTTAGGGCAGGTTTAGAAACTGGATCTCAGTGGGAAGGAAGAAAAGGAAAGAGAGGAGAAGATGAGGATATAAGTAGTTAGTACCAAGATACTGAAAATTTCAAAAGCGCCATAACTTTTCATAGAAACATTTATGTAAGTACATGAAAAGATTTTGGTGGCTGGCAATTCTTTCTGTTTACTCACAGATTCGGCAGGTGCTTGTTATGTCCAACCCTACATTGTATCTACTGTGTTGGAACATTGGAATTCCAATGTCAGATGGATTCTGTTGGGATTTCCCTGGCATTTCTAACTGAGATGTAAGAAACGTTTTCGTTATTTTATGTGTATGCAATGCTAGAGACTACAGGATGTCAACATACAGCCACATAGGGTGGCCCACCATACTACCCAATTCAGTGCAGTCTGTTGTCAGCCTGTAGCTCCTAAGAGAGTACAGACCTTGTCCTAAAAATGGTCCCCCAATCCTACTGCAAGTTGAGGAGCTTTTTGCTTGTTTGGAAAATTGTTAGAGGGGATTATCATGAGAGATTATTATTTGAATGAAACTCCAGTTGAAGCCTATACTTCATTCATAGCAGAAGTGCCCATCTTACGATGCTCAAAGAACCAAGCTGCAGGCAGAAATATAAGTTTAGAATCATCAACAGGAGGAACATTTATTAAGGAAATACATTCTTGGATCGCAATAGCCATATCTAAACTAATCTAAAAAAGAAAAGGATGTGAAGGAGATATATTGCAGAATGTCTTCTCTCATCAGAGAGCACATAGGAAGAGAGTGGAGGGGTTCAGTCTGTGCCAGCTCTTTTTATTTACAACAGAAGGCAGTCAATTAATTCTGACTGAATCAAACAATCATAATGCTTTTGGGATAGGTGGTTGACAAAGGAAAGCAAGCAGGAAAGGAAGAGAACAGATCCTAAACCCCTTCTGTCTAGGCTATCTCATTCCTAGTGGACAAGAGAGTAGCAAGAACAAGTGCAGAAGCTGCTGTTCCTTCCAACAAAAATGTGGAATATCTGACATTTGATATGATATGAGAGAAAAAGAAGAGAAAAGGCCACCCTCATTTCTTGTCTGACCTATATTCCAAACCACAATCTTTGCCATGCACACATCAATTTACATGCCCCGAAAAGCTACATGCGTGCGCGCGCGCACACACACACGCACACACACACGCACACCATACACATGCAGTTACAGTTAACTTTGAGATCACTTATGCAGATATGCATTTGCTCCCTATGAATAAATTAGAACTAAAGACTACCACTAAGAGCTGCCACTGATCCACAGGCACACTTTCTTACTACAGTAGATGAGCTGTCCGAAACTAACATCTTTGGACCATCACCACAGGACTGGCTTCCATTCTGCCACTGTCAACACTTGGAAAAGGCTTGTGAATATGCATACAAAGAGCATGAAATACCACCAGACACACACACAAAGAGGAAAGTCCAGTTTACAAAACTCCTATCAGTGCTATGGAAGTGCATTCTTACATAAACAGCAATGACAGTCTAGACAATTACAGCTTTTCTAATGGTTTTTTAAAAAACAGCACTGAAGCAGGCTCCCTTGCCACCAATATATCAGTCCTGCCAGTGCACCAGTTCCAACCTTCAAGAGGACAGAGATGTGAAGGAAGAACCAACAGAAACAGATGTAAAGGCAAAGAATAGGCTACATTTCAGATTAATGGACAGCATGTGCACACACTTCCACATTACAGCCTGGTATAATGTTTTTATTGGCAAATGCTTGTACTGAGTACATTATTCACAAATGTCAAATGAACCCATGAGTGATGTGGTCATCTCAAATTTGTTCCAATGTAAACTTTGTACTGTGCCGTTGTATGCTTTGTTTATGTCACATGTTTTTTTTTAAAAAAAAAATACTGCAGCACATTAGATATTTTCTTTTTAAAGCCAAGGTGCTGTAATTCATAGCTCATTTCACTAAAAGAGAAAAAGAAAATTCTACTAGCTTCCAAATACAAAGAAAGCATGCCCAAATGACAAGTTGATATCTGCAAAAAGATGAAGATGCGGGGGTTGGGAGGGTATCAAGTACATTTGATCTGTCTAATTTCTTCTATTTTTATTTTCTCTAACCCAAAACCTCATCTCTGTTCCACCATCATATGTCTGTCATACTTGCATACAGAAAGTCACATAAACACAAAGAGAGCTGCACCAGACACAACCTGACACATCAGTTGAGAGGGAAGATGGAAGTCATTGCAATTCCCATGCCAACACTCAGTGCCCGCAAAAGAGTGGTCTTTTTTCCCTTTCAACTGTATATAGTTACATCTGATGCAGCTGCACTTTCATTCTTTCAGTCATATAAGACTGTCAACTGGTTTGCAGTTGGACGTAGACATGATCTCTTCTGAGAGGGCACAGAGGGCATTTCTACTCAGTTCATTGAGTGCTAGGAGAGAGTGACCTTCAGTACGTTTGAATTGTCACAAATCACTTTAATAAAGGCTGAGGAAATGCGTATCAGGTTTAGAAACCTGATCTGTGGAGCATGTTCCTCTCCACTCATTTTGTTGCATGATCAAAGCAACAATGGAGGGAAGGCTAGCATTCTCCTTTGATTCCATGTTGTTTTAATATCCCTTAGCATTCTTGAATGGGACTAGTACTAAACAACCACACTCAGACTGTAGCTTGTAACTGTCAGTTTATAGAGAATTCTCCTTCTGCAAGCTGCGTGGAAAGTAGAATCACATGATCTCTCAGACGACTTTATATTCTCATCACCTATCAATTCTCATCCAGCATTCCTACACCTTGCTACCTCTACTTCAAAAAATTTTTAAAAAGTGCCTAGACTTGAAATAGGCATCAGAATCCTCATTACATTTGAAAGGACAGGTGAGAAGGAACAGAAAGTATCAAAGAGATGCTTGAATAGAGAATGCTGAATTCCTCACCCATCACTCTTATCTCTGTAACCAATCCAACTGCTCACGTGCCCATCCCCACCCAGATATTAAAACAAACCCTAGCTGATGGAAAAGCAGTTCTCTGTGTGAAAATCTTCAGAAGGAAAGATGACAGGGTAGGCACATCACTCAGGTGCTTTAAATCACATCCTTGCTTTAGACGTGATTAGGGCAGATCCATGTTTAAAAACAAAGATCTCTAACCACAGCATGGGGTATTCCTACATGTGTGTGTGTGTGTGTGTGTGTGTGTGTGTGTAACTGTTTTGCAAGTTGTCTTAAGTTTAAATTCTTAAAAAATATTTTCACTTATTTATTATATATTCTACCTCTTCCCCAGTCCTGGGACTCAAGGCAGCTTACAAAAGTTGAAAGATATACAGACAAAAAGTACAAACCAAACCAAAGTTAAAATATAATTAAACTATCAATAGAATTAAAAGCATGCCTATTAAAATATAAAAACAAAAATCTAGACAATACAGTACATTATTAAAGGCCTTTTCCCTATGAGCAGTGAATCTTTAAAGGCCTGTTGAAACAAGAAGTCATTGCCTGGTCATGGAAGGATACCAAGGAGTGGGCCAGTCTAGCCTCTCTAGCAAAGGAGTTCCAGAGCCTGGGAGCAGCCACTGAGAAGGCCTTCTCTTGTGAGGGTGGAGAGTCACAGAGAAGGGCTTCCCCAGAAAAACTCAAAGCACAGGTAGGCTCACATTTGATTTGACTATTCCCTGCTCTGAGTCTCATTTCGGGAAATAAAGGTGGGACACAAATCGAATAAAGCAAATACAGTAAATAATCACTGCATCTCATATTCTGCTCTGTGGTTTCCACATAACAGCAAATTCATACGTTGATAGAGTTGTTGATTTTTTTTGAAAACACACTGGAAAAGCTACATTTAAAATGCTTGCCAAAATACAGTTGCATTGGCTTTAGCACGCATTGTGCAAACCTGTAGCCTCTGATATTTCTAAAACAGAACAATTCCATAAACTGAATGATTCTACACAGATGAGTAAGCAAGCTATTTTTATAGTGCATTTTCTTAAATGCACATATTCTGCCCTCCCCAGGACCACACTGAAATTACTAAATCTCACTCTGTCATCCATGCAAATCTAGTTGAGTAAATAAACCATTGCATGTAAACTTGTGGTCTCAGCCTCCTTGTTGGTTTATTGCAAAATTAAAGGGAACATAGTACAAAACCAGCAATCAGTAACCAGCAAAGGTACAAAGACTTTGGAATGCACCAGAAGGGGAGGGAGAAACCTCACATGAAATGGCTGTTTATTATAAAATTCCCCATTTCACATGGTACATCATTTAGGAAAATACTTATTAAAGGCTTCCTGTGGAGATGGGAGAACTAGTACAAAACATTCAAGAGCAAAATTATTCTCCTCATTCATGTTTCATGTTTCTTAGTGCTATTAGTGTCCTCAGCAACAAAGCTGGAGATGATGAGAGTAAGACAGAAGTTATTTGCACTGAACTAAAGCAGTCCCTCAACTACTACAAAGGAAGGTGGTACCTTTTTTTAAAAAAACTTTAGGTCTGCAGTTCCATTTGTGTCTGGCAAAATGGCTGGGCATCTCAAATCCCTAAGCTACATGTTTATCCTGACCAGAAATGTCAGTGTGCATTTATGGGCAGCACTGCTGAACAGTTGGCAATGGGTCATAACAATGGTTTCCCAAATTGAACCTCTGATAAAAGGGAAGTGCATGGCAGAGGTAGGAACACAGCAAAGACATCTGCCAACCAATCATGACAGGCAAGTACAAGAAGAAGATACAATAGTGATGAGATGGTTGTGAACTGTGGCGATAAGCAGTGGTCATCTGAGCACTTGGAGAGCAGCTGTATTCTGGCCTGCACCTGTTGCGAGAGGAAGGAAGTGGTTACTGACAACACATAACTTAGACTAGACATTGGATTAGCAGCTTCCTTCAGATCCGGGCTTTCCTCAGGTAAAAACTGTTCCATGAGAATTAATAACAGCTTGCCACACATGGTTGATCAGTTGCCCATTACCTCATCTAGGCTCACAGTAAATCACTGTGATATTAGCAGTTTTCAAAAGAATTATTAATCTTTACAATGTCACATCTACGGGTATTTAAAGAAAGTTTTGAGGAAATTTTGAGATAATTAGTGCAACGAAGCAATATGAGACTTTAGGACGAATAAGAACCATTCCAACTGATATAATCATGGAAATTATGCTGTCACATTATAATTCTTCCACGCTTGTGTTACGAGAATTGGCATACTCAGTAGAGGGTAAAGTTCTGGCTGAGCTGTTCAAGGATCAGAATTGTACAGAGAGTTTTCTCTACCAAGTGTTCAGTGTCCTGAAAACATCTGGTCTTGTTAGTGCTTCCACTTAATTTACTGAGTCAAATCCAACATGGAAAAAACCATTTTTAATTCATTCCAAACGAACACCTCCCAGAAGTCTTTGTCTCATGCACAGCACCAAACTGCTTCCCTACCAAATTGTATTTACACCCAGCAGTCCTCCATCAGTTACTTTGAGGGGCAGGATAAATATATGTGCTTTCCACAGATCACTCAGGGAAAATGCCTCTGTTTTATTTTCAGGGGGCTGAAGGGGCTTTTGTGAGGAGGGAGAATTTAACCCATACCAAAATGTGGATCCAGCCAATGTATGGCAAACCACTGATCTCAAAATTCACTGGAAATTCTTAATTTTCATATTGTCATTGCATAAACATTATACCATAGTAGAACTTTCTTCTTGTAGGATGATACCGGCTTTTCTGAGTTTGGTCTGCAATAGGATAACATTGAACCAATTATATTTCTTTGCATACAAATTATAGTTCAAAAGAGGTAGGCTTCCTACACCTTTAACAATTGTGTTAAAGAAGGAACTTTAAAAAGTGAAGCTTCTCAGGTAAATTACATTTACTGAAATTTCCTGTTCTATACAGCTATTAAAGGTGCAGAAGCCCTGTTTTCATTTGCCCATTCATTTTATCTATCTAGCATGCTAGGTTTCTGTACTGGTTGAAAATTCAGTGCTAACAGATTTGCGGAAATGTTGTGGAAAAGTAGCTCTCACACTGATTGTACAGTTGTATTATCACATTTGTGCACTGGATCCATGTCCAAATTTTGTAGCGTGTAGGAGCCAAGGTTTGATTTGCAAGATGATCACCAGTTACGCAACTTGCACAGCCAAATGAATGATTTGATTACAAGAATATCATTCTCATAAAAGATACTGTTTTTATTAATACTGCTAAACAGTTATGAACAGTTTAATGTTAAGCTTTCAGATTTAGGTGTGACAAGATACTATCCAGAAATGTTCTAAAAGCATGTAATAAGGTAATTCAGGTGTAAAATGCAAGAGGCACTGCCTAGCTGCAGTAGTTCCATGGCTTGGCTGATTTTCAACCATGTTGGGGAAATCCTTAATAATATAGATTTGTTCTAGCACATCTGAAAATGCCCTGAAGCACCCAGGCATGATTTTACAAGTAGCTATCTAAGCAAGAAAGGGATAAGAACTGAATCATCCAATTTCAACCATCAACATCATTTCTTCCCATATTTTAAAAACTCCAAAGTCATCTGTAATAACCTTAGCACATATCAGCGACAGAAGAACATCATGAATTTCTAGTATCTTTCTCTTTAAAATGATGAGACTAGTTATTGTGTCTACCCATAGTAGTTTACATGGGGAAAATGTTCATTGATGAGAGCTTCTGAGTATACTTTCCAGTCTGGAAGCAGAACTTTTTGACAAGTGGTTGATTTTCCATTTCAGAGGAGAAGATTTGTACAAGCCACCTATAGTTCTAGGTTCTCCCAACTGTGCTCTGTGATTTCCGATGACAGAGTCTATTCCTCCTTGCTTTGTTTGTTGTCAGAATGGTGTCAGAATCTTTACTGTAACATGGATATCAAGATCCTCTAGGACTCAAAAAAGGGAACATTGGAGACTCCTGATATATGGAACTTCACTGATACTCTTCTGAGTGAGCTCCCTGAGGTCACAGGAAGTCCTAACGGACACCAGCCACATGGCTCCAATCATCAGGCATGCCACTGCTTCCTCTTCAGCTATAAATGCTGCGGGATTAGACCTGACTGTTTGCCTAAGAAACAGCCAGACACTGACATTGCTTGTGTGGCTCCTTAATCATGTTCAAAGTGTCTTCCAGTTTGACAGTTCCCAGGCTGTCTGTGTCTCCATGTGTAAATTTCCTTGTCTACTCCCCACCTTTTCTTCCTGCTTCAAACCTGCATCCTAATCTGAGCGTATCCTCCAAAGAGGCATTTGTCTGCAACTAGTTTGACCTTCATGTTACAGAACTGGCTAATTCTGCTCCATGTGCCTGGCCCCTATGGTCAAACACTGCCAAAAGGTAGCTCCTGAAACACGTTCCTGACAGGGGCCATCCAATGCACCAGAAGCTCTGTATAAATTAGAAGACAAAGACAAGGGAATTATTAGTTAAGAGCTAAAGATTGTTGCAAAGTAGGCCCTCTATTTAGTTCTGCTTCAGAAAGGAAAAATACCAAGTTATGCAATTCCTTTTTAAAAGGTTTCTGGGAAGAGCAGAGCCTGGATGCAAGTCTGTGCCAAAAGCTTAAAAATAATCACAAGAAATTAATAAGAGTTCTACAACAAGGGGAAAAAACACAAAACAACATACAAAAATGTGCTAGTTCCAAGCAGCTACATGTCTTCAACTTTAAACTACCACCACCCAGAAATAGCCTCTGGGTATTGCCTTTCCTCCTCTATGAGCAAGGAACGCAGCCAACACAAACGTAACCTTCAAAACCTATCCTCCTGCCCCCCGTGTTGTTCTGCTCCACCAAAAAAGTCTACGTGCCTGGAGGGACTGCTTCATATCCAAACAGCCCTTGCTTTTGCTGCCTGTGTAAACCTGTTTGGAGAGACATGCGCAAGACATCCCCATAGGCCAGGGCGGATCAAATTGCCTTGCCTCTTCCACATCCTGCCAGACTCCCAGGGCTTATGGGTTAGTTTCAACATGCTTTTCTTATCCTCTAGAAAGTTTTGAATAGCAGCACAGATTTCTGAATGAAGATTCTTTGCCCAAAAAAATGTGAACTGCCATAAGTAGACTAGATAGTCTGAATGGAGCCAATCCACAGGACAATTCTGAATTATATCTAATTGACTAATCAAGATATTCTCCACTGAGTAGATGCAAACACTGCCTAGAGATCTTTAGTCAAAAGACAGTTTGGGAGTGGAAGGGAAATTATTTTGCACACAGCTTACCTTTAAATTTCCTCTTCATTCCAGACAAGTATATGTATGATATAAAACAGATTTTTGTGTGTGATGCTACTACTTTTACAGAATTCTATAGCTGTTTGCTTCCAGCTCAAGCCTGACTGTTAGAAGACGGCATTGTGACCATTTGTTAGATTCATTTGTGATGTTTCAAGGAAGGTAAATGTTCAGTTGTTGTGCAAAAAACAGTAGTTTCTTTATCGAAATGTTCAAGAAAAATATCTTCAAGTAAAGAATATAATTCCCCCTCTCTATGAACATAAGAAAAACCACTCTGGTTCAGACAAAAGGCCAATGCCTATGGGAAGCCTGCAAACAGGACATGAGTATAGTAGACCCCTTTCGCCCATGAAGCAATTCTGATACTAGAGGTAATAAAGTTGATAGACTAGAAGCCATTGACAACCTCTAATAGGAAGATCACTGAGTAATATAGTGTCATCCTCAGAAGCCAATATTAGCAAGGTATTGGAGGCATATCAGGATATATGTAAGAATTTGAGACCTTTTCTAAAATTTAATCAGAATTCAAAAGAACAGCAGCAAAGGAAGCCCTCATGGTTTGATACAGAATGTAGTGCACTGAGGAAAGAATTGAGAAAATGTATCCGTAAAGCACATGGCACGAATGACCAAATGGATCTGAACCTGATGCTGAAACTCAGAAGTAATTACAAAAAATTAATCGCAGTAAAGAAGGCCCAGTTTCAGGAACAATTCTGGGCTGATCTAGAAGTAGCGGCATTACAATCAAATTCAGCTTATTTTTGGCATTTGGTCATAAATAGACTCAAAGGGTCAAAAGTTATGTTTGACATCCCTATTTCTGCTTCAAGTTGGGAAAGGTTTTATTTAGAGCTTTTTAAAGAAGATGAGAAAAAATCTTCTGTTAGAGTTGATGGGATACAAGATTTTACTATACTTCCAGGGTGGTTCCCAGTAACGATATCAGAGATTAAATCCATTATTCAGTCAACAAAGGACAATAAGTCCCCTGGTATTGATCTTTTGCCTGCAGAATTACTTAAATGCAATGTAGACTGGTGGGCACCAGTTTTGGCAGGGTTATTCACCCACATAAACAACACTGGTTGTATCCCAAAAGACTGGAAAGCTAGTGTAGTAGTGCCAATATTTAAAAAAGGAAATCGTTATGATCCTAAGAACTATCGACCAATTAGCCTAATTAGCATTCCTGCTAAAATGTATGCAAAACACATTCTCCATAAACTAGAGGATTGGGCAGAAGCAAATTCCATCTTAGCCAAAGAACAGGCAGGCTTTAGAAAAGGGAGATCTGTATTGGACAATTGTTTTATATTACACCATCTGATAACAAAGTATTTAAAACAAGGCAGCCAACTTTTTGCAGCTTTTATTGATTTAAGTGCAGCTTTTGATACCATAAATAGGTATCGCTTATGGGATAAGCTGTCAAAGACAAATATAGATCAGAGACTTTTAGCACTTTTGAAATCACTTTATACTGAAACCTCTTTGAAGGTTAGAACAGGAGCCAGTCTGGCTTTAACAGATATTATCCCCACATATAAAGGGGTACGACAAGGCTGTATTTTAGCTCCATTTCTTTTTAACTTTTATATTAATAACATTGTTACCTCTCTTCATAAATATGAGTTTCATATGCCATAAATCTTAAACAAAGCAATTAATATCTTATTGTATGCAGATGATATGATTCTCCTTTCAACATCACAAGTTGGTCTGAGAAGATTACTTAGACATCTTAACTTATACTGCATGGAAAATGACTTGGTCATTAATAATGATAAGTCAAAGGTGGTAGTTTTTGGCAGGAAAAGGAAACAACACAGATGGCTTATCAACTCAAAAGAATTAGAGCAAGTAAAATCCTATTGCTATCTTGGTATCCATTTCTCATCATCAGGCTCCTGGGTGCAACAAATAAGGAAAAGTGAAATGAAAGCTATGGCCAGTTTGCAGTCCTTAAATAGATTATTAAATTACAGGTACCCAGGTTCTTTACGCCCTATTATAAATATTTTTAAAGCAAAAGTAATTCCATCACTTATTTTTGGGGCAGAAATTTGGGGCTTTGCAAATCTTGCAAAAATTGAAAATATCCAATCCCAATTCTTGCGTATGATCTTAGGTGTTTCTAAGTCTACTCCATCTTATTTAGTTAGATCTGAACTTGGGATGGATAGGATTGAGGGTCTAATATATTCCAGGATGGTAAATTTCTGGTGCAGAATAAGTAATTTAACAGAAGATAGGCTCCTCAAGGTTTGCTTAGAAGAACAAAGGACTTGTCAGCAAGGAACATTTTGGCTACAGAATTTTTCAAATATGTTACTAACCTTTGGTTTTTCATACCAGCTATTAAATCCAAGGTTGCCTGATACCAAAAAGATGGTTAAACAAAGAGTGGCCGATGTGAATGCTCAGTTAGACATTGCTGCCCTAACATCTTGTAGATCAACTAAATGGCTAGCTAAACTGAAATTAGAACACAAATTTGAAAATATCTGGCATTCCCACTGTCCATGGAAGCTCGCAGAGCCTTTACACGCTTACGTTTTGAACAAATGGACACAATGATGAAATGGGGTAGATTTCGTAACATCCCAGTCCAAGAAAGGCTGTGCATATGTGGTGAGCTGGTGTTAGAAGATTTAGCTCATTATTTACTTGAATGTCAGATATATTCAGAGACAAGGGAAAGTTATCTGGCGCCTTTCCTAAGAAAAATGAAATACTGGACAGCAAAGGAGAAACTTGCTTTTTTAGTACAATCAAAAAATCAACGTGTGATTAGAAAGGTTGCCGCATTTGCAGTGAAGGCTGCTAGGGCAAGAGACAAATTTTTAGAACTCATATCAGATAAAAAGCATCAGAGTTTTGTAGAGTAAGAGATGGTACTTGTAAATTGTAATTATGTAATTTATGTAATTTTATATGAGAACATGTAATTTACATTTTAACCTTGTGTCTCAATTTTATTACAAAGATGTTTTATGGTATTGTTTTAATTATGTGATGAGGGCAATCTGTTTTGAAGAGATTTGGATGTTTTGTTTTGTTTTTTGTATTTGTTGGATTGCAATGGTCTTTGGACTGAGCAAATAAATAAATAAATTAGAATTAGACAACCTCTAATGGAGGATTTACATCTTGTTTACTTTAGATGCAGATACGCAGATTTCAAAATATAAATCAATAACTAAAATAAATTTACAGAAACATATGGCTAAAACTGTAAAAAAAATTCCATCTTATAGACATTGTCCTTCTTGTTCACTTATGCAGTGGACTGTTTGCAACCCAAATGTATAAGCTATTATTCTACGCTAGTCTGCGCTGGTTTCCTTATTCTTGGCTATGCTAAATGGTCTACCAAGGTTAGTTTGGTCCTCTTCTGTTCATGCATATATCATTCCAAGGTCAACAAAAATGGTACCAATTCTTTCTTTCGCATGCACACAAAACCTATAAGTGGAAAGCGTGTTAATCATATAGGAAGAGAGTTACTTAGGTTTCTGGCTAAAACTCTTAACATGATGGGTTTGTCCCACAGATAAAAAGCTGTATGAATATCTGCATTCAGATACATGAATTCTGCTGCTCCTCTGAAGTTTCCAGCATCTCTTTGTTACATGGCTGTGCTAGCCAATATACTATTTGGAATATGCATCTATTTTAATCACTTTGTATGTATGGAGATGATTAGTGGCCTTTACATGTCTAGGATAACCAAGATGTCTGATTGTTAAAAGGAGGCTTACATTTCATTACCAAAGTCTAGCACCAGTGTCATTCCTCTGCAGTCTTGTGTGCAGAAATAAACACAGATGGAAGTAAGATAGAACAATACTAATTGGCTACACCCAAAACCACAAGAGCAGACTTTTATTCACATATAAGAACTTCCTACTCTGCAACTTCCCTCTTCACAATATATTCTGTAGGGTCCCTCAGGCCTCTAGAACAGATGTTGGGAGCTGGAGTGAGCATTTTTAGTTGGTCTATAAACCATTTTCTTCACAAAAAAATAAATGTGGGAGTATCCCACATCCATTTCTGGTTTTAAATAAAATGGGATAAACTTGCAAGAAAAGGTGTGGACCAGCAAAATTTTGGTAGCTTTTAGGGCCACAAGAACAGCCTTGGGGGTGCAACAAGGGCAACATTCTGGCCATTCATTTGCTAGTGGTTGCCGTTCTGCTGAAGATTAACATCTGCTACCAAATGAAACTTACTGCCAAGCTCAACTGATATGAACCATTGTTGGTACTCATATAAATAGCAGAAACTGCATCCTGTTGGGCTGCTCCCACCTTCCTGATCAACACTCACTGTTTTGTAATACAAGATATCCACGCTAAAATATTTTATATAAGATTATGATTACATAGTTTCTATAATGATCTCTTCTTTAATTCAAAGAACATAAGGTGGCATGAATGGTTCTCTGTCTTCCCAATTTTAACTGAGGTAGATTAAGGTGAAAGATAGTATCTGGCCCAATGTCATCCAGTGATCTTCATGGCTGAGGGCCAAATTACAATATAACAGCAGTCACATAGATCTGCCCTTAAATGCAAGGTATAGTGAGTTTTAAAACAACAATAACAAATGGACAGCATGCAAACCCAATACAGATTGAAAGCTTGATGTGAGGGAAGCTTTTTTTTTTTTTTTTTTTTAATACTTTGCTCCTTTGCTGCAGATGCAGTCTGGATCAAAGCACCTGAAACTGTAACTTGCATCACAAAAAGCGGCTGGTATTTGTTTCAATGGTTGTTTTTATTTTGTTTGTTTTCATGCAAACTGCTTGGCCTGATCTCCAGTGTTAAACACTTCCCCTCAACCTACTTGGCTTTCCATGAGGATATGAACCTGCATTTCCAAAATCCATCTGTGATGACCTAAACGCCCTACTCCATAGTCCCATTTGTACAGAGGCAGCCAGAGTGATTCAGTAGTGCAGGAAATGAACTTTGAACACACACGCACTCACTCACTACTACTATTACTTTCCTATTTCCTGGCATTCATCACAGTTTTTGGTACTGTGTTGCAGAAATCACTACATCATATCACCTGTCACAGATACCATTGCATTAGAAATGTAGTTCACTGGGGATTCAATTATTTAAAACAAACCCCAGAAGAAGAAATGATTGCCCCAGGAATGAAACAGACAAAGGCGCTACCAATCATGGTGGATTATAACAAGAATATCATAGAAAACTGGATTTACCAGATTCCTGAACTATTGCATCTTCTATAACATCAGAACAGCGTCCCATGAAATCTATATAGTAACAGTTTTATTTTCCATTCAGTTTTAAGGTGCTACAAGACTCTTTACTGTGCCTACTGAAAAGATTAGCATAGTTACCTTCTCAAATCCAATAATATAATCTACATTTCTGCAATTTTCTCTTCCTGAACAATCTGGCACATCTGGGTAACAGAGGTAGTTATAAAGGTGAAAAGAGAGGATGGTAGCTCACTCACTTTTAGAAAATCTGCAACTTGTGATTGGGGCTGATCTGAGTCACTTGGTGTGGTTATGAAAATGACAAGCCTTCCCTGAAATGAATATAGAATATCACCATTTATTCTTGATTTAGGAGACATCAGTGCCTTTAGGACATAAGAAGCCATGGCACCAATCTCAGAATGCAGTCCAGCAACCAAAATACTTCATATTAAAAAAGAGTACATAGTTAATGCCGATCGTAAAAGTTAAAGCAAAAAATCGAAAACAAACACAGTCATAAAGAAGTGTGGAATTGCCAGCAATTACATCTCAGTTCAAATACATCTCCCTGTATAGTCACAATTCCGCACACATTCCCTTGTCTGGTGAATGATTTTACTGCTGGGGGTAGAATGGATTGGGCAGGAGTGCAATATCAGGGAACTCAGTACCTTAAAATGGTATTTGTTGAATAATATGAAACATTCATGACTGAAAAGTGTGCTCCTGAAGTGTCAGTTGGGTTATCTTAAGAATGGCAAACTTGAAAAGCTTCAGTACCAGAATCTCATCATATTTAATTCTCCTGTTTCATTTCCAGAGAATGATATGCAGAACATACAATCTCTCTATTACATTTATTTGCACAATTATATGGGGCTCCTCAGGGTTCTCATGACGGAGATTGATCAGATCTACATGTGTTTGGCGTCAGCCAGTGTTGCAGCATAAGATGCTCCCAGATGACTCACTGAGTCCCCTACAGAAAAAGTTGAATGATAAGCTGATTACATTAAAATGTGGTATTGATATTTGTACCACACTGCAACATATAACATATGCCCCGATTAATGCTGTTTTCCAGAGATCATCAAAACAAGTATCAACTAGTAAACAGTTTTTGCATTTTAAAAATTAATAATACAAAATCCCTTTAGCTATTGGCTTTCACCCAGGATTTAGGAGATCTGATAAAATGAAATTTGACATTGTGCCCACAAAAGCTGCCACAATTTAGGTTCTGCATGCATTTATCTCATCAAAAGTAAATTGGCAACTTCACAAATACACAACCAGTAGGTCTATTTCCACGTTACTCATATCTGTTTTCAAATGAAAAGATTGCAACTTATTTTCATTCATGTCATAGGATATTTTCTCCAAACGCCAAAAAAACATCCTAGACTTCACTACATATTCTTTTTAAAAGTTGTTCTTGCATGTCTTCTTCATGTTTTACAGCATAGCTAGGAATCATGCAGCTCTCCAGTTGGACTACAACTCCTGGTACTTCTCACCATTCTCACCCACTCTGGGGCATGCAGCCCAACATCATCTAAAGGGTTACGTGAAACAAGATTATGATTTTTAATTTGAATAACTATTTAAAAATAATATAAAACTTAACTGATTCTTGATAGCTTAGAACTTTTTTCTTAAATAAATCAGTCTCAGTTTGGCTCCTAAGCATTGATTCCAACACTCAAAAGCTATGGCACCTACGAAAGTCAAGTGATATTTCATACATCTAGATGTTTAAATGGTTTAAGAAAGTAATTCCCACAAAGATACAAATCAAAACCCAGACTGAAGAATAAACTATGATTGACCTCTATAACAGACCAAACCAAAACCCACAAATGACATATTCTTCAAGTGTTCCAGCAATGATGTGGATAGCAAATCTGATGACAGCTGAACTGTTAGAAGACTAGGAAAGAAGTAAAGGTTTTGTCAGCTGTTCTCCAAAGATTTGTATGTGGGGGGTGGGGGTGTCAATAAGATTTCAGGCAGAAACACACTATGAGTAGAGTCCAGCAATTACATTTGTTTAAAGAATGGAGATAAGCTTCCCCAGAAACTGGCGAGAAGATTATGAAAACTAAAGGTTAGAAATAAACAATCTTATCAATTTGGAAGGAAAAAATCAAGCGTTTTAATGACTGCATTAACAAATCCAAGGAGGGAATCATTTTGCTGTTGCTAACAGCTCGTTTCAGAACCATTGAAGGAGTGTATAAAGAAAGTGCTTAAGTTTTCACTTAGTCTGGGTAGAAGGGGACTTCCTAACTGCACAGCCCTTCAGAAGGTCCAGAGGTTTGTTTGATCTACACAACATGAGTTAGTTCAAGAACTACATAATTCCCCAAAGTTTTTCAAGCCATCATCTGGGGACTTTTGAACATTTCAGTCTAGTTCAAACTTAAGGCTAAACCATGATTCAGCCATGAGATTTAACCACAAGGACATTTAACTACAATTCTCAGTGACATTAAAACTTAAGTGTGGGGAAATCTTCAGGCACAGCGGTAGTGAACATTCCCTCCTTTGCAGTTTCCATGACAAAAGCATAATGACAAAATTTAAGAAATACTAAATAAATAAAGATCTATGATAAGTATCTATTTTCATCACTGTAAGAAAGAGCACTCCAATTATGTCCTTGATTTACAACAATCTTTCCCTTCCCATCTCCTCAGGGAAGAGACCTCTTGTGTTCCTGCCTTCTTCCAACCTTAATAGTGGGATTGCATAGACTCTGCAACCTCCCCCACCTTTTTGGAACTTTTAGTTCCTGTCTCTCTAAGGCAGGGGTGGGCAACTGTGGAAGGCTAGAGGACTACATTAGCCACCAGGAGACCTTGAAAGGTTATATCTGCTCCCACAGGAGAAAAAAAAAAGGCCCCAAACACTTCTAGGGGGTATGGGGACATTTTCAGCATGTTTTGGGTTTCAGAAAAGGCCTCTCCTGAGCCTAAAATGGCCCAGGGATCCCACTAAATGTGATGGAAATGCACTCTACACTCCTCAGTGGGCATTCAGCACCATCTGGGGGCAAAAAAGGAGGGGGTTGCAAAAATCGTTTTGGACCTCTAGGAGGGCCAGAGGACTTCTAAAAATGGTAGAATAGCCCTCCACACCCCTAGAGAGCAATTGGGGCCATTCTGGAACAAATTCTCTATTGTACAGTCTTTCTGTGAAATAATGTTCCCATAGTTGGTTGGCTGATTTATAATTTAGTAAACATTTAAAAACTGCCCTTCATCTTTACAAGACATCAGAGTAGAGTAAAAATACATTTTAACCAATCAAATATACACTTCATATACATATCAAATGATAGAAACAGCAGAAACAAATGGTTCTGTGGTAGCAGAACCTTTCCTTCCACAAGTTGCTTTGAAAACTAGGAAAAACATTCAGGGGAAAAGGCAAGGGAAGAAAGTTTAACCTCTCTCCTCTAACCTGTACAACTATTTTAGGGTGTGCGGAGAAGGCATGTAATTTACTCTTCCCCGTTTACCTCTGAATTAATAGCAGCTTTGCAAATATGAAGTTCAGATCAAGGAAAGGAGACAGGAAGAATGGGTTAAAGGGGTAAACTCTCTTTAACAAAACATCACTTTCCTGATTTTCAAAGTAATAGCATGGGGTTTTAAAAGCAATTGCGTCCTTAATTTTCAACCATACAACACACCACCAACAAAATCACGTGCAGGTGGAGAAATCTTGTCAATCAAGATATGCCACATTCTAAAAGGAAAGCAATCAGTTTTGAATATTATTCTATCCTAGGCATGGACTAAAGAGAACAGTCACTCCTGCCTCTGCATATTGATCTGTTATCATGCACTAAGAGGACGGATGGCTAGAATCCAGAAATGAAGGTTAAAAACAGCTGAGAAAAGAATTCTTAGGTCCTGAAAGGTAGAGAAATTGCAAAAGAAGAAAAAGATCAAGTGTGTCAAAAAGCTGGTGAGAGATCAAATAGAACAAGAAGAGAATAGAGGCTCTTCAATTTAGCAGCCAGAAGGTCATTGCTGATTTAACAAGAACTGTTTCAGTAGAATTAAAAGGACGGAAACCAGACCAAAAGAGGTCAAAGGAGCAATCAGAGGAGAGAAATGTATTACAGAGGGTGTAGTAGACCACACATTCAAGTAACCTGGAGACAAAAGGAAAGAGAGCCCAAGTGGTGCTTTCTGGGGATGAAAGAAACAGTGGCATGTTTGAAAGCTGTGGGAAAGTGAGAAGTTGACGATGTGCAGCAAAAAACAGCAAGATGGTGGCCTGTTAGAAGATAAAGAGTACAGAGCAAGAAAAGGGAAGGAATAAAAGACACAAGACGTTACACTAAGAAAAGCAGCATTGAAATTTTTTTTAACCCTGACAAGTGAATGGGAAGATGAGATAGATGAAACATTCAGCAACTTCAGTCACTTTTGATTTCTAAAATGAAGTGAGATACTAGGTGGAAAAAATATAAAATTTTAAGAAGGGAATGGTGACTGAAATTCAGAGGGCAGGAAATTTTCATTTAAAAAATTCATCTAAAAGAATTTGGTGTATGTGCTGACACGCATGTAGAATGTCAGCCCTCCAGCAATGTGTGTCCAAGCAAGGCACAGATGCTGACAACAAGCTACTTTATACAAGCAAAGGCCAGCACACTGTGGGGAATGCAGTTACATGAGACAATGGCTGTATGCAGCATCTACATGACTAAAGCTATTTCCTCAATGTAACATTTAAATCATTTCAAAGATTAGCATAGACAAAACAGGACCTTTACAGTTGTGGCTCCAGTATTCTTAATTATTTTAGTTATTAGGACTGTCTGAGTCTGTAGTTACAATAATTCAAAAAAGCTATTATAACTTCTTCTGAGGACCATTTCAAACATTTTGCTTTCATAGGCATTAAACAGTAAGACAAAGGTGATCACAAATCACAGATGGCGGGGCCTATGCGACCCATGTATTTGGCCCATTCACATTGTATATTTTGGCATACACTTATTACTGGACATAAATGTTTGTTTTATATCATTTTTAAAATAATAGATATCTTTTTGCATTTGAAATATGTTAGGCACATTGGATCACAAAAAAGATCATAGATATGGAAAAATGGAATTCTAACTGAATGTAGCCAAAGACTTAGTAATGAGATAACCTTCAAAATAAGATACAGAAACTCATCATTGTGTCTATTGTGGAAAAAGTCTACAATGAGTCATCTAATCTGGGCATACTATGGGCATGCTCTTATTGGCACAATTGAAATGTGGAACATGACATTTAGATGTAGCTATTCTGCCACCTGCTGTTGCTTTCATGAATAAATTAAAATTGTTACTGATTGTTTTTTTTAAAAAAACACAACATCCCAGCACAATAATGCTTACTGGTGGGGTTTTTTATTTTTTGTTTTGGTCAGACAAAACAAAATGTAGGTACTGTTTCAAATCTTCCACAGAAGAAAAATTAAACACCATAAATACTTGCAGAACTATGTACAAGGATAGAACTGTAAGTAATGCCTGTCTGGTCATAACCTCTTTATTAACATCATGAGACATACAACTACATACATGTGTAAAGTAGCTCTTTGTTCACAATATGGTACTATTCAAAGTAGTCTCCACCAATGGCAATGCATTTGTGCCACCTCTGAACCCACTCATCAAACCCACTTTGGACAAACTCTTCTGGGCACTCCTTGATCTAATGTCTGATAGCATCTTCCACTTCACTTATATCATCGAAGAGCTGTCCTGAAGGTTTTTCTTCATCTAACCGAGCAAGCAAAACTCTGAGGGTGCCAGATTGGGGCTACAAGGCAGATGTGACAACACTGACTAAAACCTGTGATGTTGCCAAACAAGTGTGGGGTTGTGCATTATCATGGTGTAACTGGATTGCATTCAGCTCTTTTTGTGGTCTTTTCTTATGGGTGGCTTCTCAAAGTTGAATGTAGCAGTAACTGTTCATTGTTGCCCATGCTTTAGGAAATCAAGCAAAATCAACTCCTTTAAATCCCAGAAGACATTCAACATAATCTCCTGTGCTGACTTTTGAATTTCTTTGGTCAGAGAGGTGGAGTGTTGCCATTCTATGGACTGATTTTTGGCCTCTAAGTGATAGAAGTATGCTCAAGTCTCATTATCAGTTCAAACATTCTTGAAAAAAGTGTCTTTGTGGACCTCAAATGCTGCCAACAGTTACAAAGACAGGTGCAGTCTCTCCTCTTTCAAATCAGCTGTTAATTGATGAGGAACTCACTTGGCACACATTTTCCGGTATCCAAGAATAATCTGCTCAACAGCACTGTGACCACAGCCAAGTTCCTCAACAATCCCTTAGACAGTTGTATGCTGTTCTGAGCAAATTGTATTATCCATCCTGTTTTGGTTTTCATTGGTGACTGCTGTAGAACCCCTTCCACTATATGGTTTCTCTTCAGCACAGGTTTCACCTTTTTCAAACTTTTTTACCCATCTTTCCACATTACTCTCACCAATTGTCATCTTTCCATATGCATTTCTGAGCTTTCTGTGGATGTTAACAGCAGCACATCTTTCTTGGACAAGAACACAATTATGTCAGACATGCAATAAGAATTACTCTAACTTGTGGTATAAAAGCATCACATTGGGATTAATAGTTTCAGAGAAAATCGCATAGACTTTACTCTCTATACGACCCTTGCATATTACATTTCTAAAATTCCTTTCCCTTCAGCTTATTCTCCTACATAAGCACCGTTTAAATGAATCCATAATACATTTCTGAAACCTTATTTCTTGTTGCATAGGATTATTCTCTATGACTACAAAGCATTATGTACCCCACAATTCAGTCAAACTGTAGAACTCATGCAGCCTTCCAGACATTTTTGGATTGCTGCTCCCAGTGTTCGTTACAATTGGCTATGTTAGCTAGAGCTGTTGGGACATGCAGTCCAACATTTGGAAGGCCATGTCAGTCCCGCATTTATTTTGGTCAAACGGTTCCGGTGTAATGTGTTTTAATCTAGTTCATGTCGTTTGTTCTTGTTAAGTTTCTTCAAGGCAACAACTGATGTCAACCCTATCATAGTTTTTCTTTTAGTAAAATTTACTGAGGGCGTTTGCCATTTATTCACAGGACGTTTGCCTTTGTCACTGCCTCTAAGGTTGAGAGAATGTGACTTGCTCAGGATTACCCAATAGGCTTCCAGAGTTGAGTGAGCATTTGAATCCTTGGTTTCTCAGAATTCTAGATTGACATTCAAACCATTCTGCCGGCCTTTCACCAAAACTTATCTTTATCCATCCCAACATCCTGAGTCAAACCCCACACTCCAGACCTTTATATAACCTTCAATCCGCCATACAGACAACACACAGCACTCTACTATCCCACTTAAACAGTGGATTGGACTCCTTTGTTTAAGAATCATGTACACAACTCCAGTTTGACATTCTGGACACTTTAAACAAAACTTTAAATTATTTGCCATCATTCATTCCATTTTACTGTTAATATACTCCTTTCCCCCAAATTGTGGTTTGGTTACTCTAGTTTGGCTCTTCCCATGCCTGATGTAGTTAGAATGCAAGCTAACTGAGATTTGCTTTTTTTCCCTGTTACTCCAAATTTTGTCATTTATACTATGTACTGAGGAACAGCACAACAACCACTGATCCAATGGTACAGCAACCATTTCCCTGAGGTACTGAACTTCTAGTTTCTTTGTTTCTGTAAAGGGTTAAAACTCTGTCCCTCATTTATAGCTCCATTAAAAGCTTGTTGTACTGTGTTAGTTTTGGCAGCTAACAACCACTATCTAAAGTAAACATGCACTCTCTGTCTCCAGTCTTTGATTTCCAGTTGCCTCATAAGACAAAATCTTCACTTCCCTAAATAACACATCTGTAGAAGCATCAGATTCCTACATAGGATTTGCAGAATGTCATTTCATCAAGTTTACAGATTAACTGTCATGACAACATCACACCTACAGTATTTCTCCAGGATGTATTCTAGGAAATCCCAAGATGAAAATGCTGCAGGAGAACACAAGCAGACACTTCATAAGGCAGCACAAAGTGATTGACAGACAAACAGATTCGCCAGCAATTCATTAGAACTGCAGGTACGCAAATGTGGATTTTCTGGCTGGACTGCAAAAGTCAACTACAGCTGACATTTAATTTTTTATTTTACAGCCAGAAGCCATTCTTTTATTTTTTTTTTCAGGAATGGGAAATTTGTGGTCAACAACAAATTGGACTACAAGTTCCCTCATCACTCACCACTGCCTTCTGCCTAAAACTGATGGCCCAACATCCCAAGTGACACAAGTTGTTCACCCTTCATCTTTGAATTTTTTACAAAATACTTTATTTATATTCCACCTTTCACCTAGCACAGGAAGAGTTATGGTTGTGATAACCCTTAATAAATAAAGACTTGCATTTACATTTTCTAACATGAGAATGTTCACTTGCATAACACGAGCTAGGAGGCTCTATTAAATAGGATAAGATTCAGAAAGATCATATAATTAACTGACAAGAAAAATTCCTCAAGATCAGCCCAGTTTTTATCTAGAATTAACTGTATGGCATGTAAAACAACTTGTTTAAGTCAGAAAAAACTTACACAAACAGAACCTAACTGTTCTCACTGCTCCACTTTCCTTCAACACAGGCCTTGTACTGGACTCTGTGCTCTCTCTATATTATTTTATCTCCTTTCTATTCAAAATATGGTTCCTGCATCATTCTCTCATTATGTAAATTTAGCATCCAAAAAGAAGACTAATTTTCTTCATTTTGTATGGTACAGCCAGTGTTCAATATTAACATGCTTTAGGAGGAATACTCCGTATCTCCCACTCTCCCAGCAAAATCAATTTTCCTCAATTCATTCCTTGTTTCTCTGTGACACTTAAGCTGCCTTGCACTCCAACTTTGTTTGTTTAATTGTAGAGTGACTGTTATGGCATTTGTGAATTATATTTTAAAACTATTTCTCTGCTAACTTTACATTCCCCTTAACCTTGTGATAAAATGGATTATCAAATCTAAATAGACATTTCTTTGTCTAATAACTGGTGATGAATACATTACGGAAAAAGGCTGTAAATATTCTAGCATTTACTTTATCTGGTTTGTCCACACCTACAAACATTTGTATTAATCTAGCTTCCTTCTGACTAAATATATTCCAATTTGTTATTCCTTACTTGCTACATGTTGCTCCTATTATTTGAGCATATAAATATTGCTCAAGATTTTTTTCCCTTTCAAAACCTTTTTCTGAACCAAAAAAAAAAAAAAAAAGGATTACTGTAGCAAAACATATGCTTTTTTAGGGCCAACAGTACTTAAGTAAATATTCTATGTAGTCGTGTTGTTACCTCTTTCCTTCTCCATCTAGTAAATCATGTATCCTTTTTTGATGTTGTTATGTGTGTCCTAGTCAGCTCTGGCTTATGGCAACCTATCATACTGTCTTCTTGACAATATCGTTCAAAGAGAGTTTGCTACTCCCTTCTTCTTAGGCTGAGAGAGTGTTACTTGCCTCAGGTCACCCAGTGAGATTAGTATCTCCCAGAGTCCTAACCCAACCCTCAAACCACTATATTACCCCGGTTCTAAGTATCCATTTTCATTTGGATAAATTTCTGCCAATGCAATCATTCAAACAAGTAGGTAAGCAGCCTTTGGCTTCTGGCAGAATAAAATTTATACATATATAGATATACCCTCTGGCACTGCTTTTATCATATGACTTGTTGGATGTCATGTCTACTCTTAGACCAACCCAAGCAAATTTTTCTGATTTGCAAAAGGAAATCTCTTCTGTACCTAATATAAGCATGAACTACACCACTCCTGAATTTGTCACTATGTGCCAAGCAAAAAAATGTATCTGTGGCAGAGGCATTTATTCACTCCCTAGCAAAGTGCTTCCCTCCAGATATCTCAGGTGAAAGTCAACAGTGATTCAAGCTGGCACTAATAAGGCAAAGCAACTACTACTGCAAAGCCATTAGAAGGCAAAGATGTGGAAGGAGAATCAAAAAATACCCCAACTTGATATGTGCATAAAAGCTGCCAGAGACAAAGCAAACTATTCTACTTCAGACGTCAAGAATAAGGGTGCTGACCTACAAGAAAATAGGTGCACAGAAATCCAAGCTTTTGCTGGAATCTGAACTATAAACAGAATACAAAATATAAAGATCTAGGAGTACCCATCAGAAACTTTGAATAGTTCACTGCAGTTGTCATTAACAATTGAAACCAATTTACTTCAAGTAGGACTGCTTGATAGATTACTTAAATCTTAGTTTTCAGAACAGACATTGGGATAAAGAAATCATGGCAGAGAGGTTGACACTATTGTTTTTTAGAGACACATTTTGTTATGGGTTCCTTCAAAGGTACTCTTTTTGTCACTTTAAACATGTGTTTCTCCAACCTGTCACTTTTTTCCAAGTAGACCACAAAGCCCAGAGACAGCGGGCCTCCAGTCTGACTGTACTTTGTCAGGCTGGTACATGTGTCCTAACGCAAAGGATCTCATCTTATAGTTGGTTCAGTTAAGTTTTGTCACTGATCTGCTGTTCTCTTCACCCCCTGTTAATATGTATACCATTCGCTCACCATTCAAATACTTTATTTGCTAAAGATTAATATAAAGTGATATTAAAGATTACTGAAGGATTGATAAGTTAGTTTCAGCCAGAGAACACTGATTCACTGCACCAATAAGTGGCTGATTACAACAGTAAGCAATTCCTAATCGGAAACACTGAGTGTCACTGAGCATATGCACAAGATTTGTCTGCATAAATGCATCACTTCCTCCTTTCTGCCTCCCCATTCACAATCAAAAAACAAGGTCTGCAAGGATCAGTGGAAGAGCACATGATTTGCACATATGAGCCAAGAATTCCAAGTTCAAGCTGTGACATTTTCAGTTTAAAAATCAAGCCCACTATTCTCTGAACTCATCTTACATTCATTTCATTTCTCTTAATCCTGCACTGTTTAGGCTAATATATAAAGTGATATCTGCACTCATTCATATTCTAGGTTGTCTCTATTCCAAAGTATATATGAAATGCTTTCAATAAAGATTCAGCAAGGAATCAAAGTAGCCCAACAATGAATAATGATAATTAAAGAAGCCCAAAACATCTATTCTGGCAGCCCTGGCCTTGCTGGTCCTCTGTGGTCAAACCTTAAAACTCCTTCCCTCCTTCAAGTAAAAAATGAAGTTAATAGGTCCAACCAAATTCTTCAAAGCACTTCTGACAGGCAGGCAGGCAGGCAGGCAGGCAGGCTGGCAGAGAGAGACTGTGCCCCCTTCCAGTCCATTTCTAACAACCTAAAATAACTAATTTGTTAAAAGTGTAGGCAAAACTTCAGTGTTTTGTAGGAACCTTGGCTTATGGATTAAAAGCAGAGTACTGGTACATGCTTCCTAATCACTTCTATTTGTACCTCCAAAATGGATAAAGCTTTATTTGGTTCGTTTCTCCCTCAACAAGCCAAAAGAAGAATCCATGGTTTATTTTAGGTTTCCTTTTGTGGTTTATTGGGGGAAATAAACCAGAGATAATACTATATCCATTTCTGGTGATGTGCTAAGCCCCACAGTCCATTTAACTGCTTCCACTGCAAATGGGAACATTTGGGTACAACAATATGCTACTTATAAACAACCAAGATACCAGTTTTCCCACAAGTCTTGGCTTATTGTGCTGTTCAAACCTCGCCAATGTATGCAAAGTACACTCAACATTCTAAATTATGCTTGCTGATGGCAGTACTACAAGATAATTCACTGCTTCCAGAAAAGAAGAAAAAAAAGGCCTTTGACAGAAGTATCACCCATTTGATACTTCCCACGTTATCTTTTTTGGTGGCTTGCCTGTCAGCATGACCAGCTTCAGATTCAAAGAATGTTCTGGTAAAGTTCCATCTAGTTTGTCCCCAGTATCAGCAGAGGCTTACTGACAGTAGCAGTCAGTAACACAAACTATATCAGGCAGTTAATAGCTACCCACAATTCTCAATTCCCCACAGCTTCCCATGATATAGTTTTCCTCCAAGGTACAGCAGGATATTTTATTTAGTAAGTGACTTGTAGCCACCTACTATGCTATATAAAACACCACAGGACGGTTTGAGGGAAAACAGCAAGAGGTAGATCTCAGTAGTGTGGGGTCAGCTGTCTGCAGCTGCCTGAGGATTTCAAGTCTTAATGCCAGGCCTGCCTTTTGGAATGCCTTACAATTTATTTTCTTCTCCCAAAGAAATATAATGGATCCCACAGCTTTGTGAGCTCTGGATCTGCAATTTCCAACAACCACAGGATTTTGTCCTATACAAAAAATGGCAGCAGCGTGAACACGAACACACTGACGATTCTGTATGCACATGGCCACCATTTAATGATATCAGATGCAATCGTTTGCATTTCTCAGCATCTGCAGGGGGTCCTGGAACACAACCTCTGCAGATCCACAGGGTCTGCTCCATTTGCCTTACAAACAGTTTTAACCCATTAAATTGTTATCTGTTAAGTACAACCTAGATTATTTTGAAAGGGAATTCCAATGAATTATTCAAAGTTCTATTCTGCAGACAGCAACTGAAACCCTATATATTTCATTCTGTAGTTATTTGCTAATAAGATAGGAAGATCTGAAACAAATTTCAAGTCAAGAAATTCAGCTCTGCGCTGAATACTTTGGATGGTTTTACACAAAGACAAGTGTTGGTTTGTCACCATTAACTGCATTCACATAGATCCTTGATAATCTCTTAAAAACTTGAGTTTTCTGACTTTAGTCCACTTCTGTTAATCCAAAAGTCTTACTATGAATTGCCCTTCTTTGGCTTCTTTCCCATAGTTCCTCTTTTGTTTTGTTTAAAATAAGCTTGCTGTCCTCCAACAGAATTAGAACAGTTTGTTCTGTCCTACAGTATTTAAAGAAGAAAGAAGCCAGCTTTTGGAGGTTAGATAGTTTTTCCTTTCTACTGTAGTTGTTATTATTTTGTCAGCTTCTTCAGCAGCACAGGAGAACGCAATGATGCACTACAATGGCTATTGAAAGCAAGGTGAGTGTCCTAGGCTATTCATGCATTCTTATTCATAAAAAGAGCATGTTGAAAAGTAGAGCTCAAAAGATGTATCTTCAAAAACTCCTAAACCAGCAATATGCCATATCATGCACAATCATGTAGGTTCCTCATACCATATGTTTTGTGTTTTATGACATGAGCAGCAGGCGAAACAAGACTGAAAGGTGTGACTTACAATTAAACCAATTCTGGTATTATTTTGTCTTTATTCTTACATACCTACTATTTATTACATATGTATATCCTCATTTGCTAAATCAAATCAAAACTACAGCTAAATATAGGCAGATGCTTCCTACTCAGTATATTATGGAATTTCTTTGTAGCAAAGTCAAAAAGAAATTGATTAGAGCAACTATCTGACAGACATAGCTTTTCCAGGGATTTGGGGCTTTGAAAAACAGTATGTCATAGTGTACATGAAAAAAGTTTTCATTTAACCTTACTAATTTGAAACCATGACTATACTACAATAAACCCCTAGCAAAATTCTGCCAGTACCCCTTCAAAAAGGCATCACAGACAAACTATCTCTTTTTAGCACACACCTGCACAACTGTACTGCTTGGTCTGGAGCTCAATCTGCAAAAACCTGGAACTATTTCCTTCACAATTCAACAAGAAATTGGATGAGGATGCCTAATGAAGATCTAGGAAAGAATACAGGATTCCAAGCAACCTTGTGAAAATAGGACTGCAGCATTTGCAGAAGTCAGGGGTTTTCCAAAAGTTGAAAAACTTGGATCACTTGCTCATTTACTCTCTGTTGAAGAAGAAGAAGAAGAAGAAGAAAAAGAAGAAGAAGAAGAAGAAGAACTTGAACAGACCAGTGATGATCATTTATTTTGACAGCACATCTGTTCCTTTTGGCTTCACTGAGGAACAGCCCTGGACAAAAGTAAAATCCCTGAGCTCTGGTTTACAGCTGAGACATTTTTTTGAATGTGAATCTCTGTTTGTCATGTTAGTCACTTTATTCACACATAAATTAAATGGTGACAGAGTTTGACATGACAGATTCAGCATTCTGATGTGTGGGTTGCCAAGTCAGGAGTATCCCATGGCTTGAGATTTCAGGGCTCAAATCTGAGAACTCTGAATGTCCCCTAGTGATGTCACAGGGAGTTGTCCCTGATGACATCATTAACCATGATATATTAAGCACCAAGCACAGCTGTTTTGACTGGAGTACACCACTGAAATTTTAAAAAAACTGCACAAACAGAAAAATCTAACAAATAAGAAAGTATTTCTCAGGGTGAAAACTGAATTATCCTGGTGAGCAGCTTGGAAGAAACCTCTCCTCCATCCAGTACTGAGCATGCCAGTCCCGCCAAGCTAATGGTCTCTCCTCAGTTTCGAAGTCTGACGAAGCAAGACCTGAAGAGGGGAGGCTGGGCGGGTGTATGTGAGGGCACAGATGACCACTTGAAGAATCACAGTTACAGGTAAGCAACCTGTTCTTCTTTGTGGTCTCTGTGCCTCACACAATGGGAGACTGAGTAGCTTACCGTTGGATGGCAGGTCAGGTCCTAGAGCAGTGGTTCTCAACCTGTGGGTCCACAGATGTTTGTGGACTTCAGCTCCCAGAAGCCCCAGCCACTATGGTCAATGCTCAGGGCTTCTGGGAGCTGAAGTCCAAAAACATCTGGGGACCCACAGGTTGAGAACCACTGTCCTAGAGGATAGAAGACAGCACAGCACAGCCGAAGCGAGCGTCACGTCGGGCCCTACAGTCAAGGCGGTAGTGGTGGACGAAGGTCGAAGACCGCGACCATGAAGCCACATGGCAAAGCTCCTGCAGGTCAACTCCCTTGAGAAGGGCTGCTGAGGAGACCATCAACCTGGTCGAATAGGCCCGAAGCAAAGCTGGGGGAGGTTGCCTGGCAAGTTCATAGGCAAGGTGAATTGTCTGGGCAACCCATTTGGAAAACCACTGAGAGGAGACTTTATGACCTTTCTGGTGCATAGCACACAAAAAGGTGGGGAGTCTGATGGAAGATAGAGGTCTGTTGAAGGTAAAAAGCAAGTGCACGGTGCATGTCGAGGAAGTGAAGAGAGCGCTCGAGGGGCGATGCAGGATCTGGATAGAAAGTAGGTAGAATCAAGTCTTGATTTATATGGAAATCGGAGACTACTTTAGAAAGAAAGGAAAGATCGGGACGGAGGACCACTTTGTCCTGGTGGAACACCAGGAACGGCTCATCACAACGCAACGCAGTTAGTTCTCCTGCCCACCTGGCTGAAGTGACAGCAACCAAAATCGCTGTCTTCATAGTGAGGAGGCGGTCATCAGACGCAGACATCGGTTCAAAAGGATGGCGCATGAGTTGGGACAGGACAGGCAACAGTGACCATGGAGGAAGCAGTGGAGGGACAAGAGGGTACAGGTGTTGCAGGTCCTTGAGGAATCATTTCACCATAGCATTCCGGAAATGGGCAGAAGAAGGAGAACCCCGTGGCTGATAGGCCACGACTGCGGAGAGATAAACTTTCAGGGAGGAGAAGGCAAGGCCCTGATCCTGTAGCGCCAGGAGGAAGTGAAGCACTGTGGACAGGGAGGAAGGAGAAACAGGCTCGTCACGGAAGATGGCAAAGGCCACAAACTTCTTCCATTTGTACTCGTAGGACATACGAGTCGGTTCTTCCTCGCAGCCGTGAGAACAGCTTGGATAGCAATAGAGTCTAGAATGTTATCCTCCAAGCGTGCAGGCGGAGAAGAGGGAGGTCCAGGTGCAGTACCCGACCCCCAAATGAGTGAGGAGGTCCGGCGCATTCTGGAGCCTCATGGTGTGGCCCCATGCCATGGTGAGGAGAGGGCAGAACCAGTGCTGCCTCAGCCAGAAGGGAGCGACGAGGGTGGCGTCTGCCTTGTCTGTCATAATCTTCACCACCATTCGACCTAGGAGAGGGAATGGTGGAAAGATGTAAAGGAACTCTCTGTTCCAAGGAAACTGGAATGCATCATTGAGAGAGCTGGGACCCAGGCCGGCTCTTGAGCAATAACAGGAACACTTTCTGTTGTGATTGGTCATGAAGAGATCGACAGATGGAGTGCTCCATCAGGACACTATCCGCCAGAAGCCGGCATTGGACAGGGACCATTCATGATGACACGTTGTGCCCCTGCTCAATGTGTCCGCTGTCACATTGTCCCGCCCCACGAGGTGGACCACAATGGGGTGTATCCATAGCAGAATGCACCAGTCCCAGATGCTTAGAGCCAGATGGAGCAGGGTGGAAGAGTGAGTGCCTCCCTGCCGATTCACTTAACAGACAGCTGTTGTATTGTCTGATAGGATCTGGACGGTCCGTCCGACAACGAGGTTTCGAAAAGCCCAAAGTGCTTTAAAAATCGCCAGTAGCTCCAATGCGTTGATATGAAGACGCAACTCCAGGCCAGCCCAGTGGCCCTGGACTGCGCAACCATGACAGTCAGCTCCCCCGCCCAGGAGAGACGTGTCAGTTGTGATAGTGAGAGTCGGATGGGGCTCCCGAAACGGCATCCCTGATAAGAGATGGCTTGGGGACAGCCACCAACGAAGTGAGTCCCACACCAGACAGGGCACCCAAAGAACACGACGCTGATTGTCGAGGAGAGGGTCAAAACATCGGAGAAACCAGTGCTGGAGAGGGCAAGTGTAAAGGCAGGAGGAATAGGTGACCGCCGACTTTGCTGCCATGTAGCCTAGGAGCTGTTGTATGTTGCGGGTGGAAACAGATGGATTGCGCAGGACAACGGTCGCAGCCTGTCGCAGAGTCCATGCACGCCTCACAGGTAAGAAGGCCCTGGCTCGAGTGGAGTCAAGGGTGGTCCCAATGAAATCTAGGATGTGTGAGGGCTCGAGGTGGAATTTCTTGGGGTTCACTCTGAGTCTGAGATTGGAAAGGAGGGAGAGGGCAATATGGATGTCCTCGTATAGCTTTTGTTTGCAGGATGCCACCCAGGAGCCAGTCATCCAAATAGGGGTAGACCAGAACATCCTTCATGCGGAGGTGAGACACCACAGGGGCTAGGCACTTTGGTGGAGAGGTCAAAGGGAAAAACCTTGTATTGGTAGCAGACGCCGTCGATCACAAAGCAGAGGTACCTCCTGTGCTGGGGGTGAATGGAAATGTGGAAGCAGGTATCCTGTAGATCGATGGACGCAAACCAGTCCCAGCGCCTCAGAAAGGGTAGAATCGAGGACAGGGTGACCATCTTGAATTTCTGGGGGGCAATGAAGGAGTTCTCCCCCCTGAGATCCAGAATGGGTTGGAGCGTGCCATCCGATTTGGGTACTGTGAAGTACTGGAGAAGAAGCTCGTGGATTTTGCTGCAGGCGGAAGTCACTCTATGGCCCCTTTGAGAAGGAGGATCTCTACCTCTTCGAGGAGAGCCAGATTGGCAGGTGTGGAATAGAAGATGCTTAGAGGAGGAGTACTTTGAAACTCAGTGGTGTAACCAAGATGAACTATGGTCAAAACCCATGCGTCCGAAGTGATGTTGCACCAGATGTTGAGGTGGTAGGCCAGTCCTGTGGTTCTGGCAAAGCGGCTGGGTAAGTGGAAGAGGGGCAGGGGTGGCGACCTGCAACAGGAGTCAAAAACGAGATTTGGCAGTTGAGGAGAATTTCTTGGAAGATGGCTGGCGACGTCTAAAGGAACGGGAGGAAGAGGCCAGTAAGGAAGATTGCAGAGATGAGCAGTGAGGACAGCGTGATCCGTAAGAGTAGCAAGGGCACCTCCAGAAAGAACGTGATGAAGGTGGTCTTTTAGGCTAGGCTGAGGGGTGAAGGCCCATCTTTTTAGCTGTCAGATGAGATTTCACAAGTTGGTCCATTGCCTTGTCAGAGGTGGCATGGAACAGCCCTTGGCCATCAAAGGGCAGGTCCTCAATATGCTTTCAGCTATCCTTGGTTAACCCGGTGGACCGGAGCCAAGTGAAACAGCGGAGAGCAATTGCACCAGCCATCACGCGCACCACACTCTCAGCAGCATGTCGAGAGGACAAAATCTGTTGATTCGAAAGGGCCACAGACTCGTTAAAATATTGTAGCAGTGGCCCTGTGATCGTCCGGCGGGTGGGAGAGGAGGGGAAAGAATCTATCCCAGATGTTGCGTTGATAGGCCACCAGGCAAGCTTGAGTATTGGAGATCCTGGTGATCAACAAAAAAGCAGAATAGAAGCGATGGCCAAAAACATCTAAATGGCGGCCCTCACGATCAGGCGGGGTCATATGAGCCCTTTTGCCCTCTTTAGTTTGGGACAACTCAACAACAATCAAATTTGGAGTCAGATGCTTGAAGAGGAAATCAACATCTTTCTTCTGGGTGCAGTAGAGATGCTCCAGGCGGTGAGGGATTGGCTGAAGCGAAGCCGGCTGGGCCCAAGGGTGCTTCAAAACCTCTTGCAGGACAGGCAGAAATGGAATCAGAGCCGTCGACGGGGGGCAAGTATCAACATAGTGGAAGACTGGGTCCTGTACAGTAGGAGTGAGTCCAGAGATGTTAAGGCCCAGGGCAGTGGCCATGCGGACTAAGATGTTCGAGAACTGCTTGACGTCCTCAGGAGTGGAATCAGGAGATGGGTTTCCAAACGCTAGAGGTGGCGAGGTGTGAGATTACATTGTGGAATCCGTAGAATCAGCGCCGGAATCATAAGAACTAGAAGAAGCAGACAATTGACAAAGGAATTGAGAACAACGATGACAGGCTGGTCCCATTGCAGTAAGAACAGTAGATGGGACAGAAGCTGAGAGAACAAAACTGGAATTTGCACCGGTATTGAGGTGCTAATCGGTACAGAAGTCAATGCCGATGAAATAGGTAGTACAGTCGGAATCAGTGCAACGACAGAGTGTGTCGACAATGAAGCCGACAGAGATGTTGGCAGAGTGGACACAGGTTGAGTATCCGGCGGAGGTCGTGACACCATGGCTGTCACCCGAGGAGGAGGTGAAACGGCCTGACGATGAGGTGATGGGTCTTGTGAGCAGTGACAAGACTGAGAGCGGCAGCAGTAGTAGGCCGATCGAGACCGAGAACAGGATCTGGAGTGGCAATACCAAGGGGAACACTGGTAACAAGATCCCGAAGGGGACCACAATGGAAAGCGTGAACGTTGAGGGCAGTAAGGAGACCAACGACAAACATCGGGATGGTACCGATCGCGGTAGGCCGGCGAGTAAGAATGGTAGGAGCCGGGCTGCTCTCTCCAAAGATGTTCATGGCCATACCTGGTGATATAGGAGGCCGAGGAAAAGGGCGAATCCACCCTCACCAGCAAAGGCTGATAAGCGGTGCAACGTCGGTAGTCTGACAAAGTGGGGATCCACCCCGTTCACTACGTCCCAGAGAGTGAGCCACACTAAGCTGTGGTCGGTCTCGAGAAACAGCCTGAGGAGCGTCCAAAGCAGTTGGATGGTCAAACTTGGGATGGCCAGAAGAGAAAGTTGGAGCCATCGGAGTCTGCAGGCAGCCATTTCTGGATTGGCCAGAGGTCATAGGCAAGGAAGCCATTGGCGAGGATCAACGGTCAAAGTTGGAAACCAGAGCCACAGTAGCTGGGACCAACAATATCAGGAGCTGAGTAACGTCCCATACCAGCAAAAGTGTGGGAGCATCCTCCTCTTCAACGGTGGATGTTGCAGGCTGCATTGGTGGAGGAGTCAGTAAGGGACCGTGAGAGGCAGGTTGAGAAGCCAACGGACAGCTAGTGGGAGAAGGATAGCAGTGTTTCTCCTTTCTCCTCCTCCTCTTTTCCTTGTTGGAGGAAACAGAAGAATGGTGCGACGAGGCGCATTTATGCTCTGCCAAGGTAGAGACCTTGCAACTTGTTGCGAGATCGAAGTGGCATCTCCAGCGGCTTGCATCTTGGAGAGCTTCAGAATCTTAGGCAGAGACAAAATTGGTGGCAAGGTCGACATGGCTGCTGTTGGTACCAGTACCAAGGCTGTCGATACCGAAGGGGCGGATGGTACTGATAACTTCAGAGCTGAAGTAGAGGACATCGTGGAAGGCACCGATACTGACACGGTGGACAGAGCGGTATTCGAAGAAGCCTGTTCCTTAATGCGAAGGGCCTGTTCCCAACAATAGGATTTTAACCGGGAAGCTCTATTCTTAAGAGTCTGTGAGGTGAAGTCCTTATAAATAGAGCAGGCCCCAACATTATGGCCCTCCCCGAGGCAGAACAAGCACTTGGGGTGGGCGTCCAAAAGGGAGACCTTATGGCCACAAGACACTTAAACAAAGACGACATAAGAAGGGGGAAGAGTTCTTACCGTTTTTGTTGTAAAAAATGAGAAAAAACGAATGAAAGACGAAGAAGAAGCCAAGAATCGAAGAACTGCTCAGCAAGGAAGCCTTCCGAGCTGCTAACAGGCCAGCAGACAAAAAGAAACTGAGGAGAGAGAGTTAGCTTGGCAGGACTGAGCATGCTCAATACTGGATGGGGGAACGGTTCCCGCCAAGCTGCTCAGCTCTGGAACTTTCCGAAAAGCTACTGCGCATGTGCGAAGATTCCCACTGTGTGAGGCACAGAGACCATGAAGAAGAGCTCTGATATATACATGTATGTTGAATTCATGCTGGTGATAGTTTGCCTAGTCTATCACCGGAATTTATAAACATAAAGTCAGAAAGACAGTATTCAAGAACGACCACATATATAAATGATGTAAACTACTTTGAAAAATGCTTTGGATATTAATTTCCTTTTAACATGTCATCTTTCGTGTTTTGATATATTTAAGATTCACTTAGGAAGGCTTTCCAATATCTCTCCCCTCACCCTTGTGGTGTGTGTCCAAGCACCAAGCTAAATTGAATTGATATCTGCACACGGAAACTTTCAACTGAGATCTCACAACAAACCTAATATTCACATAGGTCTCCATTAAATAAAATACTGGAATATAACATTAACTGTAAGCATTTCAAATTGGTCAGATGTCTCATGCTTCCCTCAGTCTGCTTTGTGCAGCAAGCAGCTGAAAACAGTGGTGTGTAGTGAAAATCAGTGTAGCAATCAGCTGATAGCCAGACGTGTTGCAGGAAGGAAAAAGCAGTTAAGCCAGAAGTTCAACCCCAAAACTACAATGTCCCACCCTCTGAGAAAATTGCTTCTTCATGTAAAATTCTAGTAATTTCTACGTTTGCACACACACTGCCATATGTGCACATATACATTTTATACAAATGTGTATAAGTGGGTGTGGGCTCCACGTCTTTTTAGCATCTGGTAATGCCCACGAAAAGAAACTACTCGAATTATTGTCACATATATTTGTTCTGTCTAATAACTCAGTGTGAAGAGACACGGTAAGACCCACAGCATCATAACCACCATCTTTTTATTAAAAACAAGTTTCCTGAGCTATACTTGCCCAAAAAAGTTACTTGTGAATACAACACATTTGTTTATATATTCTCACATTTATTAAAACTATTTACCTACTGCTTTTCCATCAGTATGCATATAAGACAGCAAATACCATAAGATATACAATAAAACTGTAATACTAATGATAGGCAGCGGTCATAAAGCAGCAACAAATACATATAGAGGAGACTATGGCTTTTATCATATTTAATTAAATGTACATGTTCACCTGTCAAAGCAATCTCTCAACCTGCTGTTGTGAGATTTCTGGAAAGTAAAATATTATAAACAATAAGACTGTAGCAGCCAGCCTTATAAGTATGCTTTCCACATTATCCACTTGTTTCAAAGGTTAGCTGACACTAAGCCAAATTCCTCGGCATCTTTAGTTTCATTTTCAAATGTAATGCAATGCAGATTTTGAAAACGCAACTTTCATTAAGGAAAGCCATATGGTGAAAGCGAAGTCCTGAAGATTTCTATAAAGACTAGGACCTTTTGCTGATCTGACTTTAAATATACCAAGACTGGGATTCAAGATGAGATTTCATGCTCATACCCTCATTCTTCTTGTTGAGCTTAAAAATTAACCTTTGTAACTGCAGTTACAGAAATGGGCCTGTGAAAACAATCTCTTTTTTATGTTATCTAACAGAGCGTTCAAACCAAAATAAGTACATAAAAACACAATATGCATTTTTATTATTATTTTGCTGAACATAATTAGGATAGGTAACATAGCTTTTATGTTTATGATTGTGACAGGACAACATGTGAGAGCATCGTCCTGCAGAAAGGGTCACTGAATTTAAAAATAAACTTTAGTAAATTAGACTCTTAAGAGTTAGGGGCTTTCTGCACTACACTTTGATAGTGCTATTATTCCACTTTCAACATCCTGTTGAAAGTTTTCTGGGGTTTGGAGTTTACTGAGGCCAAAGAGCTCTTTGGCTGAGAATCCTAAAGGCCCCTCCCTAACCTGCAAACCCCAGGATTCCACAGGATGTTGAAAGTGGAATAATAGCACTATAATAGTGTATGGCAGAAAGGCCCTTAAAATTTATTAGGTAGGTGCCTCTGTCACACTCACGAAAATAGAAAACAGAAAGACCTGCTACCTCAGGTGTATAAACATTAGAATTGGAGGAAATACATCTGTTGTCAGGAAGGGTAATCTGTGTGATTTCTTTGAGAAGGCAGCAGGGAGTGGGATGGGGAGAGAGAGTTTCTGAAGGAGGAAGGGGAAAAGGGGTAAGATAAAAGGAGGAAAAAAGAATAGTAAAAGGAAAATGTGAGGCTTGGAATGTGAGGCTTGGAATGGAATGGTGGTGATGTAGAGTGAGGAAGTGATTTGTTTACTTAGTAGGAGACCAAGGCCCTCAAGAGGACAAGGACATTTCAGAAAGTATGTTCCCCTGCACAAGCCTGTTTGGAAGGAAGGTGTTTGGAGTCAGGGAGGGGGTCCACCGTGACTCTCTCGGTAAACTCTTCTCTACTAATTATATTCTGAGTTGGTTTCAGTTGTGTAGGGCTGTATAATATACAATTACTATATAATTTCTGGGGGAGCTGCAGCGAACCCCTTTGCAACTCTTTAGTGTGTTACACTGTGCTAGATTCCTGAATAATTAAGAAAAACATTTGCCTCAAACTCTCTTGATTTCCTTTTCTCTTGGCTTCTCCCTCTTATTCTATCTCTCTACCTCCACATTCTGCATTTTACATCATTCCTCAGTGAATCTAGTCACACCCTTTAATCAATGGCTCAGGGACAGGCACTAGTCTTGGTCCATGGACCACCCCTTTGGGTAGCACTGATTTACATTATCTTAATTCACTCTACGTTTGTAGGCATCATGATTTCAGAGGAACAATTTTCATGTTTTAAAGCTCCAAAATGGTCAGCGACTATATACTACTATCCTGTACTCATTCAAGCTTACATCAGAGACAACATGTGTAAGACTGAACAATGAGTTTCCAATATAATATAAATGTCTTCACTTCTCCCAGATCCCTTGGTCATACCTGACAATACTCATTCCTCAATAAGCCAATACTGAGAGACAACACTTCTGTAAGTACTATTTACATCTAACATATTAAAAATGATAGTTTTTAATATATCTAAATAATGAGGTAATATTTGCATGACCTATGCCACCTCATGTTTATTCTGCCTGCTACGAATGTGTAGAATTTAGTTTTCCAGATTGCAAACATGTTTGTTTTTAACATAAATTAAATGAATCCCTAGTCTAGAGACACTCTAAGGGAAAAAAATCAAATACACATCACAGCTCCTCTGGTGCAAACTTCTGCAGTAAAAAATAATTTTAAATGATGTATTTTTTCACTCAACTGTGGCTACAATCCTATATGGCTGCATTCAGTTCTACTGAACTCTATGGGGTTTTCTTCTGAGCACATGCATACAAAATTACAGTACATGTGTCTTGTGCTTAACCGAAGTTCCAAAGATTGCCCCTTGTTCTGAATAATGAACTTGCCGTTGTTCAGCTGATGACTGAACCTGTTCATAAATTAGCTTCTAGGTTGAAGTTTAACTGTATTGCACACAGCGCTTGTGTATTCTACACCTGGAAAAGCAAGTATGTTGCAACTATAGGAAATCCCCGTCTTAGTCGGCCCATTTAAATTTCTAGTTTATTGTGCAGAAATACCAATGCTATCCAACTGCAAAAAGCAATCAAATATTGCCTAATAGTTCTCAAGGTTTAACACTGCAGAACTGTAGTTTCTATTATACAATTAAAAAAAAAGTTTTAGTGTTTGTCCACACTGAACAAATACTTGCTGTTCCTCATTCTGTAAAATAATAATAATAAATTATTTCTTAAGCATACTGTTACCCTGTGAATTGGGGGTCCCGGGAGGGGCGCCCAAACTATCAAACAAACTAAGCAAAGTTGGGGGAAATTAGCTGGTGCACTCTCTTGGCTAACGAGAGGCAGGGCAATGCAGCAGGATCTTTTACCCTATGTATACAGTGTCAGGTCAGTGAGGAGGCAAATGGTTCAAATAACAATTAAGATTTATTAAACAGTTATTAAAGAAAAACACAGACACACTCTTAACTAGAAAAGGAAAATAGAATTTCAAGGGCAATGGGGGATACGCCCCTGTCCTGCAGTCTTGAAGGAGCCTGATTGAAGAAGTGGAAACCCAGCATGGCAGCCGAGGGGAATCTGCTGAACCGAGCGGCAGCAAGGCAAAGTGAAGTTCGGGCGATCCGGCGAGAGTTCCGAAGAGCTCTCAAAAGTGGGGGTTTTTATAGGGGAAAGAACAACCGCAGGCTAGTCTGGTCTCGGGTGAAAACAATAGGTTTTGGGTTGGAGACAAAGCCTCCGAAAGGTCAGAATTTGCATGATTAAGTTAAAGTCCGAATTGACAATAGTATAGCCGGTATGTAAATGCGGCTAGCTCGGCAGTTGAGTACCTAGCTCACCAGGGTGTCCTCTCAGGGCAGAGGGTCCCTTTGTAGTAGCGTGCATATGTAATAAAGGTGTTTGTTTCGGGAGTTCCCCTAAAGCAGATCTGGCAATATCTGGCTTGATTTGGTGGGAGCAGCAAGTAACAGCCATGCCTAGCTTCGCGCTTGTTCGGCGGGCCTCACAAACACTTGGTTGGTGGCAGAGTAGGGCTGAATTATGATATCAAAATGATATCTTTGGTTCACCAAAGGCCAGGCCAGTACACGGTGGTAACAATACTCTTGCTAAATTTCACTTTATGTCATACAAAAATATGACACAAAGGAATACTAGCTGTCATGTATTTTCATTTTTTAATTATAATAATCCAAATGGGATCTAGCTAAGACCTGTGCCACTATGGCCAGATCCCTTCTGGATTACTTTAATGATCTCTGTGGGGGGCCACCATTGCAGAGTGTTCAGAAACTTCAGTTGGTACAAACAGCTGCAGTCAGAGTGCTAACTAGGGCTAGTTATAGGGATCATACAACTCCCCTGTTCCAATAGCTTCACTGGCTGCCCATTTGTTTCTGGACAAAATAAAACTGCTGGTTAATCCATCGTACAGCTTAGATCCAGGCTATCTGACAGACTGTATCTCCTCTGTGAGATTGCCCAGACCCTCAAATCCACAGGAGAGGTCCTTTTTTCATTGTTTCTACTTTTACGGGTATGTTTGGTGGGAACATTGAGATAGGGTCTTCTCATTGGCTGACCCTAACCTACTGTTTTTGCAGACCCCTGGAGGAGCTGTGGTGTCCTCACAGACCATCTGCAAAGGCTTGAAGACATGTTATGAGCCTCTACACTTAAAACAGAAAGAATGAATAAATGAATGAATGTGTATGAATGAAACCAGCTTGCAGCAGCCGAGGAAGACGATGAGTTCATAGAGAGATCTACAGATGGTACTCTGAAATTGAAGCTCAAGCAACAGTTCCTTCCAAATTTCTGGGCTTATTTAACAGGCAGATTTCCCAAAATTATCAAAGAGGGCTATGAAAGTATTGATGCCTCTTATAATGACATTCTTTTGTGAAAAAAAATTCTCTGTTCTTATTTATCTTAAAAATAAGTACAGAAACTGTTTTTCAAAAACATAGAATCAGAACTCAGAATACAAATTGTAGCTAATAAGTCAGATATAACGAAGCTTCTAATCAGGGCCACCTTAGGCACTTTAGGCATATCCATTAAGCATTTCAGACACAGTGTCTACGGCCTATGAAAATTTTAGGACCTACAAAAACAGGATTTTAGGGCTGATGAAAACATCCCTAATGATATGTCGAGGTGATGCAGGGAGTTGAACAGAAGAGTGCCTAGGGCTTACAAAAATCTTAACGCGGCCCTGCTTATAAGTGAAATGCAGCTCCAGCCTTCCTATTAATTAAAATTAACAAGTGATATTAGGCCATGGTTTGGTTCAGGTGTTATTATTTTAAATTTGTATTGAGTCAGTCCAATAAAAATATTGAAATAGGAGAGTGTGCATTTACTTATTTCTCCTCTTTCAAAATTTGAAGACCCTCGATAAGCAACAAAACAAAAATATTTTAACAAAATATTTTATGCACTTTAGGGTTTTAAATCTTGAGTTAAGTCTTGATGGACTGTGGCAACAACAAAAGATATTTAAAGGGAGTCTGTGGTTTAAAAGAAAAAAAGGTTGAGAATTTTGAGAATTGCTGCCCTAGACTTTTCAAATCTCTCTCTAGGGAGGCTAGGATGGCCTCGTCTTTGCTGTCTTTCCCTTGGCAGAGGGAGACTTTTCCATTGTTGTATTTCCCTTGGCAGGTTTTTTTTTTAAATTTGGACCAGCTTTTAGAACCGAAGGCTTTTAAGGAAAGAGCTGCAAGTTTAAGGAAAGAGCTGCAAAAATTGTACTTTTAAAATATATGTTAAATTGTTTTTCAACATGATTAATAGTTTAATTCTATTTTAATGCTGACATAATGATACTGTAATCATTTCCATTTCTAAGCCACCTTGCAATCATTTTCATTTGTAAGCTATACTGAGGATATAAATAAAGTTCAATAACAACAACAAGAAGAAGAAATCAATGAGTAAACATTTTGAAATGCAGATCATTCAGGCACCAGTTCTATACACATTTCTTGAGAGAGATTTCTCACCGAACTCAATGGGCCTTACTTATGCAAAAATATCTATGGGATGGCACTGTCAGAATAACACTTGATTTTCTGCATTAGATTTAATACTGAAATGAAACATTGTATAAATTCAACAATCAGTTCAGTTTAAAATAATCCAAGCAAAATTTAAGTATTAACTGCTGCAAAATTATTTCTTTAACAACAAAACTCCAATTTTGTTCCCAACATATAGCTAAAGCTCTGACAACTGTGCAAAGTAGAGTTTTACATCAGATACTTCGGTTAAGAATTTTGAGGCTTCTGAAGGATCACGGAAAGAATAATTCATATTTGCCTGTTGACCCAAACTGGCCTTCCTCCCATATTTCTTTTTGCTCTAATTGATTCATAGTTAAGAAGTTCAAATACAAAATTGTATTTGCACTTTGTAAGGATTCATGAATTAAGACAAAAGAGGATTTGTTATAGAGGGGTTTTCTTTTATTCTACACATTTACTATTTTAACCCTATGCAGAGAAGCAAGTTGTCAAACTGATCTCTGTGAAAATCAAGATCTAGTGAAGTTAACACATTTCAAAGGATGGAGTAAATTTCCATGCATGAGGCTCCACTCTCATTTTACTAGTTCTAACTACAATGAAAACTGCCTAAGGAACATTTACAGTTACATATTTACAAACACTGGGCTATGCAAAAATGATTTTCTGGATACTAGGCACTAGGAATTTCTGAGCTTCATGGCTTTAAAAGGAGGAAAAGTCTTAGATTCCAATAAGAAGCCTTCCGCGTCAAAAGAATGGTACCATGGAAACAAATACTGACTTGCAAACAGTTTTCATGAAACTGTATATCACCAATGCTGTCAGAGGTAGCTTTAACTAACCAGATGTGAAATGAATGAAGAGATGTTATTCTAATTTGTCATCCATTTTATTGAGATGAAATGGGACTGTTGCTCAGATTTATTTTATTTTAAAATCTCTTTTTGGAAAATATGGTTAATCATGTTCTACTCAGACTCGTTTGGATCACAAAATAGCAGTCAGAATATTTTGTCTTTATATGTGATAAGAAAAACTCTATTCATTGTTTGTGACTAGCATAGTCATGATTAGAAGCAGATTTCTGTGGTAAATATTACACTTCAGTTCCCCATGGAACAACAACAATACGGTTTCAGGACCTCTCCTTGTTTGTACTATATTTAAAAAACAAAACAAAAAAACCTTTAGATTTTCACGAGACTTGTCTGGTCAGAAGCTGCATAATATCCAAACTCTTCATTTTTGTTACAGTTGTCCCTTCATTATTGAAGTTTTATTCTCTTTTCAACTCTTTGTATATTGAACTTGTAACACTATGTCCATCCATCTTGTTAAAGTTGTTCTTTAAACCTGGCTATTCAATTATTTCCATTCTATCTACACTGTTTTTCAGACATATCAAGAAGAACATAGAAGTAACTAAAGTATTGGGGATACTGAAAATTAAGTATTAGGGATACAGTGTATATGTACAATATGTGTGGAAATATGTAAGTGTGCATATACATATAAAAATATACAGATCATCATCAACAGAAAAAGAAACAGAAGAGAATTAAGTGTCAAAGGAATACAGATCTCAGCAAATGCAAAGAAAAAAAAGTGTCTTTCTCTTCAGCCAAAAGTTATAAGAATTTTTTTTTTGTTTTCTCAAAAGATGTATAGTTTTTTTCCAAAAAGGACAGAAGGAAAAAAACAGCTGCAGTATTTCTTAGTCCTGCTGTTTTTAGATGAAAACAATGTGCCAAATACTACACAGAGCAGTGCCTCAACTGTAGCTCACAAATCAACACAACGTCAAGACTCCCTGAACTCTCATACAGTAACAGGGTCTCATAGTAATGTTTCCCTGCATATTTCAAGAGCTGGCTTCACAAATTACCAGTGTTGTGGTTACACCCTTTCACCAGTTATTCAAAGTTATTCCTGCAGTGAAAAAAAAACAGAAACTAAATTTGTTTATTATGTAATACTAGTGTATGTTTTATTATTATATATTTTAAAGAAAGTTAACAATGCACTGTTCTATTGACTACAATTATTCTGATAACTGCAATAATACATAGATCCTAACTATTAGCGTTTTCAACCAATTTAAAATAAGCCAGAAAAGTAGCTATATTGATATTTGTCAATATAAAGTCTTTATTTTAAGAATTTTGCAACTTGGTACCAGGGATGTAAATATTTGCTTCTTTTCTCCCTATGTGCAAGAATGAATAATTTTAAAAGTTTTCTGCCTGCTGGGAAAACTGTCAGTTTTCTGTATTTTCCATTTATTTTTCATAGTGAAAGACTTTTGTGTGAAAAACTCATTCACAAAAAGCATGTTTTTGCACAAAGCAACATTTTTTGTGCAGAAAATACTCTTTTGCACAAAATATATATTTTCTGTGTTTTTTTGTAAAAAAAAATTGTGCATGCTCATATTTGTAAAAGAAAGTCTCAAACTGCAAAAACTCTAACGGCCACTTATATTTTCTCAGCAGAATGCCTTGTTGTGTCAAGGCACCCTCTCTATTTAGGATGAAAAAAACTTAGAATATTTATTTACATTCCTATAGTGTACAGAAACTACCTTCATTTGTCTGGTGACAGTAGTGTACAAATTCCTCTTCTCTAACTTGTGACATTGTTGTACATTGGCCTAGAAATACAAAATGCATTGTCTTTTATTGGTAGGATGCTTATTATAGGATATTTTACCATTAAGCAAAAGTGGTCTTCCCAAAGTTTATCCTGTTAAGAAAAAGCTAGCATTACACCTTTCATGGCTCACCAAGGGTACAAGTTCCTTGCTAGCATTCAAAATGCTACCAAAATTCAAAAGGATGCTTTGTAGTCTCTCAGAAGTTACATAAGGGCCTCTTTGCTTTCATGAGCGGAGGAGAAATAATGGCAATGTAGTAGAGGAGACAGCACAGCAGGTAGTAAAACTCCATCAGCCACACACAACCCCAAGCAGGGTTAGACTTTGGATCCTTGAATGCTTAAAATAAAAATTCTAGGGGTCTTTGTAGAAAGTGAGATCTTACCGAAAATACTAGTATGAGTTTTGAAAGCATCTGTTATTACAGCTCTCAGAAGAAACCTTTTCTTTTTACCCACATACTATTTTGGACTATTAAACTGCAAACTTTTGCAGGGGATAGGGAAAAACATCCCCTGCAAAAGTGAAAAAAAACCCGCAAATAACCACAGGCTACACCCACCGCGGGGGGGGCCACAGGAAAGAGCCAATGGAGACACAGCTTCCCTGCTGGATTTCTCCTCACCCCCACCCACATGATCAAAGGAGTGGGCGCTGGAGACAGCCACCAAGGAAAGAACTTCCCCACTGGCTTTTTCCTCACTCCGCCCCGTGATCAGGAATCATGCAGGGAAAGAGCTTTCCCGCTGGCTTGTTCTGCAGCCCCACTTGTGCGATTGGGATCATGTGAGTGGAGTGGGTGCAGGAGACAGCCAACAGGGAAACAGCTTCCCTGCTGGCTTTCTCCTCGCCTCCACCCACCCAGTTGCAATCATGATTGCGTGGGTAGGGTGAGGAGGAAGCTCTTTCCCTGCTAGCTTTCTCCTGTACCTCCCCCCACCCATGGGATCGAGTGGGTGGGGGCAAGGGGAAAGCCAGCAGGGAAGCTCTCTTCAGCAGCAGAAGGAGCACGGGGAATAGGCAATTTCCCTCCCTGCACCCTCCTGCCACTGGCCCAGGCCAGGGAATGGGAGGAGGAGAAGGGGGGTAAGCAGGCACCTTGCGAATAACCAAGTTTGCAAAAGTGAAACCCACAAATGTGGAGGGAGAACTGTAGTATCTTAGTTATATCTGTAGTTAAACAAGTCAATATATAGCAGCCCTGAAGCACACATAATATAGACACAGATATTTTGTTATTTTTGTGTGCCTACAAGTCATTCCCGATCTTTGGTGACCCTAAGGCAAAACTATAATGGAGTTTTTTTTTGACAACATTGTTTTAGAAGAGGTTTTCCATTCCTTCCCCCTTGGACTGAGAAAGCAGGACTTCATCAGTGTCACCCAGTGGGCTTCCATAGCTTAGTGGGGATTTAAACCTTGAGTATGGATCCAACAGTTGAAACATTTTACTATGCTGTATATGTATATAGAGAGGAACAGACATAAAATACATATAAATATTTTGTGCTTCACAACATGGGCTGAATGATTCACAGAACACAAAGAAATCTGACAACTTAAAACAGCACTGCATGTCTTTTCTCCTGCACAATTACTAATTTTAGAAGGCCAATAACATGACAAAATACACCATACCTTATGCTTCTGCATCATTTTAGTCTGTGTAGCAGACTGAAACAGGATGAAGCTTCATATAGAGGATAGTTATGCTGACACTTCTTTCAAAGCATTTATTTTGACTAAGGCACTACACAGTTTATAGACAGAGTTCACATGCAGTTGTCATAGCATTTTGAAGGATGCCTCCAGTCTTTTGAAAACTTGATTTCCCTTTATACCTACCTCTGTAAAAATGGCCTCAAAGGCAATTCCCATGCTTGAGCTCTGTTTTGATGGAAAGGGACAAAACCAATATGGCCATCAGCCTTTAAGATCAAACAGATTGCACACACAACCAGGTTGGTGTAGAAGTTAATCTACTACTACACCTACGCTGCCTAGGTGCAACTGCATTCGAACTATGTCAAGGTTGTGTACATTTATCCGATGTAGACAAAGGCAAACAATTTCTCTAGCACTGCAGTTATTTATGTGTGTGAAGAGCTCATAGTGATCAGACCAAGTTGTCACTAACCAAACCAGAAAAGGTAGAGGTCATTCTACGACCAGACATCCCAACTCTGAGGAGGCTAGGTATGAATTAACATTCGTTTCGCAATCTCATTCTTCCAAAAATCTGTAATATTATTGGTGCAACACAAACAAAATTAACTGTTTGTGCTTGACTTAAGTTAGGTTGCTTACAGAACAAATGAAAAATGAAGAGGGTCCATCTGAACTTGTATTATGAATTCTTTGATTCTCATAAAATCTGCCTTGCTGATACATGAACAGAACTCTACAGATAGACCAGCATAATAAGTCAATTAATCAAACCTGGCTTTCAGATGTAATTTGAACCCACTAGCTATTCTGAACAAAATTCACATATGATTGTTTTACACAGCAAATATTATGTTCTGCACAGATAATTGGGCACTTATTCTGTGCAACATTTGCACATGGTTGACTTGCATAGAAGGGACATAGAGAAGAGACTTGTTTGACATAAAACTTGAAAAATACTCTTTTTGGAATTCCTGAAGGAGATTTAAAGTTGCATTCCTCTGGAAAAAAAGCAGTAAATATTACCAGGTCAAAATGTGTTGGGGTAATTGGAAGAATAAAATCATCTTTTTTTTTAACACCCCAAGACATTGTCTCTTTTCTATATCCCTTCTATTAGGTGTTACTAGTCCTCATTGCTTTTTGACTTGCATAGAAAACATTTTTTTCTGTATGGGAAACAGATTTTGCTGCATAGAAAATATTAAGTGGAAATAAAAAGATTTCTTTAAAGAAAATGCTGCCTCTTCTTCAGAAAATGTCCCTTGCTGTGTGAAATAACCAAGTGCAAATTATAAGCAGAGTAAGTCCCAAATTATGAATAGACTTCAAAAACTACATGGTATTTGAAGACTTTTCACAGTGGGAAGAACATTGTTAAACTTACTTGTTGCTTCCTTCAAGAAGAAATTTAGTGAAAAATTACACATGTATAGAAAATAAACTCTAAAACATTCAGATTAAAAATAATTTCCTTACACCTAACTACCACAAGACTCTAGTTGCTTTTTCTCCCAGGTAGGGGACAAGCAGACCATCCTCCAGCCTCTGATGTATGCCAGTACTAGGTACACCTAGACTATACAGTAGAACTCTGAACATAACTAGTCAGTTTCAGGAACATGAAATCATCTAGGTTGCCATTCTCAGCAAGCCATGCTATCCTCAGGCTCCTAACGCTTAAATTTGGCTAAACTGGAAAAGACCAGCAACATCTTGCAGCTTTGAGTTCCAACTCCAAGATTTCTTTAAAAAATTGTTGCTTCTTGCACATTAATTAGACATTCTGTAAGTGTTCCTTTTATTTTCTCACAATCAAACTGTTAAATGGAATCTTACTGACATCTGTGAACAATGCTTCCTTGAGCATGTTAAAAAACAGCAAACATTTTGAAACTGAAAATGGTTGCTGAGGAGCTGTGCTCAACTCTGAGTTTACTGGTCTACAATCAAAAGGAAGAAGATTGACTAGGAATTTATAAACACAGGGATTTGTACTAACAGAGTATTTTCAAGATGAAAAGTTTAGTAGCAACAGCTATTTGAACATAATAGAGTGCATTCTTAACTACTTCTCACAAGAAAGAGATCAAATCCTAAAGAACAGAAAATCCTTCCCCACCCCATCCCAGTTTTTTAGGTGTTGCATCTTTTGGAATGTGAGACTGCAGATTTTTCCTGACTGTCTGTAAGCCATTCTGAGAATCTGTGCTAAATTTTTAAAAAATGGAGACTTTAGTTCTGGGATAAATCAAATACTAAATCTGGAAGTCTCCATTAATTGTTTCCCTCTGAGATGCTTGGGCACTGGTCCTTAAACATGGCACTTGTGTACTTTAGATGTGGTCAGAAATATCAGTCAATTACATTCAACACCCAAGGTCTTAACAGAATGAACAAATGATCACAATGGGGTGAGGGTGTCATATAACTAGCAAGTACGATCATTTTTTCTCATCTTATGATTTAGATGAGAGGTTCCAGATTCTGGAAAGCTCCAGAAGGCTTTTATAGAACATGACTGCGTGGTGGTGAAGATTTTTTAGAACAGTTGTAAAGGAGGTAATGATCCAGACTCTTTCAATCACATGTACAACAGCTTAACTGTCAAGGAATGAGACATCAGATTGCAAATTAGCAATTTATTTAAAGGGATTTGAGTTTTTTTGTATTATGTTCTTGCTGAGTAATCATATATATTAAATCAGTAACCAGATCAGATCAGTAAATTATATATTAAATCAGATCAGTAATTATATATATTAAAAAACTCAAACTGATTCTGTATGTTGGCAGTGTAAGGATACAAAATGATTCAGTTTGTTATAAATCTCAAATGTTTAATACACATGGACATTTTAATATCTGAAACAGCTTCATCTAATGGACTTACAGTATTTTCTCAATATATTATGTGTCTGGATTTCATTATTTTCTAGGTAGGTACCTATTGCTATTACTAAATATGCATTGAGCATATTGAGCATATAGAGAGAGAGAGAGTGCAGTACAGGATAGTTGGCAACCTAGTCCTTCATAAAGGCCACAAGCTCATGGAGGCATATGTATGGAAGCAATTCAAGACTACACTCTGCAACAAGCTAAGGCACAACTTGCATGTGCATAATTGTTCACCTATTTCTTGCAAAACTCAGAACCAAGATCAGAACTCTCTCTTAATGCAGGAATTAAGGACAAAGATAGCCGTATTTTGTTTTACTTTTGCAATTGAAGGTGATAGTAGAGTAAAAGCAAGTATGGAAATGGAGAGCAATTTATCAGTTTTAGCAGCAAATCTGACTGAGCCTTAACAGATTGCTATTTCAGAGTCACAGTTCTTTCCAGAGCTGGGCACATTGGCAGAAAGTAGAAGAGGATCGCAGCCACTGGTGCGTCAATTATGGGAGCAAGAAGCTGCTTCCTTTTCAAATCTCAGCTTAGTATTTTCTGTCTCTAACAGCATGCTTACACCGGTTCATTTGCATGAGTAGTTGAGCAATTGCATTGCAAAAGCCACACTCTAAATCCTGCCCTAGGAAACCAAATAACAGTGTTGTACAGTCATAGAATCATAGAATCATAGAAATGTAGAGTTGGAAGAGACCACAAGGGCCATCCAGTCCGACCCCCTGCCATGCAGGAAAACCCTCAAAGCACTCCCGACAAGTGGCCATCCAGCCTCCGCTTAAAAACCTCCAAAGAAGGAGACTCCACCACACTCTGTGGCAGCACATTCCACTGTCGGACAGCCCTGACTGTCAGGAAATTCCTCCTGAGGTTCAGGCGGAATCTCCCCTCCTGCAGCTTGCATCCATTGCTCCTTGTCCTGGTCTCTGGAGAAGCAGAAAACAAGCCCACTCCCTCCTCGACATGACATCCCTTCAAATATTTAAACATGGCTATCATGTCCCCTCTCAACCTTCTCTTCTGCAGACTAAACATACCCAGCTCTCTAAGTCTGTCCTCATAGGGCATGGCTTCCAGGCCCCTCACCATTTTGGTTGCCCTCCTCTGGACCTGCTCCAGCTTATCCATATCCTTCTTGAATTGGGGTGCCCAGAACTGGACACAGTATTCAAGATGAGGTCTAACCAATGCAGAATAAAGTGGTACCAATACCTCCCTCGATCTAGACACCATACTCCTATTGATGCAACCAAGAATTGCGTTGGCCTTCTTGGCTGCCGCATCACACTGCTGACTCATGTTCAGCTTGTGGTCTATGAAGACTCCTAGATCCCTTTCACACGTACTGTTAGCCAGCCACGTGTCCCCCATCCTATATTTCTGCATACCATTTTTTCTGCCTAAGTGTAGGACCTTACATTTCTCTCTGTTGAAGTTCATTTTGTTAGCCTTGGCCCAGCTCTCCAATCTGTCCAGGTCCTTTTGAATTTTGATCCTGTCACCAGGCGTATTAGCAACCCCTCCCAATTTGGTGTCATCTGGCAAGATTACACTCCTTAGGCCTACAAAGATCCCCAGCCAGACTGGCACTACATCATTCCACATCATATCATACTCAGTTTACAAGGTAGTGACTACTTCTTAACACCTCCTCCCACTTCCTGATGAGCTGGAGGAGGAGGTGTACAGGCAGCCTAAGCAAACTCACAGAAATGTAAACCCAATGAAATCATTCTTGCAGCCTTTCTTCTTTTAACTTCCTGGCAACACAAAAGAAAGGAACCCTTACTACTGAATAGTTGACAGAATGTGCAAGATGTGCTAGAAGGACTAAGGAATAAAGAGATCATTTTGTAATGGATATTGTAAACACTATACAATCCTCTCTATTACTACAGTGAGCTAATCTTGGTAGGTAACACTCCACCATTCTTTGTTTACAAAGTTAATCAGCCTGATTTGTTTACTCTGTCTCATTTACTTAAGGCAAATACGTTGAGAGACTAAATGTATTATCCAACTCTGGGAAAAGAAAACTAAATTGAGTATTGTGCTTTATTAGTAGATAAAGGGCAAACATTCATAATCTTACTGAATGGGCAGTGAAGACCTTCACCCACCATTTACTACAAACAAAATTAACCTTGAGCGGCAAATGCTTATCAGATCTGAGAACATTAGCTAGTGTTATAAGCTAGTCACTTCAACAGCTACACAATCATGTAACACTACACAACCTATAGATTGGAATATGTAATAAATACAACTTTATTCTTGTTACATACGTGGTTCTGCAAGACCTACTTTGGGTTTAGCATCTTTTAAGTTTAACCAATTTCATTGCCAGCTGAATCACACCCTTATTCTTCAACATAAGCATTTAAAAGCAGATTGACTACTCACTGTCAATTTGGCATGCTCTGAACCATAACACACATTTGATCAAAACAAACAATAAAACCATTAAATGTGTGAGACTATATATAGGAAAACAGATTTCATCAGGATTTCAATTAGAATGATCTCATCTTAAACTTCCACTGTTGTTATTTAGAGTATTTTTATTACTTTCTACATTAGAAAGTAGAGAGGGAGAAAGAACAGGGGATGTTGATTTATTAAGGTAAAAAATAACATAACTGAAGTCACCATCAAATGGGTTATAAGTTTTCCCATGTGGTGAGCAATTAATTATTTGACAAAGCAAAAAAAAAAAGTTGATCTGTATTCTATTTTTCCTCCTAGGACTGGAACTAAAAATGTCTCACAAGAATGACTGAAAACAGATGCCTGAGCTCCTGAGACTGTGTTTGGCCCCTCCCACCTACAGGTATTGCTAAGGCAGGCATCTTGTCTGAGGTGCAAGCCTCTTGGTGCAAATACAAGGGTGCTTGCCCTGGGGCACAACAGAGACTTGCCTTGCCTACTGAATCCAAGTGTAGTGGACAGAAGAGCATGACAAGCTACTACATATTGACCTTAGGAAGCTTCTGCCAGAGCAGCATATTTGCTCTCTAAATAACAAAATGGAGCACCGTGCGAATAGAATCTCATCAGGCCAGTCTTGGCTAAGTACTGGGAGTGCTTCAGGCTAAACTGACCTGTGTGCTTGTTTATGATAGTTTGATCCATATTTCTGGTAAGCCCAATATGTGTGCAGAATATACAAATTGTCACTTCAGTCAACAAAATATATGTTCAGAAAATACATGTATTTTCTGAACACATATTTTGTTGACTGAAGTGGCGATTTGTATATTCTGCACACATATTGGGCTTACCAGAAATATGGACCAAACTATCATAATGCACAGTATGGTGGTGGAGATGGAACAAGCCAACAAAGGAGAAAGAGGAGAAATATCTTGTGGCTGTTTCTCCTTGTTCAACATCCACCAACAGATTCCTGGCTGCTCTAGGAGAACCCCATCAAACCACAAAGTACTGGTACTTAACCACATCAGTGATAGGAAGAGCTATATGATCCAGGACCTGATCTTGGATAAGTAAGTTGATCTTGCATGTATAACTGAAACATAGTTACTTGAAGAGGGACGTGTCAACTTGACTCAGTTATTCCCACTAGATTTCTGGGTGCAGCAGCAGGCAAGGTCTGATGGGTGGTGAAGAGGAGCTGCAGTGATCTAACATGAATTCATTCTCCTATTGAGTCTAACAATCTCCAAGGTCTAATGATCTCCTTGTCTAACAATCTCCAAGGTTTAAGTGTATACACCTGGCAACATGACAATGAGATAGGATGGGAATGCTGTTGGTGTACTGTTCACCCTGGCACCCAACCATTTCCCTGATTAAATTGCTGGAGATAGTCTCAGAGGTGTGCTAATCTCTCTCAAACTTACTGTGTTGAGGAATATTAACATCTATGCTAAGCCATTATCAGGGCCAGATCAAGATTTCATGGCTTCAATGGCAACCATGAACTTGTCTCAATTAATATCTGGCTCTATTCATGTGGCAGGCCGCACTCTTGATCTGGATTTGCTGATCAGGATGATGGTGATCTAGGGGTAGGTGAATTTGAAAGAACCCATTGTCATGGACAGGTCACTACTTGAAAACGTTTAGATCTGCCGTGATTTCTAGCCAATGCAGGTCTGTCACCAGTGACTAATGAATCCAAAAGGATTCCTGAATGCTCTCAGGGATTTTCCAGCTGCTAGAGTTGGTGATTCTGTTGATGCTCCAGTTGATCAGTGGAATAGGAAGATGATCCAGGCAATTGACACAATTGCTCCCAAGCATCCTTTACTTGGGTGCAGAGCACAGTTTCCTTGGTTTTCTGAGGAACTTGGGGCAATGAAGTATTGGGTATTTACTAGGACAATGGTGGACAAAGACTTATGATGAATCTCACCTAGCATGGGTTAAAGCCCATTTTAGAACCTATTTTGTAGCAGTGAGGACAACAAAAAAATGATTCTCTGTTGCTTCTATTCCACCAGCTCAGTCTCATCCAGCACTCTGCTGAGGAGGTGCTCTCAGCACTGTGACAAATTTGCTAAGTACTTTGCAGATAAAGTTGCTCAGATTTGTTCTGATTTGGACTCTGCATTGAAGGTAGAGTCTGGGGAGGCTACTGAGGCACGTATTTGTCCAGTTTTGATGGATCAGTTTCAGTTTGTTCAACATGATGATGTGAACAAGCTGCTTGTAGAGGTGAGGCTGACCACTTGTCAGACCAATGTCTATCTTGGCTAATTAAAGCTGCCAGAGGAGGACTGGCCACTTGGGCAGTGGAAGCTGTAAATGCTTGTTTGGGAGAGGGCTATGTTCTAACCTCTCTAAAAGAAGCAACTTTAAGATATTTGTTGAAATAAACTTCATTTGACCCCACCTCCAAGTAACTGTTGCCAGTCTCTAATTTTCCCTTTCTGAGCAAGGTAATAGAGCAAGTGATAGCAACACAATTCCAGCCTTCCTTGAATAAAACAGATTACCTGGATCCACAGCAATATGTGTTCAGGCCTGGTTGTGCGACAGAAATTGCCTTGGTCACCTTGGTGGATGACCTCCACCAGATGCTGGATAGTGGGAGTGTGTCCCTGTTGGTTCAGCAATACCTGAAACATCAACCATGGTATCTTTCTGGGTCATTTGGCATTGCCTTGAAGTCATTCTGGTCTTTCCTAACTGAATATTCCCAGAGGTTGGTGCTGGAGAACTATTGTTCAGCCTTTTGGCCATTAGCCTATGAGTTTTCACAGGGGTTAATACTGTCCCAATGCTTTTTAGCATCTACATGAAGCTGCTGGAAGAGGTCATCCAGAGCTTTGGGACTAAATGTCATCAGTATGCTGGTGATACCCAGCTGTATGTCTCTTTTACAACTGATGCCAAGGAAGCTGTGGTGCAGTAATGGACTAGATGTGCATGAACAGACTGAGGCTTCATCCAGACAAGCTGGAATTGCTGCTCGCCACTAGGAAAATCAACCTAGGATCAAGATCACAGCTTGTCCTGGATGGGGTTGCACTTACTCTGATAGATCAAGTTTGTAGCTTGGGGGTGCTGGAAACGCCATGTTGTTGAGGTGGCCAGGAATTCCTTTGTCCAGCTTTCACTTGCATGTCAACTGGACCCTTTCTTGAAGAAGGCAGATCTGGCCACAGTGATTCACACCTCAGTTACTTCCCAATTAGACTACAGTCATCCCTCCACACTCATTAGGGTTAGGGGCACAGGACCCCTGTGAAAGTGGAAAAACCGTGAATAACTCTAGGCCCTCCCAAACCATATTTAACACACAAAGAAGTATGATCACCATATTCAACCCACCATGAATTCCTTTGAGGCATCAGGGTTCCTTCACGAGGCAGAAGCAGGTAGCTGGTGGGGCTTACCATCACCTCCACTGCTGTCTCACACCATTTTTAAAGGGACTTAAAGCCCCATTTGCAATTTCTCAGCCTCAGGAGCCCTGCAGCCCCTATTAAAAATGGCATAGAGAGGCAGTAGCAGTGACAGCAAGTAATCCACAAATAATCAAATCTGCAAAAGTGAAACCCACAAATGTGGAGGGCTGACTGTACTGTCAGCACTCTATATGGGGATGACCTTGAAAAGTATTTAGAAACTACAGCTAGTGCAAAATGCAGCAGCTAAACTGGTGTCAGATATACATTTTAGAAACTAAATAACACCAATCTTTCAAGAACACTACTGGCTTCCAATTTACTTCTGATCTCAATTCAAGGTTGAATTGATCTTCAAAGTCCTAAATGATCTGGGGCCAGGGTATGTGAAAGACTCCCTTCTCTCATAGGAGCCTGCCATAAACTGGAAATCTTCCGAGGAGGCCATGCTATGTGCCCCAAAACCTTGTGAAGTTAGGTTAGTGGGTGCACATAATTTTCTCTGTAGCAGCACTTCAACAATGGAATTCCCCTTCCAAGGAAGTCAGGTGTGCCCAACTCTTTCAAGCTTCTGGCAGGCAGCCAAAACAGTGCTGTTCCGCATAGCATTCAGTGTTTGAAATTGCTGTTTTAACTGGGTTTTAAATTGGGTTCTAGGATATTTTTTACTGTTTTTGGCATGTTTAAAAGCATATTTTAATGTGTTTTTAAAACATTTTTATATCAGTATTGTTTTAACTGGTGTTTATTTGTTCATTGCCTTAGGAGCCCTTGTGAGTTAGGAGGCTATAGAAAAATCCAAGAAAGAAAGAAAGAAAGAAAGAAAGAAAGAAAGAAAGAAAGAAAGGAGGGAGGCAGAAAGGAAGGAAAGAAAGAAAGCAAGTAAGTAAGTCACCATAAATCAGAAACTACTTGAAGACAACAAAAAGTACACATAAAGTTAAAACCATCAGCCAGTCAGTCACCAAAAGCCTCCCTAAGTAAAAAGGTCTTTACCTGACAATGGAAAAACAAGAAGACAGGATCACTTTGAAGGGGCCAATACTCCAAATTTCTGTTAATGGCTTTGCATCTATCTATCTAGCTAGCTATTTTTGTGTTTATATGCTGCCTTTCTTCCAGACCATGACCCAAGGCAGTTCACTAAGGAATGCAGTGGGGAAACAGACTTCTTACATGACCTATAGCAGCCTTGGGCATCATGTGGCCTTCTAACAGTTGCTGGATTGCAAGTCCCAGAAGACCAGCCAGCATAGCCCAATCGTGGGGAATTCTAGAAGCTGCGGTCTAACAACATCTGTGGGCAAATGAATTCAGATCTTTGGATCCAGACTATCTGTTAGCTTGGATCCATATTATCTGAAAGATTTTATCTCCTAATATCAGCTTACCCAAGTTTAAGATCCTCAGAGGAGGGCTTTCTCTTGATTCAATCACTATAACAGGCACCATCTGGTGAGGACACATGACAGGACTTTCCCGGTGGCTGCTCCCAAGCTGCTGACTCTCTTCCATGGGAAGCTAGGCTAGACCCCTCCCTGTTCTCATTTTGCAAGCAGGCAAAGACTTTTTTTATTTAGACCTGTTTTTTTGAGATGAATTGGTTATTGCAGAGGGGCTGAGGTCCTTTTATCTTCATAATTATGTTTCAAATGCTTAGTGCTGTTTTATTAGGATTGTTCAAACTTTTTATTATAATCACTGTGTATCAATTACATTTTGTTTTGCTCTGTGCTATGAGTCACCATGATTCCTGTGTTGAGAGAAAGGTGATATAATAAATAAATAACTCTTCACCTGTGCAGAGAAAAACTGAGTCATACTCATTTCAAGTCTCTCTCTCTCCAACTTTCCACAGCTCCAGGCAGTTGGAAGTAGGCAAACCGTGGACTGATCAAATGTTTCAACCTACAAGTTCATAACTATATAGTATTTTTCAAAATATACTTGATTCGCAGATAACTAGAAAATATTACTTCTATTCAGGAAGTGACCAAATATGAATATTTTCATCCTTGTACAATCTCTTTTTTGGTATCCACTGCTGTTTACCTGATCCACTCTGGATAATTATCAAGTAAGCCCAAATTAGATAGAATATGATTATCATAGTGCTAGCCTGCATCATAAGAAAATAGGAAAGTATTGAAAAAAATAGCTAATGTAACATTGATGTTGACAGCTAATGTTCACTAAGGCTGGAGAAGCAAAGGGGAGGTCACCAGAGGTGAAGCCAGCTCATCCAGTTTGGACCAAAGTAAACAAAATTACACATAAATAAACAATCCCAAGAGGGAACACCTCCATGCAGCCCAACAAATTCCAAGGATGCTCAATAGGCAAGGGAAATTATGATGGCTGTTCAATGGGAGAAGAGGTGGAATGGAAAATCATGACTGGGGTAGCTCAGAGAAGATCCTGCAGTACCGATCTTCAATACACAGAAAAAATTCCAATAAAATCGGCCAATCTGACACAAAACAAGCAATGAGCATGCAAGGGAAGTAAAGATTATTGACTACACAAGTGAAAGTCAGTTGTGAAAGGTAAGGCCATCTCTTCTTTGTATTTCAAAAAGCCATGTCACTACCACAGTTTCCCAAGTAAACAGAAAAGTTGCTTTTGATGCAGTAAAAGGGCATTCAATTAATTGGAGCTGCTGAAGAAGCAAGCTGAGTGGTATCAAAAACCCCTAATTCTGAGGGGAAAATTATGGGCGTTTTGTGGGCTGTCTTTGCAAAGTGATCTCAAACAGCCTATTTTCATGTTGACTGTGGTAAAGAAATAAACTAAGATCATTAAAGCATCCCCGATTTCCCTCTTGCGTGGAAGTCACTGTCATCTTTGTAGCAGAAGCAAAGAAGGAAGAGAATCAGGTGTTGGCATAGAAGTAGGAAAAGCAGCAGAACCAGCATAACAGCAGCAGTAAAAGAACAATCCTTTGCAGATATCCCAGCTCCATAATCAGACAGAAGGAAATTGAATCAAATGGCTGGTATCACGAGCACAAAAGTGGAGGAAGGGAGAAGTCCACACAAAACGTTATTTAAAGGCACACTCTCCTGTCCCAGATACAGTTCGCACTGCACACTATAGAAAAGTAAAACTTATAGCTGAAATCACTAATGCACATATTTGGACACAGCAGTAACAAAAGCAAAATGACAACGATGATAACAGCGGCAGTGGTGATCCACCCAGCAATGCAAGAAAACCGCATCCCTTTGCAAGCAGTAACAGCAGCAGTACTACCAGCAAAAGCAGGAATAAGCGTCACCACACAGCATTCCATTGGAGCATTTACACTTCATTCACCCCCATAGACAATCTACTCAGACTCCTGCCTTAACACATACAGATATACACACATAAAACACCTTCAGAGCTCCCCACCACCACATTCTTCCCTCACTTTCCCGGCTCTCCTGATCCCCCTAGTTTTCCCTACCATGTACTGCTCCTAATCGCACTTCAGGGTTCATTCTGATCTTTTTCCCTATTGTACAATGCCAGAAGCCTAGTACTATGGAGACACTTCTAGCTCATCCATTCAGCACTACCTGCTTTTTTGTATGGCCATGTACAATGTCTCCTAGAAAAAAGGGGAAAATTGAGTCTTTCCTAGCCATACTGTGCATAGGTGATTCACCGGAATCATCAGTGTTTAGTAGTGTGTGCAGTGGGGTGATTCCATTGGTCACCACTACATCCGCTACAGTCAGCAACAGCTTCATTTCCTCTGCTTTCAGAGTGAAAGGCTACACCACAGCCACACTGTATGCTTCCACTCAAAATAATGTACTGTGATAGATGTTGCGATAGATGTGAGGGAAGGTCATCTAACCAGACTCCCTATGCTAGCACTGGATCCTCAATCCTGTGAGTACTTCCCATTTTTTTCTAACTTCCAAAATGAGAGTGAAAGGCAAACTGTGAAAAAATTCTATGAAAGAAGAAAAGTACAATTAAAATGAATCAAAAAAATTAAGAGACTGGCAAGAAGGAGAGATAGATAGGGAAACAGAATCAGAGAATCACAGAGTTGGAAGGGGCCTCATAGGCCACTGAGTCCAACCCCTCCCCAGTGCAGGAACTCCAGTTAGAACATTCCCAGCAGGTAGCTGTCCAGTCTCTTCTTGAAGATGTCCAGAGAAAAAGACTCCATCACTTCTCTGGGTAATTGGTTCCACTGCTGAACCAACTCTTACCATTAAGCAATACTTTGCAATGTTTAATCAAAATCTAGCCTCCTACAACTTAAAACTGTTAGACCTCATCCTACCCTCTGGAGCAACAGAGAACAATCCTGCACCCTCCTGTCTGTGACAGCTCTTTATATATTTAAAGAGTGCAGTCATGACACCTGCAGTCTTCTCTTCACAAGGCTGAACACACCCAACTCCTTCAACCTTTTCTCATATGTCTTATTCTCCACACTTATTATCCTTGCTGCCCTTCTCTGAACCTGCTCCAATTTGTCTATATCCTTCTCAAAATGAGGCACCCAAAACTGAACGCAGCACTCCAGATGAGGTATGACAAGCACAGAATATGATGGAAATATTACTTCCATTTTCCTAGAAAGCATGGTTCTATTAATGTAAGCTAAAATATTATTTTCCCTCTTTGGTACATTCAACTTGCAATCAGCAATAAAGTATCCCCTATGCTATACCTGTTCATTCAGTTTTTGTGGCCTAAATGTAGAAATTTGCATTTGTCTCTGTTGAATGTCATTTTGTTAGTTTCAACCCAATTTTCTAGTATAGCAAAGTCTTTCTGAATTCTTTTCCTATTTTCTAATGTGCCCTCCCAGTTTCGTGTTATCTGCAAACTTGATCCCTCTAACCCACTGTCTAATCTAATATAAAAAAAGTCAAAGTTTGTCTGTGTCAGGCAAAGACCTCATATGATTGGCTGTGTCAGGTGAACACCTCATATGATTGGCTGCTTAAAAAAATTCTATGGAATCCTGAAGTTTGCAGTTTAGACAGAAGCCTTTAGAATTCTCAGCCAGAGAGCTCTTGGGCCTCAATCAAATGTGCCTGTCTTGAATAGGCTGGCTGCTATGGAGATGAAGCCTAGCAGCAAGGAGGAGAGCAGGGTATTCCCTCAGGAACCCAACCTCCCTATGTTAACAACTCTGAATACAGATTGGATTGGGGAATATGAGGAAAAGTTACAGATACTGGACAAGACAGTTTGGGGAATTAGAGACACAGGATCTCAAATCTTTCTAACAAGTATAACCTATGTGAAAATAAAATCCCAGGCAACGCTGGGTATATACGCTAGTTCACTGATGAAAATATTGAAAACTATTACAAGAGAAGGGGGAAAAAAGATTATCTTCCTTTAGTATGATGAGAAGAGAGAGATCCCTTATACAATTGCTAAGAATCTACTCCCTTGATTATCACTATGAGTTTCATATAGTATATTAGGGATAATAAGAGATAACTTTACCAGGGGCTCATCCAAACTGGCCAAAAGTCTTAAGATTTATCAGGAATTGTACCTATAGGGATGTTGTTTTAATATCCATATAATATATGGATGTGTCCTATCATGGTTTGTTTTCTCATGAATTTCCACAACTAATTGACTTTTTCAACCCCATAGAGGGGGTAGGTTTTTCTTACCAGGAGTTTATAATACAGACAGGATATGTTCCTATGTCTGTATCCACAGTTTGGATTCCTTTTGTACTTCTGGGAAGTCTCACTGACTATGTGTTGAATGGGAGCACAACCTGACCTTCTTTCTCCCATTACACTTCCGGTTACCAGGCTGAACACTTTCCTTGTATTGTGCTGCATTCATAGCATGATCCTTCTTCCACCCTCTACAATACTACACAGTACTAAAGTCATATAGCACTCTACTTCTATGGAACTTTTGTACCAGGAGCCCTGGTGGCGCAGTGGTTAAATGCTGGTCCTGCAGCCACAAAGTTGTGAGTTGGATCCTGCTGGGCTCCAGGTTGACTCAGCCTTCCATCCTTCTGCAGGTCAGTAAAATGAGTAGCCAGCTTGTTGGGGGCAATTAACTAACACGTTGTAAACCACTTAGAGAGCACTTAGCTGATAAGCGGTACAGAGATACACATGCTATTGTTATTGCTACTATGACAATAAAAATATTTTTTTAAAAAAACACCATGCGTCAGACCAGAAATGTGGACACTGGAGAAGCTTGGGAGGAGATGCTGAGTTCACGAAGGTGGATAAGAAAAAGGGAATGAAGCCTCGCCTACACTACAGCCTCAAGGGAAAAAAAGCCTGATGAAACCTCCTTATATTTAGGCCATGACCATATGCAGAAGAAGGAAAAAAACTATTATGAGGCATGAATAGCCCAACATTTTCCAAAACCACCGGGCCACCTGGAGGAAGAGCCCAAAGGCACTGAAAATACACTGGGATTGTTTCTGAAGAAGAAACAGAATTGACAATCTAATAGCAAAAGTCATTAAAAACCTGGCAATCAAAAGTACAAATTGCAACTTAAATTTGTTCTTGATTAAAAACTATATTGTCAACTGAAAAAAAACTATTTCCTGCTGCACATTTTATTTTCTTACTGCACAAAATGTATCTGGTTGATTTCCCCCAAGCAGGTATCTTGCTGCATGTCAGCATAATACTTACTTCCATGGCACTCTTCCAGACCCCATACTGCTTCAGCCCTCCATGGCTCTCTGAGACCCTACTGCTCCTACTCCCATTTCTGCTCTTCCACACTGCACTTCCCGCATTGCTTCCACTGCCCTGCCCAATTTCTACCCTTTAATAATAATAATAAAATTTATTTATATCCCGCCTCTCCCAACGGATCGAGGCGGTACTACAACAGTATATAAATATATTAAAAGCAATTAAAACATAACCCATCCTCCCCACCCACCAAGCTATCTAAACCCCCTAAAACACATTAACTATTAAAAACAAGAAGAAGAAGACTGTTGTTACCCCCCCACACACACCTGGTCTCCCAGCTGTCCCAGACCCCCTGCTAAATAGCAGCCATAAGGAAGGAGGGATTATTTGGAAGTAAGCAAAGCCTTACAAAGCCTGACCTCTTCCCTATGCATGAACAACTGAGTGAAATGAAACCATGCTTGGAGGAAACCAACCATGACTTTTTCTGGCTTCCAAAGTTGCAGGGGAGACAAGGTGGTGGGCAATGCTGAGCTCCTGGCTGGTTTACCGTAATGTGTAACATTTCTGCTGCTTTTAAAGCTAGTTCAGAAATCATAGCTGGTGCACAATGTAGCAGCAATATTGTTAACTAGGATAAGGCCATGAAATATTACAGTGGTCCTTTCTTGCCTATCCAGGATACTAATTTTTTTCTCAGGCCCAGTAGTGATTTTTTTTGAGGGGGGGAGTTACATGAATAAATTCAAAATGTGAGTTTTTATTTATAACACCCTACACAACTTGGGGCCTGACTTTTTTTTTAACATGATTCACTAACTTTTATTAATACGTGACATTATGATTTTGTACTTGGATTTGGATATTACAGTTAAGTTGTTTCATTTTGTTTTGTTTTTTCAGGCAACCATTGCATTAAAACGAATGTTCTTTTCCTATAATTTCTTCTATAAGAAAAACAAAATTTATATTTTCAGCTGTCCTTTCATATATTTGTGATTGAGAAGTAATGTCTTACCTTGCCCATAACAGATTTAACATTCTAAACATTCACAAACCTTGCAACAGATGCCAGTAAACTCTAGCTAAGATGTATTGGAGAAAGGAACAAAATTGCACAGCTTAATCCATATGCATTGAAAACTCAATGAAACTATGATAAAGTTTATAGTTCAGGCCAAATAAACAAATTGCAGGGTTATATTTCCTGAAAAAGCACCTCTGGCAAAATGAAAGTTGTACCAAGATGATTCAGACAATTTACTATGGCTGAATCAGGCATAATCAGTGTTTCATTTTTGTTCTGTAAGTACAAAAATTTCATATTCAGTATGGAAATAGAGGATTTTCCTGCCATACATCCACCACTTCAAAAACAAGTGAACAAAGACAACAGTAAATTAACAGCAACAATTAAAGGACAGTAAAGTTAATTTACTCTTAACTTTTATTATCCAATATTGTGCAGCACTGCTGCACCAATAACGCTCCACAAAAATACCATATCCAAGATGAACTCTACAAAAATTACCTATTTCTAGTGATGGACTACACAGTTCCCCTCATTACTCTTTGATGATTGGAACAAAACCTATTTATAGCTGAAATCAATATTTTATGTTAGGAAAATGACCGCATTGTTTTTACTCTTCTCTAGGACATAGTTAATATTTATATATTTCCCTCCCCCTCACTTCTCTCTCTGTGTATGTGTGTATATTAGCATATGAGGTGGTGGAAAGGGTCATAAAATAGCCACTGTGCTGCTATGAATACAAAAATCATGGCTAGTTCCGAGTTACATGCTAGTGCGCTCAGGAAAACTATAATATAAACTAGACATTTATGATTCTTGGCAGACAGTCCCCATCTTGTTAAAGACCTCTAAGATCCAGTATCATGGTGGAGGTAACATTAACTGTTTATTCTAGCTTTGGTTGTTAGGAGTTACCACGAAGGTTTTGTTATTCCATGACATCAGCTGCTTCTAGAGGGGATGTGTGCCAGTGAATTTCAGTAATGACTCTTGTCTCACCACACTGAAAATCCAGCCAAGCTTGGCTGCACCTGCAGGCCAGCTGAGTAGAGGAAAAACTGAAGTATAAAGATTAAGTGGGATTTCTGATTTGGTTCCTAATGAATCAAAATTCCTCTGGCGGGAAGTGGAAGGCATTTTTCTTTGCTTTTCTCTTCTTTCAGTTCCCAAAGCACAGTTCTTGAAAGCTCTGAAGTGACACACATTTGTCCAAAGAAGGGTGCTTCCCGCAGGAGACGTTAAGGATTACTAAAGCAAATATACCCACATTACACCAGGATTTCTGTTCTCCTCTGGAAACCATTTTCCTCAAGTTTTAAAACAAATGTCAGACTCATAATTTAAAATGGCAAAGTGTAAGCTTCTGAGTGGTGGCTAGTATTTATATTTCCAGCCATATAAAACAAGAAAGAAAAGTTACCTGGCTAGCTAGCCTGACTTTGTAGTTAATACGAATTATTACAATTAAAATAGGCAGCGATAAACACATTACCAACTGTTAACTATGTTATTATTACTACCACTGCTAGAAAATACTTCACTCTATGTTTATATTCACCAAGATCCACAAGAAGTCTCATAAACAGAAAAATAAATATTTTAATAGAACACACACACAGGTCTTGACAATACTGCCATATCAGCAGCTGCAGCAAAACAACAGACATAAATGCACACCATCTGTGCATGACCAATCTCCTTCCCTCTTCTCTCTAATAATATTAGCACTGCACATTCAATATACTGTAACATTCCTTCACCTCTGTCCTGGAAAAGTCAAAATATTTTCTTAGCCTGTGGTATTTCCCTTAAAAATCGTGTTACTTTATGAGGTATAACAGTAAAAATAACTGTTTTAGTATAAAGAACGCCTGGCATCCTGTTAGTGAATTATGATGGCTTACGTCAGACTTATCTCATTGCAACTCGCTTTTATGGTTGTTGTTTAAATTGGAATTCTTTTCTAACCATGCAATGACCAAGATCCCTCTCAAAGCTTACACTGTATGCAGTATAGCCCCTCAAACACAGTTGCTTCCATATTGTCAGAGAGGGGAATGAGTGAAGACACGCTCAGTTATTTTCTTTTAGCTCCACGCGCTGCCACAGGCATCTACAAAGAGCTCTGTGGGTCCTTATGAATTCTCTGCAGATGATATCCCTGAAGCATGTCCAGTTACAGCAGTGGTTCTCAACCTGTGGGTCCCCAGATGTTCGTGGACTTCAGCTCCCAGAAGCCCTGAGCATTGACCATAGTGGCTGGGGCTTCTGGGAGCTGAAGTCCACGAACATCTGGGGACCCACAGGTTGAGAACCACTGAGTTACAGGTCTCCCTGCTCTCTGACAACATGGAAAGGGCCACGGTGGGGGAGGGGTCTGCACTGCTTACAAGGTAAGTTTGAAAGGAAAGTTTGGGAGATACAGCTTTGGAGACATAGCTACATGATACATGTATGTTGCCTGATGCAGGATCTCAGTCAATATGTTTAATTGAAATAATTGACAACAGGATAATTAAAGATAAGATAAAAATGTAGCCTCCTCCAACTATTTAAAACGTCAAACTTACAAGCAAAGGATAAGAACAATCATGCTGGATCAAACGAGTGTATGTGTCACCATTTGCCAGCAATGTCCTATATCTTATATGAGGTATATAGCAACTTCAGCAACTCGAAAGGACTGAATTTCTGCCCTGGCACACTTTGGAAGCTGCACAAAAAAAGGAAAAACAGTAAAGCAACACTGAAAGCTGCCAGAAATCCTCTTCTGGTTTTGAACAATGCTCCCCACCCTCCCACATACATACGAAACAGTGCAAGGGGCCAAGTGACCTATTTAAAAGATGAATCATTGCTCCCTGGGGGCTTCTAAGACAGGCAGTCCACGTTATCATCTTCTTCTTTTTTCTTTCTCCAGATAAAGGGTGGTCTGAGGAGTTAAGTGGATCAAGAGGTTTCATAAAAGCTGGAGATTCAGACTAGGGCTGCACAAAGCCCTAGAGACTTCCTTAGCCAAAACTGGTATGTACGTGGTCGGTCTGTAGTTGGGCGGCAACTGTGAGAACAGAATGTTAGACTAGATACTCCTTTGGTCTAATTCAATGCAGTTTTCCTTAGGTTGTTAAATAAAGTAACTTCAGAAACAGATGCATTGGAAAACTGCTAAGCAAAAGGTTCAGCTCCATGTCCTGTGGACTTTTTTTTTTAATGTCACATGTATTAAAAAAAAAATCTATTTGCTGATGTTATTCAGCTCATTTGTGCAGGAATATCTGTTTCACCACTCAACTATTTGCTGATGGCTACTGGCAATTTTCACTGCCTGAATATTTTGCATTTCTGTTCCAATTTTCCACTCACAAGGGGTTCCAGAATGAAAAGGATTACCTAGATACATTTCAACTTTGCTTCAGGCCTGGCTATGGGAAGGAGACAGCTTTGGTCACCTTGGCAAATGACCTACACGGGGAACTAGATAGCGGGGGTGTATCCTTGTTGTTTCTTCTGGACCACTCTGCAGCTTTTGATACCATCAACTTTTGGTCACCACTCTGAGATGGGACTTGGCAGCACTGTTGCCACTAACTGGTGGTACTAGTGGTTCCAGTCCTTCCAGTCCTTCTTGGAGGAGCAAACTCAGAAGGTAGTGCTAGGGGATGCCTGTTTGACACTCTAGCCACCAGCCCATGGTGTTCCTTTGGGCTCAGTTCTGTCTACCATGCTGTTTAATAATTACATGAAACCAGTGGGAGAGGTCATCCATAATTTTGGGATCCAATGTCATGAGTACACTGATGACATCCAACTCTTTCCTTTCCATCTGATTCTAAGGAAGCTGTTTTGGTACTAAAACAGTGTCTATTGTCAGTAATGGACTGGATAAGGGTGAACAAAATGAAACTTAATCCAGACAAGACAGCAGTCCTCCTGATGAGTCGCAAGGCATCCCACTCCTCAGGTTCACAGCTTGGGCATACTCTCTCATGATGGTTGGATTGAGCCTAAATGCTTAGGTTTCAGTGGTGGTCAGGAGTGCATTCACCATCCTGTGATTGCTGACAGCAGTTGAGACTGCCACCGCTGCCAACAATTACTGGGGGCAAGGAGCTTCCTCCAGCTGGCCACCCTGGATTGCTGGGGCATCATTCCCAATCTCGACTGCTCACTCACGAGCAAGTGACCAGGAGTGAGACTGCCTCTGCTCCTATGTCCCTGCCTAAGTGCCTCCTTGCTCTGTGATTGCTGAGGCAAAGGAGTAGCAAGCTCTCTTCCGGATGTCCTGTCTCTGAGGAGCGTATGAAACACCCACTCTGCAGGGCACCCACGCCTTGCCTTGAGCATGGGCCTTGTTACTGCCTCCCTGGCTGTCCTGGGACCACTTCTGCAGTGGAAAGCAGTTAATTTAATTTTTAACATATTTTTTCACTTTTTACTTTACATAGGGTTAAATTTGGAAGAGCTGAGCTCACAAATACTGCAGGCCTCCTGTATATGTTTGAAAGCCACCTTGGATCCCACCTTGGGAAAAGGGTGGGATAAATAATAAATAAATAAGAGTAGAGCTAGGATACCAACTCCCATAACCTTTCAATGTTGACTGTGCTGACTAGGACTCATGAGAGATGTAAGCAAAAACTTCGGAGGAGTTACAGTTGCTCATCCCAACATAGTCCATCTCTTGTAACTTGGTAAGGACATAGACTTTCCTCATCATACATGTGCTAATCTGTTTCTCTAGGGTACTGATTGTTTATTATTACAGTGAAGATAATCATAATTGCTTGTAACTTTAGCATTTCAATTCACCCCACACCCTTTCCATTCCAATGTGTATATAGATATAAACACTCCATCCATCTGATGAGGTGAGCTACATTCCATGAAAGTTTTCCAATATATATTAAAAATATTTGTAGGCCGCCTTTTTCTTGGAATTGGGACCCAACTTGTTAGTCTTTAGAGTGCCACTAGCTTTTTAATGCTTTTGCTATGTAGAAAGCTACCAACCTGTAAATTTCATCATCACCAAGGCATCAACAGAAACAACAACAGAAACAACAGAGGAGAAAATACAACCAGAACACGGTCTCAAAGCCCGAAAAACCCACAAGCAGTATCAACAGAAACAGTTTGAAAGGATGTCTCATATTTGAATATCTAAAAATAGTATACATCTCAGAACTTAGTAGTCCCACAATTTATCTTCCAGTTGAATTCATTTTTCAGCAAAATCCCCGGTGAAAAGTAATGACCATGATCACTCAAGTAGGTAGGTATCCCTTCAATAAAACACAACTCCATACTTGCAGCTCTCTTTAATTGTTTTCCTTTCATGGCAACTGTTAATGGCCTAAAAGAGTGAATATAGCTACAGGCTACACTCTAGCAATTATTCGCAAAACTGGGGGAGTGACCTTTTCTGTGACCTATGGTGGAACAGTTCCAATTAGCTAAGAGGGCATAAAGCCTAACCATAAATTCTGAATACTCACATTTATTTACACATGTTTGTATGTTTAGCCTATTACTTTACATCCTTCTAACTATTTAATACATTCATTTTTTTTTCTTAGCTTAGATCTTTGACTTCAAAGTAGGTTGGCAGATTTTTCACAGCACTACCAAGATAAGGCAACTGCACTGAGATCACAACAGATGAGAAAAATATAAAAACAAAAGTTGCTGTGCCTGCTTCTTCTCCAGGTTTGCTGTTAATACAACACAGCTGGGAAACAGCTGCCACTTGTATTTCTCAAATCTTCACTAAAAGCAGCTGTAGCTGAACTATCTCTGAATTACAGAACACTGAACATGGGCATTCAGAACAGTTAAAAAATTATCTACAGATGAAGGATGGCAAACAACCCTAAAACATTAAGAGGTAGTGACTTTTTGTACATATTTAATAATATAGAACACTCTTCCTTCATTTAGAGTAGCAAAAATGATTCCTCCTACTGTCTATAGTGCCCTTCAGATATGAAAGACTGAAAAGGGTAGTAATAACAATACAGGCTATTCATACCAAGTCAAACAGTTTCATATTTTTCTTCATTTTTTTAAGAACACTGTTGCAATAGCTGACAAACTTTTTGATCTTCCCAATTATAGCAAAATAATATTGCTATAATTAGCAATATTACATATTAATTTATTATTAATATTACATATTAATTTATTACATATTATTACATATTAATATTATATAAGTGCGATGCAGCTGCTAAAAAAGCCAATGCAATTCTAGGCTGCATGAATAGGAACATAATGTTTAGGCCAAGGGAAATAATTGTACCAGAGGAGGGCAACAAAATGGTAAAAGGCTTGGACACCATGCCCTATGGGGAGCAACTTAGGGAGCTAGGTATGTTTAGCCTGGAGGAGAGAAGGTTAAGAAGGGATAGCCATATTTGAAGGGATGTCACATGGAGGATGGAACAAGCTTATCTCCTGCTGTTCCAGAGATTAGGACACAGAACAATGGGTTCAAACTTCAAGAAAAGGGATTTGACCTAAATGTTTGGAAGAATTTCCTGATAGTAAGAGTAGTTCAACAATGGGATATGCTGCCTCAGAGTGTGGTGGAGTCTCCTTCCTTGGAGGTTTTTAAACAAAGGTTGAATGGCCATCCGTTGGGAGTGCTTTGATTGTGCATTCCTGCATGCCAGCAGGTTGGACTTAATGGCCCTTGTGGTCTCTTCCAACTCTAGGATTCTACAATTCTACCTATAAAACAGGTTCTCTAGGTGAGGTACTTTGAAACAGAATAAAATGAAAAAATATAAGCAAGTTATCAAATATATGAGATCATGGGCTCTTAACCTGTGTTCAGTCATGCTGTGCCCTAGTTATTAACTCACCAGCTTTGCTCACTTTCTCAAAATATCAAATAACAGATTCAGGTCCATGATGTGATGATGCTTGGAAGTCCTCATGTCTGAGGCCGGGGTGATCTCCCTATATCTAGCAAGAGAGCTGAGCTCATCTGGTTTCATCAGTTCCCAACGATGGACTACTAAATTTGTATCTTCGAACCCTGCAGGGGCTTCAAGGAGTCCAAACATGATCAGATAAAACTATCACTGTACCTATTCCTAAGCACAACACTAAATCCATAGTGTGGCCTAGCACAGGTCTTGTACACTGCATAATCTCAGATAGGCTCATGGTTCTCACACAGTAACTTAACTTTAAAAAGTTACTTTACTACAGATTGATTTACTGAAATCAAAGTTTAACTGGATACTCACTAAATGCAGCACATCAGTAAACTTTCTGACAAAATATGTTTTTCTATGAATTTTCACATCTTATTGTACCTATGTATGCAATATGTGAAACAACTAACTTGAATTAAATGTCTAGATGGTTCAACCTTCCAATCAGATTTAGACTGGTTGTTGCTGATGCTAAATAAGTGAGCATGCAATGATAAAGAAACTGTTGCTGCTGTTGAAAATGAAACCCCTTGGTTTCTTCCTTCTCTAAAGAGTTTGCCCTATCCACAGCTCACATAAAACATGAGTACCCCTGTAGTGACAGACTGCAAAAACAAGCAGGAAAATAAGATGTTTGAGTCAGCTGACTTGATGATAGGCTGTTAGAAAAATCTGTTCCTAATAAAAAGAAGAAATTATTTAATAGAAGGTAACAATCCCATGTGGGTAAAGTTGCTCTGTGCATATGTGTGTGTGTGTGTGTTCCTTCTGATTGGCTTTGTGAGTGAGATCCTATATCTCCTCTTTTTTTTTGCTGTGTATGCACTGTAAATATGCAGAAGAGCAACAAAAACTGATCAGGTAAACAAAATGTAATGAGACAGAGGGGTTTCTAGTTCCAGTTTGCATTTCTCCTGGAACATTTTTCTTCAAACCCGCATAGCTCTCCATGCTATACTTCTTACTGCAAAATAATTTAAAGGGCAACTCCTAAGGTTTATACAGCTGCCCAACTAATAGCAGAAAATTCAATTTTAAAAAAGATACAGCCCTCAACCAACGTATTCTAATTAAATACATTTTTCTTTAGCTGCTTTAAAGAGCACTTAAATTTATTACACTTTTCCTTTAACAAATAGCCTCAAGAGCCATTGCTTCCTGCTGAACAAAACTGAAGGCCGGACGTTTAACCTTATTACAAGCACCCTATATAAACACATTAAAACTACTCATAAAATAACTCCTGTTTACAAAGCAAAGAGATACAAATGAATGAATGTTCCCTACACTAAAGTCATCGCACTGTTATTAAAGTTTAATCATCCCATGTGCACTTTATCAAACATTAAATCATTCACTGCCCCTGACAACATGCTTCAATGCACTGTGTTGTTAGCCTGCAACCCTCCTTGAAAGTGGTGCAAATGTCAAATCCTCCTGCAGAAGTTCACTCTGGCCAGGCCACGAACAACAAAGCAGGAAAAGCAGCTCCTAAATCAAAGATGTGCTCCTGGGAATGAACGTGGTTCCAAATGATGTAATTATAACAGTATGTCACACGCTGTTTCAAAATTAATACAACATTAAAAATAAAGAATGTGTGGGTAGGAAATATACACACAGATGATATAATGTTAGTTTGATGCCAGTTGCTGTCTGTTTTCAATCAAGCCAGCTGTTGACAAGCTATTTTAAAGGGAGGAAAAGGCTCACTAACTCAGGCAGAATTTTGTTTAGATCAGACCCAAGGTCGTTTTTTAAGACTGTAATATAAATAAAGTCATTCAAAGTACACATGCACAAATCCTAAGAACAAGGTAACTATAGTCTCACATTAAGCTACTACTGTACAAAATATGTCTGTTGTATGGCAGGGCTGGCCTGAAAGAAATCAAAATAGTTATATAAATGCAGAAAAGATGAACATACAGGAATATTATGCTAAAACAAAAGAAGACTTGTTTAATCTGGCATACATACACTACTTCTTTCCATATTTATGCATTTATTTTCTTTGTATCTCACCTAATAAGCCCCAAAAGTTCTTTAAGGCCCCTTTAGAAGCAACACTGAAATCACAATAAAATAGAATAAAACAATCTCTTAAAATTAGATACATAACAACTTCCATAACCAGCTGCAATAAACTGATGCACAGCACTGTCATAAATTTTTAACAGAGAATATATAAATATTTTGCCAACTTGCTAACTATAGCTATTTACACACAAAACAATGCCACTTTCTCATGAAGAAAGGTATGTCAGAATGGTCTTGTCAAGCTATAATAACAGGCGAGTGAAAAACAATTATTTCTGAATAACTGTTGAGAAGTCATTATCTGAAAGATAATGACCACTCTTCGAAAACAATCACTTACAACGCTATACCAGATGAAATGCTTATGTGGGGAGCAGTGCATGAAAAAGAAGCAATGCAAAGCATCAAAACAGAAATCAAGAAATTATTTTCCTGATACATTTCAGTTGCCCAACATATTTTGATAAGTAAATCTTAAGGGGACTACATCAGAGGAACCTGACTGAATCTCAGACACTAGGGTGAGAATCTCACAAGTAATACAGATGATTATATAGTTATTTTTCAAACAGACTTTACTATAAAATAAACATTTTGAAATAAAACATTCTGGAATCAAAATATTCAGGCTGTACTGTTCTTTAGCTTTGGAATTTATATCTAAACCAACTTCTCAGTTTCCCCTTTGAACCATAATCTACCTTTCCCGTTAGTCACACAAGACATTTATCCCAAATCACAGGGCTAATTTTAATAAAGAGTCTCTTTTGGTTTCTCCTGCCCTGCAGGTTAATATGGATAATAAATAATAATAATCAGTTCATCGTTAAGACTGACCCTTAAATAAAAAACTGGGAGATGACTCATTTGCCCATGTGGGGTGCCAACAACAGCCTATATCTAAGACCTTTTTTCAATCAGCCAGCATGTTTCCAACAATTTATTCTTAGATTTATTAGCCTGAGTCCAGGAAGCAACATTGTAATTTTGCCACCTAAAAGAAAACAGTTTATATATTATCTAAAGTACTGGTTCAGATTTGTTTCTCTGGTATTATACCATATATAATGTAATAATCATATCTTTTATTTCTAAACTGTAAAGAAGATTCTCTTACAGTATATAGGCATCTATCCCTGTAGAGGAAGTTAAAAGTCAACTTAAAGAAATCATCAGACTCTCAAAGTAAAACACCAGAAAAATTCTAAGGGGAAACCCTAGAAAAAAGTGCATTAAGAACTCTGTGGCCATGAGTTTTGAGACTCTACGGAAAAAAACTGGCAACTAGGTAAGAGGGAAAATTAAATGGAGTGCCTGAAAAGGAAGGAGGAAGGGAGGTTAAATAGAGATTACACAGAGATTAAAAATGGTACAGTGAGAATCATCTCATCTTCTGGATAGTTCATGTCCTGGTTCACAGTGAGAAGCTATTTTAAAATGTCCCCAGGGATTGGAACAACACTGCTCATAGAAATCCATGGAAAAATCCAAGTAAAAGAGCATTTCACATTGCAATATTTTGCAACAAGCTCTCACTTGTTCCATTAACAACTTTTACACTGTCAGTTTAATGATTTCCTTTCCTAAATAACTTTTTCAGTTCTGAAGATTCTACACTGTGCATTTGTGTGTACATAATCCTTGTGAATAGTAACCAGCCTAGTCAGAATCACCCATCTTGACAGGGCATCCTAGGCTCCACAGGCAACAACTAAGCCATGGACAACTTTGCTGAATTGCTCATCTTTGCTGAATAATCATAATGGTTCAAATCACATTAATACTTGCTTAAATCATGGCAATACACTGACTGGATATGCATCCATGTGATAAAATAATGACTAATTAATTTAGTTCACTGAAGCAAAAGTCCTAATTGTACCTTATGATTCATGACGTGGCAGAAAACTGAAGAGAGATCAGGATAAAAGAACTTGTTGAGAATGACAAGTGGAGCTGCAGAACACAGGGTGTGTAACCAATTGTTCTTTTCTCTTCCTCCTCTTTTCCTGGACCTCCTAGAAACCTTCTCCATTGGGTGAGGGATCCCTCACAAACTGTGGGATCTGTTACATACTAGGCTGCAAAGGAAAAGGATTGGCTTGGAGGGAAAAGTAACAAATCTAAATGTCTGCAGGCAAACTAGCTGGCATGAGAAAAGAGCAAGGTTCCAAGTTTCTCTCCTATTAATGGAAACACATAGTCTGAGGTTCTTACAAAATTCCCCTTTCCATCCCAGAGGAGATTTGAACACTTCTTGTCTGGGTTCCAAATCTGTAGGTAGCTCAAGTGAGGAATAGAACAGGTAGGCACAGGATAGATTAAACATCCCTCCTCTCCTCTCACCCATTTCTCCCTACATGTCCCTGAAAACATCCTTTCCTCATTTTCTCCACAATGTGCTGGGACCACAAGTTTGCCAAGACAAAATCTAAGCTGCCTCTGTGCTTCATGGAAAATTAGACAAGAAATGTCTGTCTGCTGGAAAATGACACATCATCAAGCACCTATAGATTCTATGATCAACTGATAGGAATCTGAAGTACTGGTTTTATCTGATTTGTTGGCTTGTTATTAGCAAAAGAATTCATTTGACAGAGATATAACCAGTAGATTTGAACCAGAATGTTAAAACTTAATCCCACAGCAAGAAAACAATCAGAGAACTTTAAACAAGTCTTTGGCCATTTCCGCATGGCATCACTAAAATGCAATACGCATGGATTGTAGTCGTTTCAGGGGCTATGATTCCACATGATGTCACAGCCATCCAATAACCATGCGGTAGCCAGCCCATCGGCAGGTGTCGCTAGAACACTGTATTTCAACTCCAGAGTTTTTCCAGAGTTGAAATATAGTGTTCTAATGATGCTTGTGGACGGGCCAGCTACTGGATGGCTACAACGTTGTGCAGAATCACAACCCCTGAAACAACTATAACCCACAGGTATTACATTTTAGCAACACTGTGCAGAAATGGTCTTTGTTAGTATAATAAAGCATTTCACTGTCAATGCACATACTGCTTCCTGAAGATTAATGACTGAAGGGGAAGAAACAGTTGGTACTTAAGATCCCCAAGAATTCTCTGTACATGTTGACCAAAAATCTTATTTTTCATCCATTTTCAGCAATGCTGTATTTACTCTTCTGTTCTCAGACGAACACACATGTAATATCTATAACATCTCATTTACTGCTCATATTTGTGGCAACTCTACATTCCACAAGGACAACAGAGAGAGAGAGAGGTTAATTGTGACATAATAAAAGGGATTATGTAAAAACACAGTCTGCCCTCCATATCCACAGACCCTTTATCCATGGGTTCAACTGCTTGAAAATATCCCCCCCCAAAAAAATTTCAAAAAGCAAACTCTGTTTTGCTATTTTACATAATGGATGCCATTTTACTACACCATCGTACATAATGGGACTCGCGCATCCACAAATTTTGGTTTCCTGACCGCAGGGTTGGGATCCTGGAACCAAACCCTAGTGGATAACAAGGACCCAGTGTATGAATATTTTACCATTGCAGTTCTTAGTATACCAAGCAGTGCTTTGACATCTCATGTAGTTTTTAAATATATTTATTTCACTTGCAAAACAAGTAAAAAAAAATCCAGCTCTTTTACTGTCAGATAGTATCATTGCTACAAAAGTCAGTTCTTGGATTCTGTCAGCATGACTAAGAGAAGCCATTTGGGAAGGGAGAGGGCAATGCAGCTTTGCACATAAAGCACAGAAAATTGTTCTTACTTCTCTAGGGTAAGAGCTGCATCATTCACACCCAGCAGCAGTGGCTTGGGGAGGCATCATTTTGCACCAGACCAAGCTGCCCTTCCTTCTTCCATTCCCTAGCATGATTCTGCCTCAGTTTGGCTTCCCAACTGAGTTTACCCACAGAGAGATCCTCTAGACATGAAGACTAAGGAACAGAGGTGCCTCCTTCTTATACCTCCCAATGTAGCCTGGCCTATATTATGGGGTTTTAACTTTTCATACTCATCACAGCTTGTGTCTACACAGTTGTTTCACCCATGTGAGTCACAAGATGACAGTACTACCCCGGAATTATGTCTTAGTCAATGTTATCATCGCTAGATGAGGAAAGGGAACCTATAAGTGTTGTTGTTGTTGTTGTCGTGTGCCTTCAAGTCCTTTCTGACCTATGGTGACCCTAATAAGGTAGCTCTATCACAAGGGTTTTCTTGGGAAAATTACTTCTGCGAAAAACCACAAGCAGAATTCCACAAAAAAGTAGATAGTGCTTCTTCCTCTGGCACAGACTGACCTCTGCTGGCAGAAGGCTAATGAGGAAAAGCCTGTTCCTTCCATACTTCGAGTAACATCTCAAGAAACTGAGAGGAAAATGGAGCAAACCCTAGGGTTGATTGTGTGAGACACACCAAGGTCACCCAGTGGCCAAGGGGAGAATCAAACCTTGGTCTCCAGGATTGTAGTTCAACCCTCCAACCACTACACCATGCTGGCTCTCCAAAGCAAAATTAGCAATATGGGATGTGTAACTGTAAAGAACCTTGAAAAATACTGTGGATCATCCAAACAGTTTGAAACACGTCATGGCTAGAAAAAAAAATCAATTGACAAATCCTAGTGTCCATTTTAACATACTGTGGTTTTAACTTCAGTGGTTTCACTGCATTCTGATGAAGCTTTCCATGAGGTGTATATCAGTTAAACAAGGTAAAAAAAGAAAAAAACAGAGAGTGATTCTGTTGAGAGCAGGGCGGCATGTAATTCCAGGGGTGCCTTGGATTGTTGCACAACTTGGGGCAATACTTATGTAAAGAAGTCCATTTGGTCATATAATACAGGCATTGAGCCCTGACTGGATTCTGGCCACTGTTATTTCAAAACTGTGAGGAATGGTGTTAAGAAAAACTATACATTTAAGATAAAACTCACAGATTAAAATCTTCTAAAATGGAAGGCATAAAACCAAATGCTAGTTCCACATACAACAGATCCACTAAATCAATGAGATTTATATATGCAGATCTTTTAGTGAAGGTCTTCAAATAGATGGTAGGTAGTTATATCTTTCCTGTATCAAGCAGGAGTTGGATTTGATGGCCAACAAGACCCTTCTATTCTATGATTCTTAGGTTAATGGGGTATAATGTAAGCTTTGTGTGCATGAGGTCATAGTACCAAGCTCAGTCCTCAGTATCTCTGATTAAAAGGACCATGGTACCAAGATTGGGGAAAACCTTTCCATGAGACCTAGCTGAACCACTTACAGTTTTGTTAGTAGGTGTTGCCTAGACAGACTAAAACTCAGTGTAAACTACTACCATAAATTTATATGTAAAGTGGTTCACTATACAGATTAATGAGGAGGATGTGGCTTAAAAGTGCATAAGGCTGATCATTAACCTGTCACTTAAGACTTGATAACTTGGCACATTCTCATTTTCTTCACTTTTTATAGTCAAACTAATGTATACACTCGGCATTGCCTGGGATTTTATTTTCTCACGGGTAATTTTTGTTAGAGAGATTTGAGATCCTGTGTCTCTAATTCCCCAAACTGTCTTGTCCGGTACCTGTAACTTTTCCTCGTATTCATGGGTTCCTGAGGGAATGTACTGCCCTCTTCCTTGCTGCTAGCCCTCATCTCCATAGCAACCGGCCAGGCCCAAGAGCTCTCCAGCTGGGAATTCTAAAGGCCCCTTCCTAAACTGCAAACCCCAGGATTCCACAGAATCAAATCATATGAGGTCAGGTCTCCGCCTGACACAGCCAAAATCACAAACTTTTACTTTTATATATTAGACTACATGTGTGTGTACAAGCCTTCAAGCTGAGTTATGGTGACCTCATGAATTTCAGAGGGTTTTCTTACACAAGGAATACTGCTTTTGCTAGTTCCTTCCTCTGAAATACAACTGACATCACCTAGTATTCATTGCCATTCTCCCATCCAAGTAGTAACAGGCTATGTAGAATGAATTATTTTCATCAGCCTGGGTTTCACAATGTTAGTCAGTTAACAGCACCATTTTTGTCAGTAATATGGGTGCGGGGGATGTCAATTCCACCTCCCTGCCTCAGATGCCCCCCCCATGTGCCCAAAATCTGCTCCAGAGGATTTACCAGGGCTTAGGAGAAAGTAGAAAGTTCTGTGGGAGGGTGCAGGATTGGCTGAAATTTTCACTGAAAGAACTGTTTTGCTTTGACACAACTGCTTCCCTCAGTGGACCCACATAACTAGATCTAGGCCATCACACATGAAGCATGTGGATAACAAAAGATGAATATTTTCTTCCCCACCTGCAGTCTAATGCCAGTCAATTTACTGCAAAAGGTATTTATGCTTTACTTCTTCAGAGCTTGTTAAGTAAGTTGCCATATCCAGATTGAATTATTTACCTCTTATACGCCCTCACCATTCCTAGTATGGGAAATCCAAAACTTTTCCACTTGATTGAATGCACTCAATAGAAGAGCTTGAATTTGCAGCATTTCCTCTCAAAGCTTAATTTAAGTGGAACAATATCAACTTCTTCCCACACCCAATCTCAACAATGGTTTCATTGTTATTGAACGCTACTGTCAATCCACCTGTCAAATGCTTGTAGGATAAGACAAATTTAAGAATTTGTACAGACTTCCTAGGAATGTCTCTCCTCATTATAGTTCTGCACTTACAAAGGAAATAGCATATAAAGAGGCTAGATCCTGAACACCTATGTATTTTATACGATGGAAACATCTTGCAGATAAAAAATTTAAATGTTAAGATTTAAAAAAAAATCTTAGAAAAATTTCAATATCCATTGAGCAGTGTAAAAAATGACTCCCCTAATCTTCCCTTTATCAACCTGTTACTCTAATCACAACTCTGTATTTGGAGTTTTGCCTAAGCTATCTCAGTTTCAGCAGCTGAAATCACTCTGATAGTACAAATCATTATTTCAAAAGTACACAGCACTCATTACAGCCAATTCTTTTTTAAAAACTCATCCATGTAAATCTGTTTTTATTTTCTCTGTATCAGCTTTCTCAGAATCTGAAATGGGGATACACTGTTAGGAAGATGTAGCTTAGAGTTTATCACTGCTGTAACTGGATTATGCAAAAGCAATGTTAGAATCCAGTACTTACACATATGGCAAAACATGTATTAATACAATCAAATGAAGACACAGAAAGGACAGATTGCTTACCTGTGACTGTAGTTCTTTGACTTGTCATCTGTGTTCTCACACATATAGCCAAGACTGCTGTGCCTCCTCAGAACATTCTAGAGCACAGCAGGAGTCTACACAACAACACAATGTACTATCAAAAGGTTCCTGCTCCTTTCTCTCATTACTGAGTTTACTATAACTGTACAGCAAACACAAAGGGCAGAAGTTTGGGTGTGAGGTAGGAGGAGAGTTGTATGAGCAAACAGATGACCACTCACATACCTACAATTACAGGTAAGCACGTTGTCCCCTCTTCCTTAGCCTACACCAGGGTGGAGAACTATTAATGAAGGCAGGGGCTAATTTCTACCCTCAGTGCTAGATGTACCTCACAATTTTCAGTTGGAAATCAGTCCTGGATGTGATCAGAGATCTAACTCAAGTTTTCACTTCTGGGCTTTCCAGGCGATTGTAGATTGGCTGGGCTGGGGGGAGTCAAAGTGCATCTCTGAAGTGTAACCACAGTTCCATGCAGTGTCTGGGAGTACTTGCTGGATAATTTTTTGCACACCAAAATTTGAGGGCTTAGTGGAAGGAAAACCAGCCCACAGGCCATCCTAGCTCTACATGGCTAAATTAGCATGTTAACTTACTGATGGAGGGTGAATGACACGGAGAGCATAGGCAAAGGTAGTGCTACCTTTACCTCTAATGTTTGACAAAGATATATGGCTAGGACACAACAAGAGCCTAACAGGTCCAGAGAAGGATTCCTCTCATTTCCTGCTACTGCCCATGCAGTGTGGCTGCTCACCCTTTGTGGTGGAAAGACAGACAACTGGTAATAGAGGTCAACAGTAAATGTCACTACAGTCAGCCCTCCAGTTTTGCTAGGGTTAGGGGCAGAAGACCCCCGTCAAAGTGGAAAAAATAGCAAATATCAAAATTTGTGTGTGAGAGTCTGTGGGAATGGAACTGAGGAACGGCGAGGAAAGTGGGACCCAGGGTCCAAACCAGGCCAGGGAAAGGAGAGGGAAAGGAGGTGGGTCAACATGATGGCCCTGTACTTCCTTATTTTTGCCCATCTCCTTCCTTGTGTGTCGGGGGGTACTGGGAGAGGGTTTGTGGTGCTGAGAAACTGGGTTGTGATCTGTCCTTAGCTGGCCAGGCTATGGCTGATGGAGGAGGAAGAAGACTAGAGGTGGGATTTTAAAGAGATATGTGGCCTGACTGGAGCCCCCCCTCACGGGAACATTACCCCAGTAAAAATGCACCTGAGGTGGGAGGCAAACCCGTGAAAGTTAAACCCACAAATGTGGAGGGCCAACTGTATTTGTCAAATCTTTGCAGAAGAGAATCTTTCCAACATGTACCTTTGGAACAGAGGAATACCAATACCAATACCAGAGGAATTTGGAACAGAGGAATACCAATACAAAGCAATATCAATAGGAACAGGAAGAATTGAGCAGAACAAACATTGATAGTAACTACCTGTGAGAGGTATTTTCTTAGTGCAGTGAGTGTATTTCTTGGCCCTAGAAGTCATAAGCTCCTAAGGCACACAAGAAGCACTTGAAAACACACCAAAAGAAGAACAGTACACAAAGATATACCTTATATGCTTGTGTATAAGTTGACCTCATATACAAGTTGAGGGCAGGCTTGGGGGGCAAAACTATAGATTTTTATATGGCCTGTGGATAAATCAAAGATAAAACTTTGGGGGTCAGCAGAGGGGTGGGGAGACTTGGAAAGAAGCCTCATCCCTTCTATTCTCTCCACCACAGTGTCAGTTCTTTGGAGCTTTTCTGCCAGGGTGGGGAGATTAGAAGGCGCCAGGACACCTTCCATTCTTCCCACTGCAAGCAGTGACTCTTTGGAGCTTCCCTGCTAGGGCAGAGAGAGTGGAAGACACTGGGAGAAGCTGAAAAAAAGCCCAGATCTTTTGGGCTCTTTGGCTTTTTCCTGCTGGGGCAAAGAGATTAGAAAGGGTTGGAAGAAAGTCCTGATCCCTTCCATTCTCCCCATGGCAGTAGCTTTTGGGAGCTTCCCTGCTGGGTTGCCACACTGAACTGTGTATAAGTCAATCCAGGTTTACTGGGTCAGTTTTCTGGCATAAATTATTCAGTTTATACACACACATATATACAGTAAGCAAAATGTTAAATATAATGAGAAGAGGAAAAACCAAAAGAATAAAGTGAAAGGGAAAAAAGAGGATAGCTCTTCAGCAAGCTTTGCAAAGTCCTAGAATAAACCTTTAGCACAACACAGTGTTTCTAATCCTGTAACTATAGCAGAAAGAAAGGAAGTTATGCAGTGGGGCCCTCTCCTAAGGAGGAAGGGGCTCTAGCTAAAATTCAGCTCTAACCCTCCAAGTGAGGCTCTGTGTGGACACAAAATCATGAACCATACCTATTTTGCACAGAGAAGACAAGGATAAGCTACTGTATTAAGTGGAAGAGACATGGTCAACATAGAATGAAAGATAATTGAAAAAAAGTATTTCCAGAATTTATAGCCTAAGAGGATCCTTGAAAAGATACCTCAGTGATCCTTCTGAAAAACCATGATGATTTCCAAATGCCTGCTGGATACTTCACCTACTTCTCTGATAAAGTATTCCTCAGAGGGTTTACAGAGTAATAAAAATGAGAAATAGTGGAGTGACAGTGCTGAAAAAAGTGGTGGCTCCAGCTCTGCAGTGCTCCTCTCAGTGATACCTACCACTGAGCCAGGTAGCTGGAGCCATTTTAATTCCTCCGCAATGTCCTTGACTCCATCCCCACAACAGTAATGTGAAGAGAAGCTATTCTGAGGGTGGGGCTCACAGGCATTGTGGAACAGTTAATTATGGAGGGATTGCAATGGCATGTGGGACCTTGGTATTTACCCATGCTTGCTGAATCAAACGAACCAACAGGGAGGAATAAGGAGAGTAAACAGTAAAATAAATAAATAAATAAATAAAAATACATCATTTAGTTCTTCCAGTGTCTTTATTAGATCAAGAATGAGCAGCTAGTGCACTGCAGATTCTGGAGTACAATTTTCAACAACCTTCACTATCAGCAAACTGAATAACAACTGATGTGAGTTGTTATACAAACACCTAGAGAGCCACACGTTGCTCACCCCTGAATTACATAATAAACTTGGGCAAAAGAAAGAACTTACACCACAATGTAATAGTTTATATTGAGACTAAGACAACAATATTAAGATTCTAAATGTTTGAAGAAGCACATACTGCTATGATTATTTATTAGAACACTGCCAATAACATTTTAAAGAACAAAACAAATTCACTGCACTAACTTCCAAAAAAGAAGATAATAGACACTCTCATACAAATAAGCTATTAGAGCACCTTTTATTCTCAAACAGTCTGATTCTTAAAATGATTTGATAGGCAGATGTTTTAAATTCTTGATTACTTTTGTCAAACTTACAGTATCTATCACACAGTTCATAGTAGCAGGAATTAAAACCATTGTACTATTTTTTTTAAAGAAAAGTGCTAGGATTAGACAATTCCTAACAGCTTGCTTCAGAAAGAGAAATCATAATGAAGACACATAGTTTTGGCAGTGGTATTTCTACAGTAGCATCCTCAGTGTGTGACTCCTTCCTCAAAGAAATCTGCCAGGTCAGCTTGCTAATTATTTTCAAAACAGAAATAACAATAAAAGACTATGCTTCCATGAGCCTTAGAATTTTTAAAGCATGCTCTATTGAGGATTTGTAACTTCCATGATATGTTGTTGAATGGGATACTTCAAACTGTTAATGCATATGGTTTCATTTTAAGCTGACATTCTGGAAAGATAAAAAAAAAATGCACTCCTAGGCATATTTTGTCTTATGTAAGTTTTACTGTGTTGAATGGGACTTTATTCAAAATTTTTAGTAAATATGTACTGTGTTGTAGCACCTAAGCCATAAATGAAACACTCCATTGGATCCAGGCCCCATCTGAACTAAGCCTGACTGATGTGAATGGGTCTAATCTACATATGACTAAATTTCAATCCAATTCATGCTACAGGATGATGACATTTACACTAACAAAGAGTAAGAAAAAATTAAGAAGCCCTAAAATTTAAAACACTGGTTTTACTTTTCTTCTTTTTTGAACGTGTCTGATGCTGCCCAACTTCATTAAAATTATGCTAACAGTTATTTCTGACGAGTTAATTGAAAACAGTAAAAAGCCAAGTGCTACAAGTCAATGTGTTTAGCTGTCCTCTGTACCTCTCACTTTAGCTTCTACAATTACATAAGAGAGCTGAAAAGACTGAGCCTGAATACATTTCAGTTTTTTTTAAACAGTAAAGACAAACAAGAATTGTTGGCATGGCAATTGTAGTCTAGCTATAATTGACAAAGGCAGATTGACAACGTAAGAAAATCCCAAAATTACACAAGAGAGAAAGCTGGAGAATAAGAGAAAATTCCTTCTAGAAAGAGAAGCCCACTTTCTATCTAGGCTTTTGCAAAATGATTTAAAACGTCAATGATTTTGTTCCTGCAAGGAAAAATAAATGTTATTGTTTTCTTCCCTATGCAGGAAAAAAATGAATATTTCATGCAGTTTTTTCCTCGTATTCAAGCATCCCAAAGTTTTGTGGATGATTATTCTGCACAGAGAAACAGATGTTTTTTGCACAAGAAACTTTTCCTGCATAGAAAAGTTTAATGAGCACAAAAATTATTTTCTGCACAGGGGTGTGTGTGTGCGCGTGTGTGTGTGTGTGTGTGAAAAAGCCACATATTTTTCTATGCAAAAGGAAGGAAGGAAGGAAGGAAGGAAGGAAGGAAGGAAGGAAGGAAGGAGGAAATCTTTCACACCACTTTAGGACACTCAAATACTGAGAAAACAGCGAAAGTTTTGCTGTTGTATTATTTTTCCTAAATGGATTTCCCCAACAGTTGGAAAACCAATCTTGCAATCAGGAAATAAATAATACGCATATTTTTCCCCATTCCTACTTCATATTCCAAAGAATACACATTACAGAACATTCAGATTAAAAATGTTTAGGCACATACATGGCCAAAGGTGAGCAACATCCTGAGGTCTACGGCTGCGCACACCTCCTGTCTTGCCTCCAAAATTTATTTGTTTAGGTTTATTTAACTGAAAAGGGCCAGTCACATCACTAGGTCTATTTCTCTGTGTTCTGGGGGGTAGGGAGGATGATGTGATTAGACTATAGAGGAGTTCACCCCCAAACCAAAGGAAACTTCCAGTTTTTAAAAAAGCAACTCAAGCCACTGAGATAAAGGGGGCCTTTCTCAGTTTAAAAAAAATTGAATTAAAAAACATTTTGGAGTTATTAGATGGTCTGCTGAGATTAGGAAAGAAAAGAGAAAAAAAGAGGACTTAATCTTGAGGAAGATGAAAGCGATCGAAAGACAAACGAGACAGGATCTGGCTAATCAACACATTAGATTACAGATGAAATTACATCAAGCTGAATTAAGCCAATTAAATGCAGATTAAATAGTGCAACAGATGTGGAGAACAAATCATAAATTTTTTGAACAAGCAAATAAACCTTCAAAGTTCTTAGCCTCTCTGCTGCGTAAAAGGAGGGCAAGAAATATTATTCCGGAGATCATGGTTGGAAAGAAAAAAATTACAAAACAGGAAGATATAAAACAAGCTTTTTATAAATATTATCTTAAGTTGATGGGTAAGGTCCCAAAGCTGAAAGATCAACAAGGAATTGAAGAATATTTGGAGAAAATGAATAAAATGAGATTCAACGAAGAGCAAAGATTAATATTGAATAAACCTATTTCAATGATGGAAGTGGTCGAGGCTATTCGGAACTTGAAGACTGATAAGGCCCCAGGACCAGACGGATACACGGCTAGATTCTACAAGACTTTAGAACATGAGATTTCAATACCTTTGCAAAGTACAATAAATGAAATAGCAAAGGAAGGAATACCAGATACATGGAAAGAAGCTAATGTGGTATTGATTCCAAAAGAAGGCCGAGATTTGACTGATGTGAAAAATTATAGGCCAATATCACTTTTAAATGTAGACTATAAGATCTTTGCTTCAATCCTTGCTGCTAGACTGAAAAAAGTGCTGTCTGAGGTTATCAGTGAAGATCAGAAAGGTTTTCTACCAAGAAGATCGTTGAGAAATAACATTCAGACGGTCTTGAATTTAATAGAGTATTATGAGAGGCATAACAAACGGAAAATGGCTATTGTATTCCTTGATGCAGAGAAAGCATTTGATATGATTAACTGGCCATTTTTGATCATGACTTGTAAGCAGATGTTGGGCGGTGAGAAATTTGTTTCATGGATTGAAGCAATTTATAAACAACAACAAGCTAGATTGGTGGTAAATGGCGAAAGATCACAATTGATAGAACTGAAGAGAGGGACTAGACAAGGGTGTCCATTGTCACCTTTGTTGTTTATAATGACAATGGAAATATTAAACAATGCTATAAGAGAAGATAATGACATTAAAGGAGTTCAAATTAAGAAATATCAATATAAGTTAAAAGCTTTCGCAGATGATTTGGTGGTTTTTCTGGAGGATCCACGTAGAGGCATTAATAAGTTGGTGAAGACAATTCAAGACTATGGAGAGCTTTCTGGATTTAAGATAAATGTGGAAAACAACGATTTTAACTAAAAATCTGACAGAGAGAGAACAGACGGAAATAATACAAAAAACGGGATTCAAGAGAGGACAAAAAGTAAAATATTTGGGTATTTGGATAGCCAAAAGAAATATTGAGTTATACTCCAACAATTATGAAAAAAAATGGAAAGAAATAACTAAAGATTTGGAAAGCTGGTCCAAGTTACACTTGTCCATGTTGGGGAGGATCGCGGCAATAAAGATGAATGTTTTACCAAAGATGAACTTTTTGTTCCAAAATTTTCCAGTAATACTAAATAAGAAGCCTTTCATACAATGGAAGAGAGAATTAACCAAGTTTATATGGCAAGGGAAAAAACCTAGGATAAAATGGAATATTTTGACAGATCTGAAAAACCGAGGCGGTTTGGGGCTACCGGATTTACAGGTATATTACAAGGCCGCGTCCTTTATATGGTTAAAAGATTGGATTGACCTTCAAGACACTAGAATGTTGACATTGGAGGGAGCAGATCTGAGGATGGGATGGCATGCCTATAAGTTTTATGACAAAGCAAAAGTAGATAAAGATTTCACAAATCATTATATCAGAAAATCTCTCTTGAAGTTTGGGACGACTACAAGTCTAGAAACATTAGGCAGCTACCCTCCTGGGCTTTCTGTGGTAGATGGACTACATCTGAAAAGTGGCGTCGATATGATGACATAATAGAGAGGTCAGAATTGAATGGTCTTCAGCTTAAATCAAGAGACAAGTTAGAGCAAGAAGGAACAGTTCTAAATTGGTTTCCTTATAGGCAGTTAACCGAAAGGTTCCAGATGGATTTGAAGACACATGGAATTGAAATAAAGGAAAAGACTGGAGTGATCAAACGACTATTTGATAATCCTCCTCATCTATTAGCTCAAATTACTCAGGAAATATTGCATCAGGAGATGTATGAAGAAACAGTTAAAGCAGTCATGATTTCCTGGGCACAGAATATTGGTCACACAATTCAATTGGACTCGTGGGAACAGAGTTAGAAAAAGATGAATAAATTTACAGTTGCCCAGAATTTAAAAGAGAATTATTATAAGATGTTTTATAGATGGTATTTGACACCAGATAAACTACAAAAGATATATAATACAGGTACTGGGCTATGTTGGAAATGTTCAAAAGAGATGGGCATGATATATCATATGTGGTGGAGTTGTCCAAAAGTTAAGAAATATTGGTGTGAGATACATAACAGGATATGTGAAATATGGAAGTTACAGATGCCTATGATTCCTGAAATGTATTTGTTGAATATGATAGATCTTGTAGAAGGCATGAGTATAAAGAAACATTGGAGAATACTATTGTACATGATAACGACAGCACGAATTGAATATGCAAAGGTATCGAAAACACAGATAATACCTACAATTGAGCGATGGTGGGGGACTTTTATTGAAAACAAAAATGCTGATATAGTTTCTCAAAGACTGAAAGGGAAATCAGATGATGAAATTCAGAAAGAATGGCAAATTGTGGGGGATGGCTGGGTGAAGTTTGATAGAAGTTTATAATTCATGGTATTTTGTGGAAAAATTAACTGAGATGATTATGGTTGATATCATGAAGCGGAAATATGGAAAATGAAATGCAATGAACCTACATACTAAATGCTTGGAAAATGCAGTACAATGTTATAACTACTTAAGAGATATTGAAAATGAAATCTAGATCAGTCTGGAAGAATCAAGAAATAGTTCATGTGAAATAGCAATAACATTGTTTGTTTTTATTTGTGAAATTTCAATAAAATGATTTTAAAAAAACATTTTGGAGTCAAGGGATTATTGAGGCACGGGGGGTATGGGTGGCTATGCTTAGCTTCACTCACCTTCCTACATGCAGTCCAAGTACCAAAGTAACTATTCAAGTGAAGTTGAGAGAGGGAGGATATGTGTTCAGATACAGAGAAAGAGAGATAAAGCCCCACAGACTACTTAATGTTAATTGGCAGATATTTATCCTTTCAGCCACAGAGTATAAGTCTCTGTACTACAATATTTGCTCAAAACACTGATTTCTGTTGGTCATTTATTAACTCCCATACTGCAGGGATCTAATTTTAAAGTACATGAACATCTGCAAATAGCAGTGAGTTTTCTAAAACAAAATGGATGCATAAGATAACCTCTAACCAAAAATGAGCCATCATAGGGCAGGCCCTGTGGTCATATGAACCAGTTAAGCATCACCAGTATCACAGAAGAACCATTCAACTTAAGGATGAGAACCATGAAGTCTTCTAGATCAGCGATTGCCAACCAGTGATCTGTGGACCACTAATGGTCCGGAAGAAAATTCTGGCAGTCCGTGGAGAAATTTTGACACTATTTGATTTCCAACTTCCGGTTTGGATATGAGAGCTGGAGATATGGTCCTCGGTATGCTCCGCTGAAGACCACCGCTGCCGTGGGTTGCTGATACTGGGGGGACCCCCATACTGGTTTGCCAAGTACCCCTGAACTAAAGGGGTCTTGCCAGAGGTGGATTTGTGACCAGGAGCCAAGACAGGACCTGTAGGGTGAATCAGGAGGAGGTAGCCGAAGGGTCTCCCAAGAGGCTGTTGCCACAGTTTTTTCATCTCGCCTGCAACTGTTTGGAGCAGACAGGAGGGATTACATCTCTCCCCATACATCCAGCTGCCGAATTTTTTCTGGACAATTTTTACACAAACACACACACACACACACACTATTGCTTATTTTTTCATTACATGATAGAGCTGGAAGAACTGTGTTGGGGACAGGGCAATAAGATCTTCTAGTTCGGACTTTGAATTAACTTTCTACAGAGGACCTCCATGAGTCCAGGAAGATTTCCTCCCCTTCTCTCATGCTTCTTTGGAACGGTGTGTTTTGTTGCTCAAAGAAGAAAAAGAAGAAGAAGAAGAAGAAGAAGAAGAAGAAGAAGAAGAAGAAGAAGAAGAAGCAGCCCAACACAAGATACTTAACAACTATCATACAACAGACAAACTAAACTCAACCTTGCTGCTTTCCCTACCGGACTGAAGGTTTTTTTGTTTGTTTTTTGTTTGTTTCTGTGCCTAATTCCTGGCATTTCCCTCTTCATTTGCTAAGACACAACTGAAGACAACCCATTGTTTCTTTTTTCCTTTTGCTCTAAACTCCAAATGAACTAACAGCCCAGAAGTACTTAGTTTAAATTTTCAGCCAGATCCATTTTGCTCTCCCACTCTACGTCAATTTGACTGCTTGAGATGCTGCATTTTGTTCATTTACTCTCGCCCCTCCTCTTCTTTCCAACTTGAGTGTGATTCTCCTGTCGTCTTCGCCCAGGTTTGTTGGAAGGTATTGTGCGTAAGCTCTATGACTGCAACTGTTACTGCTCTAACTTAGACCTATACTGTTAGACATTTGACAGCTATATGTGTTTACGCTCCAAAACCAAAACCAACTGCAACACAAAGAGAAAAGAACAACTCAGTGAGAGGATCTGTGAGAAAACAACGGTAAAGGAGAAAGAGACAACAAGAGAGGGAGAAGAGAGGAGAGTGGAGAGAGGTCTAGAAGGGACAGCGAAAGATAACGAACTTGTTTATTGAACCTGCTTAATGAATTTATTCAACAAATTTATTTGATGAATCTATTGAATCAATTTCTGTATAGATTGGGAAACTAAAAGTCAGTTTATGACTTCTGTAACACCCGCACTGTAGAAACACTAAATATGTTATCAGGATAGATATTTTGAATGAATTGACACAATGACTAATGAACGGACTGCTATTTTGATTTATCTTTATAGTACCTGCCTGATGAACTAAGGTGTCTATAAATATCAGAATATGTATCAATTGATATTTTAATTTATCTCTGTAATATCTACTTGATGATTTAAGTTGCTTGAAAACAACAATTTTGTTATAATTAAACAAGTGCATTTCATATTAATAAAATGATCACTATTTTGTAGATGTTTGTAACTTTTTTAAAAACTTCATGTTAGTGGTCCACGGGATTCAAAATTGTGAGTTTAGTGGTCCGTGAGGTCCGAAAGACTGGCAACTGCTGTTCTAGATGATATCGAACTGCAATTCCCCACATTCATCACCGCTGGCTCTGCTGACTGGGTTGCCGGAAATTACACTCCAACAGCAACCAGAGGCACACATGATCCTTACCCCAAATTTATCCAAACCTGCAATTTTCTTCTTTAAAAAGATATTGAAGTATTCTGCTATGGACATGAAAATCAATTTTTCCTAAATCAATCTGTTTTAGATCTATGGATGCTCTTTAGCTATCAAAGATTTCATTGCTGGCACATTTTAAAAAACATATTTCATCTTTTGGCTTACGTGTTTTATCGTTTTTACATGTACATGGCATCAAGTACTCACTGAGCAGAAGGGTAATCAAAAGTACACAGAATCAGGGTGGGTAATATGTGTCCTTCTAGATTTTGTTGGACAGCAACTCCCATCATCCTTCAGTATTGACTATGCTTACAAAGGCTTAGGATATTTGCAGTTCCACAACATCTGGAGAGCTAAACATTGCCTGTTTCTGTTTTAAATAAAATAAATAGGTTGAACATATCTGGTAGAAGAGCTGGGAAACATCCCTTCTATGCATGGTCTGCCAGTCAATGTGGCTAGCAAAACAATAGATAAAAAGCTACATTGCTTCATTTTAAAGTATCTCCTCATATTCTTACCATTCATATCTTTGGAATTCTATGACTGCTTTGTATCCAGTTTCAATGCACATTTAAAGTAAGAATTTTGAAAGGAATATATAACAGTTACAAGAAAGGGCTTCTGTGTATTCAGGACATTTATTTGAAGTCTCACTAGACAAATTTGAAGTTTTTCTGGCCTATTGGGCACTATCAAAACCACCTGTAACTTATTCCATCAGATGAATGGTTCAAAAGTTCACTATGTATTGAAATGAGTGACTCACAAGATAATAAACATTGGCATAGTTTTAGTGCCAGACACCTCCAAAGTACCCCTTTTACCTTTATCCTTCAGACGTGTTAAACCACCAGACCTATCATCACCAACCAGCTCACAATAGCCTGTTAGTCCATCTAGTCCAGAACTGTTTATACTAACAGGCAACAGATCACCAGGGTTTCAAGAATGAGTTTTTCTGTATCTATCTGGAGATGTTACGCAGTAAACCTGGGATCTTCCACACAGAAAACACAAGCTTTAACAATACACTGCAACCCTACACTTAAGTATCTTGATAGCGTCAATCCCAGAAAAAACAGAAAAAAGAACAGGTTGCTTACCTGTAACTGTGGTTCTTCGAGTGGTCATCTGTGCCCTCACACACTAGGAGCTTTCGCACATGCACGGTACCGTTCGGAAAATTCTAGAGCTTAGTAGCTTGGCGGGAACCCCTCCCCCATGCCCCTACTGAGCATGTTCAGCCCGCCGAGCAACGGTCTCCCTTCAGTTCTAAAGTCCGCCGATAAGGGAGCTGAGAAAGAGGGGACGGCTGGGCGGGTGTGTGTGAGGGCACAGATGACCACTCGAAGAACCACAGTTACAGGTAAGCAACCTGTTCTTTGTGGTCTCTGTGCCTCACACACTAGGAGATTTTGTAGCTTACCAAAAGGACGGTGGCTGAGGTCCTAGAGTATGGAGGCCAACACCGCTCGTCCAAACCGGGCATCTCTCCGGGACCGGCAGTCCAGTCGGTAGTGGCACATGAAGGTCGATGGTCTGGACCAGGTCGCCACTCGACAAATTTCTTGCAGGTCCACACCTCGCAGGAAGGCTGCTGAGGATGCCACAGCTCTGGTGGAGTGGGGCCGAAGCAGGGCAAGTGGAGGCTGCTTGGCCATCTCATATGCCAGTAGGATTGTCTGGGCCACCCACTTAGAGAATCTCTAGGTGGACACCTTGTGGTCTCTGCGACGCTGACCATAGCAGACAAACACGTGTGGGAGTCTGCCTGAAGGTCGCAGTCCTTTGAGTGTAAAAGGCCAAGGCCCGACGGACGTCCAAAGAGTGTAGGGACTGCCCCCAGAGGCATCGTCGGGTTCGGGTGAAAAGTAGGTAAAATGATGTCCTGGTTAAGGTGGAAGTGTGACACCACCTTAGGCAGGAAAGAAATGTCTGGGCGAAGGATTACCTTGTCCCGATGGAACACCAGGAAATGCTCATCGGTTTGCAGTGCTGTCAGCTCACTGGCCCATCTGGCAGAGGAGACAGCTACCAGGAAGGCCATCTTCATGGTCAGGAGTCTGCCATCGGCAGTGGCCATGGGCTTGAAGGGGGGGTCGGTGGGGCTGGGAAAGGATCAGGGACAGCGACCAGGGCGGCAACGGCGGTGATACCGGGAGGTATAGGTGTTGTAGGCCTTTCATGAATTGTTTCATGGTGGTGTCCCAGAAGAGAGCTGCCGATGGAGACCCTTTCGAGGTTGGTAAGCCATGATGGCAGAAAAGTAGACCTTCAAAGAAGGGAGCGCAAGTCCCTGCTGTCGAAGAGGGAAAAAGGAAGCAGAGTACGGTACCAAGACCAACAGGAGATCCAGCTCTCCTTGCGCCTCAGGAAAGGCTACAAACCGCTGCCACTTGTATCCATAGTTCTGGCGGGTTGATTTCTTCCTGGCCGTGGTCAAGACGTCCTGGATGGCCAGGTCGTCTAGGGTGTTATCCTCCAGGCATGGAGCGCCAGGAGCGGCGGGTCGGGATGGAGAACGCGACCGCCGGAGTGACACAACAGATCGGGTGCTGTAGGTAGCCTGAGAAGTTGACCCCGAGCGGTTTCGAATAGGGGTCTGAACCAGTGTTGCCTCGGTCAGTCCGGGGCTACGAGGACAACGTCAGCTCGGTCCGTCAAGATTTTGGGGTGCCCCCCTTGGCCCACGAGAGGAAATGGTGGGAAGGTGTAGAGGAGCCCCTCGGTCCACTCGAATTGAAAGGCGTCACCGAGAGAGCCCAGTCCCCTGCCAGCTCTCGAGCAGTACCGGCGACACTTCGCGTTCGATGCGGCAGCAAAAGGTCGATCATGGGCTCGCCCCAGCACTCCCGTATCCTCCGGAACACCTTGTCTGAGAGGGACCACTCATGGTGGGAGGAGGTGTCCCTGCTGAGGGCGTCCACTGTGGTGCTCTCCTGGCCAGCCAGGTGGACAGCAATCGGGTGGACCTGAAGTGACACGCACCATTCCCAGAGTTGAAGGGCAATGATGAGAAGCGTGGTGGAGTGGGTCCCTCCCTGTCTGTTGACATAACAGACGGCCGTCGTGTTGTCCGTCAGAATGAGGACTGTCCGTCCAGTGACCAGGTTGCGAAATGCCCTCAGAGCTTTCCAGATGGCTTTTGATGTGTAGCTCGGTCTCTTCGCCAGTCCAGCGTCCCCGAACTCTGAGATCGTCACAGTGTGCTCCCCCCCCCCGAGGGAGGCATCCATCGTGACCGGGGGTTTGGGAAAAGTTGTTTGGAATGGCATCCCCTACGGAAGGTGGCAATAGGAGAGCCACCACAGTGGGGAAGTGGCGTACCTGTGGCAGTAGTGGGAAGTCGCCCCCCCGGGGTCGTTCGGAGTGGGTTGAAGACTCTGACGAACCAGTGTTGAAGCAGGCGCGCTCGCAGTCTTGAGAGGTAAGTGATGGTCACGGTGGAAGCCATGTACCCAAGGAGCTGCTGAATCCTCCTCGCCAATGTCATCAGGGCGTTGAAGATGGTAGATGCGGCCCGGCGGAGGGTATGAGCTCGCTCCAGGGGCAAGTAAGTCTTTGCAGAGACCGAGTCCAGGGTCGCTCCAATGAAGTCAAGCACCCTCGCCGGCTCAAGGTGGGACTTCTTCGGGTTGAACTGGAGACCCAGACGGGCCAGGAGGGACAAAGTCCTGTGAATGTCCATGTATCGTTTGCGTTGCAGGGCGCGACCAACAGCCAATCGTCGAGTTAAGGGAAAACGGATATGCTCTTCGTCTGCAGGTGGGATACCACTGGGGCCATGCACTTCATGAAGACACTCGGTGTGGTGAACAGGCCGACAGCAGCACCCTGTATTAATAGCAGGTGCCGTAATTGCGGCGAAGGTATCTCCTGTGCTGCGGACGGATGGAGATGTGAAAGTAGGCATCCCGCAGGTTGATGGATGTGAACCAGCCCATCGACGAAGGAAAGGAAGGATCGTCGACAGCGTGACCATCTTGAACCTCTTGGGGCGATTGTATTCATTCACCCCTCTGAGGTCCAGAATGGGTCGCAAGGTCCCGTCCGACTTCGATACGGTGAAGTACCAGGAGAAGAACCGGTGGTAGTGGCCAAGGGCAGGACCTCCTCGATCGCTCCCTTCTGCAGGAGGGACTGGATCTCTTCCAGCAGCGCCGGGCTGGCCGGGGTGGAATAGAAAACACCTCGCGGTGGAATACTTGAGAACTCAATGGCATAACCAAGACGGATGATGGCTAGAACCCAAGAGTCTGTGGTGATTGAGCGCCATTCATCAAAGTGTTTGGCCAGGCTGGGACGATCTTTTAGGGCTCCTGGCAGATGGAAGGTTAGCTATGGAGGCGTCCTATGTGACGCATCCAGCGGGACTTGGTCCCCCAAAGATGACTTCTTGGAAGAGGTCTGGCGGCTTCAAGGAGGTCATCGTGAGTAGGACGTAGTCGAAGTCTGCGATGGTGCTGACCGAGGCGAGCGCGGCTGGAAGTTCGATGCGAGGACCTGCGCCAAGCGGGTTTGAAGCCCAAAACCGTGGCGGGACTGTTAGGCTACGGATCCCCATCTTCTTGGCCATTAGCCGAGCCTTGACGATGTGGTCCATGGCCTCATCAGTTGACGCACTGAAGAGTCCCTTACCATCAAAGGGGAGGTCCTCAATCCATTTCCGGGTGTCTTAATACCTGACGAGCGTAGCCAAGCATATCAATGCAAGGCAACGGAGCCCACCATGAAAACGGCGACCTCGACAGAGTGCCTGAGGGAGAGGATTTGCTGGTTGACGAGTGCCACCGCCTCGGCGTAAAACTGGTTGGCACTTGCTTGGTTCTCCTCTGGTATGGTGGACGAGAGAGGATGGAACTTGTCCAGCAGGCTTCAGAGGTAGGCCGCCAAGCAGGCTTGGGTATTAGACAGCCTAGCTATAAGGGGGGAGGCTGAGTGGTTTCCCCCAAAAGGGGTCGAGCCGGCGTCCTGCTCTGTCGGGCGGAAATCATGTGCCCTGGTGCCTCCCTTGGGCTGGGCCGACTCAACGACCACTGAGTTCGGCAGAGGATGGTTAAACAAGAACTCGGCGTCCTCCCTCTGGGTTCGATATAGGTGTTTGAGCCTGTGCGTGGGGAAAAAGCCGGCTGGGTCCATGGATGTTTCAGGGCCTCCATTAGGGTGGGTAGGAACGGAAGTGGAGCCATCGAAGGTGGATGGGTGTCCATGTAGTGGAAAACCAGCTCCTGCACCGCCAGGGCTGGTTCCGCCACCTTTAGACCCAGAGCCGCTGACATTCGAAGGAGGATGGCCGAGAACTGCTTGACGTCCTCCAGAGCCGACTCTGGTGCTGGATCTCCGAAGGCCAAAGGCGGGGATTCATGCGACTCCAGCGTCGACTCCTTGGACTCTGAGTCAGACTCATAGTCCTGGGAGGATACTGTGGAAGATCTGTCTGGCGACCTGTCCAGTGATCTCTCAACCGACTCATGGCAGGATGGTACCGAAAGGGTGACCGTCGGGGCGACAGTGGTGGTATGCCTGGCTGGCAGAGGCATTGTGTCGGTCGTCTGAGGTGGGGCAGCCCTCGTCGGAGGAATGACCGCAGGCACCGGGTGTTGGATCGCCTGGGTGACCGTGGCAATGGCAGTCGTGGTCTGTGCCGGAACAGCCTCCGAAATCAGGCAGGACACTGTAGAGGTGACCCATGGAGGCGGAGAGACTGCCCGGTATTGAGGCGTGCGGTCACGGGATCGATGATGGAGTTGCGATCTTTGCGGGGAGCAGAAGGGTGAGCGCTCACGCCGTGAGTGGTAGGCTCCACGGGATGGTGAGTGGGAGCGATGATACGGAGACCACTGCCGCACATTGGGATGGTACTGATCCCTGTAGGAAGGTCAGTATGACTGGTACGAGGCCGGGTACTCCCTCCAGGTCTGCTCCTGTCTGTACCTCATGGCATGAGAGGCAGAGGAATAGGGCGAGCCTCGGGGGGGGGTTATAGACCATTCCAGGTAGGCCTCCCAGTGGCGTAGGGAAGGCCGTCTGACCCTGAGCTCCAGATAGGCTTCCCTCCATCCCGGATAGGCTTCCCGCCGTTCCAGATAGGCTTCCTGATGATGTGGGGAAGGCTGTCTGACCCTCTGTTCCGGTATTGGAGAGGCGCTTCTACCCTCGGAACTTCGGTCATGATGCGAGGCCTGGGGAGCTACCGAAACAGCCTCCAGGCGGGCCGCCATTTGTGAGTGTCCGGGCTGAGGTACTGCTGCTCTTAGAACAGGCGGGTCAAGATGTGTGGCTGAGCCAGCGGTCTCTTCCGTATCAGAAACCTCCAGGATCTCCTGGATTTCTGATTCCTCTTCGGGGTCTTCATGGAGTTGAGTTGGAGAAGAGGTAGGAGGAGCAGGTCTAGCCAGAGAGCCATGCTTCTCCTTCCTCCTCTTCTTCTTCTCCTTCTTTTGGGATGGCTCCAAGGGGGCGGGCTGTTTGCGCTGAGCCGCAGTCAGGTCTTCGGTGGTTTAGCACCCTGCGAGCCCGCAGGGGCCTCCCTCGAAGCTGAAGCCGATGAGATCTTAGGGATCCTCAGCAGGGCTGATGCAGGAGCCCGGTGTGACAGTATCGAGCCTGGTACCGTCGACGTAGTCGGGTCGGCAGCTGCCGATTCCAACGGGAGAGTGGTCACAGGTCGGCCCGAGGTGGGTTTAGACATCTTTGAGGTGGACTGGGTCAACTCCTGTGCTGACAGAGATTGCTCACAGCAGTGGGACTTGAGGCGGGTTAGGCGGTTCCTCAAGGTCTGCGCAGTGAACTCTCTGCAGATTGGGCAGGCCTTGGTGTTGTGGGCCTCATCCAAACACAGGAGACACTGACTATGCCCATTGGATAGCACAACCTTACGACCACACTTCTCACAAGGCTTGAAGAGAGCCGACATAGAAATCAGAAACCAGGAAGGGAAGAAGCGAAGCGACGAGTTGAAGACACGAAAACGAGGGAGACCGCTGCTTGGCGGGCTGAGCATGCTCAGTAGGGGCATGGGGGAGGGGTTCCCGCCAAGCTACTAAGCTCTATAATTTTCTGAACGGTACCACGCATGCGCGAAAGTTCCTAGTGTGTGAGGCACAGAGACCACGAAGAAGAACAAATGATACGAAGACAGTGCCTGGAGGCATTGAAAAGTTATTAAAACCTATTGACCACACTATTTGCACAAGTAATATTCAGTATTAGTTCTGGAACAACCATATGAAAGAGAACCAGAGATGTTCTCCTAAATGACAAATAAACAGTCAGAGAACATTTATTATGAAGCACTGTAAGAAAGCATTATCAATAAGTATATCAAAGATCTCAGAAGATTTGAAAAACTCTGTGGAATGGGGAATGTCTGCTTTTTCTTCAGAGGCTGTGAAGATAAAGTAAAAATACATTGGTGGAAAACATCACAAATGAAATTGGATAGTCACATAAAGGGGTGAATGCTATACATAGCAATCAGAAGGAAAGTGGGTGTGCAGAAATACTGAATTATTCACTGACTCCTATAGTACTTGCCTTGTGTCATACTTTATGGTATAGATGAGTAGGTGTAATAAATAATCTCTTAAGATAGCAGAAAGTCATGCAAAAAGTGAGCCATGATTACTTTGGATTTTCTGATTATAGATGAAAGACAAACTATGTTGGAAACCAGTTAATGCAATCTTCCAGCAGAATAGATATTTCTGACAGAATAGATTCCTCTCTCCCCTACTGCAGTGCCCCATACACCTCCAAAACTAGTTTCAGAACAACCTGGGTCAGCTAGACATACAGAGGAAGGACAAGAAAGGGAAGTCCTGATGCGTGAGCTGAAATCTCTTTGTACACATTGTACTAAACATCAAAAAGAGCCTTCTCTGAAGATATTAACAGACATGCAGGATAATTTGGAAGGAAGTGCTCCTTTAAGTATTTGCACCCTTAGCTATTTAGGCTTCAAAACTGATCTTCAGCATCTTGACTTGAACCTGATGGCACACAGGCAAACAATGGAGTTCCTTAAGAATTAGTATAATATCTCTCTATCTAGGACAGCCAATCAGTATTCTACAAGACAAATTATCCACAAGACGAAGTCTCTGAATTGTTTTCTAGGGTAGCACTCTGTATGTAACACATTACAGTGATCCAACTTAGAAGTTGTGGGGATCACCATAGCAAGACTACCCCAGTCTGGGAAAAGCCACAACTGTAGGGCTGGCCCTATTATTAGCCAATCAGACATCTCAGGGGAAGATGCTGGGGTGGGAAGATAAAGGGAATAGCAGTGAGGTGTTAGAAGACAAAGACTTATGCACCTTATGTTAACTTGCTGACTTCATACATGGTGATTTCATGCAGAGTGGAGGATGTTGCAAGCACTGAAGTAATATTCAATAACCACTCTTGTCATGAAAAGTAAGTGAGGGTGGTGACATCTTCTCCTTCACCTCAGCTAACATGACTTTAGCCAGTCCTATGAAGGTAGTAAAATATGCTCTGAAGCATCAAGGCAATGCTATTGAAACATTAGACCAAGAATAACATCCAAACAGCACACCTGCTTCTTTAGGGGACGGCAAACCCATCCAGAAATTTCCAGTTCTGGGAACCACCTATCTACTTTACCTCCCTCTAATCAGGATTCAGTTCATTTCCCCCTCAGCCATCTTTTTTATTTCCAGGCAATGATTCAATCATACTATTGCCTCAACTTGTTTGAATGATACAGAAAAATAGAGCTGAGTTGCACCAACATATGGTTGACACCTCACTTGTAGTTCCCAAATAATCCCACCCAGCAGTTTCATGTAGCTGTGGAGAGCACAGAACCATGAAGGATCTCACAGTTCAAATGCAAGGAATTCAAGTAAAATCCTCCAATACCATACAAAACAAACCTTGCAGATCTAACTAGAAACACCCATTATCACCAGCACCAATCCATAGAACAGTTTTTGGACCACGTTATCAAATCAATTCATCTGTGATTATGACTGATTGTTGTTTTGTTTTGTTTTGTTCTAGTATGCACAGCTGTGATTAGCAAAAATGTAGGGAGGTGCTTTCTTAAACTGAGAATTGTAAAAAGAAGATGGATTACATGCAAATCTGCCAACTGTTTATATATCACCCACACAGGTCAAGACAAGTACTCTGCATTCAAAACCTGAGAGTGTAAAATCAACTATGGTCTAATTAAAATGATTTTATGTATTGATGGAAGACATTTAATTAAATGAAATCAAGACTAAAAAAAGCCTCAAGTACAAGCATGCCTATAAAAACTCATATGCATGCAGATGAGATTGCAAATTACATAAATTTCTATACAATTTCCATAGTACAAATCAAACCTGCACACACTGTTCTGGATTACAAAGCAAGAAATAGATTTCTTGAACTGATTGGAGATCTTCTAAATCCATAACTCTGCTATCCAGAAAGGCAATTAATCCTAACAAAATCCACAGTGGGTGTGTTCACACAACATGAGAAGCCAAGTATTCACGGGGACCCTGGCTTGTCATGGACAGGCAAGAGATTAGTAAACGCTACTCAGCAGCTCCTGTTTGCAACAGGAGCAGCTAAATAAACCAAAAAAACAGGAACTGAGCCTGGATTCTTCCTCTGATTTGTTGGGGAAAAACTAGACAAGGTAACTAGACAACTAGACAAGTTGCCCACCAACAAATGACCCAATACACCATCAGGGAATGAAAATTTGTGGCTTGTTTCGCAGTTTCCTCTGTAAGCAAAACCAAAGTAGTGTGACTATAACTTATTTATGATACTTCTAGATCTGCCACAACTAGAGATGGTGGTGGTATTTATTTATTTAGTAAATATTCTGCTTTTCCTCTTTTACAGACCTTGAGTAAGTCTAATTTAAGAAAAGTTTTCAAATGCAGGAAAAATCATTAAACATTTTATCAAAGAAAATTGCAGCAAGACAAGATCATCAACACAATTTTTTATGATACTGAACATACAAAATGTACACTATATAAAAGTTTGACTTGCCATTCACATCACAAATAAATGTACTGTTTTAAGAGGCGACTTGCCTTAAATACAGGGAATGAAAATAATCAGACATTTACATGTTCTAAAAGTAGTGGAACAAGTGTTTCTATGTTAGAAATGAACTAATAGAACTCCCTGAAAATTAAGCAATTCTAAATAAAACATATGTGAGATCCCCTTTTTTTAAAAAAAGCTATCTTTAATACTGGGCTGGGAGTAAGTGCACTCCAAGTATATCACAGATCTCAGAAGATTTAAAAAGTTCCATGAATCCATAGGATATAAATTAAATAAATAAATAAATAAGCCCTTAGATGAGTAAATTGATCTTATGAGATTAATCTGATTTCACTGGTTATTTAAGGTATCAGAAATGATTCTTTCACATTTTTGCAACAAAAAGATATTATTCAATATGTTAATTTCAGTTTCCTGCCACACTCATCAGAATTAAAGAAACAGACCTAATATTAGTCAAACAGTTTTCATTAAGGCCTTTAGTTTAAAAGTTAATTTGTTCTGCCATATTTCTTTAATATGCTGCTCACCCTGCAGCAACATGTTGTTGTTGTTGTTGTTGTTGTATGCCTTCAAGACACTTCTGACTGATGGCAATCCTAAGGAAAACCTATCACAAGGTTTTCTGAGAGCTGAGAGTGTGTGACGTGCCCAAGGTCATCCAGTAGGTTTTCATGGCTGAGTAGAAAATTGAACTCTGGTCTCCAGGGTCATAGTCCAACTCTCAAACCACTTAATTTTATATACTGTCTATATTCATGTTCAATGCTCTAGGCCTGCAGTTTACTGCAGTCCAGAATCCCAGGTTTGATTGGACTCAAGAAAAAGAATCTGAGATGGGACACCAGTAACAGTGAAGTTGTCAGCAATGTTGTCAACCACTGTCTCATTTTCACTCCCTAGGGAAATATTTAGCTGCTTCTAACAATAAGAATTGGGAACGATTTAGCACAAAGGTGGTAATCCTGACCCCCCCCAGATGTTGCTGAGGTACAACTCCCAACATTCCTCGTAACCAGCTATACTGCCTAGAGCTGCTGGGAATTGCAGTTTAACAGCACCTGGACGGCCACATGATTTCCACTTCTGATTTACAAAAGGACAAGTGGATAGACGATACGAGTAAGACTACCAGCATATATCATCAACCTACAACTTTGTGCTTTTTAACTCAGTGATATGTCTCCCAGTAGACAATGAAATTTACTGTCAGAAATTAACACACAGGACTGTAGATTAAGAGCCTAAGGCCATAACTGATTACTACCCATTGAAAGACAACCAACAGTGGAAACAGTAGTTCGTTTCTAGAAAAGCTGCCTGAATAAATATAATCTGGACTGATCAAGAGAAACTATGGACTGTAAAAAGTAATTCTAGCATCAGGGCACTTTTCTGAGATAATCTTTCATGTCTTTATTTTGAATGCCCCTTTTCCCCTTGTACAGGGACATACTTTCAGACTGGTTTACTCTTTCCTTTATTCTTAAGCATTCTACAGCACTGTGAGCAAACCAGTGGCTGTGAAGATTAAAGTGAAATCAGTGGCTACTCTTAGGGAGCCTCATACCTTCACTGCCATTGCCACCATTGGTGCAGGAGGTGCCACACAATTCTCCTGTATGTTGGAGCCCTAGGAGGATATAGCACAGAGCATCTTTTTCCCTTCTATCACTAAAATGAGGCACAGGAAGAAAAAAAGATGCTGCACTTTTGGCAGCATGGGCAGATTCTGAGGTACAATGCACTACAAAGAGGAGGAGCAAGGGCCACATGCCTACCTCTCTGGAGTTTCATGCCACAAAATGATTTGCTTCATTACACTTTCGTGTTATTATTAGGCCCATGAGAAATCTATGTGCTTCTGAAGATCATAGGCAATACTATAGCAAAGGAAGGATGAGCACTTGCCAGACAGCTGTCACCCTCTTGTATTCAAAGAATGTTAACATCTAGTAATTAAAAAAAAACACATGCAATTTGTAGGATAGTTACTAAGTAGTGGGACATTATATCTAAAAGAAAGCAAAAGATTCTTGTCCATCAGTTGCATGGGAAATCTTGAATGACGGTAAGACCATTTCTCCTGACATACAAAAACTGAAACACTACTCCAGTAGTCAAAATGTACTGTTTAATATTCAGATTTTAGACTTCTAGAGGAGTGACATCTTACTTATTTTAAAATACAGGTATATAAATGAGGATTATTTGCTATCATGAAGAATCATGCTTACTATCTTCAGCAAAAACAAGCTCTTGTAAAGTCTAGACTGTAGATGGTATATGGATGTTCTGCCTAATGGTATTTCAATTCCTTAGACATACATAATTCCACATATACATACTTTCTACTTAGGAAAAACTGCGGTGAAAAGTATCAGCTGGCATTGACGGGAACCTCAATCTTTGTAGAAGTACAAAACGAAGCACCAAAATATTTGTAGTGAAAAAAAATTAAAAGGAGGAATATTCCCCAACAATCCTACTAGAATTGGTCATAATGGTATTCACAGATGATGGAGTCACCTGGAAACGAGCAGAGGGGGAACTGGCTCATGAAAAGCACATAATTTTTGCAACTGCCTGGGAAAACACTGATCCTCAGCTAAGAAATGTTAGTTAAAAAGAAAGCAAGAGTGGAGAACAGAAGAGGAGGGTAGAATTTGGATAATTATATCTTTGCCTCTCTTCTCTTCTCCTTTGCTTCATTTATCACTTCTTTTTTCCCCTTTTGGGGAAAACAAGCAAAATAGGACCAGGGACTATAAACATATAAGAACTAGTTCAGTGTCTAGATGGGATATTTTCAGTTTCACACTGAAAGGCTATTTTAAAGTATCCCTAGGAAAAGAAGTAGCATCTGCCCATATAAATCAGTGGAGCAATCCAAGACATTTGGATATCAGTGTACTCATCTCACCCAAAAGAAATCAACAAAGAGAAAAGTTTCAGTTTCAGCTCACTTTTTTATTGTGGTTTTAAATTTATCAATGCAAATTTCAAAACAAATGCAGTTAATTACCCTACATTGCGTTATAGCCTTGTGCCCATTGGTCTGCATGTAATCCTACTTCCCTCCCTCATTTCACTTGTAAATGTTCAAAAATGAAATTAATTTTTGCACATGATGGTAGACCTAAGATACACCTGGGATACCTGTCTTTGAGACTATCTTACATTTTTGCATTACTTTAGTCACACATGCAAGTGATGCATGCAAAGCAGCAATACAATGCAATATTTTGTTGCAGAGCCTCTCTAGTAATATTTAATAATATGGTTGTTATCTTATTTTCAACCAGGGCTTCTGAATCTAACATCTGTGATCAAGTCAGTTTTAAAAGGCACAATATTTTAAACCAGAGATATGCCCGTAAAGAGTTAAAAACATTTTGTGACTTACAAGAAAGCATCAAGAATAGTTATTAGGAGAGAAGAAAAAAGTAGGGTGTTCAGTATACCATATAGTGTGCTTTGTTATATTTCTGCAGATAAGAATTTTAACACAGGTCATATCTATATATAAAGAACATTCTTTCTACCTAACTCTACTAGCAGCTACTGCAGATATTTTATTCTAAGACTTTTAAAATAATAATAATAATCTCAGTAGCAAAAACTGAAGCAAACTATTGTGGCAATTCATCTGTAGGACATTTTGTGATAATATTTCTTGATAAGCCTGATAAACAGGGACATAGTGGAAATATTCCAATTTGTTAAACTTTCACAGATTCTTCAACATAGTTCTTCACCTCAACACCCAAACTACTACCTTGGCATACACGCAACACAACACATCACAAACTGCAAGTCAAAGCCTTCCCCATCAATAGAAATAAGGAAAACAAACACAAAAGCATAAAGCGTGCGCTAACTTTACTTTCTTATATTTACTTTCCTCATCTACCCAATCCATTAAAATATTATTTTGGGACAAAACCCTGGACTTGCACATTCACTCCTAACTCGATGATTTAAACTTATTTGGTCTGAGTACATTGGAGCTTAGTCACATGAAGCAGTAAAAATTCAGTTGGGCAATTTGTACATGGATTAACTATACTACAAACACAACTACTAAATGCCAAATAATGAACCACACTTAACATTGCCAGGAACAATGTATCAGATTCAAGTCAATTTGAGATTTTTTAAAAAATACAGAATGATTCAAATTCAAGAAAAGAATTAAACACCAGTTAAAAGAAAGCATTTCTCCAAGCAGTGAATTATTTTAAAGCCATTCAATAAAGCAAAATACACAAGGAGACTTTAAATGACTGAATATTGATCTATAGATAATTGAAGTCAAATATGTTGACTTATGGCATATTGATCTTGTGTATTAGCCTGCAAACAGTGGAAAACAACAGCACAATAAAAACACACAGCAATTTCACTCATTACCTCCAAATAATATATTATTTTTTACTTGGTAGCCAAAATTCTATCATATCTTCAGTTAACCAGTCAAATATCATATGCCTACCAAGAAACATATTCAAGGGTAGCAAAACACAACAATTTTTTGTTGTTTTTTTTTAGCAAAAAACAACAAAATCCAAAATCCACAAAACAGCAATATTTTTCTTGGCCAACAAAAATACAAAAATACATCATGTAAGCTTTTGAAGCTTCACAGACTTCTTCCACAGGCAAAGATGTACAAGATCATACAGGAAAAGAAACATGACAATTTCAGAATCTAGGCTGGCATTTTGTTTCAGATTTTTTTTCTCTTGTCAGTTAAGGCAGTCTGGAGAGATTCAGGTCACTTCCCTTCTTGGCTGTGTAGGAATTAGGACCAAGGATAATAAAAGCCAGGTAATAAAATTTCAACTCCATTAGCATAGTTATTTTTCTGTTGCTAGTGGAGCTGAAATTAAGCAGTTGAAAGTTGAGTTGAAATCTGCTCCACATTCTTGCCTTAACTTGATACTGCCTCATCAGTAGGAGTTTTCCGTATCTGATCCATCTATTCCTATCAGCAATTCTCTCACATGTTCTGCACACAAAATGTTACATAAAGGGAAAATACTACGTACTTCTAATTTAACATATGAAGTGTCTACGCCATGACATGCTAAAACAAGACTCAAAGCCATCAACTAAATTAAAACCTGGTTGCACAGGGGTATTAGTGGCAGCTTACAGTTTGATGTCCCACTTAGTGCGAACCTATTCAGATTTTTATAAGGCTTTTGAAAATGCTGCTTAACTCATACTTAAGCTGGTTTAAAGAGCGTTTTATGTAAATAGCTACCATCCTGGAAAAAAGCTACCATCACAGCTTCTACATTGTCAAAACTGGTATAATCTCTCTTTAGGCTGGTATTGATGCTAGAACCCACAGAGCCTTTAAGAGCTTATTTTTTTTATTTTAGCCTTCTAAGAAAGGCAGCAAATGTCAGAACCTCTGCAATAAAGGTTGGAAAAGATAAAGCAATAAAATGCAAATGTTGTTGTTGATGATGATGACGATGATTAAATACAAACTTCTCATTCTTTCATTCTTAATTCAACAAAAATATTCTGGTTCAAAGCAGAAAAGAGAAATCTGGGAATCAGGATGTATTAATTTGTATACTGTACATAAACTCCCTTCAAACAAATGAAATTTGTACTTACGTAATAGGAAACATAGACACACACTTGACACTGATTTTATTGTGAATCTTCAGCTAATCACTTACAAGTCATATTTCAATACTTCATTAACAGTACAAATCCTTGATTTAACATGCTACAAAATCCTTAAGATCTAAATACATATTAATTAAATCAAGTTTAGAATGTTAATCATTTTTAATATGATAACCATATGTAAGGTTACATGAAACTCAGCACACAGAAGCTATACTTAATTGCATAGAAAAAACCTGGGACATAATGTTCTGCAATTTCCATTATTACACGTTGCCTTTCAGTAACTGGCATAAACAGAGAAACATACTTTTCTATGGTCACAAGGGCTTCTGAATCACTGTCTGTGAAGCATATGATCTTCCAGGATTAAGATACTCTCCAGGTGTCTACATAGATACGTCTATTTGTTTTTGGGATCCACAACTAACCATGATAATTGATAAAACATTTAATATTTTCAATTTTTGGTGTCAGTGGTTTATTAGTTTTGGCAGAAACCTGTGGAAATTGGTATGAAATCGCCATGACACCTTCACATTTCAAAGAAACTGTTTTTCAGGGAACAATTCTTCTTATAAATTTGTCTACACCTCGTTTAATCAACCAAATTTCCAGCTGTTCACAGTTTGTCTTTCTATATCAGAACAGTATATAAATAAATGTTGTAAATCTGTACAGAAGTCGGTTAGAAATCAGACTGTTAAATGAATAGTACAGAAAATGGATAATAAATGTAATGAAAACTACCACCACAAATTATATTTTTCTGTGTGGGAAACAGTTTCATCTGGATTCATATGTAATGTATTTCCCAAACTAGATTTACAGAGCTCAGTACATCACCTAAAATTTTAAAAAACAGTACTTTAAATGAAGCTAAAATAATCTGAAAAATATGGAGATGACAAAAATAATCTAAACAGAAAACTGCCTCTCAAGATGTCTTGTGATCTCAGAATGTTGTGAATATTACTCTTGGCTCTGGCCAGATGTACAATGCAGAAGTCTGCAGACACTGTCTCACCACTACATTGCAAACATATGTAAAGGTATAAAAAGTCGTAATTCTTTCCCAGAGGGCTTATCTAAACTACAGCTGTAAACAAGTTAGCAGTTAATTCAATATGATTTGGCCCATAGATAATTGGAAAACATCTGGGGATGGGTGAAGCATCAATAGATGTGGTGAACAAACAAACACCAGCACTCATTCTCAAGACCAAACATATTACTTTAAACATCTGCCACTTTACAGATCCCAAGTTAGTGCTTAGTAATGCTCTGCTGTATATGAATAGAACTGAATGAACTTCATATATTCACCTCTCTTTTACTTTCTGATTCTTTTGTCTGTTCTACACAGAAGAGACTATTGTGCATGTAGGTAAGCCTATTTTCCCCTTGGCCTGCGGTGCATCTGCCTTCTAGGTCATTGTCTGTGTAACGTTACTAGGTTATTCTCACTTTAGTACAATGATAAGTTAATGCACCACTATTATGTGCAAATTTAAGCAAAATTAAACAACTTTTATATGGATACTAGAAAAACATGTGACACTAAGAAATCTTGCAACAGTGAACAAATACATTTTAAATATTGAAACTGGAATAAAATCAGCCTCATGATAATTCAGGTGTACCACTTTATAACAGACAAACATACTAAAATGATCTACTAGTTCTCATTTATTCACAAACTTTAGATCAGGGAGCCCCTTGACCTGACAGTGACCTATTTGCTGTTTAAACACCTTCTCTTGAAACACTAGCATGGGTCACTTCTCTACAACTCTCCTATTCTTACTTTTAAAAACTGCATAACATGCTCCATTTAAGGTTTACTGGCCTCTCATTTAAGCAACAATTGCCAGTTTCATGAAATAAGTTAATATGATTTTTATAGTAATTTTTGTAAGCCACCCTAAGGACACACCAAGAAATGAAAATAAGGTACAAATGGATGGATATAATTTACCTCCAGGCAACCAGTTCATAAACCAAAAGCTATACACACATTTTCCTTTTTAAAAATTTAACATGCACCAGAATCAAACATGCATATTACAAGAATAACACTTAGATTTTTTTTCAAATAAATGCCTGCAATAACTGCCATGTCATACAAACTAAAACAAAATAAATGAGAAGCTCAAAATGGTTCAAATTTAATTTCCTAACAATATATTTATACATACTTCTAGACAATGTAAGCAGAAATACAGATGTAGCATTCTCCACAGAGAGCTTAGAAGAGTGATGTATGTTAAAAACATAAAACAGATGCCACTTCACACATCTTAGTATCACGGGCCAACATCTGAAAGGCCATTTTAGGGATATTTAAAAGCTTGGATATGCTCAGTAGAAGTTCTGCCGCTCTTTCCAGGCAGCTAAGCTGTTCAGAGCCAGAATTACCAAATGCCTCAGTCAGATTAGCTTGAAAACAAAAGTGTTGTTGGGTGTTCAGCTTCAACAAAGAGCAGATTTTGCCTATAGAATTTCTATAGGATGGATTTCACTGGCTTCCTGGCATAAGGAGTGGCACGGTATGCTTCATATATGCCTTCATTTATCTCCTAAGCACAGAGTTCTTGACTATAAATCAGTTTATGCTTCTTTACAAATTTCCTAGCCTAACCAAGTGCCCTAAATCATTTGAACATTCAAGTGTAACCACTATGCATCATCTAGACAAATAGCATCCACTGTTGTTACGGTCTGTGAAGGAGTCTTCCGGATGTTTATCTCCATGGCTGGACAGTGTTCATGCAACCACAGGATTGTCACATTTGATCCAGGACAGGGCTCCTGTAATTTTAATTCTTAAAAAATCTTGGAGGAGGACAAGGTACCATAAAACTCTTATCAAGTGGGATCAAGATACCTTTTTCTCTCACCTATGAAACCCTAAATCTCAGCCACAGCTATCCATTCCCAACACAGCTATTGCCTCACCAGTGAAGAGCAGGGGTGGGAAACCACACAGCTTTCTCTGTCACACTGATAGAGCTGAAACACATCAAAATTTCATCAAGGTAAGGAAAGAAGAACAACACATATAGTCAAATATGTGCCACCAATTTGGCGCTGCTGACACCTTTATGAACTCTCAAAGGGTCACTGTGAAGACAAAGTATAGGCCTTGACCAGAAATGCTGACAGGCCACTGAGAGATCTATTGCAAGAATGGGAAACCAGTGGCCGTCTTGACATTTTGGACTATAGCTCCTACAGTTGCCTGATATTGGCAATGGTAAGTGGGATTGATGGAAACTGTAAGCTAAAACATCTGCAGGTTCCCAAATGCTCGGTTTATTCAACTGAAGAAATCTAGGACAGATATGATAGATTTCAGAGTTTAAATGAAAAACACCATATGCAGGAATCTGTTGAACTGCTTCAGAACCTATACTATCCACCCATCTCTATGCTTTTTTGAAAATAAAGCAATACAGAATAAACTTCTGTATACATACTATGAGCGTGACCTGTTCCACAGCCACTGACGTATGCAGATACTTCTCCTTATTTCTGACAGGAACTCCAGCTAATGTGGGTCAGGCTAGATGACCTCTGGGTGTGAGGGAAAAGCAGTTGAGAAAAGCAGTTAATTTTCCCTGCAATTGAAGTGACTCTGTGTTTGAAAGAACAATGGGCCACTGTGAGATAGAATGTTAAGGAGGATGAAATGCACCTCGCTATGCTTCCTTTACTTTGCAACATTTGTAAGATTATGCAGGAGGAGGAGGAGGACTATTGTTTGTGTCAATTTCCTTTCTTGGACATGTGATGTATTTGCACTGGAGATGTATAAATTGCTTTGAATGTAAAGAGGCGGGGCCCAGACTTTTGAGAAAGGATCTCACTGGGACATTGTGCTTCTGGCCCTGTTTGGAAGAAGAGCAATATGAAACAAAAAAGGGAAAGAGCATGTAGAGTTAGTAAGAAAGGTAAGTATTGTTACAGCTAGAATGCTTACTGCTTGACATCCTCCTTCAAGTGCAGCCAGGCCACAAGGAAAGGCTAACCCCACACACATATAAAAGTGCGCCTGGTTCACCTTACTGACTTTATATAAGCAGTGAAGATAAAAGTTGTTGTTAGCCTAGGATCTCTGTGGCTGTTCACAGCCAGGAAAACCAATGGAGACTGAAACTGAGGACCAAGCACACTCACTTGCTTACATAATTGCCTCCAGGAGCAATGGGCTCAACAGAGGCACTCCAATAAAGCACCTCCTCCACTGTCCCTCTCAGGGATAGGAAGGGAGGGGGCAGACAGAACAAGAAAGAAAGAAAAATAAATCTAAAGAACACTGCCTTTCCCTGAGTCTGACAGCCTGATACACAGCTATTTGGCAGGGAAGGTTTGATGACTTCTCCTAAAGAGGAGTCAGTCAGCAGTTGGCCTTCCTCCTTGTTCACGGGAAGGCTTGTCCTGAAATAAAATGATTTCCCTACTGCTTTCCTTCAGGAAAGCCCAATCTAGACTATGCTTTTAGCACTATATTTTCTAGGATCCAGGTTCTACCTGACAACACTGCTGGTCATTTCTTTTTAAATACTATTTGTGTGTGTGTGTATTTTCCTTCTTAAAACTATCTTAGAAGTCACAATTCTCCTTTGCTAAATGATAAGAAGTGAGATTCTTCCTATGAGATTCTGCTTTGAAGTCTGAAATACCTCACTTGCAAGATGAGCTATATAATGAAAAGGCAGCAACAAAAGTAAAAACAAAACAAGAAGAAAACCTGCTACATTATGAAATATATTACGCGTGCCTTTATTTAATCTCCCTGCCACTTTTAGAAATTTTGAGGATTTGAATGGATGAATAAAACTTTAAGGGGAAAAAACCTTTATACTGCTTACCAAGCTTCCTTAGCACCAGATGGAGAATTCTTTTTACAGTTCATCTGTCATAAATAGGAAACATACCTTACCTAACTACTCACCCTTTTTATGTTTATATGTCAGTTTCACAGGATTCACCATAGAAATAGGATACTCTGGTAGGCAATTCGTTTGCAATGTCTGCAAAAGCCATTTTTATAGAATTAAGTTTGCTCCCCTCCCAGAGTAGTTGCCTTGCCCAGATGTTATTTTCCTGTCTCTTGATGAAACTCAAAATGATGACACCATTATCTGACACCGTGTTGTAGCTACATTGCCTTTCTATGTAACAGCAAGACTGATATTTTAAAAGAAATGTTCCTTGTTCAAACGCATTTAAAGCAGAACTGAGCGTATGGAATTTCTGAGAGTTGTTTCATACTTCATTTTTTTCCAGCATAGAAATGAATACAGCCCCTCAACAGTGTACATATTGCCAAAAATCATTTATGTTGCTACTTGCATGTTACAGCATCCTGACTTTCAAACAGAGCCAGGGGCAAAAAGAATAGAAAAAAATTAATCTTATTTGACAAACAAGTAGCAATGGAAATCAAGAAATGATTTAAGTGAGTCAGAGTAGCCCTTATGTTTGCTTAAACCAAGCAACCAAAATAGAAGATTGGCTACCAAATATGAAGGGAAGAAAACCTCTAATGTTAAAGCAAAATCTACAGCAAACCTAAAATCATTTGAGTTTCCACAATTTTATACTAACTCTTATATGTTATGTTATATGTTAAGTTGTGTGAGCTTATGAAATGGTTAGGCTGCACTAGAGGTTCTGAGAAAATGAAAACATTTGTGCATTTTATAACAACAAAATGCTTCCACATGCTTCTATCCGTTGTGTCAGCATGCTTGTTAACTCTAGTTGATCATCTTCAAGAATTGTTTTTTATAGTTTTACGTACAATTCTAAATCACAGCAATATGCATATAAGTATTACTTGTGGGATTTGTGCATATAGTGAAGCATAACATATGATCAAGCCACCCAAAGCAGGATTTTGCCTAAGGTATGTAAGACATCAGTAACTGAAAAACAGAGGGAGGAGGAATTGAAACTGAGAAATTTACAATGGCAGGGTAGAAAACCTGGCTGGCAGTTTCAAACTTCCCTTTCCTTGAAATAAAAATAATATTTCCTTAACATAAAAATAATGTTTACAAATGCAATAAATATGAATTTATCACTCTCAAAAACAAACAACAGTTCCTTAACAATAAAAAAATTCTTAAAAGGAAGGAAGAATCCATAAACCATTTGTTCTAGTTAATTTTGTCATCAGGATTCATTTCCAGAATTTAGCCCAACGGGCATGTTTGAATCAGAACTATATAATGCAGCTAACAAAATGAACAGAAAATCAACCACACCCACTCCAGATCCCCATGGGGAAAGAGTACTTTCTTAAAACAGCTTGCTTTTTTGTTCTTCTGCTGTTTTTAATCCTCAGCCAAATCTGTTTTATTTCTTTTCTAATCTCTCTGATCATCTTTCATTCCAAGCCTCTAACACACTCACCTCTTTCCTCATTTCCTTTCTGTAACACCATCACAAGAACTTTTTAAAGCTTGACATTTTGGTGTGCAACATTACAAGACCAGCAGCATTTTAATTTGATACTTTAGCAACTCACAATATTGCAGTACTGAAGCTTCATTGTTTTTTCAAAAGCTGTTTGCCATTCAGAATTACAATTAAAAAATCCTTTTATTTATCATTTTTAAGAGGACAGCATAATGTTAATATCCCTTGTCATAAAGATAAGCAGAGACAGTAAAGGAAGAAAATGTCCATTTTAGAATTCAACCAACTCTTTTATACAGCTTCATATTCTAACTGAATTCTGGTGGAAGGAAGGTGAACAACGTATAAATTATTGGCAACAGTCCTCTTCCATCTGATCTCAGATGACTTATACTATGCTCGTATATGTCTACTCAGAAGAAAAACCCAGGCTCCACTGAATTCCATGGGATTTACTCAGAGGTTACTGTGCACAGGATGGCACTTTTAAGAATTTTTCCCTTCACAATGTACCTGCTAAAATCATCCTTGCTACATTACACATTGTTTTCTTCTGCTTTTTATCACCTACACCCATAAAGATTCTACAGCCAGAATCCAACATTGTCACTCCAATAGCAAACATGATATTACACTTGCAGATACATAGTTGTGCATTACACTCAAAAGGGGAATCCAGTGCAGTCACATAACAAATTGGAGATCCATATGTATAAATAGTAACATACCTGGGAACTACAAGAGCAAATGCATTATCCCTCGGGCAACTGAAAAACTTGCACAAAGAATCCCACTAGAGAACTGTCTTCCTCTATTAATATTAGGTTAGAGTTAAGCCTAAGTTGAAAGAACCTGTTTTTATCATCCCACTCTGTATCCAAAGATCTTTTAAATTTTTGGTTTTTAAACTGAAGTAAAACATTAAGGAACTGTTAAACCAGTAAATCAGTAAAAGATATTTTACAGTCTAAAAACGTATTTATGTACAATTTAAAACATGTTAAAACAAAAAAAAAATAGATACACATACAAACTAAATAAAATCGCTAGATCTCAAGGGCTTTAATCAAAAACCACATTTTAACTTGGCACCAAAATGAAGTTAAACTCGGTACCAATCAGGACTCTAAGGGGAGGCCTATCTTGTACATTATACTGAATCAAAGGTAAAAGCAAAGTCCCTGCTGATATTCTATGAGTATCTGATCATTTCATGGCTACAATCCTACATTGATGATATACCTTGAAGAAATTACTAGGTAAGAACAAAAGGCTGGTGATTACACTAATTCTTCCCATCAAAGTGTGTCCAACCACCATAGTTAACTACATATGTGCCCACGATTATGTGGAGAATCTATTATGTCTACCAGAAATACAGATAAACTTTTCAACTGGAATACTTCTTCAGTGCTACTGTGGTTGCAGAAATCAAGGGATCAAGTACATCTATCTCACAAAGTATTTTTGCTACTGTTATCAAGATGGTCCCTGTCACTGCCATTTTGTTTATCTCCCTTTTCTCTTGGCTCCAAGAAACTCAATTTTATCTGGGAAGATACAAAAAGAGAGGGTTAGGAAACCAGGAAGAAGTTGCAGTGTACCTAGAACGTCTTCTATAAGCTCATCACCAAGTCAGTTTTGCCAAAGAAGGTGAACAGATGTATCAACAACAGTGATTTAACAATAGTTTTTTTTTAAAAAAAAAACTAACCAAGAATGCCAGACTCAAACATATTCTGAAATCAAATACTCTTCTGGAATAACCTCGAACGTAACACCAGAAGGTTCAGTTCTAAGATAGAAATCTAGTGGTGCATAGAAATCCTTGGGCACACAGATATACTTTTTGAGATCTCAGTCTTAATGTAGATAGCAGATCGGTGTATTATTTGTAATTTTACTGGAAATCAGTTTAAAAGAACATAATTTCAAAGACATATTTTAACAACTTTCATCCTGTAGTGATTCACACCAGTGCTAAACAGTAAGCAAAAGCAAAAAATCAGTATTCCAGTGACAGAAAAAACCGTGTTTGCCAGTATATAAGATACACCCCATTTTCAAGCAATATTTTTTCAAGAGAAAGATTTTTAGTACATTTCTAATGTACTGTATTGAAGAATAAAGTACTGTAATTTTCATACAATTGGTGTGTAAAATAAACAAGGGGCCTTTCTTGCTCTAAACTGAGCTGCACGAGGCAATCACACTGCCCAAGGGAGCACATTGGCCAACGAGGAAGCAGCGCATGATGTGATTGGTGACGGGCTGCCCTCCTTCCATACACCCTTCCTCTTTCATTCTCTCCTCCTCCTCCCCTTCCAGCTGCTTTTTCTGGATGGAATGTTTTGGTGTGTCTCCTTCTGCTTGGCTCCCTGAAATGAGGAGGGGGTCAGAGGGAGTGAAGGAGAAAGAGGCGGTACTGGCAATTACTCTGGCTGGCTTTGTTACATCATTGCTGCTGCTGCCGCTGCCTGTGGAAGCATTCACCACGCATACCTCACCTTGCACTGAGGAGATGGGAGATGGCCCTACTGTGAGTAACATGTGGTGCCCCATGCAGAAGTGTGGAGCAGGTGGGCAGTGGGTGAGTAAGAGAAGGACAGTGCCAACATCCCTTGCTTTCATCTCCACTGAAACAGCCTCAGTGGATTCTCTCATCCCTTTCCTCAATTTTGCTTCTGATCTGATCCACATCACTGTCCAAAGTGCAAGACCCCTGAGGTTCAAGGGATGGCAAGGAGCAGATTGACGATGAACGGTAGGGGAGGGCACGCAAGTGGAGTCATCCTGGCTAATTAGTTACCTATATTTGCTGGCATATAAGATGCAATACAGTGGATCACAGAATCATACAGTTGGAAGGGGTCCTATGGGCCATCAGGTCCAACCCCTTGCTCTATGCAGGATCTTCAGCTAGAACATCCCCAGATAGTAGCTGTCCAGTTTCTTATTGAAGATGTCCAAAGAAGGAGACACTATCATTCTACGGCTAGATGTTACCACTGAGGAACCACTCTCACTGTCAAAAAGTTATCAGTACTGGTAGCTTAAAATCATTAGACATAGATCTACCCTTTGAGACAGCAGAGAAAAAGCCTGACTATACTCTTTGTGGCAATCCTTGAGGTATTTAAAGAGTACAGTCAGGTGACCCCTCAATCTTCTCTTCAACAAGCTAAACATGCCCACTTCCTTCAACCTCTCCTCATACCTCTTATCATCCTTGTTGCCCTTTGCTGAACTCACTCCAACTGTCTACATCCCTCCTAAAATGAGGCTCCAAGAACTGAACACAGTACTCCATACGAGGCCTGACCAGTGCAGAATACAGTGAGACCATTACTTCCCTAAGCTGAGATGCTACGCTTCTGTCAGTGCAAGCTAAAATGGCATTTGCTTTCTTTACTGCAGCATCACACTGCTGGCTCTTGTTCAATTGTCCATCAGCAACAATCCCAAGGTCCTTTGCATGTATAGTACTGCTAAGTCAAATATTCCCCATCCTATACCTATATGTTTGGTCTTTGTGGCCTAAATGTAGAATTTTGCATTTTTCTCTGATGAGTTTCATTTTCTTAATTTCAGCCCAGTTTTCTAGTTTATCAGGGGTCTTCTGAATTTTGTTCCTACTTTCCAATGTATTAGATGTATTAGCTACTCCTCCCAGTTTTTTAACATCTGCAAAGTTAGTAAGGATTCCCTCCACCCCATCATCTGAATTATTGATAAAAATATTGCTGAAGTGTCAGCTCCAGGACAGAACCCTGCAAGATTCCACTTGAGTCCTCCTTCCAATGTGAAGAACAACCACTGATGACAATTCTCTGAGCATTTTCTAGCCAATTATGCAGCTACCTAATGGTCTTCCCATGTATTCCACATAAAAGACATCTACAGCATTCCCACCATCTACTAAATTATTGCTATCTGCAGGTATCTTGATGACAATGCAGTGATCAGCACGAGCGAGCAAGGGTTTGTCAAAAACATTATATATTTTTTTACTGCACTACAACTTCAAGCTTCTCTTGTTTCCCAAACTTTGTGCATTGTTGTATAAATATCTAAAGTGTTGTTTGTTCTCATCCTTTATTCTGAGAATTTTACTGTGCCCCCCATTCTTTCCTTCAACTTCTCCTCTAGAATCCACATCCTTTTATTTTGAGCTTGACTTTGGCTGATGTTTGACTTATCATTTCCACCACCACCACCCAATTTAGTTTTAAGCTCTGACTAGATTTGCCATGCTTCTGACAAAGCCATTCTTCTCAGACTTTGTGAGGTGTAGCCCATCTGTAGCCAGTAATCCTTTGTCTAGGAAGTGAGGACAATGGTCCCAGAAGTCAAACCTCTCCTGTCAACAACAGCTGCATGGCTGGTTGTTCACCTATAGTATTTTCCTGTCCTTGTGTGGTTCTCTATCTTTCACTGGTAGAACTTCTGAGAACACCACCTGTGTTCTTTGCAGTGTCATTGGTGCCCATGTGAATCAGAAGACAGAGTTACTGTTCTGTGTTCTTGATAAGCTTTGGCAACTTGTCAGTGACATCTTGGATATGCGCACCAGGAAGACAGCACATGTGCTGATTCATTTTGTCCAGCTGGCACACAGTTCCCTCTATATCCCCAATCAATCAATCTCCTACCAGCTGCACCTTTATTTTCTTCTTGCTACAGTTGGTGTTAGATTGTCTCCTTACCTGGCATGCAGTGTCTCTTACTGCTGATCTTCCATTTGTGGCTCTTCACTACCATTATCCTCAGAAAAATGTAGGAAGTGACTGCTTAGCTGAAACAGTTCTAATTTCCTTGTGCACTGTCTGCTTTTGATGGTGACTGTCCCCAGAGTGCTCCCTGAGTGTTACAGCCCTCTTCATTTTCACAAACAGTTTCTTCCTGTTGGTTCTGTAGAATCAGTTCTGCCTCTGTTCTATCTAGGAAGTCCTCTGATGTGTAGAAGAGTCTCAACATGTAGCTAGCTGCAGTGTGTTGACTTTCTCTTCCAAGACAGCCACCAGTTTGCACTTGCTGCAAGTTTAGTCAATGAGGGTTTTGTGGCAAGCAGACAAACTCTGCACATACATGTTGCACATATGCTGTGGCAGACAACAACAGATCCTTCTTCCTCAATCCCTGCAGTTACTTTTTTAACCCTTTAAAGACACTTACTGATATGTCTGTATATGTTCCACAAGGCGTGCACTCCTGGTCCTCAGAGACTGAGCTCCAAAGACCGAGGCAGAAGGTACATAGATTTAGTGGGTACCACTCTACCCCAAGCAAATCAGTGACTCAGCAGAAGCATCCCTCACACCACATGCACAAGGAGAGCCCATACTGTACTATCAGGGAGCACTTCATGACACTCCTTGCTCTCACTAGAGGTCTCCAGTTTACCAAATTGCATCACAAAGATTGGAAGGACACAGGAAGATCAAACAAGAGTGGTTAAGAACCTCCTGGATCTTATTACCAGTAAGCAATCACATAGACTAGCTTTCCATTCCCTCACATGCCTGGTGTAACTTTCTTGCACCTTCAAATACACCAACAATTCCTCTTATCATGCAAAATTTGGTGAGTATTGTTACCATACCCTAACACCCCTCCTATGAGATATGTGATTTTCAGAAACTGGGCTTATTAATGACCGGAAAACATGGTCAAGGTCATTCTGACTCCAGATGTGTTTTAGGGCCCAGCTGACCCGAGATGTGTTCAGGGTCATAAGCCCAGACAGAATTAGGCAGAAAACGCCAAGGCTGATGGGTTTGTGCTAATCCTTTTACCATTCCAGGCTCTTTGCATTTCTGAATACAATGAAAGATGAAGTGCTCAGATTGCCCACCAATTAGGGACCATCCCTCAAGCGTACCCTATGGAGATCTTCCCTATACACCCTACCTGACCAAATGTTAAGAGATTGTCATGAGTCCCACCAATGTTTTGTCACTCTGGAGTTAAGCAGTCAGCCCATTCCGGACCCCTTTGTCAATCCTGTGGGAAAGCCATTATAGCTTTGCCAACACATCCTTCTGGGTAAGAAATAGGGTATAAAAACCCTACCTTTACCCCAGATATGTGTAGTACATTGAACATAGTATGTGGTGCCCCAAACATGCTTCCCTCAAACATTGAGCCCCTCCATTGTGACCCCCCTGTTCAAGACTGGTAACAATCAGTAGGTAGAAAGATCCTGTCGTTATCCTCCTCTCGCAGGCCTCTTTCGAACTACAATTCTCCCAAATTCTAAGGAGATGCTGGCATTATGGGTGGACCCCAACATCCCCTACCTCTTGGGGTAACAGTATGATGAGCAGCAAACCTTCCTCTCAACTTTGAAACTGCAAGTGTATGTACCAATCATCCTAGCAATTGCAGAAGCTTCCCCACTGCCTCTTGGGTTCTTAAGTTGGAAAAGGAAGCTGATGGGAATTGTCTGGCCAATACATGGCCTGGAGAACCAACCAGCCAAACTACTAAAAATCCTACCACCCTTTCTTGCTCCAGAACAGCAACAGAGACAGGGATGGACATCACTGTTTCAAAGTACTCACAGCAGCTTCCATCAGCAGCACTCCTGCCTTTAAATTCCCCACTGCCCCTTCCCTTGGGAAGGAGACACAGCCCATAAGCATAGAACTATAAATGTTTACTGCCATTTCTTCTCCTCCACATCCTCTCTTTCAAGTTTGTTTCACATTATACTCCTGCCCCTGACCTCTGTTCCTCCAGCTCTACCACTCCAGCACCACAGCTCTCACTCTCAGCTGCTTAACTTCATTTTGCTTTGTAAAAATAACCTTTTCTTTTTTACGAGGAATTCTACACCACTGAACATGGATCTGATGCTATTTATTTCTTTTCCTTAAAACTCCCTGTCAACCCAGATGGGCCTTTAGCTCACCTGCCTAATATTTGTTAAAGGTATACTTAAGTGCATGTAACTACATTTGCTCATATTCATCCCCACTTGCTTTTATGCCAAGTTTTCTCATTTTTGCCAGCATCTGTTTTAGAGTATAACCTGTTTATATTCAAAGAGCATAACCAACAAAGAACCAAAATAAAACAGAGTTAGGACAGCAATCTTCCAGCAGCACTTTAGCTGCAGATCTCTGCAAAGCAGAGGACTGGACTACACGGCCATTATACTTCCAGCTCTGTGATGCTGCTTGAAGAACTAATCAGCAAGTCAATGTAAACTTTCATAGTACATGAAATAATGTTCTTAAAATCTTTTCCTTTCAAGATTATAAAGTTATCATCCAAAACATAATTGGATTTTTGTGCTCCTGTTGCCATAGGATTGTGAACATTTTTACTGGCCCTACTTTTGTGTGTTTAACAGCCATCTGAGACAGAGAAATTTAGTGGGTGAAGCTTTTCCTGGCATGGAGATTAAATGAGAGAAGGCCTTGGTATTCAAGCTAATTAATATACTGCAAGTAACATGCAGCCAAAGAAACAAATGCCATAAACTGAGCCAAAAATCTCAAAAAGCAGAATTGGAGAGTATATCCAGAAAGCAAAGAGCTTTTTTAAAATGTCCCAGTTGCTGATGGGAGGCTTAGAGAACAAAAAAGTGTGTTCACTGGATGTTGTAAACTGCAAGAAAGGCCTCCAAAATCTTTTAAAGAAAGAAATGGAAAATGGAAGCTACCTTTTCTTTCTTATTTGGACTTAGAAACACATGCAATTGAGCAATTTATAGTGATAGCATGGTGATTCATACTGCTAATTAAGAGAAATCAAATCAAAGAAAGAAAATCAGGGGAAAGGTGTGCAGTTCCTTTTTTTAATTACTGTCTCTGGAGAACCCCAGGGCTCTTCTAAGAACTTTAATTCAAAATTCTAGACTTGCTTACCTGTGGGGAAAAAAATAGGCTGCTTGAAGGTTGTGATATCTGTAAGGAAAGAGCACCCGGAGTGTTGAAGTTCTCTTGTTTATTTATAACCATTCACCTCAAAAAATGACAAGAAAACAACTGATGCTAACTTATACCAAGTTAAATCACTGATCTATCCATCTGATACAATCCACTCCAGTGGCAGCATCTGCTTAGCATATCAAGCAGAGGTCTTTGCCAACAATGCCAAGGTTTTGTGACTGAAGAGGGGAAGAACTCTAATTTTGGAAGGGTCTCTTGAGCTGCCTTCCAGCACTGGGCAATGCTACAGGCACGGAGCAGGACATGAAGTAATTCTTAACAATTTGCAAATTTTTCCACCAAGAATACAAAATACTGCTCAATTTATAGACACACATACAGGTTGGAGTAAACCCTAATGCCACAGCTTTCTAGTGACAATTGACAGTTCAATTCTATAAAATAGCCCAACAGGCAAATAGAACTCAGCAAACAAAACAAGAACAATGGATATTTTTCAAGGGAAAGAATTGTATCAGCTTTTGAATAAGGCTTATTGTTTGCCTGTGCTGTTTGGAGGCTCATATGTGTTGTGTTTCCCTCTAACAGGGCAGCATGGGCATTTCATGGAACAGTATGAGGGGAGGCACAGAGTGATGTGACACCATCTACATCAGACAACTGAACATAGATGATGAACAAGCTGCTGCAGTGACATGCAACTTTCGTACTACTTTTTTATTCTGGTTTGAGGATGCCTACAACAAGGGCAAGCTGGACTTTAAGAAAGCTGATTTTAGCCAGCTCAATGAAATACTGGATGAGCTCCCATGGTCAGAAGTGCTCAAAGGGAAAGGAGTTTATGGTGCATGAGAGTTTCTTAAAAGCAAGATATTGAAGGCATAGTTGCAAAGAATTCTAATAAGAAAAGTAGGAAGTGTCTGAAGAAACCTAGGCCTCTTTTGTGGAGAAGATGGTTAAATGTTAATAAGGGATAGAGAGAAAGCAAAAGTGTTCAATACCTACTTCACCTCCACCTTCTACCAAAAGGAAAGCATCCAGTGTGGTGCAAACAGAACAAATGATTCAGTAAGGGCACTGAAGCCGAGAACAGATGAAGAGGTAGCGTAGGAGTACCTAGCTACTCTAAGTCAATTCAAGTATCTAGGGACAGATGAACTCCATCTAAGAGTACTAAAGGAACTTGATCACCTTTGAGTATTCTTGGTGAACACAAGATGTCCCAGGAAACTGGAAGAGGGAGAATGTTTCATCTTCAAAAAAATGGGGGGAGAGGGAAGCAGCAAGCAACTACTGATCAGTTAGCTTGATATCAATACCATACACCAGATCTGCACCACCTGGCAGTAGGTAAGGGCTGAAATTAAATAGGCTAAACTTCTTTGGGCCGCAGATAGGCTTTTAGCACCTCACTTTCCAAGTAAAGTTATAATAATGGTATAATAATGTTTTTAATTTGCAAAACAGTTTAATCATTAATTACACTATAGTTATTATAGTATAATTAAGCTATTTTGCAAATAAAATAAACCATAACATAAAAAAGGGAAATTTCAATTATTATACTTATTACTTAAGAAACAAAATATTACTTTGGCAAGTTTGAATATATATTTTAAGGTTTTCTTACTGTTTACGTTTTGTTAATGGGGCGTATTACACTTCTTGTCAGCAATTAGTTTATTGTACTCTGGAATCATGTTTGAAGGGACGTCATATGAAGGATGGGGCAAGCCTGTTTTCTGATGCTCCAGAGACTTGGGGATGGAGCAATGGATTCAAACTACAGGAAAAGAGATTCGAGCTAAACATTAGGAAGAACTTCCTGATGATAAAAGCAGATTGAGAGCTGAATATGCTGCCTTGTAGTAGTGGAGTCTCCTTCTTTGGAGGTTTTTAACCAGAGGCTGGATGACCATTTGCTGAGGTTGCCTTGACTATGTGTTCCTGCATGGCAGAAGGGGGTTGGACTCGATGGCCCCTGTGGTCTCTTCCAACATTATTCTATGATTCTTTGAAATAGTATTCTGTCAATGAACAACCCATGAGCACGTGCAGAGTGCCTTTCCACACACACCCTCCAAAACTAGATTCAAGAAGCACAGAGTCCTTCTAGTGAAGGAGCAAGGAAAGCGTTTTGGATCACAACTCCCCTATTTCTTTACCGTCCCATTTTTCCCTTCCCTTCCTCTTCCAGCCTAGTGCCCGACTCGCCTTCCCTCATCCTTTCCTATCCTTCCAAATGTACAGCATGGTGCTGCTTCTTGTAATGCTCGACAATCGTGCAACAGCTGACCATGCAGGTCTTCCTTGCGGGCTGGTGCACGCCTCCTTTCCTCCCTCAGCAGCTGGAGTTGCTTCAGTGAGTAATTTTGTTGCCCTCGTCATTGTCATAACCTGTCAGTGCTCACAGGCTGAGCGCTGGTTGGTTATTTCCTGGAAATAACTTTATTTTTAAAAAACAAGCGATGCAGGCTGCACAAAATCCTTTGGCAGGCCGAAAGCACCTCAATATAGCAATAGCAATAGCATTTATTTCTATACCGCCTATCAACTAAGTGTTATCTAAGCGGTTTACAATGTATTTTTAGCTAATTGCCCCCAACAAGCTGGGTACTCATTTTACCGACCTGCGAAAGGATGGAAGGCTGAGTCAACCTTGGAGCCTGCCATATACGGTGAGCACTCAGAAAGGAATGCTATGATTACTAAAAGCCAGCATGAGCTTCTAAAAAAGAACTCATGCCAGCTCACCTGGCATCTTGGTTTTGGTTTTTAGTTTTTTAAAAAAAGAATCACAAGCTTTGTAGATCAAGGAAATGCTGGATTGCCCTTGCAGCCTCTTCTGATTCTATGATTTTACAAAACCAGAGTTCAATTCCGTGAGTTTAAATAGTACGTTTGCTCCCATCAATTATCAGCAAAAGAAGTCTGCAAGTGGATGGAAATTCTCTGTAGACCACATCTGGCCCATGAGCAGAGATTCCTCATCCTTGTTTTATCATGACATTTCAAGGGCTGAGCCTGGGTCTTCAAGCAAAGTATGAGCTCTTCTGCTCAGTTATGTCCCCTTTTATAAAGAAGTCCCACTGAAACAGGGGAGAGGAACCTCCAGCCTAATTCAATCCAGGAGGAGGCTGATGCTCTGGCCCCATCCTCCCAGGAATCCCCTCATCCTTCTTGTGTTAGCCCAGGCATGAGAAGAGTTCTTCCAGAAGATGTGGTCACTTTAATTTCAGCAAAGTCTATTTCCATACAATCGGAGAGATCTCCATAGCAAACAACTTTAAAAGATCACACATCCCACATGGGACATTCCTCACTATATCACAGGTTAAAAAATACATTTACTGGGATCCAAAGGGGAGTGTTCCAAGGCTTTTAAATCACTCTTCCTGCTGCAGCTCTTAGCACTCCACAAAAGAACACTCACCAAGGCTGAGGGAAAACACAGAGAAGTGCTTTCAGTACAAACACAGATAACTTTAGATTTTTCTCCTTCTATTTTCTACACTATTCTTTTTATTTCAGGGCCTGGGTTTGTCTGAGAAATCTTCAGCTTGATTAGGAAAAAACACAGCAGCTGAGATTTTCTTAAATGAAAGTTGAGATTTTGGTAAACGAAAAGATAAAATGTGTTTACTGCATTATTATACCAGTTTACATAGTAGACATATAATATACATTATACATACATATAATATATATATATATATATATGTATGTATCAGGTCTACTATTAGGAGGTTATAGTAAGTATACATACAGTAATATACAGTAAAGGTTTATACAGTAAAGGTTATACATGCGACAAAAAACCAAGGAACAAGAAATGAGTAAGCAACAGAAATAAAAAAAAAATACCACCATAATTCAGATTAGTCACCACAGCAGAGTACTATAAACAACCCATCTTACTTGACAGCCACAGAAAACACTGGACTTAAAAGGCATAAATGTATATATAACATGGTATACAACAGCCATAGCACAGTGACAGTTTTAGAAAAATCTTCATTCTTTTTTCACACATACTCAACTAACAGAAATATGTTCCTAACAGTAGAACCTGATGTTACAGGATCTGGCATACATTACAATGAACTACTTCTCAATTCATTCTAGCTTGTTTTGCAATTTTGAGAAATGAGAATTAGAGAAAGTATGTTGACTTTTTAAGTAAGACAGCCAAAACACCAGGAAATGAAGCAAGGAACAAATATCAGAGCAAATGGTTGGAAGATCAGATTAAAAAACAAAACAGACATTTGGCAGCATTTAAAAGGGAAATAAACAGATGAATTACACCCGTGTATTTATGGTTGCAACTGATTATGTCTTGCATTTTCAGAGACCAATGGAGCATAAAACCAGGGACTCCGAGAATAGTAGTTTGTTTCGGAAAAAAAATCTACACTGTGCTTATCTTATCAAAAGCAAACACTTTCCAACTCGTTCACTGATGAAATATTGCCTATTCAAAAACAGCATATTTCTGAGCCTAAGCAGATTTATATTTCTTTGCCATCTACATAACCAGGAATAAAGCGCCATCTACTGTGTCTGCACTTCAGTTCAATATCTGTGTGGCTATATTTGGGAACAGGGAGCAGAAATACTGTAATATAGAGTTTTATGACAGTAACTTCCAGCACACTAAATCCTCAAGATTTTAGCCTTCATATTATTGGAATAAAAAGACCATGCAGGTTCAGCGATGATGCTAAACAAAAGCCACATAGCAAAGCCTCTTACACTGTGAACTAAACTAAGTTCCAATCCATTTATATCTTGCTTCCTGATATTTGGTTTCTCTTGTTACAAGGTACTACTCATGTGAACAATGCAAAATTGAGAGAAAGGAACTTGTGATTTCAGGTCAGGGATATTCACTCTAACAACAGTGTTTTTCAGAATGAACAACAACAAAATATTCCAGAAAAGGCTTTTTATTTTCTTCAAATACACAAATTTATAGGGGGTCTAAACACATTTTCCATTTGTGATCTTTTTTATTTTGAGAACAGCTTTTTCTGTCTTTTTTTCCTAAATAATCTATCATGGCAAAAAGGTCTGCACAGTATCTACTGATTTGTCAGATAGGAACAGTCTGTCTGGAAGCACTTACTCTGGAGCAATATATATTTTATCTGCTGTGATTGTTAATTAGGTGGTAAATACAAATTTCACAAAGGGAGTGTATAAATTTTGCAGCAGGAAAAAAATCGTTCTTAATTGTGTCGGAGAGTATAATCTATTCTTTCTTATTTAGGGCTAATATTACGGCACCTGAAAAGAAGGAGGAAAAAAAGAACCACAACATTGGAATATACAATTCTATATACTGTCACCCATACAGTGTACTAGTAAAGCCTTCATGAGTACAGTCCTCCCTCCACATTCACAGATCTGACCTTTGCAAATCTGATTATTCACAAGGCATGTGCTTGCCTCCTTGCCCCCTCTTCCCACTCCCTTGCATTCCTCATCCCAGGCTTGCATTTAAAATGGACATTTTTTTTCCTTTTGGGTGAGCAAAGCATGCACACACGCACACAAACACTTCTGGAGAGATGTCCTCTCTGCCGTTTGGCTTCATATTCTGCTTTGTAATGGCTGCTGATTGGTCAAGTGCTCTCTTTGCTCCTACCCCACCCCTCTGGGAGGAATCTCCTTACCCAAGGCAGTGACCTAGGACACCACAACTCTGCACTCCACTCTTCTTCCTCTGAGGGAGAAGTACTCATAAGCCCTTTACCTTGTCTTTTTCCTTCCTCCTGGGAGCACTGGGAACAGATGCAAGGGAATAGTGGGGGGTAGCTCCAGAAGAGAATAGGAGAGGGATCGCAGGAGTTATTCATGGTTTTTCCACTTTTGTGATTGTTCTGCATTCCGAAACCTTACAAATGTGGAGGGGCTACTGTGTGTGCATTTCCTCTATATCAGCCTAACATGTGACAAAACAAAACAAAAAAAGCCATATGAAGAAGCAATTTCCTTGTTTTGACCAAAGTATAAGTCTATAAACCAGCAAGAGCATTGGCGGCAAAGAAGATTTCAAAGAATTATTCATATAGTAAATAGAAATAAATAGAAACCAAAATGTAATAAAATTATCAGGTGCACAGTTCATTACTGTGTTCCTAAATTGGTCACTTGGTTAATCCATAAGAGCTAGATACCTAAGTCTTTTATGATTCCATGAAACTCTTTTCAAGTCACCATTGGTGTAAAAAGCAATCATATTTTTCTAATGATGAGACAATTCTAACATGGTTGCCAGACAAAGTATGAGGGTCATACTAAAAGTAATGCCTGTGTGCCATTTTCTCTGAAAATATCAATCCAAATGTGATGTTATTACACCACCAAATAGAGTAATTCTTACTGAATGACTTACATAATATACGTATTTCTTGGGGTTGTATAACCACGGATGTGAAGCAGAAACAAAGAGAACACAGAAGGCTCAGAAATGTGTATGGTGAGATGGCAATTGATGAGAGTAATCTGTGAAGATGGGTGGAATATGGGCTTTCATGGCCGGAATCCATTGGTTGTTGTCAGTTTTCCAGGCTTTTAGGCCATGTTCTATTAGTATTTTCTCCTGACGTTTCCCAATAGGCCGTCACACAGGCCAACTGTAACACATGCAAATTGCTCCCTCCCACCCAGGGACTACACAAGTATATATACTCTGTCTCACTTCCATGCCACCAAATCCTTTGAAGATGCCAGCCACAGATGTACGGGAAACGTCAGCAGAAAATACTAATAGAACATGGCCTCAAAGCCTGGAAAACCCACAACAACCTATGGGTGAAATAGTTTAAAGAAGGTGAAACCAGTGCTGAAGACAGACTACACATTTCTTCAATACAAGTGATAAGTTTCAAACTATGCCATTTATTTTCTGCTTGTTTCCAACCCAACTTGCAAATTAGATAATAAGTGGATGCAGGGAAACTCAAACTATAGGAAAAGAAAAGAAAAAAAACATGAAGAGTGACAAAAGTTCTCCTACAGTTCCTCATGGGCTCTAAAGATTCAAAACTTTACTTAGTAAACAGTGATTATACTTTGTGAAACCTAACCTTGACAACATCAAAACAGAAATAGACTCTTTAAACTATATTTCTCCAAGAATCAAAAATGTATACTATACATTATGTCATTTTATTCATCCAGTAGCCATTTCAAGCCGGTTTCCTTTCGACTAAGACAGTGGTTCTAAACCTGGGGTCCTGGTACTTCCCATAGGGAGTCCATGAAGCCCTACTACTGAACACTAACAGCAGTGGCAGCAACAGGGACACAGCAGCAGGCAGTGTGCAGATGCCAAGGGAGCAATTTCAACAAGGGAGCAGTTGCAACACCCACACACCCCACTATGCATTCCTAATGAAAGGGACACAGCAGCAGCATGTGTGCGCACCCAAACTGTGACTCTGGAGACCAGGGTTTGAATCCTCAATCAGCCATGGAAACCCACTGGGTGACCTCAGGCAAATCACATTCTCTCAGCTCAGAGATAGGTAAACGAAAAAATCTTGCCAGGAAAATTCCCAAGATGGATTTGCCTTAGGGTCACCATATGTCAGTTTTCAAAGGGGAAAGACATGATGGCTAGAAAGAACCTCCCTCTGTCAGAGGCATGTTGTTGCTGAGTGCCTTTGAGTCATGTCTGACATATAGCAGCCCTAAAGCAAACATATTATAGGTTTTTGGGGGCTTTTCTTTTCTTTTCACTTTTTTTTTTTTTTGCAAGATTTATTCAGAGGGGTTTTCCATTGCCTTCCTCTGAAGGTAGGAGACTGACTTGCCCGAGGTCACCCACTGTCTGAACAGAGATTTGAATCCTAGCCTCAAGGAGCCTTTAATAAATGAATAAATATTTATATAAATATTTGAATATTTAAATCTAAATTTGAATAGTTAAATCTTAAGTCTTGGGGTCCCCAGTAATAAATTCTATTTACAAGGGGTCCCTGGCAAAGAAAAGGTTAAGAACCATTGGACTATGACATCAATCACTTGTTTGTTTACTGGTAACTCTTCAGCCAAAGAGAGCCAAATGTGGTGTAATTGTAATTGTGTTTGAGTGTTAGATTAGACAGCACTTCAGACAACCAGAGTTCGAATCCACCGCTCTGCCATGGAAACCCTCTGTCAGCTCTCCCATTCACTAAGAGGAAGGCAGTGGCAAACCCTCCAAAGAAATCTTGCCTTAAAAAAATAAAAAGACCTGACAGGGTTGCCATACGTCAGAAACAACTGGAAGGCACACAACAATTTCATCCAAGATTATCGAAAGTAGCTTACAAAATAAATATTTCAATAAAATCTAATGATAATATATTTAAAATCCTGCACAAAACTGATACAAAAGTGAAAAATATCTCTCATTCCTCTTTCCTTGGCTGGCACAGAAACAATACAACCCATCCCAAGCAAAATCTCTGTGGCAAGATATTTCCACTCACTGTAATCAACAGGATGCTACATCTGAAAAGATTTTTCACTGATCACTGCTCAACTGATTTCAGAGGATGCACTGGGGGAGGGTACAAACAGCAAGGACTCCAAGGGCATACAAGTTCTTGTGAGATGAAGTATACCTTTACATATAAGACATTTAGGCCATTATAGGCTAAAACTAGCAGTCAAAATTGTGCATAGAAATGGACTGGCAGTCAACATAGCTCTTTCATAATGCTCCATATGATTTGTTCCAAGTTAACAATCTTAGAAAACAAACCCTATGTACTGTAGTGCACTGTAATAATTTAAGAAAAAAATAGAGCATAGATAACTGTGACCAGATTGCCTTTGCCTGAGTGGAATCATAGCCTGTGCATCCACCTAAGCAACTGAAAAATCCTTTGAGCCACACCAGCTACTTGGGTTTTCAAAGATAAGGTCCAGTGTAACATACCCCAGCCTGTAAAAATGAAGACCCCAAGTCTCTACTCCTGGATCTATAAATAATGTAAAAAGGTAGGGAAGGACTCAGCCTGTGAGTCACTGAAAACCTGAACATGAAGGGTTAAACCTTACTATGGTAGGAGATGTCCAAAAGGCCCCTCCCACCTCAACAAGCTATAGGCTAACCTTTTCTGTTCAGGTCTTCAGTGACTCATAGCCTGAGTCCTCTGCTGACTCTGACTACAATGGGAGACTCCTTTAGAGGCTGGCCTATATGTGAAGGAAACAATTATAATACCTTGGCACCCAGATGGTCAGCTCACCACCACAACCTGTTACAAGTCAAAATGGAAATCAAAATGAAGAAAAATGGAGCAGAGACATGGCAGGTTGAATTCCTCCAACCTTTTTGTGTTTTTCATTGGGCTTCAATAATTAAATACACACATCAAAACCCAGCACACTATTAGGCATCACATAACACAAATCATTACATATATTTGCAATTTTATCTTTAAAGTACATTGCAAATAGGTCACAACAGGACTGAAGGTTCCTGCACATGATCTCAATAGCCCTCTTAAAAGAAGGCCACTCAGAAAGTACTGTTGGACTAGATAGTGCAGATACTATGCTGAAATACAAGAACTGATTTTTTTTTCTGCTATTGCTATATATGAATATACTTGAAGATGAGTTCTTACTTGTATCCACTTATTTTCACTCTGAGTTATAAGTAGTAGCTATATTTGTATTAAAACTGCAGGAAGCCCAAATGAAGAAACACTTCCTCAGACACAACACTCTTTCAAATCACTGTTCTAGGTTTACCTTTGTAACAGAAGAGTCTAAAACTTGTAATTTTAATAACATGTTTTTCTCCTGCCAAACAGGATAGAGACTTACATATTTCTTTCTATTTAATGATAAACTGAGTTGAACAATAAATATACACCACCTAGGGGGCCTTCCCACGTTTGACATTATCTTTTCATTTTTAAATCACACATCTTAAGCAAATTAAACTGGAAATTGAATTCTACTGAAAACAGAATTTTTCAGTAAATGGATGGCTGGGTTGCATCATAACTGATACAATGGAGCACAGGATTTTTTTTAAAAAAAAGATGCCTCAACAACTACGTAAATGCTTAAAATCAAACAGGGTCAGTGTGTTTATCATATATTGGTGGAATATCAGAAATATCATCAACATACATTCTATATCTCTACTTGCAGAAACAGTTTAGAGAAGCCTTCCAGAACCTTTATACCTTGGAAGAACCTTAAAAACAATTTTGAGATCTCAGAGAACCTGTACATTAAAAGTACATCTACACCTCAAAAAAACCAACAACTCATTTTTTAAAAATTCCCACTCTGTCACAGAACCCCTAGTTCTGTGGAATCCTGGTTGAGAAACCCTGGTTCTCTTATCAACATTTTTGTTTTTCAAAAACTAAATGAGCTGAATATCTAAGCTGTTTTACATTGTTTACTAAGAAGCAGATAAGCACAAGAAACAATGGGCCCTATGGATCGCTTCCTGGTTTTATCCACTGATGGACCCTTACAGTGACAGGATCTAGTGCCATAGCTTTATGTGGCTGGCCACAATTGCATGCCAAGAAAACTTTAGTGCAATTTGCATGCTCTTGTCCTTAGGGGAAGCATGAAACCCAATAGTTTCTGGAGCATTCAACAAATACTGACCTATATCAGGAACTTGAGCTAGATGGATCTTTGCCCCAGTTCTAACCAAAATTACTGAGTTATATTAAGAGTTCATTGCGTAAGAATCTTATTTAATTAAGTAGTACTTTTCTCAGAGTTTTTCAAAGAAGGCCTTTCAGCTTTAAGAAACTGTCTAGTTGTTGACAAATATGTGCATTTAATCCAAGATTACAGTTTCCCTTCTCACAAGCGTGGAAGACTATCAGTAATTCCCAAAGAGTTAAATACATACAGAGCTGTTTAGAAGCTCTAGCTTGTTCAGAAGCAACTGAGCACTAGAAGTGTTTTCCAGGTTACTGCTCTCTTATCACCAGTCTTCTTACAAATTCACTTATGTAATACAAGCAAAATACGACCCTATTATGGCAATATTTATATTTCAATATAAAGCTAAGCAGCGATAACAGCAAAATTTTGCCATGTGGAATAAACACACATGCAATAAAAGAGGAATCTTGGAATTTAGGCTGGCAGAAGTGAGTCAGTAAACTCCATATAAACCTATACGGTCAAGAATCTCTAGTGTTTTGTAATTTATAAGTGTTTTGAAAGTGCCCCAGATATTACCATTCAGAAATATTTCTTATATTCCATAAAATGCACTGACATTTAATATATTGAAGTAAATACAATTTAATATTGAATTTTCCAAAACTGCTTCCAGGAATTCAAGTTACCCATGTTACCCTAAAACTAAACTATTGGCATGTTCTTTATTATTCCTGGTAATATTTAATAAAACAGGAATAAAGGAGTAAATGCTTGGTTCCAAATGTTAATTTTGTCTTCTAATGTAACAGGCAGATTTAGCAGCAATCAGTGGTTAAGAAACTCAATACACTGAAAGCTGCAATGTGATTTTCTTTTCCTTCCCCAAATAGGAGACACTTAGATGTCTGCTATAAAACCACTACTACAACTGCTACTACCATTTCAGCTTTAAGTATGGGTGGGGTAGCATTTATATAGACTATGCTACTAAGGATGTAGAGAGAAGACATTATAGAACTGACACTGTTATATATTAAAAACAGACGAATGGTTAAAATTATGAGAAAAAGTATGAGAAAGCATTCACAACTTGTCCCAGAGAGCATAGGCAGCCATCTTGTCATTATCATTTCTTTCAACACCAATTCAAGTTTTCCTGTCCTTATATGGATGTAGCAAAAACTGCACCACATGCAGAAAAGAAGGTATCAGCAAGCATAGGATATCCCATGGTTTGCAAGACTATGAAAAACCTTTTAAAATATCAAGGTAGAAAACTACAAAGGTAAACCAATGGTACAGAAAACCAGCAGACGGATTAGAGAACTGGCAACTGGATGGATAGATAAAGAAAAGGTGTCTAGGAAAGGAAGATGGAGGAAGAAATACTGGATTACCTTGAAAAGCAATTTTAAATGCCCCCATGGACAGAACTGAGAATTGTCAATAGCAATCAACAGATTTTAATGTAAGCAATATTAATCACCAGTGGATCCCCCACGCCCCACTGGGAGGGAATAAATGGGAAAAAGCAGAATACATACACAAATTTTGAGGTACAGGTAAATGTGTTCATGCAACTTCCTTCAATCTTTCTCTCTGATCTTTGTGAAGCCCTTTGAGGGATGAATGGCTGAACAGAAGGCCATTGTAATGATGGTGATTATTCATGTAGGCCACAGGTGAGGCCACGGGCACATGTATTTTTCATACATTGAAAAGTGCATGCAAAACACACATAAAGCCCTCCCACCACATTTACTAGGGTTAGAGGCACAAGACCCCCATGAAAGTGAAAACACGTGAATAACTCTAGGCCCTCCCAAACCCTATTTAACACACAAAAACACGCCATGGATTCCTTTGAGGTATCACAGTTCCTTCACAAAGAAGAAGTGGGTGGCTGATGAGGCTTACTCCCACCTCCACTGCTGCCTAACACCATTTTTAAGAGGGATGTACAAGCCTCGTTTGCAGTTTCTCAGTCTCACAAAGCTTGCAGTTCTTATTAAAAATGGCATAGGGAGGCAGCAGAGGTGACAGCAAATAATCAGTGAATAATCAAATCCGCAAAAGTGGAACCCACAAATGTCGAGGACTGACTGTACATACATTGCCTAGTTTCCAGCAAAGGAGCCAGTCAACAAAATGGCACTCATCATCATGAGGGACCAAGAAGGGGGAAGAGACAGAAGAGTCTTTTGTGTGGTTGCAGATACACCTGGAAGGTTCTCTTGTCACATGGTGTGGCTGCTTGGATACATGGATACACTGATTACCATGCATTACAAATGCGTGACTGAGGAAATGGGGAAAATTCTAGAGACAGTATGTAGAGGGAAAAGGGATGCAAGGAATCCTTAACTACCTAAACCTTCCTTGCTCTAGTGGAAAATGGGAGAGGCAGTGGAGAGAGAATGCTTGAACATTTCTTTGAGCAAGATTTTCCAAGACTGACTTCATGCCTGTAACTAGTCTATGCCTACACTCTCAGTATTTTTTTTAATTATTAAAACACTAAAAGAACTAAACTAAACATACATTACCTAACATTCATAACAAAATAAACATAATAAACATATCAAAACAATACAAAAATATATATGAATGATACACATACAACTTACCTTATTACATATCTAAACAAAACATAAAGAACTTCCCTTTTTAGTGAGATACAGCCTTATAATATTCAAATGAAAAGTATTACCTCTGTATATCAGAAGAGGAAATAAAAATATTCCTTTTAACACCATTATCTTCGACTATACTTAGATAATAATTATATAATATTTTAATGTTACTATTTAATATTAATATTTTAATATTAATTATTTTGTTTTGTTCAGTAAGTCCTTAAGTTTCACATAGAATTATCAATATATTTTCACATCCCAATTCTTCCAAAAATAGCCTTGTTACATCAACGCATTTTCTCTTATTCCTATCCCCCTCCCCTACACTCTCAATATTGTGCCAACACACTAACATTTATACTTAACACAGACATACTTATGTCTTCACTATTTAGGTTTCAGAGTCCTAAACTTCACAAAATAACTTTCAAGTTAGCGCTCAACAGAGCAATGTGTGCTCTGCAGTCTACAGACCACCCCCAAGGTCCAAAAAACATTTTTCTCTCAAAAACTTCCAAATAGCCTCTAAGACAGTGGTTCTCAACCTGTGGGTCCCCAGATGTTTTTTGACTTCAGCTCCCAGAAGCCCCAGCCACTATCGTCAATGCTCAGGGCTTCTGGGAGCTGAAGTCCAAAAACATCTGGGGATCCACAGGTTGAGAACCACTGCTCTAAGAGGTATGAGTGGCATCCCTCATTCATTGTGGGAGATCAGGGTCCTGGGATTGTGAAAGTCTAGAAGGCACAGTAAAGGCAAAGTTTTAACCTTCTTTAAAAGAGTCCCAAAATCCTTTGGCTAAAAGAGACAGACAGAGCAGGGGTGGTAGGAGAATCATCACCTTCTGTAGCAAGATCCCCCGTCCTCCTCCTTCATGTGGAGAGAGCTGTCCAGATTACTTAGCTGCCCAGTGCCTTCTCCTCCGAGGAGCACTGGAGGCAGGCGTTTCCACAGGAGAGGGAAGCAGTCTTAGCTGCTCTGGGTATCTTGGCCTGGATCTGCCTTTGGACTAGAAGCCTGAAGTCTATTCTGGGGAATGAGAGCTCAGCATTAGCCAAGATGGCTATCACATACTTTGACAGAAAATTGTCAGGGGAGATGCATGATTTTTGTGTGTGTGCATGTGTGCCTTGGTAGGCCCCTTTTTGCTGACTGGAAGAACGAAGTAAGGGATAGGGAAGAGGATGAAGGGAGAAGGAGATGAGTCACACAAAAGTGCTGGGCTGCCACAGTTGTGAAGGCAGCAGAAGTAATGGCAGCAGTTCTGCAAATGATGTGGGCAATATGCCACACTATAAGCTTCAGAAAGAGTGTCTGGCCTCCAATGACTACGGGGTTGGTGAATATTCACAAAGCCTGTTCTTTCTTCTGCCAACCTTTCCTGGTACCACTCTGGGCTGTGCGGCAGTGCCACAAGGAAGCAGCAACATGTCTTAGTCTTTGATTTTCCCTCAACTGCTTGCTTCTGCATTGCTTCCCCTGGGACTAATCCTCCAATCCAGTCCTTAACTTGGCCTAACCAGAGCACAAAGGGAGGAAAGGGGAGTGAATCAAATAGATGTGCCAGCACTTACCTGCCTCTGTGTGGGATAACTAGATCATCCCTACTGAAGAGACCTTTCCTAAGAGAGAGTTGTCCTCTCTGCCTAACAAAGTTGTCTCACCTGAACAAAAGGAGAATCATTAGATAAAATGAAATTGACCTGTATGAGTTTCTCCTACTAGAGAGCACTCTGGAAAGATCTGTATCCTCTACCTGTTTATCAAGGTGAGAGTAAGGAATAATCCATATGAGGATGTTGCCTCTTCCATAGTAGAAAATGAAGATATCAATATTTCAAATAATTTTTGCACTGCTTGTCATTTGGTCTTAATTAAATCAGAAAACAAACTCCTCCAATAAAATCTCCCATCTGCCCTATTTTTCTTTGACACAAAATAATAACTAGAACCTCAACAGTGGCAAAGTTTCAGACAGAAATAAAAGAAAACCATACCAGCAATTTATTAGACTAAACAGACTTTTTGAAGTTATGTCAAAAATGTCAATTTATGGGCTCATTTTAATAAGCTGAACTTGTAAAATTTTATTTTACATATTAAAGACACAATAGTTTCACTGTAACATGCCACTAACGCTATAACCAACAGACAACTTCCCTCTCTTGTGAATAGTTCCTCTCCCAATATAAATGTCCCTAGATTAAGCTAGGGACATTTATGTTAGAAGGGGAACTATTCACAGGAGAGGGAAGTTGCATGAATAGTTCTTCTCACAATATAAATGTCCCTAGCAGTTAAGTTAATGCCTAAATACTTTAAAGCAGTGGTTCTCAACCTGTGGGTCCCCAGATGTTTGTGGACTTCAGCTCCCAGAAGCCCTGAGCATTGACCATAGTGGCTGGGGCTTCTGGGAGCTGAAGTCCACAAACATCTGGGGACCGACAGGTTGAGAACCACTGCCCTAAAGGCACCAGATCCCATCTGATCTTGGAGGCAAAGGAGGGTCAACTCTGGTTAGTACTTGGATGGGAAACTGCCAACAAATGCCAGGTACTGTAGGCTATATTTCAGATGAAAGAACTGGCAAAACCACCTCCGAGAACTCCTTGTCTAAGAAAACACTATGAAATTCATGTGGTCACCAAAAGTTGACAGGCAACTTGATGGCATACATACACATACACACAGAGGCTAAGCTAAGGACATGAATAATAAAATATAGTCAGATCTGGCCATAGTGATACATGCCTTGGTTACATCCCATTTGGACTACTGTAATGCACTCTATGTGGAACTGCCTATAAAAAGTGGTCAGAAACTACAATTTGCTTGGCTCAAAGAGCTCCAGTCAGATTGTTAACAGGGGCCGGCCACAAGGAAGACACAACTCCTTTGTTGCAACAGTTTTGTTGGCTGCTGGTCTAATTCAAAGTGCTGGTTGTGACCTATAAAGTCTTTTCATCTTGGGCTCAGGTTATTGAAGGACTGTATCTTCTTTTATGAGCCCAACAGAACTGTAAGATCATCCAGAGAGGCTCTTCTCTTCATCCCACCACCCTCTCAGGTGTGTTTGGTGGGAATAAGGGAGGAGGTCTTCTCACTGGTTGCTCCCACACTTTGGAACTCCCTCTCTAGAGAGGCCAGGATGGCCCTGACCTTGCTGTCCTTCTGACAACAGACTAAAACATTTTTGTGCTGGCAGGCTTTTAAAAATTGACTGGGTATGGGCTCTTGATGCTGTGCAGTTTTTCTTTAAGGTCGGTATGCTTTTTAATGTACTTCAATACATTTTTTAATATTAATATTTTTAACACATAATGTTTTAATGTTGTTAATAGTTCAATTGTTTTTTTGACTGTTATAGTTATACTTGTATGGATGTTTTAATTTGCTCTGTTTTAGTGTTGTTAGCCACCTTGAACCCCACTGCCAGAGGAAAGGCAGGATATTATTACTTTTAATAATGATAATAACAATAACATAATAATGTGTAAAGACAACATACATGTTTATTTCCAGCTTATACATATATTCAAAATATGTAAATTGTGTTTGAGATCAGATTACTTCTCTGCTTCTCCCTTTTATATCACATAAAAAAAAAACAGAAAATTACCACAAAATTAGAATGCAGTAGTGACAGTTAAGTATCAATAGGTTGGATAACCTCCTTAATATGTAAAGATTCATTCAAAGTCAGATGGCTGAGAGCAGGGATGGATGAGGAGAGTGGTTTCCCTCTTTTAACAAGACCTCCAGTGGCCAGATGGCATTGGGGAACATGGAGGAAACAAGTTGACCAAATTATTTTCAGATGGCACTTTAAAATAATTATTTAACTTTATTTTTAAAAATAACTTTAGTTGCTTAGGAAGAAAGGTCTCACCTTTATCTATCAAGTCAAGCAGCAGTTATTCTCTCTGTCCAGTTAAACAATAAAAGCATGTGACATCCCTGTCATTTAGACTATTTCTGTCCTGCTTCTCAGTTTTAAAAGTACAAAGCAATTTCCTAACAGAACATAAATCCCTGTAAAACCATTATTCAAGCCCAATACAACTAAGTAAATAAAAGAAAATTATTATCAGAAAACTGCACAGTAGATATAATTCAACAGCAAAAGTCATAAACAATAATTAGAAGTAGAGCCAAATAAAAGCTTTTTGTCCAGTGGCACTCAGGACACCTGTCCAAAAACCTTTGGGAGGGAGTTTTCAAGCCACATGAAGCTATTTTGCTCTGAAGACCACAAATGACCATTGCTTTTCCTGGAAATGTTTTTCACCATGTCCAGCATTAAATTTATATGTGAAATTTCACTAGTTGGATTTTGTTTACCCTCACCCCAACTGACCTCTCTGTTTGTTTACTCTCACCCTAACAGGAATCTCTTGTTAACACACAGAATTGTATAAAGGCATCAACACAAGCTGTGGTGTCAACACAAGCTGTTCTAAAACAACCTTACCCAACCTCCTGTACTATACTCCAATTTTTTTAGACAACTCCCATCATCCCCAATGTAGATGAGGTTGATGGAGTTTGTCTGAAGGGCACCAAGTTGAACAGAGCTATTCTGAGTAACCTTTCAGTTTACAATCACACTGGAAGATAGATATTGATTCTGATCATCTACTGAGGGAAGATCTAAGCATTAGAAGACTGGACCACTGTTAAAAAGAGTACCCTTGTGCTGAGTAACAATTCCCCAATGCCACCACAACTTTACAACTGCATTTTTTTTAAAAAAAGAAACCATTTTGTGAGCTGCCTCAGGTATCTCTATTGGAAGAATGGTGGGAGATTCAAAAAAAGTGCACACTTTCCAATCTGCACCAGAAGCAGTCCATGATGTTGAGTGGGAGGCAAGCAAAACATGTAACGTGATGTGAAGAAAACATAATTCCAGAATGCCATTTCTCAAAGCAGGGCTTTATAATTTCCTGAGTCATGTAACTCTCTCATACATTGCCTTATTGCATTATGGACATCATGAGTCAAAATAAAAACAATTATTGTGACTATCCCCTAGACCAGTGGTTCTCAACCTGTGGGTCCCCAGATGTTCGTGGACTTCAGCTCCCAGAAGCCCCAGCCACTATGGTCAATGCTCAAGGCTCCTGGGAGCTGAAGTACACGAACATCTGGGGACCCACAGGTTGAGAACCACTGCCCTAGACCTTTTATAAATGTAACCTACACAGAGAGCCAAGCATCTACCAACCTTGTTATTCTGAACTTATATCAAAATAGCCTCCTATGAAATACCAGAATGTGTTGTCCAACAATCATAGCATGAAGTACCAGCTCTGATACAATTTCCCAGCCAATGCTTAAAAAACCAAACAAAACACTTGAATAGGACAAACCATCATTATCAATACAGTAAACCAAGACCTTAACAGTTCTAATAACATAAAATTATATTCTAGGAAGGCAATTTTGTATTTCTGCAAGTAGACAATAGGCAGTTACCAGACCTTTCGGTTTTTTTGTTTTTAATTTTTAAGGTACATTCAAAAATCATTAGGACAGTTATTTCAACCATGTCAGAGTGTGATTTCTTCTCATTTCCTAAGGCCAACTGTATCACTTGACCAAGTACCATTTCTGCCATACAATCAATAATGGGAGAAAGTTAGCACCCAGAAAATAAAAACAGACACAATTTTCTTCAGTATTGTGTTACTTTAAAACCAGCTCCCCTTCTACATTCTTCGCTGTATGACTGAAACAAAAAATATTATGCTAGCCATTTTAATTTCTTTTTCTCAACAGCATTAAAATTTTATGAGCATGACTATTCCAGAAGGAATACTGTGCCAGACCATAAACTGGAGAAATACATATTCTTGAGTTACTCATAATAAAGCACGCCGAATTATTGAAACTAGTTACAAAATTCATTTAAACCATGGCAGTTTTCAAAGTAAAACTTATATCGCATGAAATTTTAATACTGTAACCATTCTTAAGAGAAATGTTTACATGGTGAACTTCTATTATTTAAATAGGTTACAGGGCATTTAGCATTGACCCAGGAACCCAGAAGGCAGGGAGTAAAGTTAATTTCTGAGGAGGAATAGCCTGAGCCCCTCTGAAGGAATACAAAATCTTACTCATATAAGGCAGCAACAGAATTTCCTTTTCTTGCTAACCAAATTTGTATACAAATGCTTTTACCAAAATTCTATTTCTCTGTACAATTGACTACTATGGCACATTCTTAGCAGCTAACTGCTTTTAAAAGCTTTCCTCATTTTTGTGAACGTCATAAAATTAAATTGCCAAGCATCTCAGAAGAGGAACATGCTAATGATAAATCAATTTAATCATCTACCTTTCCACTCAAACCTTCAAAACAGTATCCACGGCCAGTCTACACACAGAACAGAAAGTGGGCAGAATAACTCAAAATGACTACATACATCACTCAGATCTCTACAAATTTAGTAGTGATTGCTCAATCTCTCTTGAAATATGTTGTCCACGGTGTATAAAGGGTTAAGATATAAAAGAATGCACTAATAAAATAAATAACACTATGTTTTTTCCATTCATTTTACATCTCTGGAAAACATTAAAAGCTTCATGGTTCTTAGTATTCTGTCTCCATGTTCTTAAGCAAGGCCAAAGGGCAGGATCTCTGGGCTGTTCCCCAGAGCTCAGGTTTACAATTTTAATCAACTGAAACATAATACCTAAAACACAGAGATATTACTATCTTCCAAAACAATCTGAATAACCTTTCACTTTGCCAAAGAACTATACCATATCTGTTCTAAATGTGAAAAGAAGTGCCATTAGAAAGTCAGTGTCTTTCAAAAACAATTTTCCTGGCTTCTTTTTAAATATATACTTAAGGGGTTATCACTGACAGCAATCGTTTGGGCCACTATATTTGCACAAAATTTTATAGGCACAGACTGAGAATGTTTTAGTTTTTTTAAGACATTTGTCAGGATTCACAATGAATTACAGAAATAAAATGAGTCTAATTCCTTCCAAGTCTGAAAACCTCTTTCCTTCCTAGTTCAAAATGGATGACTGACTAAAGGGACAGTTACAAAAACCAGAGAAGTCAAAGACAGAAGAATCCACAGGTGGAACAGAACTCTCCAGAACACACTTTAAAATGTGCTTCCCACACACTTGATGAATATTTAAAGTTAGACCACACTGACATATCTTGGCAGTCATTCTGTTCTAAAATTGTTCTGGTTAGATACAAGGAAAGTTTGTCCAAATTATTTTGACACAGATTCAATTATCTTTGCTTTAAAAAAAATCCCTAGGAATCTATATTATGGTTATTTTATTTATTATGGCATTACCTCACTTCTCCTCTAAAGAGTTCAGAGTAATCTTTGAATAAGTTACAATACCAAACATGTTTACCTTAACCATCTGAACTCTATCATGAGCTATAGGGCCATTTTCTTGCACTCTTGGGGACAAACAGGAGATAAAAACATATTTGGGGTAGCATGATGCATTTTGTGATTTTTAGTGGGCCCAATAAAAGTACCACTGTTTTGTGGATTTGGGTTTTTTTGCAATGAGATAAAAAGGCACTTTCTACATCAGAACTGGGCAAACATCCAGAATAATATCCCCACCACCACCGAGCACCTCTAATCCTTTCTGTTCTTAACTCAAGTTTGGTTGGAACAAAGAAAATATTTTTTGTATTGTTCCACAATGATTGAAATTCTCACCTACAAAAGTCTGTGTTATCCCCTCGTTGGTGGCCTTCTAACACAGTGTCAAACATATCCTGTCCAGGAAGCTTTTGTCTTGAAACACTTAATTGTATAACTTGTCCTGATATTTACATGGTTCCCAATAATCTTTATTATGTTTTTATTGGCAGTGTTTTCCACTGTTTTGTGTGGTTTGCTTTCCAATTAAGTTTCTTTCAAATTGCATCTTACAATTCTTATCTTAACCTAGCTAGAATGAACAAAAAAAAAAGTGAAATGTCAATACTTTGAAGAATGAATTTTAAAAAAACTAATAAGATTATCCATTGAAAGATAAGAAATGCTATCTCTGTCAGATGCAATCCACTGTATTTCATTAACTGTTATGGAAAAATGTAACAAGAAAGATGAAAACTTGGCTAAATTTGTAAAAATTTAAATTAAATCCAACAAAATGGTTAGTATTGCAAAACATTTTTTCTTATTTACTATGCTGTCATCTAGCCTCATGTGCCTTTTCACCAAGAACAGAAGGCCTCATTTCTGAAGCCTGAAAATTCAACTCATGCATGTAAACACGCACGCACACACAGACTGAGAGAGAGAGAGAAATTTCAATTCTTAGGAAAAACAAATAAGACATAGCAAGTCAGCAGTGGATGCCTCACTTTGTAATGGTGCTAGTCCTATCATCTATAAATTCATACATGGGTTAATGATGAGCCAAGCTACGAATGTTCCACAATACAGTAACCAGTGGCATGCTTCAGAACACACCATTAACTTATTTTTGCCAAAATTTCTCATTCATGCTGAACATATAATTAACACAACATTAAAGAGCACAAGAAGAACAGTAATTTTAAAGGAATGAAAACAAAGGATGCCAATCTCTTGGCTAGCTAAACTTAAATGCCTTTTATAGTTGGCAAGCAGTAGCACTAACTGTTGATGTTGCAATCACATAACAGAGAAAACAGAGCAGAGAAAGGGGGGATAAACTTACTGGTATCGAAAATTCTTCAGCCAAGTACTTCAGTATCGATGCCTCTTTAGTCAACAAGTTGGTCCTTTCTTTCAGATTGCCTTGAAGCTTTGTATCAAATTCCTTTCTGACTACAGAAGCAACAGAGTCTATTATTACAAGTTTAACATTCTTAGAAATAATTTCCTCTTCTAAAGATTCAATCCTGAAAAGAAATAAAGCATTGATTTAGTAGACACACTTTTACTTGTTAAATTTACTATAAATACGTTAGATGCCAAATTAGACCTGACAGTAGTAGTATTTTCTCAGAGGACTTCTCTATTTCATTTGAAACTGTTTCATACATGCCTGCATACTGGTGACCTGAGCTCCAAGCTCGCACACACACTTGTATACATGCAAGGCACACTCTCACATTCAGTCCTAGTTGTCAGCCAAATATGATGTTCCATAAAGCTCTTAGAAAAGGAAGGGTCATGTGATCTACCAGAATAGAGGCCTACAAAAGTGTTACCCTAACATGAGACAGCCCTAAATGATGCTAAATTTTCTGCATGTGTAGCATAAAGTTGTTGTTGTTATTGTTTGCCTTCAAGTTGTTCCTAAATTATGGCAATCCTAACACAAATCGATCATGGAGTTTGGTTGGCAAGATCTGTTAAAATGGGGTTTGCCTTTGCTGTCCTCTGAGGCAGAGAGAGTGTGACCTACCCAAGGTCACTCAATGGGTTTCCATGATTGAGTAGGGATTCAAATTCTGGTCCCAAGAGTCTTAGCCCATTTCCGCACTAAACTGTTATAGTGCTATTATTCCACTTTCAACATCCTATGGAATCCTAGGGTTTGCAGTTTAGGGAGGGGCATTTAGAATTCTCAGCCAGAGAGCAGTTTGGCCTCAGTAAATTACAAACCTCAGAATTCCACAAGATGTTGAAAGTGGAATAACAACACTATAACAATGTAGAACACAAATGACCTTAGTCCAATGCTCAAACCACTACACCACACTGGGTGACCTTAAGCAAGTCACACTCTCTCAATCTCAGAATGAGGCCATGTGAAACCCCTCCTGGCCAAATCTTGCCAAGAAAACCCTGTGATAGGGGATAGCCTTAGGGTTGCCATAGGTTGAAAGGGACTTCAAGGCACACAAAAACAAGGATAACATCACAGAAAAGTAAAACCGGAATATTGCTGAAGTTACAAATATAGTTTTATTTAAAAACTAAAATGTGGCACCATGTTTCAGATGGCTTTATATTTTCAAGAAAAAAAATAGGCATCACTCTGTCCAGTAACTTCAGTATCCTGTACAAAATATTTTATGGACTTCCTATCTTGTTTCACCCAAGAAAGAAATCTTACCTTTTTAATACACCATCACAGGTGAGTTCCCGATAAAGATAAATGCTACTTGACATTGATATCAGCTTTTCTTCAGTTGCAAAATAATGAGGAAAACGATGCTGTGCTATCTCAATAAGCCTGTTCAGAGCCCAAAAGACATGTCTTTGAGAGAGGATATGAATCTGAACTCAATCTTTTTTTCAAAACTTTCAAATTTATTTACAGAATTACTGACCATAAAACAAAGAAGTTGGCAGAACAAATTTATAACAATGAAATTATCTGCAGAAATCTTGATAATTTCCCCCAGATTTCTCTGCAGAAGCCTCTTGACTCAAGTCACAACAGTTATATCATCTTTCATGAGGCCTGAAGATCCTAATGGGACAACTCTTCCCCAGCTGCCTCTAAACAGCAAAGAAAAACTCTTTGCTACAATTCCTAGAATACATTAAGTTTTGGGAACCTGAGGCTGCTGCTCTAAGTTACCACCCCATTCTTTCTAACACATTTCTTCCTTTTTTTAAAAAAAAAGTCTCTTTCATAGAACTCATTGGAAGAGCATGCTTTGGATCCAAAGAGTACTACTAACAGGACTGCCTCATCAATACAGCAGAAGGCGCTACTTCAGAAGGATATGCTTGCAGCTGGCATTTGGAGTTAAGTACCAATTATATTGTCTGTTGCCACTGCACTGCAGAAAATAGAACCAATCTCTTACATTCTTCCTTGTTTGCTGACAAACTATGCAAGCAACCTGGAGAAATTACCAATCATACTTAGAAACTGTAAAAGGAAAATGGGGATGTCAGGAATACTCAAGTAGGGCCACAACACTCCTAATCTAACACCTGCAAGTAGATGAAGGGGGAGTGGGAGATATCAACCTGCTATCAAAAACCTTCTTAAGGAGAACTGTGTGTTTTATGTGCATCTGCTACCAAGGATTCTGGGATCTGCAGTCCTAGTTCTAATGCCCAGTTTCAAAAAAAGACACTACATGAGGGCTCCTGCGAGCATTCACCTTTAATTCTACCACTACTGCTGCCTTTCCCACACATCCGATGCTTGTAACAGCTGGAAGAACTTTATGAGAAGTTTTGAGCATCCCCACCAAACAAATGCAAAGCCCTCAAGCAATTGGTTAGCACATTCACAACTGCTCAGCCTCTTTCAAGAGAACACCTGCACTTCCCTAAAAGAAAGCCCACTGAAAGCAATGCAAATTCATCTCAATAGCAAAATCAGCATTATGATCATCTGATGATTCTTTCAAAAGGATTTTTTGCCCTCAAGTAAAATTGAGCCTTACCTACCACAATCACTGAAATTAAAAAATGTAATGTATACCTGATTTTCAAACAAGCACATGAACATACTGAATTCCTATGAAAATTCACAAACGCATTTTGCACTGGATCAATTTTCCAGTGGCACTCAGTGTTGAATGTTGAAAAGAGTCTCATAAACAATCAGAGCATTCTAGAGCAGTCAGTCTAGATCAGTATTACTGATATTCACTGGTAGCACATTTTTGAGATTTCAGACACAATTTTTTCCTGGCCCTGTCTGGTAATGCTAGGATCTTCCTCATGCAAAACAGGTGCTCTACCACTGAGCTATAGTTCTCCCCTTTCTACAGCAGATGGAAATGCTATTTATTATTTACGCATGAAGAGAACAAGATGTAGCAATAGAAACTTCATTGTACTTCACCTTCATTAAAACCATTAGTGAATACACTTAATTTTTGCCATGACATGGTTTGCACTTTTGGTGCATTCTGTAAATAATCTCTGAATCATAAAAAAAAAATAAATCACAAGATGACCAATTGTGCAACTAATCTCATGGTCATTTTTTTACGAGGTGTTTCCTTGTTATCTCAAATGTGAAACCAGAGAAATGGGAAATATAATGTAGAAGCATAGGGAAATATATGGCAACAATGATGCAGCCAAGGTGACATTTCACTAAAGGCTGCACTGTGGCAAGACATCCCTTACACCAGTGGCATGAGTAACCAAGCTATACAAAACACAACCTTACTTGGGCTCTGGCACCATCTGCAATTAGCCATAGCAGTCACAAGCTAAAACATCAAGTCTGAAGACCACTGTGCTTTCTCCCACCAACTACAGCAGCAATGGACATTATTATGTTACTTACGGAACATTACATTTTTGGACTCCAGGCATATTTGAGAAGGCTCAAATGTGGTAGTGGGGAAATTCTAAACACCAACATTTTATATTATAAGTCCTCAGCAGGGACACTATAGTACATGAATAACTAACTTTACAGTGTAGACATACATAACAAATAATGCTATATAAAGTTTAAAACATTCTCTCTTTTTCCTTTTTACAAATCATACCTCTCAGCACTGAATGCAGATTCTGTATCAATGTATACAACAGCTCCACTGAATCCTCCCATGCTGGTGGGCAATGTGGCTAGTAAGCTCATCATGATACAAAACTGAGTTTTGCCACAACCTGATGGGCCAGTGATCTAATGAAGAAAAACACATATATGATGCAGTGTCATACTGATTCGACATAAATGCTTTGTCTTTTCTATCTTTATTCCATCATTCATTTATGACATCATGTAAGTTAAAACACTGCATTGTATGTTCTAACTAATAAGAATGATAACAGGGAAAGTAAAGGAAGTCCTTCTAATCCTCGCCAAAAGAAAAAATAGGATAATAAAATCAAATATTTCCTCTGGGAGATAATTATCCAGCTTAACTAATGTACCACTGTTCCCATATTTTAACAGAATATTCAAGCATATTTACATGGCTGTCTAGGTCTCTATTCCAAAAAAGTTTAAGAATCCCAAACGCAAATAAATAAAAACTCTACATAATTATATGCATTAAGAATACACATAGTACTTCATCTGAGGATGAAATCTCTTTTAAAATCCTAACATGGCACAATGCTGTTGTTAATTCTACATCTAAGGTGAAAAACACTTAAATTTCTAACTCCTATGACATTTTAATCCAGTTCCAGAGGAATGAATGAGTACGTGTACATTTTTTACGAAACTTATGTTGTAAATTTAGCAAATTTATTGTATATTCCATATTTTAATGTGCTATGTTCTATTTCTTTCCTATGCTTCTTGTTTTTGAATTTTCCTCAGTAAGGCACATACTCTGAAAAACAATGGCTACTGATTACAACAGTGCTGGGGAACGCAAGGTCCTCCAGATTTATAAATGCCAACTCTCATCATCTCAAGCCAATGTGGACAATATCAACAATAATAGATGTTGAAGTACAACAACATCCATAGGCCCTCACCCTGGATTACAAGCTGTACTAATGTTATATTTATCATGAATTTTATGAGCAATGAACATTAAAGTTTATCTCTGTATTATCCACATACATCTTGAAATACCAGTGTATGTACATTATTTTATTTTATTTATTAAAATATTTATATTTCAATATCTATCTAAAGATCTCAGAGCAGTATACAACAAAATCAATTTGACCAACTTAAAAAACAATGTAAAGAAAATGATTTTAAAAGGCTAAAAACATATTAAACAATTAAACAATTTAAAAGAAGACAGATAAAAACCAGTTAAAGTAGTTTTAAATGATTTAAAACCATGCATACATATGGATTTGTATAAAATCAATTAGCCCCCAAAGATTTTATTAAACAATAATGTTTTACTTGGCACAGGAACATTGGCACTACTCAGTCTCTAAGACTGAGTAAGACTAAGTCTCTAAGGGTATTCTACAACTGAGGTGCCATTGGAGAAGGCCCTCACCCATGTTAGCCCATAGCAGATTTCCTTGATGGGACATAGAAGAGGGCCCCTCCAGTAGACCTCAAACTTCTGGCAGACATATATAAGGGGGCATATCAAGGTTCTAAGCTATTCAGCGTTTTAAATGCCATTATCAGCATCTTGAATTCAAATTGGAAGCATATTGGCAGCCAGTGAAATTCCTTCCAAAGTCAAATTGACTGTCATTAGTAATGGACTAGATAAAGGCAAACAAAGTAAAACTCAACCCAAACAAGAAAAATGTGCTCTTGGACAGTCAAAAGTCAGATCAGGAAAAAGGGATTCAGCACATGCTGGTTGGGTTACACTCTCCCTGAAGATGTATGTTTGCAGCTTGTGTGTACTCCTGGATTCAACCCTGACTTTGGAAACTCAGGTTTTGACAGTACCCAAGAGTGCATTTGCACAGTTAGGGCTTGTGGGCCAGCTGTCCCAGTTCCTAGAGGTGCTGTATCTCACCACAGTGACATACACACCTTAGTCATATGCTGTTTGGATTACTGTAACACACATGGGGCTGCCTTTGAAGGCTGTTTGGAAACTTTGGCTGGTCCAAAGAGCTGCAGCCAAATTGTTAACCAGGGTTGGCTACAGAGAACACAGAGCAACTTGCTCCAATATCTCCACTGGGTGTTGGTCTGCTTCCATGCACTAATCAAAGTGTTGCTTATGACCTATAAAGTCAGCTTGGGGCCAGATAACTCAAGGTTTGAAGGTATTTCGAGACCTTCTGGGGAAGCCCTTCTCCCTCACCCCACTCCCCCTCTCAAATCACTCTTACAGATACATCTGATGAGAAGACAGGAACAGGCCTTCTTGGTGGTTGTTCCCAGGTTCTGAAAATCCCTTCCAAGAGAGATTAGATTGGCACTCTCCTTTCTATCCTTCTGTAGGCAAGTGAAGATCTTTTCATTTCAGCAGGCCTTTGACAGCTGATTTCTCAAGGGGGAAAAGGCTCTTCTCTTAATCTACTTCTAATTCTATTGTTTAATTACATCTTCATTTTTTTTTTGTATATGAATTTTAAAGTTGAATCTGTTTTTAATCTTTGTAAGCCAACCTGAGTCCTGGACTGGGAAAAAATGTGGGATGTAATAACAACAATCATTTAAAACCCATGCTATATGGTTTCTGTATGACGTTCCAGTCGGCAATCTAGCTGTTACATTCTGCAGTAACTGCTGTTTCTAAATAATCTTCATGGACAGTTCCATGCAGAAAGCACTGCAGTGGTCTAACTGGGAAGTTACCAGTTCATGGACTATGTTGGCCAAGTTATCCCTAGCTAGGTAAGGCTGAATCTGCTCATTCTGCCTTGAGTCACAGAGACCACCTGTGAGAAAAAGTACTCCCAACCTATGCACCTGCTCCTTCAAGTGCTATGCAACTGCATCCCAGGTAAGCTGCTTTCACAATTCCCAAACCACCAGTCCATAGAACCTCCATTTTATCAGGATTCAGCATCAGTTTACTGATCCTCATCCAACCTGTTACTGCATCCAGGGATTGGTCCAGCACCTCCATAATCTCAGCTAACTCTGAAGATAAGGAGAAGCAAAGCTGAGTGTCACCAGTATACCGATGGCACCCCACCTTACATCTTCTTGACTTCATCCATCAGGTTTTCCCTACCTTGTTCGTAACAGAAGTAGGACATATTTCCATTAGAAACTAGGGAACATTCTCATACAAAAATAAATGGACTTGACATGTTGAGTACAACCATGTCAAAGATAAACAGTTTTCAGATCTCACTGATTTGAATGGGAGCGCTGAGCACAAAAATCACTCCCCTGCACTAAGATCAAGAGGATCTGAAAAGGTTAACCTTTCACTTTTCATACTCCCAAGACTGAAATTGCTGATGGAATGAACCCAAAATACAGGAAAATGCTGACTCCCTAGATCAGTGGTTCTCTGGGTCCCCAGATGTTTGTGGACTTCAGCTCCCAGAAGCCCCAGCCACTATGGTCAATGCTCAGGGCTTCTGGGAGCTGAAGTCCAAAAACATCTGGGGACCCACAGGTTGAGAACCACTGCCCTAGATGAAGCTCTTTCCAGAACCTGTTGAAAATTCATGGAGTTCATCTGATTCCAATTTTAAGTTGAATTCTAGTGTCCACCCATGAAATAGAGATCTCACTATGATAACAATGCTCATATTTTCCTGTTTGGAAACCAGCACTTTTCTTTTTCAGTAAATGCTACATTATTTTCTAGACATATGTTGATCGACCACAAAAAGTTAGAATTCAATTTCCAACTTGAACTTCAATAGTGGTTTGGAAAAAAAGGGTCATTGCCAGCACAGTTTCCTGGCTCTCGGAGAACAAGCACAAGTTCTGGCAGGAGGGGAGACCACTGAAATCTTTACTTTAAATGGCTCATATATTTCAGTTCCAACTTTCCAACCACCATGATTGTTGGACAACATAGGGAGAAAGAACAGCCACAGACAGATAAAATAGCGATATTTTCCAAAACAATTTAGTTGAAACCACAAAAGTAAAGAAGAAAATATTCTTCCTTTGAGATAAAAATGTAGCATATGCATTAGCTGTGCTCTGAATTTTCACTTTATATAACCAAAACAGAGATTAAATTGTAAATGTTCAGTCAAAACTAAATTCTGCAACAAGAGATTTTTCATCTGTAATTTCAAGTTCACCACAAACGGCAGTTTAAAATTTTAAGTTAGAAAAAATAAATTGTAATACTATTGACACTGATTATAGAAGCAGACAGACAACTTTCCAAATAGGCTATATTTTAGTAAAAACTTACATCAGTTTTATACTGAACCTTATCGTACCAACAGAGTATTAATTAAACACTTTTCTATAAAAGAGTTGTCTTCATATCAAATATGTTGGACTAATTACATTTGTCAGTGCTACTGTGTATGTCATATCCCAGTGATAAAAGCAGCCTGTAAATCAATCTTACCAATGTCTACACAGTTTAATTGGATTTACTCCTAAGTAAGTGTGTATATGACTGCAAGTTTAATTTCTGAATAATTTCATTCTGCTTGTTAACCATTTTTAGTTGTGTAGCAACGTAGGACTGAAAAAGGTGAAAACTGACACAGACTCCACAGGAATCTCATCCCAGGACTTTACCCATCACCCACATCATTTCTGACATGCAGTTTTCTGTCATAAAGTATACAGAAATTAGATTTTTCTCCCAAGCCCTATGTTAGACAAAAATGGACTGCTGCATAAGAGCCCCAAAGAACAGAACTGCTGTAAAAAGGAAACCCAAACTCCTACCACTTACAGAGAGCAGTATTGCTACTTCACAGATTTTGCTTTGATGCCACTTAGTAAATACTTACATTTCAGTGGCTCACTTGCAGGACTTTCTGCTTAGGAGATAGGAGTTGGCTTGATTTCACTCTTCAACCAGGCAACACCCCTCCCCTGCTCCCCCAGCTAAAAACAACATTGGTCATTATTTTCCAATTTTCTGTGTCAAGTGAAGCCAAGTACATGCACAATCTCTTATATGTGGAAAAAACTAACATGGAATTATGTGAATACACGATTGTTCACCTGGGAACGACATGGAAGGCAAAAACTTTTGTGGGCCAGGAAAAAAGAAAAAAAAGGAGTGTACTCCAAAGGTTAGGTGATCAGGCAGTTCCACCCAAGTGGCACAAAAAGCTGCCATTTGCCTTTAGTCAATTCCACATGAAACCCAAATACAGAAAAGGTTAAAGAAAACATTGGGTAATTTTTAGTACCACAATGGCGCCACCTTTCCATGATAGGAGGATTGCGTGCTCTTGTGAGGCAAGAGTCTAGCAGGGCTGCTGGTAGGTTATCCCATGTCAGACAGGTTTTTCCTGAGCAGGCAGACTAAATGTGCCAAACAGCTACTGGGTAGTAGTAGTAGTGGGGATGACACTGACAGAGGATCTCTCAGAAACAATGGCAGTGGCACCACAGCTAACACTTGTTAATACTGGGCAGAAAGAGCCATGGTAAGCCCCTTTTGAATGTCTTTTATCACAAAGACCCTATGATAAGACAATCCAAAATGAAACAAGAGATAAAGTCAGAAGGTGATACTCCTAAAAAAAAAAAAGCACTCAACAAGCCATCAGGGTACAGTACAGGACAACTATAAAACGCGCCATTGGTAATGATGCAACTCGACTCAAGCCAAAAGGATATTCAGCTGTGGACATGCTCAAAGGCAAAAGGAAAGTTCAAAGCTTCACAACACTTATCACAGGAATATGGAATGTGAGAAGCATGACTCAGAGGAAGCTAGACATAGCAAACCGAGAAATGGAACACATAAACATTTGCAGCACCTGAGGTGGGTGAGCTAAAGTGTACAGGAATGAGACATTCTGAGTCAGATAATTATACAGTGTTTTACTCAGGAAGTGAAAATCTAAAAAGAAATGAGGTCGCATTAATATTGGAGTGAGATGTAGCAAAAGCAGTCAAATGCAAAGTCTGACAGAATATATCACTAAGATTCCAGGGAAAACCCATCAATATAAAAATAATCCAAGTTTATGCTCCAGCTTCAAAGGCATAACAAGAAACTGAAAGATTCTGTGGAGTCAAGAAGGAAACTGACCATGTATTAAAACAGGACTTCTTGCTAACCATAGGCAATTGGAATGCAAAAGAAAAAAAAGCTGAATCAAAGATTGTAGGAAAATTTGGCTTAGGATCAAGAAATGAAGCAGAAGAGCGACTGAATTAATTTCGCCAGGCCAACAGTTTGTTCATTGCAAATCCAATCATCTGAAGATCAATCATCTGAAAATCAATCATCTGAAGAAGTGACTATATACATGGGCATCATCTGATGGCCAATATAGAAATCAAATAGACTACCTAATTGGAAGCGGAAGATGGAGAAGTTCCATTCTCTCTGCAAAAATCAGACCAGGAGCAGATTGTGGCACAGACCATGAACTACTGATTTCAAAACTTAGAGTAAAGCTAAAGAAGAACACCATTATGGCAAAATACAACTTGAAGAATATTGTTATATAAGTTAAAATAATGTAAAAATAGATTTGCACTATTAAGCCTAATTGACCAGAAGCCAGAAGAACTCTAGACTGAAGCCAGGGACACTGTCAGGAAGGAATGCAAAAAGACATTATCTGCAGCCAAAAAGAAAGAGAAGTCTCAAGGGATAACAGTTAAAACTCTTCAAGTAGTGAAGGACAGATGAAAACTGAAAGATGTCAGAAATAGTGTCAGAATCCTGATTCCAGGAACCACAAGACCATTGTGTTAATCTCTCATGCAAGCAAAGTCATGCTCAAAATTCTGCCACAAAGACTTTTAGCACATATTGAGTGAGAAATGTCAGATGCCCTAGCTAGGTTCAGGAAAGAAAGAGGAACTAGAGGTCATATTGCAAACGTACATTGAAAAACGAAGTATGCTAAAGAATTTTAAAAGAAAATCAGTCTGAGCGTTATAGATTACAGCAAAGCCGTCGACTGTATGGATCATAAAAACTTTGGATAACTCTTGAAGAAATGGGTGTGCCACAACATTTCACTGTCCTGATGCATGACCTATAGTCAGGAAAAGAGGCTACTGTCAGGGCAGAATATGGAGAAATGGAATAGTTTCCAACTGGCAAGGAGGCCAAGCAAGGCTACATTTTATTATTCTGTTTAACTTGTACACTGAACAAGTCATACATAAAGCAGAATTAGACTTAAAGGAATGAGGTGTGAAAACTGGAGAAAGGAACATCAATAAATTAGGACATGTAGATGATGCCATACTACCAGCAGAAAATAGCAAGACTTTGAATGATTACTGAAGAATGTCAGGGAAGAAACTGCAAAGATAGGTTTACAGCTGAACATTAAGAAAACCAAAACAATGGCCACAGATGATTTGCTGATCCTTAAAGGAGATGATGAAGACATGGAAAGGTTTTCCACACCTTGGCTCAGTCATTAATCAGAATGGAGATTGCAGTGAAGAAATCAGAAGACTAGGATTTGGAAGGGCAGCTATTACGGAACTAGACAAGATCCTAAAATGTCAAGGTATATCATTGAAAACTGAACTTAGGATTGTCCATGCCATCATTGTTTTTCCAATTTCTGGGTACGGCTGTGAAAGCTGGACAACTACGAAAGCTGAAAGGAAGAAAATAAATTCATTTGAAAAGTGACACTGGAGAAGAGTTCTACAGATATTGTGGACTGATAAAGAAACAAATAAATCAAGCCTGAGCAAATAAAACCTGAACTCTCCCTAGACGCCAAGATGACTAAACTGAGACTATCATACTTAAGGCATATCATGAGAAGACATGACTCACTAGAAAATACGATAATGCTTGGTTAAATAGAACGCAACAGAAAAAATAAACACTGCATTATAGCTAGACAGATTCACTCAAAAAAGCCATTACCCCATATCTGCAGGATGTAACAGGGCAGCTGCTGATAGGGTGACTTGGATGACTCTCATAGGGTTGCCATAAATCGGGGTCAAGAATATTCTTGAGAGATATGAGTCATACTGAAAGTAATGTCTATGTGCCATTTTCTCCAAAACTATTAACCCAAATGTGATGTTATTACACCACCAAACAGAGTAATTCTTACTGAATGACAGACATAATTTCTGTATCTCTAGGTGACACGTAACCATGGATATGAGGCAGAAACAAAGTGCAGTCATCAAGTTCTTGACCAAACATCTACAGAAAGCTCAGAAATGTGTATGAGGAGCTAACACAATTGATGAAACTAATGTGCAAAGCTGGGTGAAAAAGTGTAAAGAAGGCAAAACCAGATAGTGGAAAAGCCATCAACATCGGTTACTGATAAAAACCAAAACAGGGTGGACAACATGAGTCACGCAGAGAGTTTGTTGAGGCACTTGGTTGTAGTCAAAGATTATCCACAACCTTGGATTGTGTGTGCCAAGTGGGATCCTCATCAATTAACAGAGAGAACAGACTGCACAGTTGTTTGAACTGCTGGCAGCATCTGAAGCCCATAATGACACCTTTTTTGGGCATGTACGCACTGGTGATGAGACCTGGACATACTTGTATGACCCCGAGACCAAGGATCAGTCCATGGAGTGGCATCACTCTATCTCCCTAGACTAAAGAAATTCAAAAGCCAGAAGATTATGGTGATTTTGCTTGCTGTCCTTTAGTGTGGGTCAATAATGAACAGTGACCACTACATTGCATCACTCTAGAAACTTTGGGAAGCCATTCATAAGAAAGACCACACAAGCAACTGAATGCAATCCAGTTACACCATAATAATGCATTATCATGGTGTAACTGGGCTGTATTCTGTTGTTTGTGTGGTCTTTTCTTATGAATGGCTTCTTTGGCAACATCACAGTTTCATGCAAAAAAAGGGATGGTCAGTGGTTCCACATCCACCTTACAGCCCTGATCTGGCCCCCTCAAACTTTCAGTTGCTCAGTTGATGGTGCTTCAGTGATGTACACAAAGTGGAAGATGGTACTGGACACTGGTCCAGGGACTGCCCAAAAGAGTTTTTCCAAAGTAGATTTGATGAGTGAGTTCAAAGGCCACAAATGCATTGCTGCTGGTGGAGACTATTTTGAATAGCACCATGCTGTAAACAAAGTTACTTTACCCATGTATGTAGTTGCATGTTTTTGACAAAGAAATTATAACCTTACAGGCATTACTTTCAGTATGACCCTGCAATACAATATTTTGAGAAAATTCTTTATGCATTTGAGAATTTTCTAATGTTGCATAATCTCCCTAAACGCATTGTATTCAACTTTTAGAACATTCCTGAATGTCACAGAGCTTTCCTGAGCATTCCAGATGGCTTGAAAATTTCAGAAGGTTATGGAATTTTTGTGACCACTCTAAAATGCACCTTTTTTCTTCAGTGCCCAGCTACCTTTCTCCATCTCCAGTTCTACCACCCTCAATCCAGTGCCATTCCCTTCTGCCTCAGAGATGCCCCCGGAAGAGGGTCCAGGGTTCAAGTCCCTGCTCAGGCGCCGTTATGCCAAAGCCTCATTGCCACAGCCAGACACAGTTCTCTACAAAACTAGCTATAAGCCTTCACTGCTTCAAAGCTACAAGCCTTCACTGAGCCAGAGTACTTGAGAAATAGTCTGTGCTGAGGTGTTACAGCAAACCAGTACTATAGGGAGACTTCTAGTCTTTCTCTCATTGTCGCTTGAAAAATTTCATGAGTTTTATACTGTATTGAAAAAATACATTAATAAATAATCAAAATTGTTTAAAATATATTTAACAAGTGTTAAAAAAGAAAATTCTCAGATCAGAGGATATTCTTCAAATGTTTACTCTCAAGAATTTTACACTACTTGGGAGTAGGGTAAAGTCTCAGATAAAAACAGAACAGATAAAACACTGCAGAGAATAGAACACAAACAAAACACTGTTACCTCACCCACTTTCTACAGGTAAAATTTCATAAAACTATAGAAATTTTTTTAAAAAGATACATTTTAGTTCACTATTATTAATGATTAAGACTGTTGGACAGAATATTTTTATTGAGTAATTTCATCTAAAATAAGCCAATTACATTTTACAAAAAGATTCTATGCCTTATACTTTAAAGCTTCTAATGAATAGCCCCCTTTTCAATATGTAAAACAGAAAATTCTCTTCTATCTTCCATTACACCAACAAAAACAGATGTTTAACAGTATGTCCATTTTTTTACCTCTGTAACAGATCCACAGGCAATTCCGCCATGCAAAATTTTATCCAGATCTTCCAGTGTTGTTGGCAAGAATGCTGTTGAAGGATTCATGCTTCTTTTCCTTTTCATTTCATAAACCTACAATAATCATATCCATTTTTTAAAAAATACTCCATTCAACTGGTAGGAAAAATGTCTGGTATTTGTTTTTCCAAAACTAGAATTGCTTAGAGCTTGTTTGCCAAAAAGCAACCATACAGTCTTTGAATTTACTTTCCCATCCTTTAATAAGATTTTCCTCAACCTTCTGACCAAACCCAACATCACAAAATACTAAGGACTGTAGTGTCTGTCAAAATGTTTATAAAATAGCCTTCAATTTTAGAAGCCTGCAAATATATTTTAAAATATTTTCTTCATCTTTTGGATAATAGAGAACACTTGATTTGCAAATTATCACTTCAGAAGAAAATATTATCTTTGAGGTGAAGTACAGCTGGAAAAAATACACAGTGAAACCTCAGACTAAAAAAAAACCTGACCGTCCCTCTTAGCTATTCCAAAAAGCCTGGGTTCACTGAAAGGTTTATTGAGTTTTATTTGAAGAATTACAAAGCATTTACAAAGAAATCTACCAGAGCAAAAGTTAGGTAGTTCTCCTCTAGATGTTGGCTTCATTTGGAAAGGGTACATTTGAAGGGGTATACATTAAAGTTAACTACAACACTGCACTAGTATGCTTCCACTGACAGAGAAGAAGGAGATGCATCTCAAGATGCTCCAAAGATGACTGTTCTATTAGCAGAAAAATCCAGTACACTGCATTCTGTGTGTACTGTTAAGACTTCCTATGTGAGTTATATGAAATCATAGGAGGACAAAATGTAAATATGTAATGTCACTAACACAACAAGAGTAGTCCTTCTCTTGCCACCTTTCCACACTCTCACTGCAATCTCAATACCTGATATAGAGGGCCAGGCCTCCCAAAGAGATTTTTGAAGTTGTGTGGAAGAACTTGGATTAAATGTATTTTAAGTGCTTTTTAAAAAAAAATATGCAAAACACTACATTCCAGAAATGTAAACTTTTTCACATTGCTAATGCTTTAATAAATTTTGCTGTTTGTTATTAGAGAATGCATATGTATATTTTAAATCTAATAAAAACTGTCATTCTGTTATTCAAATAACATTTTCTCTCTCTGGGATAATATGAAAGATTTGATTTATAAATTACCATTTCAGAAAAAATTGCCATTATTATTAATAACCGTATAACCATTATATGAGCTCCATAAAAAGAACTTCTCACAGAAGCACATGAACACTATTAATGTCTTCTTTTTTGTGAAAGCTATTTTAGTTCTCCTTAACATATTTTTAAAACTTATCAGAACTAATTAAAGGCTTGAAAGCACACAATAAAAAAGTTTTTTTAAAAAAATGTTCCATACAAGCACAATAATTCTGTACCATGTAACAGTGCCCTTCCCAATAACCAAGATTTTTCTATCGTATTTATCTCACAAATAAAATACGTTAAAATAGTTCTGCCAGCTTGACCAAGTTGGTTCTTGACACAGGTTCATGTTGAATGGGTAGCATCTCTTATCTGTCCCATTGTCAGTTTCCATTCAGGGAGAAGATCAGCAATAGCAATAGCAGTTACAATTCTAGACCACTTATCAGTGCTAAGGTCTCCCTCAGGAATTTACAAATTGTTTATCTAATTGCCCTCAACAACCTGGGTACTCATTTTACCGACTGATGGAAGGCTGAGTCAACCTGGAGCCCTGCAGGATCGAACACACAATGTTGTGGCTGCAGTACCGGCAAGACTATAATTATCAATCCCCTCTCCTTTTTAAAAGCAAAATAGCATTATAGTCCTCCCTCCACATTTGCAAGTTTGACCTTTGCAAATTTTATTATTCCCAAAACATGTGCATGCATTCCTTCCCAGCTAGGCAAATGACAAAGGAATGGGAGGGGGAACCATGGGGCAAATGGCAAGTGGGGAGGGAAGAGCATGAGGAGACATACAGGTGTGTTCCTTCCCCATGCTTGAGCAAATGAGCAGGGAAAGGGAGGTAAGAGAGTGGGGAGAGATGGCATGCATGTGTATACCCTCCTCACATTTGGGCAAATGAGCAGGAGAGGGAACACATGTTCACTCAGGACATGCTCACTCAGAACTACAGAAAACATTGAAATATGGTGTTGTCTGGATGCTCCAAAAATTAACCTAATAAAGGCTGCTGATTCAAAGGGAAAGGACTAATTTAGAAGCAATTCAACAACTCCTCTGAAAAGCACTAACCTCATGCAGTGAAAGACTATAAAATCATGTGTGTGTGTGTGTGTGTGTGTGTGTGTGTGTGTGAGAGAGAGAGAGAGAGAGAGAGAGAGAGAGAGTGCGCTATATCCTAAGCATTTGTTTGCTAATACAGACAATTTCAGGAAGAAGGCTCTTATTAAAGGTGATTTCACAAGTTTCCTTTTTCTGGAAGGAGACAATCTTTTTACAAAGAAACCTATATTCACTATAGAATCTAAAGTGTGGTACCTGCTACAAGTAGACAATTCAGATAGGCAGTGTACACCGTGATAACAAGCTAGATTCTTTCTTCTCCTACTTTGCAAATGGATACTTACAGTTTGCATTCTGGGGGCACAGGACTGGCTGACTGTGTTAAGAAGTTTCTGAACTTTCCAGTAGCTCTGTCCAGTCACTTTCATCAGCTCCAGTAATGAAAGACATAGGAAGTCCTGAAATATAATTATTTTTAAAAATAGAGGAATTAATTACTTCTGTACTTGGGCAAAATCATGCTTTCAGGATGGTTTTGTTCATCCCCTATTTCTGTTGAAGAAATCTTACCTGACAAGTAGTGATCTGATGTCGACGTAGCCTTTCGCAAAGATCCTCTGGTAAGCCTGCTCTTCTCAGTTTCTTACTTGCCATAATAACATACTCAATCCTATGACGTAACAAATGCAAAATTGTTTTAAATATGTTTAAAAACAGACATGTACAGAAAAATGATTTCCATCCTACAAAATTTTATAACCTGCTAGAATGCTAAAATGTTTTATGCTGAATAACTATCCAAAAGCATTTGTCCTATTTCTCACAAGCAATGATAAAATCAACTCTGGCTCCTTCCAAGTATCAGTTAAAATGCAATCAAAGAGGTGTCAAACCCCTTTTCTCCAGCACTTCATCTGTATGACACTGTGATGTACTTAAACAAAACTGCAACAACTATCTTTTTCTGGGACAGAATGAAAGAATGTTCTCTCCAGATGTCCTTTGTTCAGAGTCCTTGAGCATTCAGTGTTTCATGTTCAGTATCAGAGACTGAAAGCAGCTAGCTTCTATTATGGACAATGGCTTAGGATGACTTAGGTGTATTGATGTTCCTGAGAGGTAAAATTGTAATTTAGCTTCATATACACAAGTACTGAAGAGGTTCTGAACCCAGATCATATGGATAAAACTCACACTTCAGCCACATAAACTAATTTACCTGGAAACACTGCTCATTGATGTCAATGAAACATACTTTGATTGAGATCCTAACTTAACACCAAAGCATTTCTGGCTTCTTTCATGTTTAATTCCCAATCCTTATCCAGAGTTTGTTTGTTTATTTTGAAGATATGACAGAAATAAAACCATTCCTTTAACTCAAAAGCCATCTCTTTGAGGCAAACACAGTATGCACACCAGGTTAGGACTCATATTTGTATGGTATTCATGGTCTTAGTGCAAGGGAGGGCAAAGTGTATTCACAGCATCACTGCTATAGTGCTTTAAACCTATCTTACAGTTATAAGACAGATATTGTGAGACATCTTGTTACAAAATGCAGTTTAGACTCTTGTCACTAGGTCCCATTTTTATTTGTTTTGCCTTCAAAGGATGATGCCAAGTTTGCCTTCATTTCTCTCTCCCCCACCTCAATATTTATCTAACCACCTTTTAAACCCATCCAAGTTGTTGGTCATTGCTACCTCTTCCATGGTATAACGGAGCCATCTCTGTGAGATATATTCGTTTAATCTGCCCTGAAACGACCACTATTCAGTTTCAGTTTCATACAAATTCTAGTATTTTGAAAGCATGTACTTTTCCACAGCATGAATACTCTTACACCCCTCTTGCCTGTCTCTTTCTACTCATCTTCTTCCTAAACTAATGATACCCAACATCTAACCTTTCATCATGGACAAGCTACTGAAATCACTTGACCATTTTGTTGCCCTTTTCCACCAATGTAGAGCTGCCTTCTTTTAAGTCACCCCTTCAAATGATCTAGTTCAGCATCCCCTACTCCAGCTAGGAGTACCAGAATAGGATTTTAGACAGAGACTTTCGCCAGACCTTGGAAACATCTGGGAGTGAGAGTAGGGCCCTCTGCATGTAAAACATGCCTCTGTGACTAAGCTACAGACATTTTTGTGTTCACTCTTACAGAGATACATATAGAACTATGGTGTCCCTACATCTGGGGAAAAAAGCTAAAAAACAATTTTGAAGTGGGGGGAATCATACTGATAGGAACAAAGGGCCAGTAACTCAAAGGGCACTGAGGGAACTCTGCAGAGGCCTACTTTATTATTTCTCGTATACTATTCTATGCTACTCTAAGTCTCATCATTTTCAGGCTTTTCTATCACTGTTAGCAGCCTTCACCTTTACAGAGAGGGTATGGCTTTGCTGAAATGAGAAGGAAGTCAGCAAATGGGAAAAAAAAAATACCAGACTCAAACATGGAAACTTCACGACAAACACTCCAGCCCACAGGGGGGGGAAAGACTTTTTAATGCCGCAGCAGGTTCCCATTCAATTCTATCTGTGTTCACAACACACACCTGGAAAAGGGTGGCAGAGCTACCCGGGGTTTTCCCGTAGGCTTTGGTAGGTAAAGGACAGCACCCGCCCACGCCCTCACCTTCAAATCCACCACCCAGAGAAAGAACAAGCCTATGAAAAAAGACCAACGGCAGCGGCTAGCCTCAAAGCAGGACGCCCGAGTATGGCCCACGAGAGGAGGTTTCTGAACTGCGCCTTTCTGGCCAACTAGAAGCTGCCACAGTCGCCCAGCCTGCTGGAAAGTCTGCACTGGCTGGCCCCAAAGTGCAGGAGGAGTCAGACGAAGGACGCTTTTGCCCAGCCTGCTGAGGAGAGACGCTCCTAGCGGGACAAAAAGAAAATCCCCCCACTCCCTAGGCACGGGCACCCTCCCACTCTAACCTGGAAACTTTTCAAAGTCTCCCACCTCTCAGCAGGAGGCGGCAACATCCGGAAAAGAACATCGAGGGCCATGATTGGTCTCCGGCTCAGGGGCGTTATCCAATCAATTGCAGCAACAATTCCGAAGGGAATGAAAGGGATCCTGGGAGTTGTAGTTTTGTCGCCCGGATTGGGAGGCGAGGCCACTTGAGGAAGCGCGTAAGAGTTCAGTCTTTTTATGTTTATCTTTTTTAGAAACAAAGGCCATTTCCGCATTAGCCCGTTATAGCGCTATTATTCCACTTTAAACATCCTATGGAATCTTAGGGTTTGCAGTTTAGAGAGGGACCTCCTTAAACTGCAAGCCCCAGGATTCCATAGGATGTTGAAAGTGGAATAATAGCGCTATAACAGGCCAGTGCGGAAATGGCTAAAGTTTGACGTACGAAGGTATCTCTCTCTCAGCGTTTCAAGTTGGACTGCTATCGTGCACCTCCCAGCTTTTATCTGGCAATTAGTGGCAGCTAACTGCTGATAGTTAAATCACAGCAATTTGCAAAATCAATTAAACCTCCTTTTACTGGTTTTCACCAACCTCGGAAGCTGCATAAATTCTGGGTGAGAACTGAAGTAAAATCACCATCAACTGTCTAAGATTCTCTGCGTATTTATTTATTGAGTTTATATCATGCCTTTCTCCCCGATGGGATGCAGGGCAGCTCACCAGTTGTACTGAACATGAGGCACAGTTGAAACACAAAACAAAATTGAATATGAAAACAGAAATTAAAGATACGGTTTAAAATTAAATTCCAGCACACATCAGTAAGATTCTAGTTAGCTGTGTGGTTGTGTTTTCTTAATCATTTGTTTGCTTGTTAATAAATATTATCGTTGCTATTTTAACTGCCTGACTGCTCACTGACCTGAACCTGTATACATAGGGTAAAAGATTCCCGCAAAGTTACCCTGCCTCTCCCTAGCTTAAGAGAGCGCTCCAGCTAATTTCCCCATCTTTGCTTGGTTTGTTTGGTCATTTGGGCGCCCCTCCCGGGACCCCCAATTCACAGGGTAACAGCATTATAGCATTTTAACTCTTAAAAAAATAAAAAGAAAAGAGAAGGGAACATATCTTTCCAATGTGTTTTGGAATTAAAAAAAACAAGTCTCAAGGGTGGGAATAAAATGTTGCACCTAGGTCCAGGAATTGCCAGAAAATGGTACAGGACAATAGAAAGGTTAGTCAGATATTTTTTTGGAACACAAGAACCACAGAAACAAATACCACAAACTCTCAACCATTTGAGAGAGCTCTAAGCATGGTATTTTGCTATAGTGAGACCCCTATGGCATATAGTTCCACTGTATACTGATTTAATTCACATCTGTACTGACTAACTGCACTACCAAGTTAAAGAGAGACATGGAGGTCAGGTTGTCACAAGACAGGCAAAGAATAGCTTCAACAACAGAGAGATTTGTTCCCTGCAGAGTTAGCTGACATCAAAACAATCTAATTATCATGGAGGATATTTAGCTTGCCGAAAAACAAGCCAGAAGATTAAATACTATTTCTTAGTCCTTTTCACCCTTTCACTGGAACACTAAATGAAAATGACTCTGTATCTGTTCTTCTGTAGCCTCAGGACACCACCCACATTGCAATATCCATAAAAGGAGGCAAGAAAATTACCTAGCTCTTAGGCAGAATACAAAAAAATATTTTTTTCAAAGTCCTTGTAAATATTTTAATTACATATTTATCTGGCCCAGCAAGTAGTTTGTCCAGTTTACTTAAGAACCAGAAGATAGAAGCGAGTGAAAACAGGAAAAATTCCCTTTCTTGCACAGCAGCTTAAAGCTGTTGAGCTCTAGGTTCAATAAGAAACTTCTTCCTTAGTCAGGCCTATACCTCAGTTGTCTAGCATTTACTATGCAACTGCACTCTCAGCAGAACCAGTGAGTAAGACCTATGTCATTTCTGCAGTAGCCTGTTATGGTACTATTATTCCACTTTCAATGTCCTATGGAATCCTGGGGTTTGCAGGCCCCTCCCTAAACTGCAAGCCCCAGTGTTGCAGGAGCCAGGACTCCATAAGATGTTGAAAGTGAAATAATAGTCTACTGCAGTCTATTGCACCAGTCTATTACAAACATGGCCCTAGTCTCAGTTAAGTGTATTCGATGTAAGGATGGTATTTTTAACATTCTTCTTCCCTCTGCTTATTGAAGGTCTGAAAAAGTAAAAAATCAGGTGAGGCAATGTATATCCTGAACCAAATGTCTTCAGCTCTATTTTTCCAGACATCATTCTAAGAAACTTCAAAGCATTAGCAATTGTGCCACTTTCATATGCTGAGGTATACCTGTACAGGAAGACTCTACCTTTTGACACCCCATTATCTGACAACTTGTTCTTTCGACGCTTCCAAATTAAGGGCAAGTTCCATTTGCTCAACATAGGATCTGCTCTTTCATCAGTTCTTCTCATCTATGGAGGCTTGCTTGGGGCCATTCGCGCATGCACCTAGTCCCAAGTCTTGCCTACAGAAACAGCAGATCGCTTGATCAAATTAATGGGATATGTCTGTATTGCAAGCATCAAAGCAGTGGGCTTCTGTCATTTCTTGCCTATGGAGGCTCTCTTGTGCTGCTTACAAAGTGAACTGGGATGTGGGGGAGAGAAAGGCACCAAGCCAGCTAAAAGACTTTATAAGCAGCATACATGCATGGTTGGGTCCCAAGACAACCTCTTTAAAACCTTCAAGTTTCATACAGTAGATGGATTCTGCTTTTCAACCATTTCCACTTTCTGACTGTGCTCTGGTCCCTAACCTATCGGATTGGTAGAGGATGTGTTAACCTGATTTCTGGGGGTCCCATGAGGGACACCTAAATGCTCTTCAAATTATAAGTTGGGGGAAATTAGTCAAAGAGCACAAGCTAGCAATATGAGAAGCAGGGCAACGCAGTGAGATCTTTTACCCAGTGTCTACGGGGTTAGGCCAAGTCAAGGAGCACACAGAAGTGAAATAATAATTGTTGTTTTTATTAAAATACAATCAAATAAGTGTATGCAACACACTCGCACAGATAACTAGAGAAATAAAGGTTGGAGTTGGATAGAGGGATTTTGAGAGGAGGTTTTTGGTATGGGAAATACTGCACCTGTCCTGAAGCCTGGGTAGTCTGAAGATAGAGTTCATGGATATGAAGGTTCTCAGTACGTGGGACTGAGGGGAAGGCTCGCCAAGCAAAGCGGCAGCAAGGCGGTATGGAAGTCGGGAGCAATCCGAGGAAGCTGTCAGAGTCAGGGGTTCTTATAGGGGAAAATGTGGCCGTAGGCTAGTCTGTACTTGGGGAAAACAATGAGCTTTGGGCTGGAGACAAAGCCTTCGAAAGGTCAGAATTTAGCATGATTGAGTTAAGTCCGAATTGTCAACAGGGTAGCCAGTATGCAAAATGCGGAGTGCTTGACGTTTGAGTATTTGGCTCGTCAAGCTGCCTGCTCGGGGCAGGGAGTTCTTTGTAAGTAGCATGCATACATAATATGGTACTTGCCTGGAGGTCTCCTGAAGCGGCAGTCTGGCTATTTCTGGCCTGCCTGTATTTGTTTGGAATATTACAGCGATTAGCGACTGAGCCTGTTTGCGTGCTTGTCCGGGGGCCTCGCAAGCACGTGGGAAGGAATAGGTGAGAAAGGCCAAATTATTGATATCAACATGATATCTGGTATCCCCCAAGTCCAGCTAGAAACTGCGGTAACAGATGCCTATATATGATGAGCAAATTAGTGCACTGATGACACCCAAACAGATTTCTCCATTCCTTCAAAAAAAAAAAAAAAGCTTCTGCAATGGATATTGTGTGCCCCTGGATCTGTCCCTCCAAATGTCAACTCAAGATAGATGTAACAGTCAAGAGTGCTTATTACCAGCTTCAACTGATACACCAACTGCGCCCCTTCTTAGAATTGGACGACTTAAAGGTGGTAGTGCATGCACTGGTAGCCTGATGGTTGGACTTCTGCAATGCACTGTACATTGGACTACCTTTGTACCAAGTTCAGAAGCTGGTCTAAAATATGGCAGCCAGATTTGCTACAGATACAGCAAAGAGTGAACATAACATACCAATATTAAAATCACTGCACTGGCTGCCAGTTGCTTTCTGGGCAAAGTACAACGTGTTGGTTATTACCTTTAAAGCCCTACATGGTTTGGGTCCAAGTTACCTGCAGGATCGCCTCCTCCCATACAATCCACCCAGTACACTTAGGTCCTCTGGGAGGCTTTTACTTAAGCCAGCCAGGACTAGACTGGCAATGGTCACCTTCTCGTCGGCAGCCCCTAGATTGTGGAATGAGCTGCCGGAAGAGATTCAACAGCAAAATATGCTGCCTGAAAAAAAAAATACTAAAGACCTATCTTTTCCGGCAGGCCTATCTACTCTATTTTTAATTATTATGTATTTTAATAATTTTGTATTTTAATTATGATATATTTGCTTTTGTATAGTTTTATGTGCTTTTAGTGTACTTTAACTTATGAAGCATTTTTAATTGTATTTTAATTGATGTTGTACCCTGCCTCAAGACTTGGGGAAAGGCAGGTAAGAAATAATTTTTTTACTTGTGTTATTATTATTATAAAATATACCATAAAAGATCAAAACGGAGAGCCCATCATCCAATATCTCAGCTATCTGCAACTCAGATCTGTCCTACTTATACAATGGAATGAAGTCCCCTAAATTCTTTGCACATAATTGCACTTACTGCTTAATTAATACACACTTTATTTGTTAGACAATAGCCATCAATTTAACAAAATTAATTTGTTTACAACTACAAGGACATAACCAACTTATAACTATAAGATACAAATCACAAATACAATACAAATTACACACAAAATATGTAACCAACATCAGATCAGTCTAAATATCAGTAATAGAAATAGGCACCTATGCTTTATTGTCTGCCTCCCTATCCTCCTCACTTTCATTGTGCTGAGTCATCCTGGCATTCTACCATATGGAGCTCAGCCCGTTCCTTGTTAATTGACTGAACTGTTATTAGAAAACTGGGCAAATCAAATATGACTTTATAGGTCTGATTTGTCAATAAGAACAAAGCTTAGACCATTTCTGCACTAGACTGTTGTAGTTTGATTATTCCGCTTGAGGCCCCTCCTTAAACTGCAAACTCCAGGATTCCATAGGATGTTGAAAGTGGAATAATCGCACTACAACAGTCTAGTGTGGAAATTGCCTTAATTAATAAGCACTGTTGCAAGTTAGTCTCGCCATGTTCAGTGAGAAGGAATTACTTCACAGTAAAGGTGTTTAGGATTGTAGCCCTCATGTAGAATGCTAAAAACTACTCTAAATAAACATTCTTATATTTTTTAATATTTCTTAGAGCTGCTTGGCTTTAGGCTTTGAGGGAACAATAATGAAGACACCATGAATTATGGTTTGCATGCTGTGTTGTTTTGCTAATGCCCAAATGATATAATCAAAAACAAGGCAAAGTTTTCCCTAAGTTTCTGAATTAATTATCAGATTCCATTTCAGCAGAGTCCCATACCCTCCAACATTTCACAAATGAAAATTGGAATACATGTGGCCAAGTCACCTCAGAGTGTGGTCAAAAAGAGCCTGGCTAGACAAGAAGAAGGCAAAAGTTCTTAATGCAGTGGGGAAGCTTGGAGTGTGAGGAGGGGGGCTACGGCATGAGGGGCATGGCCACTGTGGATAGGGGCGTGGCTGCAGTGCGTGGGTCCGTGGGGTGTGGCTACAGGCCAGGATGTCCCAAAAACATTGCCGCCCAGGGCGAACCACCACACTGTCCCCCATCCCTACATGACTGTCTTAATGATAAATTTAAAACTACAGTTTTAAGCAGACAAACTCTGAAATGGATGTACTGAGTTTAGGAAAGCTAAAAAGGAGAAAAACTAAAAACCAAATGAGCCTATAAAGAAGGGCAAGACTTTGCTCCCTCCTTTCCTCTCCTCTCCCCACTGCTGAATTAACTGAGTACAGTTTATTTTTGTTCTTTGAACTCAGTTTGCAGCAGCTGAAGTAAACTTGGGACAAAAGAGGACAGCAGGAAGAGAAGAGATAAATTTGGTCATTTTAAAAGCAACTGAGAAAGTGGGATAGCAGAGGATTAAAAGGGACAGTCCCTGCCACATTTTTACTTTCCCTGCAGCAGTCAACCCCTCCACTGCTCAAAAAAAACCCCAAAAAAACACTTGAATTTCTGCAAAGACAGCAACATGCAAATCTGTCACTGTGGGGCAAGGAAGGAAACATATTTTGTGAGCTCAGCAGAGCAGTCACTTGCTTCTGTACTTTGAAACAGGGTCCTCTTGCATGGAGGATGAGCTTGCACATGTTTCATCTGAAAAATCCCCATGGAATACAGAAAAAGATTAGTCTACATTTAGCCTTGACTCCTTTAAGAGGATTGTTCTCCCAGATCATTTTTGTTTACTTTATCTTGGTTAAAGGGGAAATTATACCCATCTGTCTGTGGCAGTCATGTTTGAAATAGCTCCCTATGATCTTCTTCTTCAAAAAAACCTTTGAAAGGGGTTAAGTGACACTGTCTGGATGACAGTAAGCCATACGCTGTAGAGTTTTATCTGACTGTGAGAGAGGCTGTTTGCTAGTTAGGACAGGGCTCCTGTAACTTTAATAACTGTGTGGGAATAGGTATTTTATCAGGTGTAGCTCAGAAGACAAGCTGCATCTGATAAAATGTTATCTTCCACACAACTGCTAGAGTATAGGAACCCTGGGCTCTTTTTTTTTATGTGGCCTTCCTCGTGCTGGTACATACTGCCCAGTAGCTTCTGTTGCAAACAGGAAATCCTCAATAAACCACAGAATCTCCATTGTGGTTTGTTTACTGTGATGTCTGAGCCCAGCTCTTTTACTTATCTCCCCTCCCCATCCAAAGAGGTCATGATAAACAGACCAGATGTGGAATGCCCAAGATTGGTTAAGCCACTTCAGCTGCCTCATCCGTAACCCTTTTATTCATCATTCTAAAATAAAATATTCTATAATTCATTTTCCCCATTTTTCTAGGGGAAAAAAATCTCTAGAAAAAACCACAGGAAAGCATTTTCTTTCCTGACGTTTTCCAGTTTTTGCCCCTGGGTCCCCACATCCCTGTAAACCACCCTACATTAAAAAAAAAAAAAGATGATGATGATAATGGAGGAGGAGGAGGAGGTATTGTAGCATCATAGAACACATTAAAGGACCAGTATAAAATATTACAGGGGAAAAACAAATACATCAAGAAAACTGTGATTAGAATTTGGTTTTCAGTCAGGTAGTGCTTGTCTAAAATGAAAAGTCTTCAGTCAAAAGATGTATTTGTCTAAAACAGAGTTAGGTAGGTGTATTGTGTTGTCAGAAGGCTTATTAAAGCTAGAATTGCTAAGTACAGTGGTGTCTAGCTGTGATCCTCCAGATATTTTTGGCTTACACTCCCATCAGAAATAGCCAGCATGGCCAGTAGTGGAGAATTATGGGAACTGCAGTCCAACAACATCCGGTGCGTCACAGTTCTCTACCCTTGATGCAAAAGAAGCATTGCAGGAGAAGAATTAGCACAAGGAGGCTCTTGTCTTCATGTCCTACTTGTAGATGTTTTATATTTGATCACCAATGGGAAAGTTGGTCTTGAAAATGTTAACTTTGAGAGCTTCCTTCCCTGAAAGAGGTTAGCTTCCAAGCTCTTTGATTCTTCTTTTGTTTTTATTAAGTGATTAGTGATTGGTGAAGAGGAAAATCTGTGTTATATTGAAGAAGAAAATCATTTCATTACAGGGCTGTGCTGCAAGAATGGTGCTCTCCACATAAATTCAACAGCTGCAGTTTTTTCCAGATGTGGAGATTCTAAGGCATGGTAGGACGTGTGTCTTTATCAGTTCTGCCTGTCTTGCAGATATTAATGGCCAACCATCTGCCAGAACTGAAGGTCAGCCCAGTTTTTAAAATATTCTTCACAGTTCTATACTGTGTGTTGTTTGTTGTTATTTTTTGGCTGTAAAGAGTTCCCACAGTGTTTTATGAAACAAAATACCTGTATTTGCCAGGGTATAAGATGCACCTCATTTATACACTGGCAAATAATATTTGCTGGCATGTAAGACACACCAGCGTATAAGCTACAGCCCATTTTCAAACAGTTTTTTTTTGGGGGGGGAAATGAGTCTTATATGCCAGCAAATATGGTAACACAAAACCAAACAATAACAGGATTAAACATCAAGCATTAAACGAAGCAAATCAAAAATCTGGGGTAATGATGAAAACTCTATTTTACCTTCTGATTACAACAGCAGCAGCAGCAGCAACAACAACTCTCTGCTACTTGCAAAAAAAAAAAATGTCTGGAATGGCCTGGGCAAGTCAAGATCAATAACAATGGCTGTTTTGTCTGCCACCTCTCCCTCACCCTGCATGAGAATCATGTGGCTCTCCATATGTTGTTGGTCTACAGGTTCCAGAAGGCCTAGCTCACAAAGCCAATGGTGAGGAATGCTGAGAGCTGCAGTCCAGCAGCATCTGAAGGACTAAATGAGTCCTATCCTTGACCTAAATCCAATTACTAATCTCCAACTGCTTGAGTCAGTATTTTGTAGTGCTTTGAGTGCTGAAGCTGGATGCTAGGATACCATCATTCAGATCTCTGGTCATGGAAATCCACTGGGTGAACTTGCAGAGTCAGTGTCTCTCACGCTAAGAGGAAGGCAATGGCAACCTCTTCAGAATAAACTTTGCCAAGAAGACCCTAAGACAGGATCACTATAAATAAAAGTCAACTGGAAGGCAATTAAGAACAAAAACAAGAATCTCCAACAGGAGTAGACCCTACAAATCTGGGGTCTATCTAAGTTTGGACTTACTATTCAACAATTGATTCAATGGAACCACTAAAGTTAGGACTAACAATGGGATTTCAGCCACAAGTTTTACAGTTCTTTTCTTAGTAAGAAATTTTAACTAGGAATTTTAGCTTATGTCAAACAATTCTCAGAAGAAATCTTGGTTTTTTGCTAAATAATGGAAGTACTTTAAATGAGAGCATCTCTTAATGTTTTTGCTAGAAATTTGGCCAATGACTATATTTCCACTCTTGGAAACACTTCACCTATTGGATTTCTGCAGTCATGTAGCTGATAGAAGCACTTATCCATTAAAAATATGTATCCTGCCTAGTTCATATGATGCATACAAAGGCCGTGATCCTGTTCCAGTCCTGGTGGAGAATAAATCCTTACTAGTGTACTAATATAAAGCTTCTGCTGTGCCAAGTGGGCAAAGCAGCTTGATTGCACCACAGCACACACCCATAGCCAGTCAGTGGCCAAAGTTGGGGGAACATCATCTGGCTGCCATTGCAAAAAGGAAGGGTCTGCTGGAAGTCCAGGAGAGCAGTGGCTATTCCTTTTTCCCCTCTGTGAAACTGAAACGGGATGGTGCCCAGGAGCCTCCCTGGCTCCTGCAACTACTGATTGGCCATGGGGGTCCACTCTAGCTCTACGGAAGTGCTTGATACACACACAAAGGGTCATTGCACAAGGAGTTTCAATTGATATGTCCTTTCTCAATAACTGAGAAGGTACTTATGCTGGCATAATGGGAGTTATACCAGTGTATGTCACCAAAAGGATTCCAGCCAGAGTCTTCTCTGTTCTGATCTATATGGCTTAGAAGTAGCTAAATATAGTTCCAATGCATCTTATACATAGAGTGCTGACATCAGTTGGAAAGAGCCAGCAGAGGGCAGCAGTATACAGTCAAACAAGCAAGCTTAGAGAAGAGAAAGTATTTAAAAAGCACTAAACATTTGGTGCCACTAATGAATGGCTACACAAAACAAAACCCAAGAACCCTGTTCACTTTTTCTGTAAGGAAATGAAGTATTTTCCAACCTAAAAATCCAGTGTATTCAGGAGGGAAATTACTAACCAAGATAATAATTCTACCAGATTAACAAGAATGGCAATTTTGTTTTGGCTGTGTGTCTGTGCCCATTTAAGGCACAGATAGTTCAGATCTGCCTTGTGCTGTGTGCTCTCAAAGCACATCTCATGCTATGGGCTGATTCACATAGTCACAGATTGTGTTTTTACATACAACAAAATCTGGGCAATGTTCTTTTACTAAGGGCAGGAGGGAGGGGAGTTGGAGCTTTTCTTTCCCAGTTCCATTCTCAGGGGAAAAAATAGCCAGTGGACACAGTTCCCTTCCCCAGTGCTAACCACTGCACAGAATAGGGTATCTATTGAGATCAGAAGGGATGTCATGTAGAAGACTTGTTTTCTGCTGCTTCAGAGACTAGAACCCAAACCAAGAACTGCTTCCTTCCCTCTGATCATGCTGCGCCTCTCCACTAAGAAGATGATGAATCAAGAATGAAGCTACTATCTTTTTTTTTTAGCTAGTTAGGATCTAGGCTCACCAATGCATACGTAATTGTAAAATTCATTAGTAAACTTTTCATAAGTTTGTAACCTGAAACTTGTTTTTTTTTCTAAGTCAGTCTCAGTTCAGGGAAGCCACATAGAGATTGGAACATGTTTTTTCTGCTACTCTGCTAAATGAAGGCTGATTCCTGACAGTTTTAGCTTTCATAAAATTTCTCCCAAAGAGCTAACACCTTAGGAAATTCTAACTCCCAACAGGTACATGTAAAGCAGAACATCTGAATGGTGATTTACTCAACCATGAAGGTATTAATAATAATAAATTATTAAGTATTAATTAATAATTAATAAACTGAGTGAATCAGCATATATTTCCTGAGGAGAAAAATGTTTCTGAAAAAAAAAAGCACAGTGTTTTGTTTTTATATAATGCATGTAAATGTTGTTGCAAGCACAAACTGAGAAGAGTTCTGCTCCTTCCTCTCATTCCCATGGGCAGGTATTTACCCAAATGTGGCATTGAACATCTGCATCTTTAAGTGCTTGCTTTATAAGTTAAAATCTGCTAATGGGTTGATTGGGAGTATGTCTTTGTTAACATGTTTTTAACAGATTCATCTAAATAACTAGTTGACTAAGCACTGACTAAATTAACTGGCCCAACACTGCAGTCCGACCAAAATATGGCTCTAATATACCACAGTCCTCCTGGATATGTTGCCTGTGATGTCATGCTAAACTGTTAGACTGGCAATTAGCATTGACAGAAGTGTTTGCAATAAGTGCAATTAAATCCTGGGAATGTTCATTAAAAATGTTAATCTCTGAACAAACTCTAACAAAGTAGATGCATACCATTCACATGCAATTAAAAAAAGCAAAACCTACAGCCTTACAGATGATTTCTAAGTGCATCCACCAAGTGAGACGAAGCAGGAGATTACAGTGACAAGTCCTTGGTGTCATTTTGGCATCAGGGAAAAGTTGGCATTGTATGGAAACCAGCTGCATAGAATTTGTATCAAAAACTGCTTGAGGTTTTCTCGGCAAGATTTTGTTCAGATAGGGTTTGCCTTTGCCTTCCTTTAAGGCTGAGGGTATGTTATTTGCCCAAAGTTACCTGATGGGTTTCAATGGCCAAAGGGGGTTTGACTCCTTGTCTCTAGAGTCATAGGCCTTTTCGGCCCCTCCCGAAACTGCAAACCCCAGGATTCCATAGGATGTTGAAAGTGGAATAATTGTGCTGTAAGACTGTAGTGCGGAAATGGCCATAGTCCTACACTAACTCCACTGTACCATGCTAACTCTCGTAGGGAAAGGTATATCCTTGTAATACCTTTATTCAAGCAACCAGAAAAGCATCAATAGCTGTGCAAATGTTCGAGTATTCTTAGGATACTTCCTCAGGTACAAATATTTTAAAGACAGGGAAAGAGGTACACAAATGAGGCCATCGGACAATCATGTGATCTGCATGGTACATTAAGATGTTATGGGACAAACTGACAGCAGGCCTTCAAGTAAGATTATTCAAGTATTAGATTTTACCCTGTTCGGCCCTTAGGTTTGCTGAATGGAAACAAGAAAAGTAACAAAAGGCATTGAATTTTGATCCTTCATACAAACCACGCCCTTGAATACTTAGAACTGTCTTCATGCATTGGGAAGTTTATTGGCTCTCCTTGTCAGCAGAGAGCAGAAACTTCTTGGGTAATCACTATGTTGTCAAGGCCAGAGATGGTTTTAGGTACTCAAACATGTAAAGCTGACTGCCAGTAGCCAAAGTGAATAGATTTATTTTTGTCTGGAAGGAGTGACTAGATGTAATATTTTTGCTGGACAAAGAAGCCTGAGAGGTCTTGAAAGCCTGCACAAGTTTTGTTTTCTGCTTGGTTGGCCTAGCAAACGTATTGTTACTCTATTATGGGTTTTGGAATTTGTCTTAAAGCCCACAAAGATAGTCCCAACATTTTCTATAAAAGAGAACAGCACAGTCTTAGCAACACTGTCACCTAGCACCTCAGTGAGGAAATGCTCAGTTATCCTGAATAGCCTTTTTTGTTTCATTTCATTTTATTTATATCCCACCTTTCACAACATGGGACCCAATGTATATTCACAGAACAGATTAAAACAGGTACAGCTTTAAAAAAATAAATAAAAGGTTTTTAAAAATTAGAGAAACTACTCTGTTAAACCCCCACTAGTTTAAAACATTTTTTAAAAAGCACTTTAAAATATAACAATGACAATAATAGACTGTTTTGCACAGTCAGTTGATTGCCAAAAGCCAATCTAAAAAAAGGGTCTTTGCCTGTTAGCAGAAGGAGACTAGAGAAAATATCAGCCTTGCTTCCTGCGAAAGAGAATTCCATAGCTTGAGAGCAGCTGTTGAGAAGACCCTCACCTATGTCCTCACCAGTTGGACCTGTGACAGTGGTGGGAGCAAGAGGAAGCCAGGAGGAGGGACCAAGAGAAAGCTCATGCTCGGGGGGGGGGAATGAGATGTCAGAATGTGCATTAATTGTTATTAATGATAATAGCAGCACTTGGAATGAGAAAATTATTTCTTAATTAGCCTGTTACAACTCCCCCAGGAGTATGAAGCACTGCCCCAGGTTATGACAGTATGTAATTGTTCATCCACTCCTTGAGATGAACCTTGAAGGTTTCATCTCAGCACCAATACTGTGTAACGTCCATATGAAGCCACTGGAAACAATTGTCCGGTATCTAACGTTAGGTGAACCTCGGCAAGTTTTACTCTTTTAGCCTTAGAGGAAGACAACAGAAAATCGCCTCAGAATAAATTTTGCCAATACCTGATAGGCTTGCCATAAGCTGAAGTCAACTTGAAGGCACATAACAACAAATCATTTTCATTTTAAGGAAGAACAATGTTAGTCTTAAACTAATGCCGAATGCTATGAAGGGGCCAAAGCTGATTTCAGATATGACAGGGCTAAGGTTAGTTGGTTATTTCCTTTGGAGTTTTAGAAAATTACCTGTTCTGTCATCCATTCAGTGAGTGCTGATTTTTTTCCTGCTACTTGCACTTTAGCATTATTTATGTACTGTTTTATGTGGTTTTATGGATTTATTTTTAATGGCTATTGTACTGTGGTTTAATTATTATGCTGTGCATTGTTTTGGAAGCCTTTCTGGCAGAAAGGTAGTTACACATATTGGAAAGAAAACTAAAATAAATGAAATCCATTAGAAGGCATTTGTTTCATAACGACCCAATGAATCAAACTTCACTTTAATCTATTATTTATTTATACAGCTTTTTTTATCTAAAGTGTCTGTTCTCAAAAGACGACACAATGATAGTTATTTTTTTCTTCAACTGTACCTTTGCATATTTGTTATAATAGGCATTATTTTTTTATTATTATTATTTCTATTATTCTGCAGAAATGGCACCAGAGAAGAGAAGCGTAGAAGAAAACAAACTGTTGTAGGAGTGCTGTCTCTGTAATATAATGGGAATTCTGCTTGGACAGCAACAATAAAATAGTCTAACAACCTACGTATTTATCTCCATGTGATGCTGACTGTTGAGGTGCCCTTGACTGAGAAAGTGACCGCTCTGCTCAGCAGATGACAATGGAACAAGAAGTGCACAATCCTCCCCTCTTTTCATCTGTATATTTTAAGGAGTACATTAAAGGCATGGAAGATATTACAGTTGTTTTTTGTCGTATTACAAAGAAAAAATACTTTCCGCTGTGAGCCAAAGTTTGTGTAACTGAAATAATCTCAAATAATTTCACACTATATAATTATAGCACTATAATGCCACTTTAACTGCCATAGCAACATCCTATGGAATCTTGGAGTTTGTAGTTTGCTGAGACACTACAGCTCTAAGTCTGAGAATTCTAAATTTCCCTCCCTAAACTGCAAACCCCAGGCTTCCACAGGATGGAATCATGAAAGTTAAAGCAGAATAATAGTTGCTATAATTGTGCATGCGAAAGGGCACCAGCATTCTGTTCCCTCAATGGCCAACGGTAGTTTCCTCCATGAGTTCCGTAGCAACTGGTATTCAGAGGCACGTTGCCTTCAGTGTTGGAGGCAATATATAACCCCCTTGACAAGAATCCATCAAAGCTGCCCCTGCCATTAAGCAAAGTGAGGCAAACAACTCAGGTGACAGATGCTAGGGGGCAGCAGTGGCAGCAATCCCATCATTGCCCCCATTCCCCAGGGCATTTCCGTTTCTTTGAGAACAGAGCTGTGTGTAACTTCTCCTGCACACCTAAATTAGCTTTTCGCCCTAAGATATGTCAAAGGCCCTACCCATTTTCAGTGCATAAGTAAAATTAAATGACTGATCCAGTGACAGGAAGCCCATATATCTTTTATCAATCCCTGGAAAATATGCGTGGTAAACATATTTTTGAGAGTTAGTGCAGGGTTTGATTTACAGCTCAGCCATGGAAACCTACTGGGTGATCTTGGACACATCACACATTCTCAGCCACAGAAGATCTTAGGGTCACTATAAATTGGAAATGACTTGAATGCACAACAACAACAACAACAACAACAACTATCATTTTTGCCTATAAGGTATTTGGAGTAAATAAGATGTTTGAGCCAGTTCAGTAACAAAGATACCAGAAATCAGAAGGCAAGTTTCATCAGGGAACTAGGTTACACAGAAGTGAAACCTGTGTTGTCCCAGTGATGAGAAAGGCCACCGAAGGATTAAGTGGCCTAGTTCTCCAGAAACTCACCTGAAACCACCAGCAAACATTTACCAAAACTTGCAAGGCTTCCTGTTCTTGAGGAATCCTTGACTTCAGAGAAGCCCAGTTGTTCCGGAAAAACCTGGTGTCTCTATGCTCTTGCCATGAATTTCACCTATAAGAAACTGCCTGCACCTGTACTTTCTGGTAGGCTGGGTGTTCCTTTGGCCTTCTTTTTTGAATGTATAAACAAGGCAAGTTCACCAAAGGAACCTAGCCTATCAATGACTCCAGGACTTGCTGTTAGTGAGAGGTTTGGATCAGCATCTTCAGTTATATATTTGTGGGAGCAATGTATCTATGGGAGTGCTAGAGTCAGGAGCCTCATGAGTTCAGCCTCCTTTGAGGATGAAATTTCTGAGCTTAAGTCAGAAATGACACTACACTTTGCTCTTCTGTCTTTTGTCCTGCCTCACTGTCGACTTCTATGGAGGGAATTCAAGGTCATCTCAAGATTCAGAAAAGGCCAGAATACATACAAGATGTGCAACATGAAGCAATTTAAATGGTTTCTCTCCATCCTGCTTGTTCTCAATCTGGTAGCCAGAAACATAATTTGCTTCCCTATAAAGGGTCTAAATTCTTTTAAGAAATCCATGACTACGTATTTTATGAAAAGCCACTTTTAATAGAGAAGCAAAGCACGATTCAGTATGATTAATAAATATATACATAGAACAAAAGTAGAAGAATGAGAGCTCAAAGTAGAGATGTAGGACAATTCAAGCTTTACATACATTCAGGGCAACTAGAAATTAATAGTTAGAAGCTACTCAAACTGCTGCCATGTTTCCTGCTAAAAAAACCCATGAAGACAGAACCTTTTAAACATTCAGGTAGTACAATCATATCCAGGATTAAATCTTACTGAATTTATGGTGACTTACTTCCATTTACGAGTATAAATAAGAGGATGGGTAGTCTATTTAATGTATCTTGTCAGATCCATTCCTATTCCAGGTTCTTGCCAGCAGTGCAGATGCACACATCTTCTCAGTACTGGGAGTGCTGCAGTTGTCCTTTGTGCACATTCTTTTTGTCCATAACTTTCTGAATAACAACATATTCCCCTCTTGAGTAGTGCTACAGCATTCAGCATAGTATATCAAGGCCACCAGCACCACAGAGTTGAAGAGCTCACTTTGCTTTCACCTAGCTACATCTAAATCTTCCAAAGTTATCTAAATTTGGTGAAAACTGGATGAGGCTGTCTTTCTCCTTCTTCCTAGCATTCTGTGAGACTGGTTGTGTAGACATATTTAGGCTTCAAGCCACCTCCATCCCACCCCAGCATGCAGACTTAGCTGGACTAGCATGCAGACTTAGCTAGACTAAACTATATAACTCTTCTCCAAACTTACTGATGTCTTTGAAGCCACCTCACACAGCTATTCCATTCATTACAGCAAGCAGAAGGCCCTGGAGAAGCATCTAGTTACATTCCCATAGTCAGGCACAAAATGATCACAACAGTACTGAGACCTCTGGAGGATCCTGGTGGATATCAACACTGAAGTCATAATTTCACATCAGGCTAGAGGGGTGTAGCCAGAGTATTCTCTGAGCCTGCCTGCTTGCTGCTGAGTACAGAAGGGCCATGTAGGGCAGTTCCAGGGGCTTATCAGTAAGTCTGGCGGGGGGTAGCTTTGGGTGCTGCATTAAGAGGAAGTTCTTACTTAAATCTCCATAGCTCCCAAAAAAGGACACTCACGTTTGTAGGGGAAGCTTATGTATGCAGAGATTCTTTACAGCAGTGGTTCTCAACCTGTGGGTACCCAGATGTTTTTGGACATCAGCTCCCAGAAGCCCTGAGCATTGACCATAGTGGCTGGGGCTTCTGGGAGCTGAAGTCCACAAACATCTGGGGACCCACAGGTTGAGAACCATGGCTTTACAGAATTCTGCCCCTACTGTCCAAGGCACTGTTAGTTTGTAATTTTTTTCAAGACTCTTTCCATTAGGAGAGGTGTGTTTAATCCCTCCATTCCTTCTATTCTCTGTTTCATACTTTGATGTTCAAGGGTGATACCTGAGACATTTGCCCTCATTGTCCACCACTCACTAAAAGTCTGCTTGAGAAGGAAATCTATACTGAATGTAGATGCCAGGAGGAACATAGTTGCTTTAAAACCAGAGTTCCTCTGGCTGTTCTTAGTTTCTGCATCATGCATTATTAAATCTCTTGAAGATTCATACCCATTTTCACTGGGCAATTTTAATCATCTTCCATGCATTTCTACTGAAAGAGTATGTTCATTTTATGCACATTTATGTATGTTTGTTCACCTGGGTTTTACAGCAGACATCATCAAATTTTATTTTTAAATCAGAGTGTATCAAGACAGGAACATATGGATGCCCACCCGGAACATGATCTTGTGTTGCCCCCCTTTAGGCACTGTACTTCTGACAGAGCTGAGATTAATTTCCACACTCACTGTTTTTTGGAAGTGTTTTAAGACACATTTCTTCAAATTATCCATTTAATCTATTGTGATAACTTTTTGACAATTTCAATTACTTTATTGTCTAATTTCTTTTAAAAATGGTTTAAATAGTTTTAAAGCTGCCTTAAGTGGGGTTTTTTTTTTAAGTTGGAAAGCCAGAATTCATATTTAATGAATACACAAACAAAAAAGTAGCATTTTCTTTAAAACTTCTTTTTTGTCTTAAGGCTAACACACCCCAAAGAATCCAATGTAGATGCTTCTTTCAATATAACATAAAAGACAGTGGAGTAAATATGGACATGAATTAAAAAACAATCAGAAATTCCAAGCAACCATGCAGGAGGCAGGACATTCAGAGAAAGAAAAAAATCCTCTGAAGAATGGTAAGAAAGTTTAATAGAAATGATCAAAGAAAACTTAAAATACAGCTAGAAGTAGAAATTATTTACATTTACAAATGGATCATGTTTTAAATATATCAGTGAGGTCTGCTTCATGAGTGATAGTTTTCCTACAAATAGAGCAAAGCAAACTAAACTATGAAGCCCACATTACTTTTGAGAAACAGGACAAGTACACATTTCACTCCAGCCATACAAGTTTCAGGGAGCAGGTGGATGTTAAATACTGCAACTCTGCTGTCCCTGTGGAATATGTTATTGAGACAACCTTGTTGTCCTCTTTTAACTCCCATAACATTTGTGGGAACTCTAATCATGCTGCTGCTAGCGACTGAGAAGACAGCTGCTGAAAAAGTACATGCTGATGCATGGACTTCCTGTACAGTCCCATAATCATGACTAATTTTACTCTCCTTTAATATTTTGTGAATACTTCTCTTGGATATGACATGTCTTCTGCTGCAAGACAGAAGGAGAGCGTGTTCTTGATTTTAGTTGACCTATATCAAAAGCCCTTTTGGTCAACACTATCAAAAGAGGATTGCTACTATGTAACATTCCCTAGCCTAGGTTATCTAACCATGTCTATTTACATATATGCAAGTGTTGCTGCAACATATGTCCAAGATTTTTCTTCCTTTGTTCTTTATAATAATATAAATAAGAGAATTGTTGTGTGCAAATTAAATCCAGTGCAAAAAACAAGCAAGAAGCCTACTATTTGGAACCATTTTCCTGGCTAGCAGCTTCCCTCCTGAAAATGTACATCTACTAATTTCAGTCCACATTTGAGGGGCTCTTATGGCTAGAGTCAACAAAATAATAGAATCGTAGAGTTGGAAGGGACCTCAGGTGCCATTGTTACCCTAAGAGGTAGGGAACGTTGAGTTCCACCAATAATGCCAATGTCTCCTTAGAATTTTGGGGAAATTATAGCTCAAAGGAGGCCTGCAAGGGTAATGGCAGAATCTTTTCATCTGTGTATACCAATACTAACTGTAGAGAAGATTCCCATTAAAAGTTAAACAGACTATTTTATCTGGATTGATAAAAGCAATCAAATACTGTCAAGAACCATACAAGGCTATCACAAAGCAAAGTGTAAAAGCTTGGTCAGGGAGAGAAACTGAGGTGAAGAGGGTGATAGTTACCAATCCTGAAGAAGAAGGTAAAAGTAGAGTGGCTCAGACAGTGTCTGAGGACAGCAAGGAAAAACAGCAGTCTGGGCACCACATACAGTGGGGTCAAAGCTAGGGGTTTTATACCCTATTTCGTACCCTGATGGGGTGCAATCACAAAATTGTCATGGCTTTCCTACAGGATTGACAAAGGGGTCTGAAATGGGCAGATTGCTTTAACTCAGGAGTGACAGAACATTGATGGGACTCATGTGAACTCTTAATCTTTGATCAGGTAGGGTGCATAAGGAAGATTCTGTAGATAAGATCAAGGGATGGTCTCCGATTGCTCACCGATCTGGGCAGTTTCTTTTAATGTATTTGGAAATGCAAAGAGCCTGGAGTGGTAAAAGTATTAGCACAAACCCATCAGCATCAAGTTTTCCTGCCTAATCCTCTCTGGACTTATGACCCTGAACATGTCTCAGTTCAGCTTGATCCCAAAACATGTTCTCCAGTCAATGTGACCTCAGTCATGGTCTCTAGTCACTAGTTAGTCTAATTTATGAAAATCACATATCTTGCAGGAGGGGTGGTCAGGTATGGTACCACAATCTAGCCCAGCACCTGCCATTAGCCCAGCACCTGCCATGCAGGATTACACAACTAAAACATGTGCACACACACACAAAAGATGGCACCCAGCCTCTGTATAAAGATCTCCAAAGAAAAAAAATCCACCCCTTTCAAATTATTTTAACAGCCTGTCCATTGCTTGGTGTCTACTTAGTTACATTTAGTTGTTCTGTTCTTACAGTTTCACAATTCTGTATTTTCCCAGTCTATATGGAATTCCTGTAATGTTAGGAATTTCTGTGTCAAGGTCAGAGATCCAGGCAGCAAGCCAGCCCAGACAAGGGAGTGGGAGAGATAACAAAGTCCCACCGGGAGGAGTCAAAGCAAGCAATTACTCATAGGTAGTCCATTTACCTACACCAGAGCAACAAGCAAAAGCCATAGTCAGATTCCAAAATCCAGGGGTCTGGAACCAAGAGATCAATCCAAGGTATCAGGAGCCAGGTGCTGAAAACAAACAACAGGCAAGAAAAGGGCTTGTAGAAAGTTTGCCACAAGCAAAGAAAGGCTTCCAGGCAGGCAGTTATATAGCCCAGGCACAGGTGTGGCCAGTCACCGCTTCTTGAACTTAATCAAGGAAGCTCCCTTTGCTCAGCTCTCTTGAGTCTCCGCCTTGTTTGTGGGCTGATTGACGCAGGCTCCAAGGCATCTTCAGAATCAGATCCCTGTTTCCCTAAAGGAGCAGGTAGAGGAACGTCCGAGCCTGCTTGGTCCGTGGCAGCAGGGGGAGCTCTTGAGCTGCAGGACTCATCTCCAGCCAGAGCCACAGGGACCAACAGCTGCTGCTCGTCATCAGCAGCTCTGACAGGGGCTTCAGTTATCACATCCTGTGTCTGATTGGCATGGACTCTCCACCATCTTAGAAACTTTCAGACAATTCCCACCACTCTGATCTTCTGAGATCTTTTTAATTTGAAATTAAACCAGGGACTTGTATACATACTCTAAAGTAGTGTTATATAACCTTCCACCACAAATAACTAAATAGCCCCCTAATGCCCTTTAGAAGGTGTGGGGTGCATTTTCACTGTGTTTTCAGGGCCCCCCCCCGAGCAATTTTAGGCCCAGGAGAGAACATTTACACTCATCCCTTCACATTCGCTAGGGTTAAGGGCACAGGACCCCCGTGAAAGTGGAAAAACCGTAAATAACTCTAGGCCCTCCCAAACCATATTTAACACACACAAAAAGTATGATCACCCTATTCAACCCACAGTGGATTCCTTTGAAGCATCAGGGCTCCTTCACAAGGCAGAAACGGGGGGCTGGTGGAGCTTACTGCCATCTCCGCTGCTGCCATTTTTAAAAGGGACTTACAAGCCTTGTTCCAGTTTCTCAGTCTCATGAGGCTTGCAGTCCCTATTAAAAATGGCATAGGGAAGCAGCAGAGGTGACAGCAAACAATCTGTGAATAAACAAATCCGCAAAAATGAAACTTGCAAATGTGGAGGGCTGACTGTGTAACAATAAGATATAAGCAGAAATAACTTCCTTGCACTAAGTAAAGAAATGAACAAGGTGTTACTGATGATTTTTCTGCTGAGCTATGTTATGATGATAAGAATACATCAGAGCACCCTCATGTGGTGAAGAAATCCTGTAATGATCCAATAAACCATGAAGTCATGCCCCACCCCCTTTTTTAATAGGTTATATTCCTAACCATTTTCCTTTCATTTGCAAATTCACTTTCCACTACATAATCCACACCTCTCAGTCTTCACCCCGCCCTTGCCTTACATATCATGCAGATATCATGCCAGATACCTCAAAGAGGCAGGAGTGCGGAATAAGGGGACAGGAGGCCCCATGGACCCACAGCTAGACACTCCCCTGCTTGCCTGTAAGATGTGTAATCCCCAAATACGGCTTGAACCTCTGATTTCTATCCATGGCTAACTCTATCCTTTTCCTTCATCTTATAAGTGTACTTTCTTTGGTATGAATACTGAGTCTATTGCTTCTGTTCTCTTAATGATTACACGAAGCTCTTTAAAACTGACTCAAATCTCACTTCTGCTTTGGAAATTCTCAAAGGTAGACTGACAAGCCAGGCGCTTTTAATAAGCGAGAGGGCTATGATAGGGTTTCCTTCCATTGAGCCAACAATTCTAAGCAAGAAGGCTGTTTTGAACCTGGTTTTAAAATCTTCCTCAGAAATCTTCTACATTGGCCACTGTGTAAAACAGGATGGTGGACTTGACAAACCCTTGATCTGATCCGTTGGGATTGTCTGATGTTCTTTCTTTCATCTCTTTGCTCTCACTCACCCTCTCTGCCCTTTCTAGTTTCTCAGCTATATCAGCAAAGATCTGTGATATTGTTTTTCCTAAAATGTTGGCTCCCACTGATGTCTGTAAATAATTAATAACAAATAATTATGTTGAGGTCAATGACTGTACACCAGGGCTGGCTGCCATGCTATTTCAAATTCATCTGGCATCTGTTTCTGCAAACGTTTTTCTGATTAAGCACTCATATTTAATGTTTTTTAATTGTTCTACCAATTTGTATTTCTAATGTGACAGCCTTATGATTTCTGTATAAGGATTCCGTATAAGTCACTGAACTGTTTGATTTAAGCTTTTTATTGAAATTAAATATAGATCAATTATTGAGAAAATGTTAATGGGAAAACTTAAATTTTATCAAGAAGCTGGTGTTTTCTTCACCCATCTATAGCCTAAATGTTTTGTAGCTTTTTTGAGCATTTGAGTGTAAGCAGTACATTGATGTACTATATTTGGTTCTGCTTTTCATTTGATCCAGTAGCAGGTTGGTATCACCTAATATTAATTCTGCTTCAATATAACTGATTTAAAATTTCCACCAAATGTGGACAGGAATTCTTCTAATCTCAACTGAGAGTGTCCCCACAGCATATTCATGCTATGAAATTGAAGTCTATAGAGTCTCTGTGAGGATTTTAACATCAGGAAATCAGGCCTAAACTATTCCAGCTTAGAAGAAAAAAATGCATGCACATATTAAGTAATTATGTGTTTGTGTCATGAATAAAATTACCAGTTCTGCAACCATTGGAAGATAAGCAGCTTCAGTTTTGTTTGCTTTATGTGAGGAACTGGAAATGTACCTGTTCTGGATAAATGCTCTCAATATATACTCTCAACCTGAGTAACTCTGCTACAGGGAAGCATCATAGCTCAGTGTTAGGGCATATGGCTGTCATGTAGAAAATCGGAGGATTAATATCTGGAATTCCAAGATAAGGCTGCAAAAGAATCTGAAACCCTAGAGAGCCATTCCCAGTCAGTACACTAAACTTAGGGCACATCCAATCTGATGGAAATGTCCTAGATTTTGTTACTGTCCTTTCAAATTTTATACTGAGTTAGGTTAAAATAAAATGTTCTGAGAAAGTAGTATAAAAGTCTCTGATTGGTCCAGGAGCCAAAAGAAAACATTCTGGGATAAACAAAACATTTATGAGTTTCCAAAATGAAATCAGAAAGAACAGGAACAAAATCTTGGAATTTCTAGTCTTTTTCATCAGTGTGGAGGCACCCTAAGGTGGACATATATTTGCTGGCATTTATACACTGGCAAATACTATTTGCCAGTATATAAGGGGCACTCCATTTTCTTTTTTCTTTTTTAAGAAAAATATTCATCTTTATTGTTGAAATTCTTCCCAGTAAGGATAAATTCAACTTTTGCCACTTTTCCAAGTCATTCTTTTTTTTTATTTAACATTCCATGAATAATTAAAAGAAAACCTAGCGCAATTCTACATGACCTTATATACTTGAGAATCACATTCAAAATGTTCATTTTTACACATTGGTTACTATATATCATGTATTATATACACCATCTATCAATACTATTATTTGAATCATTCTCTTCTCTCATTTTCCATTTCTTTTCCAATCTTGCTCAGTTCTCTCTATTCAATACAATACTTTTCTCGTATTCTTACTTCCTTACTTCACCTAGTTCCAATTATTTTTGGATATTTTGAGTTTCTCTTCTTTATTATCACTTGTGAAATTCTTCATATATTTATTTTGTTCTTTTGTTTAAGTTTGTACTAGTTACCGCTAATTTTGTCAGCCGTATCTACTCTCTTATTTTTCCCTTCATCCTTTGTCTCTATTTTTGAGAACCTTTATCTACTGTTCTTCCATGCTTGCTTCCTGTTCGAATATGTGATCTTCAATTAAATTCCATTCCTTCTCGTTGCTGCTTTGGGCTATGCCTTGTATTTTCATAGCTAATCTGTCTATGGCCCTTTCCACACGGGGGAAAAAAAACGGCTTAGGGCGACTCATCCGGAGGTCGTCCACACCGTGGAGCGCGCTAGAGCGGTTTGAATAGTGGAGGTTCCATACCTCAAACCGCGCTAGCGCGGCCGCAAGGGGTGGCGCGGCGCGTTTTTTAAAAACCACATTTTATGAGGTTTTTACGAAACGCAAGCGCGCTAACCCATTGCAGCGCCCCGTGTGAAACTGCAGGGACGCGCTAGCGCGTCCCTGCAGAGCTGCCCAGGGGCGGGTTTCCGGCTGGCGCGCTGCCCTGATTGGCGGAGCGCCGCCGGAAGTCGCCGGCCGCCATTTTGGGCGCCGCCGAACACCGCCGAAACTCGCCAGCGTGTGGAGCGGCGAACGCGCGCTCCCCGCAGGGACGGAGCAACCCGTTTTCAGGTAAGATCCGTCCCTGCGTGCGCTGCCCCGTTCCCCCATTCCCCGTGTGGAAAGGGCCTATGTCTCTAAATTCTGTCAGTTTTATTATCCATTTTTCTATTTAGGAAATCTGCTTGTTTTTCCACAATTTCGCAAATACTATTCTAGCCGCTGTAATCATGTATAATATTATTCTCCAATATTTTCTTCTTATTGTTTTGTCTATTTTCTGTAATATATTCAATAGAAATATTTCTGGGATTAGTGGGATATTTATTTGTAGCATTCTTGATATGGTTTCTTGAATTTTTCTCCAAAAAGTTTTTGCACAGTCACATGTCCACCATACGTGGAAGCAAGTTCCATTATCTTTGCCGCATTTCCAACATCTATTTTCTTTTGTTTTGTATATTTTGTTTAGTTTTGCCTGGTCCAAATGCCATCTATGTAGCATCTTTAAGTAATCTTCATTCAATGTTTGTGCTGCTGTAAATTTTTGTGTGTCTATCCAATTTTTTCCCAATGTTCTAAAAGTATGTCATGTCCTATATTTTGTGCCCATCTAATCATTGTTGTTTTAATTTGCTCTGTTTCTAATTTTCTTTCCATTAACATTTTGTACGATTTAGATGTCGTTTGTTTCTGGGATTTGAACATAATTTTCTCAAATAAGTTTACTTTTGCTGCAGGTTCAAACCCTTCCAACTTCTTAGCCATATTGCATCTTTCTTTTAATTGTCTGTATAAGAACCAGTGACATTTGAATCCTTCTGTTTCCAAGGGGGCACTCCATTTTCAAACAGTATTTTTCAGGAAAAAAAAGTGAGTCTTGTATGCTAGCAAATACAGTAAGTTAGTTTCATATGCTCCTAACCCTGTCCTTATACAATTCTTAATTCAGCCATCAAATCCCATCACTGTAGGATTCTATATCAGCTTGTTAGAGGCAAAACAATAACTGAGTTGTTGTTGTTGGTGGGAATCTCGCTAAACTCCACCGCTGCCTAAAAAAAAAAAAATCCCTCTATATTGCTCCTGGAAAGTTTCTTTTCAGCATGTGCTTACAGCTGTGATTCCAGAAGCTTTTGTGGCATCCATCAGTTATCTCACCTGTTTTCTCTTTGAAAATAATGGCAGACAGCAGATGGGAAACAGCGCTGAGTTTATAGAGATCACTCTAGCAGCATTAGTAGCTAATCCTTCTACCCATCAGTAATGGCATTCTTTGTCCTCTACAGAAGAAACTGGAATGTGCTTCATAAATCATAGAGTTTCAGACAGATCAGAAAGACTAGAATAATAAGAAAAGGGTGGCTTGTACAGACTGCCTGACCAAATTAGTCAGCTGAGCAGAGTCTAACTTTCACAGACAGATTGGAATTGGTAGGGATAGACTGGCTAGCTGTTCTGCAAGCAGGAACTGAGAGGATTTAACTACTTGATCAGAGATCACCACAGCTGAAGATGGATTATTATTTAATATGGTGACCTTCTGGTATAGAAACCTAAATACTCCTAAGTGCTAGACGATGGGTGAGTGTGGCACAAGTTAGGGCTTTCGATTTTATTCAGGTTCTGAACATTTCATCTCTCCTTGAACAAGATTAGTTACTCTGAGGGAGGGATTTACTATGATACATACAATTTTGTTGAATAATTTATTTGCTAATAATTGTTTGGGGGACCATGGTCCTGATGTTTGAAAACTTTCAGAGCATTTTCATGATTTGGATTCAGGATTTGGTCACCTAAGGCTCTTGCTCACTGTTAATGCTAAAACCTGAAAGTTGTTCATGCAGGAAGGAAAAGAGAAGAAAGGAATTTGTAATATAAATAAGTATTCCAGCCAGCATTGGTTTTAAAACTGCATTATCAAATAATTAAAGAAAGTGAAATGTGAAACATCATCATTAGTACAATGCTCTTTAGAGTTATTTGCTCCAGTGAGTTTTTTTGTTTTTATGCCTTACCTGCTGTGTTTGTGGAGCACAGTGGGATCTGGACTGGCTGACCTGATATTGTATGTAGATTGCATAATACTGGTGAGGTTGATGCCATTGTGTTGTAGTAAGGGAAATAAATTAGTCTGCCTTTTTTCCCTTCCCATTCTATAATTCCATGAAGGTTCCTGTCTGATATGGATCCCTTCTTGGTCTTGCTCTCACCTGGGCACTCAAAGGCCATTTCTGCACTAGACTGTTACGGTGCTATGATTCCACTTTCAACATCCTATGGAATCCTGGGGTTTGCAGTTTAGGGAGGGGCCTCAAACCTCAGGATTCCGTAGGATGCTGAAAGTGGAATCATAGCATTATAACAGTCTAGTGTGGAAATGGCCAAAGTTGCCAGATCTAATGCCTGGCCCCTCTTTCCCAGATCTCAGGGTGAAGGGAGCAATCTCAGGATGAGCGTGTGCTTTGAAAAGTGCGTGTACATTTTCCTCATTCCTTAATGTTTTTTATTTGAATGACATACTCTGTACAGTTATGGTTGACGCTTAAGCTATCATGCTTAATGACATCACCATAGATTGTGTCTTGCAACTTCACCAGCCCCCCCCCCCCGACATCATAAGGACTCATCTTAGGTCTCAGGTTTGGGTCTTGAAATTTAAGGGTTTGGGATAATTCTGACTTGGCAAGCAATGTGCACCAGTGACTAAGAATTATTTTGTTAGAATAGGAGTGGCAAACTTTCAGAGTGGAGATTCAGATGCCCCAACTCCACACTCATACAAGGACTGGATGACTTAAATTATGGCCCCCACTAATATCATCAGGTCTCTAGCCAAAGAACTGCCCAGAATTTCTATAACTGACACTGTACTTTGAGACCTGGCTTTGTGGCTCCTTCACTATCTTCCCTCAGGGAGATGAGATTGGAGCAAAGCATGACTCACCAATGCTTCAAGAATTGGTTAGGTTCCAGTTTTAGGACTCAGCCGGCTTCTGCACTGCCAGCTGGGTACACCCAGCCTCCGCTCCCTTTCTCTTTATGTCCTTCTCCTACTTTCCTTTTAATCTCAGGATTCATCTGACTTTTGGATCTCCAAAGTGCACCTGGCTTTATCTCCTGATTTCTTTTTGGGGAAAGGACAACCTTGGGACCCCAAAAGGCCAAATTAGTCCCAGGACTTAGGGTTTCCTCATCACTGTATTTAGAAAATGTCTGAGTGCTTTCTGTAATGAGAGTTGGGTTAAGACTCCAGCTTAGCGGATAAGAGAAATTCAGATGAAGTCATCCTAAGGACAAGAATTGGAATTTGATTCTTTTCAGAATGATAGCTGGCATTCTGTTAGTCATTGTGGAGGTCAGAATTCACTACCAACTGTGCAGTGAACAAAATCCTCCTGAAAACCAATCTGTTTCACTTCTGTAGGGCCAGAACCTGGCCATTTCCTGGTTAGTGGAAAGTGGGGGGTTCAGCAAAGAAGCATCCAGCTGTTTTCCTGTAGCTGAATGCAGAGTAATGATATCATCTATAGAGACCTCCTGACGACTTCCAGGAAATCCCTGGGGATGCCTATGACTGTGCTGTGTTGCTTTGCATAGGAAAATAGCTGGACAGTGGTCTGCTGCTCTGTCCATGCTCCAACAACATGGAATGGCTGGGCTTAGGGCTGCAGCTGAGAAAAGTTGGCAGAGCAGGTTGAACAGTAGACTATACTAGCTGCATTTTGTAGCTACGTTTCCTAGAGCATTTGCACACATATTTACAAGCACAATGATAACTACATGTTGTGGGCTCATCATTTCCCATATCGACCAAGGGTGGAATAAACGTTGTCGGTGAAGGAACCAGGCTCTGTTGCTATGGCAGCAAAAGGACTCCACATGGATGACATAAGAGTGGGTAGAAGGAATATCCCACATCTGCCCAGAGCTATACAAGACAGCTATAATCCAATAACAACTGATGGACTAAACCTCCCCATTACTTTTCTAATGAGTGGTGAGACATTCCCTAACTCATTGGGGAATACCACTTGCACTCTTCATGATGAGACAGAACAAGGCAGAGCCTATCTTCTCCAGTCTTGAGCTTACCTGTACCCAGAAGCCTATGTGGTTTTCCTGAGTCTGGGGAAGGGCAGAAAACTGTGTCAGTCAGGGGATAACTATTGACTTGTGGGTGAGACCAGAGAAGCTAAATCAGAGGGCCACCCCAATTAGAGGACAATATTCTGCACTTCCCTGAAGAGTCAGCACAGAGCTTCATCTCTACTCTCTATCCATTTTTTCTTGTTCATGGTTTTATGGCATATGCAACTCTTTAAAATACATTTATGTTCTTACAGCTTTGGGCAGTTTTTAGCACAGGGCCTGGACCCAGTTGGGGATAGACAAGGCATGGGGGCCTGTGAGACCCAAAGGATCAGGGCCCAGTTTAGGAGCATGTTTCACCCCCCGATGGCAAGGGAAGCATGCCATGGCTTGCACACATATGGATTTCCACAGCTGTCATTCCAGAGGTATATGCAGTCGGTGGGCTGGGTGAGTTGGTTTCCATACCCAGCAGGTAGACTAGGTGAGTGGTTCCCATTGGTTGGCATGAACATCCAAGTTCAGACCCATGCTGGACCAAAGCCTCTACAGTGGTAAGCAATAAAACTTGTGGTCTGTTTTATCCAACTAATGCAGTTTGTGTCTTTATTGCTACGCAGTGCTGCCATCACCGCTGAACTTGCAAGAGGTCTGATTACTGTGCAATGTCTCTAATGGTTCAGCAAACTTAAAGCTATTTTTAAATGAGATGCTTGTGTCCCACTCCAATACACAGGTATACTTCAGTTAACAAAGCCTATAAAAAAGAAGCTTCTAGAAGTCTCCTTACACCCCAATCCATCTTTTCCTCCTTGTCCTCTGTCTACCTAGAAGCATCAGCATTGGGAGTGCTGATGAGGGAGTGCTGGAAAAACCCTTTTGACATTAGGTTGCAGCAGTATGCCTGTAGGAAACAATCCAATAAAAGCTTGAGCTGGGAACAAATGGGATTCTACTCTACCCAATCCTATTGTAGCTGTGTGTACCTGCCTACAACAAGCAAAGTAAACAGCAGCTGCCTCTAAAATCTCTTATTAAGCATGCACGAACAGTAAAACAGATTGAAGGGGAAAGCAGATGAGCCTGCCTTCACCAGCTGTCCCCATTTAAAAAAAAAAAAACTCTTAAGTTTGGCAACCAAAATGGAAATCCTAAGAAAAATGGAGGTTGGTTAAAGAAAGTCATTTCTGAATGCATTTTGGGAGAATCATTCCAGTGGTCTCTAGAAAGTTCAAAATGATTTTTTATTTAGGTACAGCTTTACATAAATGAAGAAAATCATTTTGAACCTTCTAGAGACTACATGAAGCTCTCTGGTTGTTTCATATCACATGTGCATGTTGTTAGTTCTGGAAAAAAAATGTGCTGAAAAATGTTGGACTGCCTTTCTTTTTTATGGTACAGGAAACTTTCCCTACTTTTTTAGTTCTGCCTACGGTACCAAATTTTTTGTTAAATATGTAATATCCAAGAACACATCTACTTCGTTAACTGAAGTATACTGTCTCAGAATGAACACTGGTACATACCAACAAGCAAAAGGATATGTTGTTTCATCTTACCTGAATGCTATAGTGTTTTGGTTATTTTCTGTTGAATTCATAAGAATCAGAAGAAAAATTCCTTGCCAAAGCTTATAGCTTGCCATTTTCTGGCTGGTACTGTAAACAGACAGCACATTGGAGAAAGAGCTTCTTCTTGAGTCTCCCCTATCCCCACATTCCCCTCTGAAAGAAAGAATGCAATAAGATAAAATACTTTCTAGGGAAGATCTCAGTTTGTCTTTCATCCAGCATATTGAAATAGAAGCTTTCTCCATTTGGAGCACTGCCTTTTAGTCCACAACAAGGAGGTAAGCTCTTCCAGTACTGGCACAAGTGCCTTCAAGATGGTACCTGTCTGAAACACTTGCTCTGGAAACCTTGTACACAGTGCGAATGCTAAGTGCCACTGGAGTCACTTTGTCCTTTGCTATGAGGCCTGATGCTCTTGGGTTGAGGTGCATATTTTAAAAATGAAGCATACCATGTCCAAATGGTGTCCATACCCACTATCTGGAAGCATAGCATCCAGTATGGCCCTTGCAAGATTCACTCATTGTCTGTGAAGCATGAGGCTGGCATTTTCTTGTTCAATCAAATGGCCCAGAGTATAAGATGCTTCAATAACCCAGATAACACAAATGCTATGTCTAAGGATACAATTTGTATTTGAAGAAAATTGCTTGAAAACTTCTTTGGAACACAAATGAAATACCCTGTGTAGGCAAGTTTGTAATAGTTCCACCTTCCACCACCCCATTTATAACAAATTAAATGAAACCACCATTTTCATATGAGTAAAGGCAAAGCCAACAAACCACACCTTTTTTTTTATTGCTGGTGAATATAAACAGGCAACTTTAATCTATTGAGGAGGATACACATACAAGCAAACATTTAACTGGACTGTGTGCGTTTTATTCTGTGTTTTAGATGGCAGTGGCTCCTCCACTGCACAGCTAATGGGCTACAATTGTCAATAGCGTGGCCATCACTATGTAGTTTAAGCAATCCAGCTGTAAAACAAGAGTAGTAGTTTCCACCCACCCACCCCATCACATGAACTGAAAGAATGAGGAAAGAAACAAATGAAATGAAAGAGGTAAATATTTGGCTGCAACCAACTTGATTTTCCTCCTAAAAGAGTGCAGAGATCTGAGGAGCTGACACATCCAGTGACTTTGGGAGGATGAGGAAAAGTGTTAAAGAAATGTCATATGGTCAAAGGGTTACCTGGAGGATATTACATGGGAAAGTATTGGTTTATTGAGCTCAGTTCCCCATGTGCCAAGTGTAAATAAAGTGCACTTGTTTGTGAAAGTTAGAGCCCCTTGAGGATACAGCTATGTCATATGAATTAGAGAAAATGGCATCAAATAAACTTTAGGGAATAAAGTTCTGGTACCTCATGGAGAAAAGTAAGTTATTTCTATGAGGTGTTAGTAGGTTAAAGGCTAGATGTTGTTCTTTAGATTTGACAGCCTTCAAATAACGGTGTTGTTTAGCATGAGATTAGAGCTACCCAAAGAGCATGGGACTGTGCTATTAATTTCACAAAAATGTAACCCTTGAGACATTGCTATTCTTAGAAATTTTCCTTTCATGCTTTGACAAGCCCATTTAGGAGATCAGTATTGCAGGGTAATGTCAAGAAGAAAACTGAACATCTACTCATTGGAAATCAGCCATCAGCACTAAAAGTACACACTCAGTCTTATGTGATGCTTCACAAACTAAATTTACCAAGAAATGTAAAAGTAGCCCATTTCCTACTTTTAGTATTCTCTCAATCATGGAACATTTGGAAGAAAATGGCTGTTAGTGTTCGTTAAAAAAAAAAATTCAATGAGAAGCCACACAAGCAGAATCTATCTTTCCAATTTGTTCTGAGAGTACAGAACAGCAGTTTAGAGATGTGGGATGCCAAGAGAATATGCTCTTTCCCCACAGTACTCATACACACCATTATTGATTAAGGCTGCAATCCTTTGCCCACTGAGAATCACAGTTTTTCTTAGAGCTGGAAGAAATTCTGGAAATCATCCAGTCCAGTTCAGGCCCAATGAATTCAAGTGGGCTTGCTGCTGTGTAGAAATGTATAGGACTGCACTATAAGAGGACTTCAGATCATAATTCTATAAACTGTAAGTTTCCCATCCGCCTTATTTCCACTCCAGGTAACTAGTGTTGCAGGTCTGCTAAACAATAAATCAGGTGTGGCCACACACCACACTGAAAGAAGAATTTTATTCAGTAGTATGTTTTTAAAAACTGTTGAACTATAAAAGAGATTGCTAATCTCTGTGTGTGTTTGCTAAGTGCTGAGTGTTTCAGGAGACACTGTCAACCACAAGGCAGACCTGATTATAAGTCTGCTGGCAGTGCTCCTGTCCATCCATTGCCAGCAATGGATGTCTCACCTGATGGGAAAATGGGAAAACATAAATTAATCACATTCTGAAAATACAAGACAATTCAATGTTACACTTTTTCTTATGTATAAGACATTGTGAAACTCATTCAGGGTAACAAGGTGTCTTTGAGCACATCTACAGTACACAGTTACAGCAGTATGCTCCTTGATACGATATCCTGGGATTTTACTCCAGCTCAGTGGAGTGGATTAGAATTGTAAGTATCTCATCAAATTACCCCTCCCAGGATTCCACAGGATGGAGCCTTGACAGTTAAAATGGAATCAAACTGCTGTAACAATGCAGTGTGGATACATTCTTTTATGTGTATTTTTGTTCCCTCTTCAGTGGAACTCAACAGAACAATGAGCAGCTGTATAAGCTGATTATCAGGTGGATGAAAGAGTCAGTGGTCAGCCAAATAATGCAGCCACATCTTCAAAGCCACATCTTCAAACACAGAAGGGGCTCTGGGACCAAATGAGGAAATGCACATCATGAGTCGAACTCATTGCTAGTGCAATTCCATTCCATTCAGTGCAAAGGATGCATGGAACTATTCCTGCCCTCCTCTTAAGGCTCTTGGCTGCTAGTTATTTTCAGCAAACCCATCCCAAAAAAGATAGGTTGGGATTTGGTTTTTAATTTTTCTCTCATATTAACTAAACATCTTTTGATGGCTGCCAGATGAAATGTATCTTCCTCATGACTGCTACTTCTTGCAGACCTCCTGGAAAGTTATGTTTCCTTGAGAAATTCACATCTGCCTCCAGTTCTAGAAAACTTGCAAGCACTGTTCACAATCTATCTGGAAGATCTTGGAGAATAATCCTTCAGTGCTGCTCACTGTGAAACAATGGGATACCATTAGCAGCTACTCATCAATAACCAGATGGAGGGGATTAATAACTGCACCATTAATATCATTAATACTGTGATTAGCACACTGAGCATAGAAGACAGGGTGCAGAGAAAACTCAATACAAACAAAACTATGCACAAGCACTTAACAGTCTGTTCTACAAGATTCCAAATCCCAAGGAGGGCAGGTGATGTCAACACCAAGGCCAGCCAGTGGTCCACAATGGAATCATCAGGTGACAGAGAGCTGCTTGGCTGGGAAGTTGGGGGACCAAAGAGGAGCCTAGTGATGAGAACACTTACTTTCAGACTTGCAAGGATCAGACCTGAAGGAGCCTTTCTGTTGAGTTCCACTACAAGGAGTAAGGACAGGAGGCAGGGAAGACTTCAGCCATATTTCTCTCCCACTTTTGACCACTTGGCCAAAATGCAGCTTGGACAGGAATGCTATCATTCATCCAGCAAAAGAGAGCTTTATTTAAATACACACACACACACACACACACATACATATATATGCGCGCACACACACATATACACACACATACACATGTGTATATATGAGAATGAGAGGGCAAGTTCTTAAGTGAGCATCGTTCAAAAATTAATATTTTTGTATATAAATCCAGCAAGATGTCCAGCACCATAATAACATATGCCGTGGTGCAATTTTTTAAAAAAGCCTCAGGAGGAGCACACAAGAGGGCAAATTCTACCTCCCCAGTAGGCTGCCACTGTTAGGCTGTCTCAGCAGCTGTTGGTTTTTCCTTGACCCTGCAGCATTGCAGGTCCCATGGGAGGTATCGGTTGCAAGCAAGCACCTGAATATTGCCAAACGGAATAGAAGCCAAACCTCTAAGTTAACTGGGGCATCTGTGCCAAACCACTAACTTGTTATTTGTACAAGATTGACTAGCATTTGTCTTATTATCCCACCCCTATGCAGTAAAATGCAGGTAACAGGACTGTTTTCACAGTAAGTTACAAGTCACACGATCTAGTCAACAGGTAGCTTACCATGCTACTTCTTGATTAAGGGAAAAAAATAGAGTAAAATCCATAGAAAACCTACTGATTCCACTTTTTCATGCACACCTCCAAATCCAGGAGGTTTGTTTATCGTACAGGAAGGAGGAGTTTTTTTGTTGTTGTTGTATCTTGTTTTTGAGGCTGTCATCATAAGTCTTCAACAGAGGGGACAGGAAAGTTCATTTAGTCACAGCACAGCTTCAAGTCACCTTTCAATTAGTTTTCACATGACCATTGGCCAAGGTTACAGCAGCAGTGGGCACCCCAGGTTCAGCATTCTCATCAAAGCGCAAACGCAGGGTGTTTCTGATGACTAGCTGTTCCATGATAATTGCTGCACAGAACCACGGAATGGCATACTCCAGAGTTATGAGGCCCATGAAGTTCAAGTCAAACTGTGAGTAGTCCCAGGGGCAAGCATTGAACTGGCGCAGGATGAAGCCAGTGCTGAATTCCCAAACATACGTCCACAACGTATAAATGAGGCAGCGTAGTAATATGTTACATTTGTCCTTCAGGTACAGGTACATCTTTTCTACAATGAGAATGGACGTTCCATAGATGAAGAGGGCCCATACACTCGTGACACCTGGGAACTTCCAGTTGAAATTGACCACAAACTCCCAAGCAGCTGTGAACATCACCTCACAGAAGTAGCCATGGATGGCATAGAGGTACCAGCGGGAGAAAGCCGTCAGTGGTTCTGCAGCTGCCATCCTTCCGCACAGTCCCCAGCAGGAACTCTGTAAGATAGGAGGGAGAAAGAGATTAAAGCCTTAGTAAAGAAGAATAATAGCCCAAGGTCTTGTCACACCAAAGGTCAAATATGTAAAGTAGTAATGTAGCATTGAGGGTGCATTTTGTTCCAAACAGCCAAAATAGCTAGTAGTAGTCATCGTCATCATCATCGTTTTCTTCTTCTTTACTTATAACCTGCTTTCTCTCCAAGATTAGAACTCAAGGCAACTTACAAATTAAAATAACAAAACAGTTAAAAATGTATAAAAAGGCAACATTAAAATAGAATTAAAATATTAACCATATTTTAATACATTAAAACACACATTTAACAAAGATAAAAAGCGGTTAAAACAGTACAACATAAAACCATACTGTACTTTATTACAAGCCCTCTCCTTAAAAGCCTTCAGTTCTAAAAACCTGTTTGAAAAATAATAATTTAAACAATCTTCAACCGTCAATGGAAGGTCAGCAAGGAGTGGACCTTCCTAGCTTCCCTAGAGAGGGAGTTCTAAAGTCTAGGAGCAACCACAAAGATGGCCCTATCTTGTGTTTCCAGCAACCATACCTGTGAAGGTGGTGCGAATGAAAGAAGATCCTCTCCTGTGTATCTCAGGGTCTGGGAGGGCTCATAGGAGGAGATGTGTTCTACTAGACAACCTAGTCCTAAACTATATAGGACTTTATAGGTCATAACCAGCACTTTGAATTGTGCCCAGAAACAGACCAGTAGTTGTTGGAGCTGTTGGAGTAGGTGAGTTGTTTGATTCCTATAACTGCCCCCCCACACACACAACAGTCTGGCTGCAGCTCTTTATACCAAAAGAAATTTCTGAACATTTTTTGAAGTACATTACTGCAGTAGTGCATCTAACGAAAACAATGCCTAGGGCAAACGTGGAAGTTGTGCCCCTATCTTCTTATTTCTACTCCCACCCCTACAAAAATGGCTTTTTTGCACCCCCCTGGCATTGTCACCCAGGGCATTACCCTACTTGCCCCACCCTAGATACACCTTTGCATTACTGTAATCCAAATGAGGTGTAACCAAGGCATGTGGTGCTGGGTACAGTTCAGGCCTCTGCAGGAATGGGTGCAGTTGGGACACTAGCTTTACATAAGCAAAAGCCATCACAGAAACCTGGGCCTCCAGGTTCAAGCTGAGTCTGGGATTATACTCAAACTTCAAACCTGTGTCTTCGGGGGGTATAACCACATCTACCACAGGCGGTATCCCTGTTCCATGTTCTGACTTTTCAACTGACCAGGAGTACTCCATCTTGTATGCATGGAACTATAATTTGTTTGCCCTTATCCAATCCATTACTAATGCCAGACACTAGCTTAGAACTTGAAAACAGTTTAGGATGTTATCAGCATACTGATAGCATCAGACCTGAAGTATCTGGACAACTTCTTCCAGAAGTTTCATATAAATGAAACTCCAGGGACCAATGGCCATGGAGTCAAACAAGAATCCTTCAGCACCACCTTCTGGGCTATAAAGCACCATCAAGTCCCATCTCTGCAAGATGCCCCAGAAGGATACCACAATCAATGCTACTGAAACTGCTGAGAGGTTCAGCAGAACTGATGACGACACACTCCCCCATTCTAGGTAGGCCATCAAGGTGAACAAAAACGTTTCTGTCCCTTAACCAGGTCTGAAATTAAATTGAAATGGATCAAGATAATCATCTCATCCAGGAATTCCTGGAGCTGAGAGACTATTACATGTTCTGTTACCTTGCCCCAAAATGGAATGTTGGACACTGGGCTATAGATATTTTTTATGGTGAGATCCAGGGAAAGCTTTTTCCATAAAAGCCTTACAATGGCTTTCTTTAGACATGTTGGAAACCTGCCTTGTTGTGAGGAAGCTACTGACTACTCCTTTCAGCCACTCACTAGTCCCCCTTTGGCCTTTTTAATGAGCCAAGAAGGGCAGCAGTTTAGTGGACATATGGTAGCTTTCACTTCTCCTAGGATCCTGTCCACATGTTCAGGCTGACCAAACTGAAAAAGATCCACTATTCATGGGTAAGCAGAGGACAAAAGTATCCTCTGGGACTGTATCAATTGTGGCATCCAAGTTGGAAGGGATCTAAGTGATTCTATCTTAAAATGCCACACAGATTCTTCACAATAGGTGTTGAGTAGTTTAGAAGTTTAGCAGACAATCTTCTTTATTTGAATTCTTGTAGCATATTTAAATCAGAATACCAGTGTGATTAAAAAGTGTCAATTCACTCATAGCTGAGGGAAATTTATCCTCAGACCTGTGTATGGGAGCAAGCCTTGGACTCACACATCCTCTCACCATAGATATGGCCTCAATGAAAACTGATGATTTTGTGCATATATGCCTAAATTAGGAGTTGTTATTCACAAACCAGTCATCTTTGTGTGTCTCTTTCACTGGAGGCACCAGGTAGGTAGCCAACTCTCACATAGGTGTCTATATTTACGGTAGGCCTCTCATTGAAGGTAGACCTGGGGTCTCTTCATACTTCAGTCTTACTTAGAATCTGTGGGAGTACAGACACACCAAATACAAGAAAGCCTGAAAACAAGATACGTCTCTGTCTTGTTTAAAATGGGACGCAAGAAGTCAACTGTGTCAGAGCAGCCCAAGGAGAGAAAGCCACAGCAAGTCAAGCCTTTGAGTTTCTTCAAGACCACATAAGAAGTTTGCTGGAGATAATAAATAAAGAGGAATAGAAGATACAACATCAATGAAAAGGAAACATAAAAAAGAGGGGAAAAAACAATGTGAGGCAAACTTGACAGAAAGGGTAAAGGAAATTCAATTAAGAGGCTTCAAAAATGTAAGAGTGACAAAAAAAGCAGTGGGTCAATGCAGATGTAATGTCAACACCACGGTTTCGTGTTATGTAAATGAGTCCTTTTCCTGTCTACTCTTCCCTTCAAACACACTGATTTCCTCCCTCACATCCAAATTAGTAGCCCGGCCTAGTTTTATGAAACAGTAATTTTCTTTCAACAGATGCAATTGCTAACTGTGTTTTGCTGCTAAGACTGGAGGGAGTAGCCAAGCTCACATATTGCCAAAGCCTTATTTGGCATAATGTCTGCATCTCAAGCACTCTCTTCTCTAGAGTGGATTATCGATTTCACCAGCCTACAACCACCATAGCAAAAATAAAAATAAGAGAGCTATCTTTCTCTGCACATTTTTCTGCCCTGGCTGGATGAGCTAGCAAAGTTTGGAAAACACAGAGGATCAGTTGCTGTATCTTTATCTGGACTACTCGGTTTAGATCAGTGGTTCTCAACCTGTGGGTCCCCAGATGTTTGTGGACTTCAGCTCCCAGAAGCCCCAGCCACTATGGTCAATGCTCAGGGCTTCTGGGAGCTGAAGTCCAAAAACATCTGGAGACCCACAGGTTGAGAACCACTGGTTTAGATAGTGACAGGGTTAAAAGCCTACTGAAAGAGAAAATCACCAATAAAGAAGACAATCTCAGTTGTGGGGGAAAGAAATTCTGTAAACATGTTGTTGCCACAGAAAAGCACAAAATTATTTAAAAGATCCTTTGAACTCTACACTGTTCTATAGAAAGTACAGTACAGATGCACACTAGTGCAACCTTACAATCAATACAGCTGTCACTTGTATTCTTCTTGTTCCAGAAAAGGCGTTTTGTTCACCTATGATAATAATGTGGAGTAGCTCTAAAATGAAACCAAATGAAGATAACTTCCAGTAATTTCATTTTATGGTCATCTGCTCTGACAATACTTAGGAGAAGACTGCATCTTTTCTATATTCAAAAGGAATATTTGCAAGCAATAGTCTGGGAACCTCAGGATTGGTTACCTATGCAACGTTGTTTCTCCATGTGGAGACTTCTTTTGTCAGACCACATCCTCAGGGCATCACTTTCTGGCTCTCCACTGGTCTTCTTGGAAAAAGGCCAGTCTCAGAGCTATTATTCAATCAACCTTTTTCTTCAAGGGGGAGATGTAGCCAGTTTTATATTCCCCCCCTCTGTCTTTCTTATATTTATTTCCCTTTCTCCTTGAAGGAATATAAGCAAGATGGTGTGAGGGTTCATGCATGGCAGCTTTATCAATGCCTGTTAGCCACCATAGTTAATTGGAACCATTGTGCCCTCCCATTTTCATCTTCACAACAATTTTGTATGGTAGGTTAAGCCACAGAGAAATTACTGGATCATGATCATATATTAAGGTTCATGACTGGGTGGGTATTTGAGCCTGGGTAGTCCTCGCCTGATGTTTTAAGGGCTACATTTCACTGGGTTATCTATACTTTGGGGAGCCAATTACAGGACCCAGTTGTGACCTTATGGTGGCCACTCGATCCCAGCATGAGCAGCCGTTGAGACCGTACAATAAATTGGAAGTTGAGCCATGCCACTGATTTGGCTGGTGGCTCCTTCTCTTCCAGAACTGTTTCTGTCCCAAGTGGTCAATATAAGGCTCTAATTATCTACAAGCAGATGTCCAAATTTGCTTCTCCACCTCTCTTATCTCCCTTTTTCCTTGTTTTGTGGTCTCTTTTAGATTGTAAACCTGGATGTGGTCTACTCTGCGAGCCACTGAAGACTGTGGCAGTAATGTTTCAAATACATATATATATTTTATGCAACACACATTTTGAGTGAAGAGATATTTCCAGGTCTTACAGGAAGAGTGATGCAGTTAGCTGTTCCAGAGGCAGTAACTGACATTGCTACTGGGGAAAGTAGTGGTGGGACCAGGGTGAACACCAGTCCATAATGGAGTGGATTAAAATCTTCACATGGACACAGTCTATTATATTTTATTTCCCTGTGCTTGACACAATTTCTTCCTTACAAAAGAAACAAGCTTTAGTACACCCAGGGAAACTTTATGCATAAAAGGATAAAAAAAAGGGAAAACACCTACTTGATACCAAATGGTTCTCCATGTGAGATGAATGATGCCAGTACTCTGCTGACATTCTGCCTTTTCCTATATTATAATGATATAGAAATCCAGTCCCCAAAGTGAGACATTTTCAAGGCCAACATCCTAGCCTAGCCCTCCTGGAGCCAGCATATTGTCAAATATCCCTTGGGGAGGTCTTAATTGGCCTTTTTGAGGGTTGGCTGTTGTCACTGATGAAGTCACAAGTACTCTACTGACCTGAGAATAAACTAGGCAACAGTATATTTAAAATTCACAGTATGTGTGTTTACACAGTTATGCCCAGCATTATCAAAGTGTTTAAGTTCTCAGTGAACTCTGAGAAGACATGATAATGCCATTAATGACTAGCCACTGGAACGTCCTTGCACTCTTACCAGTAAGGCTCTGTTTTTATTGGACATCTTGCTGCACAGATGAATACAAATTCCATTGAAAATTTCTGTGTCCTGCTGGAAACAATGGTTAAATAACAGAGTAATACAAAATTATACAAATACAATGTTGAGAACGAGCAATGCAGATGGAAAAATGTGATGACTGTGTGCCTGAACAGTGTAGATGACGTACTTAGGATAGGAATTAATGAATCTTTCAGTTTTACTCAGGTTTTCATTTTTACCCTTCTATGTTTATGCCATTCTGTTTCTGAACTGGAGTATCATCTTTTTGTATAGTCAGCCCTTCACATTTGTGGGTTTAACATTCATGGATATGATTATTTATGTGTTTCTCCAATCCTACTCCTCAAGTGCCCCTTTTCTGGGGGAACTTTCCCTTTCAGCAGCTCTGATCAGGCTGCCCAGCACTTTAAAAACCCACCTCTGGTCCTCCTCCTCCTCCACCAGCCACTTGCTAGCCAGCCGAGGAAGCTTGCAGCCCAATTTTTTTCAGCATCACAAACCCTCCCTTAATGCCGCACACACACCCAAGGAAGGAGATGGATGAGAAAGAGGAAGTATAGGGCCACTATGCTGACTCACCCCTTTCCCTCTCCTTTTCCTTACATGGTTTGGACCCTCTGTGCCCACTTTCCCTGCCATGCCTCAGGCTCCTTCCCACAGACACACACTTTGATATTTGTGGTTTTTCCATTTTTGTGGGGGTTCTGAGCCCCTAATCCTAGCAAATGTAGCGGGCCAATCATGCATGTTTTAATGTACATTTGAAAAATATGCATAGAATTTTTTAAAATTATGCATTTTATGCGCACTTCAGTAAATGTGCACATTTCAAATAATAATTCGGTTGAATAAAGTTTGTGTTCATTTTTAAAAATGTGTATTTTTCTACACAATTTCAAATCTATGTATTTTTGTGAATACCATTTCATATTTTATTTATTTATTTATTTGCAAATTGCATCCCAAACTTTGGATGGAAAAGTATCAATCTACAAGGTTTAAATGAATTCTGGTTTGTATCTAGATTGATGAAGTACACTTTTGCCAAATTCATACTGAAATGAAAACTGAACAAATATCTTCCTAATTTCATCCTTCTCTAATTTGAAATTCAGTAGATTTTTAAAAAGATAGCTTGTGAGGTAATCAGGGATGTTCACAGCTCTTGATATAATGGTAGGCCTGCAGCATAAAATTTTGGATTTTCACTTAGAATGGTTCAGTAGCTACTTTGATTGAGATGTCTGTCTGGTTTCTGTAGGAAAAACTTGAAATGCAAGCCTATAGATGTCCACTTCAATGGTACTTTCTCCTAACTGGGTATGCAATGGATTGCAGCCTAAATTATTTTTTCCAATTCTCAAGACAACGAAGGAAAGTGTTTCTCCAAAGAATGCATAACTATCTTATGGAATTCACTACCAAAAGATGTGGTGACAACCATCAACTTAGATGGCCTGTAAGAAGAATTAGATAATTTCATAGAACAGCAGAGCTCTATCAATGGCTATTAGCCATAATAGTTAGGTGGAACCCCCATGGTCAGAGGCAGTATATCTTTGAATAGTCATAATGGGTTGGCTTGTTGGCTTTCTGGTGGCATCTGGCCACCAGTGCATGAAAAAACTGCTAGTCTAGGTGAATGTTTGCCTGCTCTATAGGCAAGCTCTTCTTATGTGTTATTACTAAAAGTGTTTATAAAGTGCTTGTCTGTCATGAGTGCCCTCACACAAATACAAAGAACAGAGCAATACAACAAAATCACAAGACAACAAAAGCAGAAATGGAACCTTCTTTAAAACAAGATGAACAACATTTAAATCTATTTAAGTTATGAAACAGTATTGGTTTTACTACTTGCCTAAAACCCTGTACAGACAGAGACAACGTGACTTCCCCAGGGAAAGAGTATCATAGTGTGGGTGCTACTACAGACAACGCTCTCTCATATACCTGCCAGCCTAGGGATTTACAATGAGGCCTCTGATTGTAGATCTACATTGCTGATTGTGTGCAGATTCATATGGAAAGAGGCCATCATTCAGATATCCTGGCCTCCAAGCTATTTAGGGCTTTGTAAGTCAAACAAGTAGCTTGAACGGGTCTTGGAAACAAAATAGAAGTCAGCAGAGGTGGCTCAAATGTTATCTGAATCTATAAAGCACACTCCAGATAACAGTCTGGCTGCCATGTTTTACTGTATCTGTAGTTTCAGAGTACTTTTCAAGGCCAGCTCCATGTATAGTGTGCTATGGCCACATTAGCCTAAATCAGTGCTTCTAAAGCTGTCTGATGTGGGGAGTCACCCGCACTTTTTGACCAATGTATCATAGACTGGCACCATAAATGTCCACTGACTACAACTAATTCTTTATTTCCCAGAAACTCACTGTTGAATGGCACCCAACAACTTATGTCCTGGGTGATGGACCACCACTAGTGATAAAAAAGACAGGTATTTAAAGCATGAATCACTCAAGCAAATCTGCCTCCTTCAGTAAGGGATGCAGGTCATACATCAGATGAACTGGGTAAAGCTACTCTCAGTCAGAGCAGCTACTAGCTCCCTCCCCTCCCCTGGATCAGTGATGAGCCTAAGTTCACATCCAAGCTGGAAACTTGGTCTTTTAAAAGGAGTGCAGCCCTATCCAGAACACATTCTTGCAATCCTGGACCCTAGAGCAGTGCTAGTCAAAGTGGTGGTCCTAAGACCGGTACCAGTCCAGGAGTAATCAGAGGGTTTCCAAGAAAGAAAGAAAGAACTGCAGCTGATGGGAAGAAATAACAGTGTGTCTGAAAATTATCTTTATAATTTCAATGCTATACAGAATTGAAACTGTAAAGATCATTTTGGACAGACAGTATGGTACCAGTCCTTGGGACTTTACAGCAAAACAACTGCTGGTCCCCCATATCAGATAACCTGAGAAGCACTGATTCACAGTAAATTGCAGTAAAAGCTTCAGGGTATAATCTAATCTCCACACCTTCCCTTCCATTTGTGGCAGAGTCATACAAGCAAACTGAGGTTTCAGAGATGGAACTACAACCCAGATTTTTTTTTTAATGGCTTACCTGCATCATCCTCTGGGCCTACAGAACAGAAAGATGCAGCAACGAAGCAAGGGGAACAAGCATACAAAAGGGGATGGGGGAGGAAGACTTACATTTCTTTACTTACAACAGCAGCAATAACAGAATGTCACAGATTTCTGCCCTAATACACTATTTCAACTCTTAGGCACAACAGTAAAATTTAATCAGAGGGAGCTTTTAGCATATTGGCTGTACCAGCTTGTACATCTAAGTGGTACAGATGCCATAGATGAGGCACATTAAATATACCCTAGTGAATGGGAAGGAGCCAGAGTGGATGAGACCTCAGGAAATGTGATGGTTGGAGACAAATATGAGTAGCATTTGATACTTGCATCTCCTGGGGAAAATCAGCTTGGGTGTGTCAGTTCTGCCCATATTGCTACCAGTTCATTTTCACTATCAGAGACAAGAATGAACAGAGCAAACTCTTTGGAGTATATCTCATATCTTGGAGACAACAACATTAGCAATGCTTATGAATAATAGTTGTTAAACTGGGAAGCAGTCATCCCTCACTTACAGTATTAAATCTGCCTTCAGAAATTTCTTCACTACAATGCTTTCTTCTGAAAGACTAAGGGGAAAACATAGGTTGTACTTTTTGCTAGGACTGTGGGTGAATTACAAAGAAAGAGAAAAGCACTGCAATCACAATCAGGCTGTGGCACTGCCAGCCTAAGAGCAAACAACACTTATCGGAGTCCTTGTCTCTTCCTTTCTGGTGGTCACTGACAGGGACAGATGCATTTGTTTTAGGGTCAGTGACCTGAGCAGTTTTGTTTTCTCCTGCATCTGAAATTTTTAAATCTTAATTTTTTCCCTGCCAGATCTATGAAGAAATGTGCAGATTTTGGTATATTTTCATCACAGAAAATATGAAACAAACCAAACAACCAAACAACCAAAAACAAGCAAGGAAATAAAAAGAACTTCCCATCCAACTCCAGCAGTCAAAATAGATGCAACAGTTCCCAAGCAAAGGAAAGACAGTATTGTGGGTACCTGCCATACAGCTGTTAAAGATGAAGAGGCTCTAAGGAAGAAAAAAAAGGGGGGAGGGCAAGACTGAATATACAGGGATTCAAACCCAGGTGGTAAAAAGCAAAGTGATCAAGGGCCACAACGTGAACAGATGAATCTATCAAATTTGACTTTTTTTTAGACCTCAACTTCTTTTTATCCCTCAAATGAAGAAATTTTCAGATCTGGGGAACTTATTATCAAAACAGAACCAAAATGAAATTCCTATCTATCACTAGTTAATGATGGTCTTTGCTGAAAGAGAAAGACTGTTTGCTGTTGCAGTTGTTGTTGTGTTGCTTCAAGTCATTTCTGACTTATGGCAACCCTCAGGTGAACCTATCACAGGGTTTTCTTGGCAAGATTTGTTCAGAGGGGGGTTGTCGTTGCCTTCCTCCAAAGGCCAAAAGAGTATGACTTGTCTAAGGTCATCCAGTGGGCTTCCATGGCCAATAGCCACTTGAAAAGTAGAGATTCTGACATCTGGCATCAGATCATCAAGGTCTGGAAATATGGGTTAGGTATGAATAAGAGTTTCATGATGGATTTCTGCCTAAAGGAAGTATTTGAATTTCAGGAAACGTTATTAACTATAGTTCTATTTGTTGAAAGTTGTCTGCAAGCTCATTGAGCTACATCAAAAGAGCAAATCATGGGACGCAGCCATACACACACCATTTCTTTCCAAACTGTGCTTTGAACATGACCTGACACATTATCCCTTCAGCTTTATCAGTTTTTGAATTCATTTTAAACTGACTTGTGTTAACTTGTCAGTTTTTTAAAATATGCTTTTAATCTGTTTAAATTACATTTGATAGTTTAAATTGTTTAAAAATGATTTTATTGAATGCCACCCTGAGATCCTATGACATGAGTGTGGGACATAAATAATTTAATTAATAAACAATATCAGCATTAATTTATATTTCATTTCTCTCTGGGAGTTCTAAACACTATCTGCTAATAATGTGGGGTGCAACCCAAATCCCATTTAAATCATGACACAACTCCCATAGATGTTAATGGATCTTTGTTTAGTACAACAATGTAATAGAAACCACACACAACATCACAAACATCATAAACTTTGCTCAGAAATCATGGCAAGTATCAGAAGGTTAGGTATTCATTTTGCACTTGCAAATTAGTTGCGCGGCAAACAAATTTCTCTTTTTGTTTTGTGGTACTCCCACTGACTTAAACTTCCTTTCTTTCCATTCTTTGCATTGTCATATTGCTCAGTCCAGAGTAGACTGTGTCTTGTGTTAAGAGATGATCCCTGACTAATTCTCAAATCCACCCTGAGATGGGTAGAATAAAAAATAATGACAAAAGAAGATTAAGGGATCCTAATTATCAAATTAAGCCAAAAGGGCAGGGATGTACAGGCTCCACACTTACCAGCAGAACATATTAGGGCTGGTTGAAAGGTATTTTGCTCAGATTCTTCCATTCAGTGAATCTCAGACCTATTTTATTTGAAAATCATCAGAAAAAGGTAGGGAAAGGGGGCATTATAAATGACATGAAGACATCATTCCAGCCAAGCAATTACTGAAGAAGGAATGGTTTGCAGGTGCCAGAGAAAGGAAGGTAACCAGTGTGGAGGCATCTCAATTTTTTGGATAACTGAACCAGGCTCTAAGAATCCTCTTGCTGATCAAGAGTACAAGAGGAAACAACTGATTCCTCATCATACAGCCAAGGCAGACATAGCTATGATGCAACCGAAAAATATTTTAGAATAATGCAACAATAAAAACAGATCCACAAAGATAATTCAACCTTATTAGAACAGAGTAAGGCTAATTGATTTGCCCTTATTATGACTGGATAATGTCAAAAACTAGGAGGAAACAAAAACAAGGAGATCGAGCTACCATTCTGGGAATTTATGTAGCAAGAACTGTATCACCTGGGTCAGGTATGCAAGAACTTTCTGGCATGTAGATTAGGCTGGAAGAAAGACTTGCAGAATATCAAAGCTATGGAGCCATGAAGAATACTCTAGTTATCTAATGGGCCAATACGTTCCTGAGAATGTCACGTCCTCATTATAACAGCTTCTCCAAAACTTTTAGTGTGTATAGCAGTTACCACGCTGTTTGGAAGATATTGACAGTCACAACAGCCACCAAGTCAAATGGTATTAAATTAAATGTGCTTTTCATCCATTCAAATGGTCATTAATTTCTTGCTTTATAAAAGAGACATCAACTATTTTTGAAAGCCGAAGAATAACTCTGAAGAGAGATTGGGAAATGGCCTTGTGACATCACAAGGCACCAGGTAATAAGTTCTGCCAATAGGCAGATTCAGCAGGGAACAGTAAGAATATATTTTCCTTGAGCAAACTCTTTATGAGAAGATTATATATCAGAAAGAACACAGCAGGTTCCTTTCCTCAGTCTACTCTTTGCTGAATTATTTTGCTTATAAGGATATGGTGGATTCCAGGTTGGAATGGGAGGATGCACATACTACTGGTGACCGAAAGAAAAGTTATTGAATATCTGTCTGGATTAGATGCATGCCACTGAAAATAATGGCGCTGTGCTTGGATCTAAGGAAAAGATGAAGTTTCACTCGTGGAAGAGCAGAGTGCCCATGAATTTACGACATGAAGAAAGCATAGTACACAAGTTATATGGTGTAGTTCACCACTTTGGTGGGCAGACATTCTGCACTTCAGAAGCTGTTCTGTACTCTGCAAAAACATCTGTTTCATTAGTATTTCACAGCTCACCTGCCTAGATTCTTCCACATTCACAGGCATGTCTGGGCACGTACAATTCCTACAAGATAAAATTAAAAGGTGAACTAAGATTCTAGAAAAGGCCAACGTTTCTTAAGAGACTCACATAGAAACAACAATGCTGTAAGCAAGTAGCACTCAAATTTCACAGCTGTGTGTACAAAGGCCACCTCCTGGGATTAATCAGAACACTTCAAGAACGGATCCAAAATATTAACTGCAGCCAGTACAAAATACCCTCTCGTGTTTGATGAACTTTTGGGCTAGGAAGACCACTATGAATTCTATTTTTACTACAATGTTTTGACACAGACAGTGGGGAGTAACCTAACAGAGGCAATGTGGACAGTATCTTTTGAGCTTCCAGATTAACATTTTCAAAAATGACCATTAACAGATTTATTGCCCCAGCTTCAAATGCTTTTCAAAAACTGGCATCCCCTTTTGAGGCAAAACAAAATACTTCATCTTCTTCATTCTTAAAAAGATCAGTCTTATTACTCTGTTCCAAAAAGTCAACACACTGTCAACTGATCAGCACACAGATATCCCTAAGCAGTACAAAACTAGGACATAGTTGGAACTCTGTTCTAGAGTGTTTCTGCCCAGAACCTTTTGTACCCTTCTATTAAACAATCTACATTTACTCTGGCAAAGCTGGCAGCAGGGAAAGGGAAGAAGAGACACACAGTTAAAAACAGCGTCTATTATTAAACGTTTAATTAAGACTAGTGCAGTGTTAATCTAGGTGAGAGGTAATCAGTCTATCAATCAAAGTATCAGCAGAAGATGCAGAGAGAAAAAAAGTTAATTTTAAGTAAGCTAAAGGAAAGAAGTCGCAAAATGTCGATGGCTTGTAAATAAGAGAAGGAAAAGGGAGGAATCAGGTAACTTGGAAGATAACAGTCTTGAGAAAAAGAACTCTCGTTTAACAGCATTAGCAATAGTCTTAGTAGAGAAATGCAGAGGATTTCACTAGAAAAAGGAACTGCTTTTTGTCCTCCATCTGAGGTGGCTGTGAGACAGAAAGTGGTCTAGAAGTGGTATGCATAGCAAGGAAAAACAAAGATTGCTTGGAAGTAGGCAATGTTAGTAAGTTTTCTAAAACCACAAAACTAAAAATATATTATAGAGGCAGTGCAGCAGGGAGAGTGAAGGAGAGCCTGTCAGAGCTGTAAAGGAAAAGAATGTGATGGAGAAAGTATGGCGTGTCAAAAGCAGAAGGAAGAGAAAAACTATGGAAGAGAATATTGACGGGTTGTGAAGAACAGAGATCAAGGAAAATCCTTGCATAACGCCTGGCTAACAGTGTCAGCCTAGAACGAAGGCCTGGAGAACCAGAACAGTTGCTAGCAAAAGTGACAACTCAGTTGCACAGTTACTAACATTTATCAAAATGTGCCTATAGGATTTCTCCTCAATCAGAAAGAGTACAAAATGGTAACAACTGGACATGACAATGCCAGCACTTTTTTGAGAATAATCTTGATATTTGAAATGGGAAGATATTGTAGGTCCACGACAAAAACTAGAAAAATCTGGGAGAAAAAAGTTTTTCTCTAAGATACTTTTCCTCAGAAAAAAAAAATGAAGTAAGGGGATTATGAAATATTTTCTTTTAGAATAACAGAATGCCTAAGACAAGATGTTCATGTATTTTCTTCCCCAAAATCATTCCAAAAGACTTTCCAAGAGAAAGATTTTTTTAAAAATGTAATACTATGTACAGCACAAGAACAATATAATTCCTGTTCCTTGTTTTCTTTTATCAGTTCTTATTATAGCAATGAATGTATGGATAACTAGTGAGACAAAATAGTATTGTTTCACTGATGTTTCTTAAATTTTTACTGGATTTTTGGGGGTGCTAGTTTTGTTTTGTTTCTTGTTTGTGCCTGTTCCTCAAACTGGCAAAACTAAACAAGGTCAGGTACCTCAATATGTCAAAAAAACCCAACATACAAAAGTTTAATTTGTAGTTGTATCTGAATAAACTGTACTTTTAATATGCCAAAACAAGATGACTTTATGCCAAATCATATAATGCATTTTAATGCATAATGCATCTAACGCATTTTTATTTTCCTAAATTAACGAGATGAATTTTAATCTGCTTGTTGTTATGTGCCCTCAAGTTAAATCCAACTTATGACAACCCTATCATAATGTTTTCTTGGCTAGATTTATTCAGAGGTTCACCATTGCCTTCCATGGCAATGTGTGATTTGACCAAGATCACCCAGTGGGTCTCCATGGCTAAATGGACATTCAAAACTCTGCTCTCCCAGAGACATAGTCCAACACTCAAGCCACTACATCATTCTAGCTCAAAAGGTGGTATTATTACATTTTTATTCTTTTTAAATATGGGGCTTTTCCCCAGAAATTTGAGAATTCTACTTATCCATGTACCATAAGAGTAAAGATCATTCCCAGTTCAAAAGTGAGTACTTGTTGGAAGGAGTGTAATCTTTGAGAAAAGAAGATATTTTTGAAAAAATAATTCTTCACTCAGAGAAACAGACGATATCAAAATTATATAATTTGTTGTTGGAAAGAGAATTAGAGACAGAACAAGTAAAAGAGGTTATGGTGAAATGGTCGAAAAACGTTGGGCATGAAATTCAATTTGAATATTGGGAGAGTAGTTGGAAAGACACAAATAAATTTACTGCTGCTCAAAAATTGAAGGAAAATTATCTTAAAATGCTTTATAGGTGGTACTTGGATCCTGTAAAATTGAGTAAGATATATAGAATGAAAGAAAATAAATGTTGGAAATGTGGTAAAGATAATGGAACTTTCTTTCACCTATGGTGGACTTGCGAGAAGGCAAGGATGTATTGGAGAGAAATTCAAGAAAAGATGGAAAAAACATTACAGATTAAGATACCACTGGAGCCAGAATTATTTTTATTGAATATGATGCAGAAAATTGAGAAAGAACAGAAAAGAAAACACTGGAGAGTTATTCTTTACATGGTTACTGCAGCGAGGTTGAACTACGCAAAAAATTGGAAAAGTAAAGATATACTCCGAATGGAAGATTGGTTTGTAAAAATGAACGAAATGATGGAAATGGATAGATTAACAGGGATAATTCAAGGAAGAATGCAAGGCTTACATAAAGAGAGCTGGAGATTAGTAAAGGAATATATAGAGATAGAACTTAAGGATTTGACAAAACAGGATGGAGGAGATAATGATGATTAGAGGGAGTAGGTGGTAAAAATTCGTTGGGAAAGGGAAGAATAAATAATTAAACAAATAAATATAAATTAATAAATAAAAAGGCTGATGATGTTTTAAGAATGAATAAATACAATATAATGGTGGAGGGAAAAATAAGTCATTAATAAGGTTCTAATTTATAAATATATTTTACAAATAATGATAGAAAGAAATCTAAGGGACAGAGAGAAGAGAATCTTAATAAATAACGAGGGAAATGAGATAAGGTAATGTGAAGGAAGTAACGAATGAGGAAGAATGAGTAATAGGGGTAAATTACAAGGTAATTAACGGGTAGAAAGTGTGAGAGATTGTCTGGTAGTGTGAAACAGAATATAGGGGCAGAAAGACATAAGTTGAAGTTTGGTATATATCATGTCGGAATGTAGTTAGTATATGTAGAAGAATGTAAGTAATTGTATGTGTGTATGAGTTGTGATATTTTAAAGTATAATGGAAAATGGAATAAAGAATATTTTTTTTAAAAAAGTGAGTACTTGCCCTGTTATGTAGGAACACTGGCAATTGCTGCTCTATCCAAATGCCTGTTTGTCTGATTTATGGGGGGGCAGGGAATAATGAGAGATCCTGGCCACAATGATACATATTAAAGCATGCTGTGCTCTTTCCATGAGGGAACACCTCTACTGACCTCTTCATTCAGTCAGTGTATTTCTACCAACTGTATGCTCAAAAATCTTATCCACATGACTGAAGGTCTTGCGTTTTGGCTCAATTTCACACATAGAACCTATGCATATATAATGTCCCTGCAATTTTCCATGTCCATGCTATGTATACATACGTACATAATATGCATACACAATCCAATTTCAACAATACGTCTAAGATCTGTACTTACTCTGTGCCCCCAACTGCTTTTAAGTACATTCTCTTTTGCTGCATGAATAGTTCTAAAACTGAAGGGATTTAATCTAGAGAACCGTGACACAAAAAAAAACTGCACAGAAGCGCCACTGAGGGAGGGCAGCAGAGGCAGTGCCACCCCACTCTATATTTCTGATCATAAATGATACTTACTGAAGAGCATCTCTGTCATTAGTACTTATGAAGCATATAAAGTAACCACAGCAAATATTCTTAATACTCTCTCTGGAATTTGACCTTGAATTTGATCCAGGGAAAAGCCTTTGAATCTTGCTGAGAATCTTCTTCCACCCTGAAATTTGACATGACATCTTTGCGCATTCTTTTTAAATCTTAGTAATATATCCAGTGTAGTTCTAAATGCAGGAGCTGGGACAGATTTAATTTTGTTGTGCTCCTGATCAAATTCTCCTGTCTGGGGGCATACAGTAAGAAAGAACAATTATATTTTTACAGATATACCTGCACTCAGCCTCTTAGAAGCTCCCATGAGCTGTGATTTCACTTTTTAAATACATTGCAGGTCTCCCTTTAACATCAGCGAATTCCATTTTTCAAATCCATACATGGATTTCCAGCTACTGCTGGTTTGTTTTTTTGTTTTTTGTTTTTTTTACTGTTTGGCATTCTTGGTCTGTGTGGTCTCAGAATCCACTGGGGTTGCCTACCACAATTTAATTGAGGATACATGCTAGTAGTGCTTGGTGGATTCTGTCCTTAGAGGCAGGCAATGTCAAACCACCTCTAAATAAATCTTGCCAAGAAAATCCAATGATATGATAGCATATCGATGGTCAATTCCATCAATATGGAATCAACGAATTGATGAAGTCAACTCAAAAGCACATTAGCAACAAATGACCAAACTAGACAGAGCATGAGAGTTTTGTAAGCAAAACTTCAGTAAGTTTGTATTGCACAAAACCCCCAGGGGAAATGCTCTAGACTGGGGCTGCAGGTTGTTAAGACTGTAAATTTCCGCCATTCTGGCTTAATAGCAGCTTGGGGATGGGTGTCATCTGAATCTAGCTTGTGGTATGGGAGGATAGATTAAGACAGGCTCCTATCTCTTCACAGTACCCTAATCCAAAATCCTCTGCAGCTGCTTTTCACTTGGAAAAAAAAAAAAAAAGGCTGGACATTCCAAATGCAGAATTCCTATGTCATATGTAGTTTGATCCTTAAATCTTCTGTAATCACTGTGGAACTGCTGTTGCTGCTGTCTGCTTTCCAAGAGACTATTAAGACCAGTTCATTCTGAGGAATTAGAGCTGCTTCATAGATTACATAGCAGGCATGTCTGTCTACAGTAATGTTTGTTACAAAAAAACCAAACACTGTTAGATGGACTTATGCGTTTCTAAACAGGTGGACATGCATGCTGGAAACTGCAGTTTGTTGGGAACTCACAGCCAGTGTCCAATACATGCTGGGAGATTTCTTTCTTCCTTTCATACTTTAAATATTAGCCATAATAATGGCATAGCAAGCATGACTGCCATGACAGTAGCCATTACACTGATCTCTTAATACACAAAGCAACATGCTCCTGTATGAGCTTTGAATTCATATTCATCTTCTTCCTTTTCTTCTAAAATGGATGGCAGATTTCTTAAATTCAGGAATTGGGATGAATATGTAATTGTGTTGTTATCTGGCAAAACTCATTAAAGTGGTTGCCAAAGAGAGCAAAGAGGGACAGAGATTCTGTTAAAACATTGACTACATCTATTGCAATTCTAGAAAGGAATGAAATTTATATTTTTACTGAAAGGAGTCATTGTGATAGGAAATCAGTTGGTACACTGTGTCCCCCAAGTTCTTTTGTTTATACTTTACATATTGCCAAATCAAACTTAAAGGATAGTGAAAATTTAAAATAACTTCTGCATTAACTATTTGTTTTTCTAACAAATAAAGAGCAGACTACAGAGTAGAAGTGTTTGTGTGGGTATCATATAATATATAAATACAAATACAAATTGTTAACAACAACAATGTCCAAATGCATATTGCTGTCATTAAAAGAAGTTGCATGAAACTCCTTTTTTAAAAAAAATATATGTAGAAGTTGGATTTCTCCTTTGATATATCTTCAACACTTAAAGCATTCTAAAAGAGGGAACAATGAGTGTACTGAAAAGACTGGTGGAATGCCATAGTATAGTGGAAGAGCAGAGTCTTTGAAAAGAAAGATCACAGCTTTAATCTCCAGGCAGGGCTGGACAACTCTCCAGTCTGAAAAACCTGGAGATTTCTTGAACGTCAGACGAACCAATGACTAAGGCCATTTCCGCACTGGACTGTTATAGTGCTATCATTCCACTTTCAATATCCTGTGGAATTCCATCTTGGAGTTTGCAGTTTAGGGAGGGGCCTGACAGATTTCCCACATGAGAAGTACTTCCATACTGCTACATCTTAAACCCTATTTTATTATAAACACCAGTGGCATATCCATGCCTGTTCTGGGATTATGCTAGATGGCCCTTGGGTCCCTCCCAACTCTAAGATTCTATGTTAGAAAACTGCAACCAAATAATCACCAGAATGAAATAGACATATTCAAGCTACCATACATGACTCACCCAAATGTAGTCTGCACATTTGTCTTTTTAAAAATGATTTCCGTATGAGAAATCTGTCTCACTGGAAGAAGTTCTGCACCCCATGGTGGCTCACACAATCACAGCATGGACTGTTCTAACTGCTGAAAAGCCACTGCAAATTTTTATTTTGTGTGCCCAGACTAAATGTGCATATTATAAACAAGTTGTGTAGAGCTGCTCTTAACTGGCTGCATAATCAAAAGCTGCCCTGTGACTTTTTCAAATCTGCTCTATTATCACAGTATCAGTTGATATGCTGATCATATGAATTGGTCTTAAGTTTGTGGAATAGAATCATAGAATCATAGAAATGTAGAGTTGGAAGAGACCACAAGGGCCATCCAGTCCAACCCCCTGCCATGCAGGAAAACCCTCAAAGCACTCCCGACAAGTGGCCATCCAGCCTCCGCTTAAAAACCTCCAAAGAAGGAGACTCCACCACATTCTGTGGCAGCACATTCCACCGCCGGACAGCCCTGACTGTCAGGAAATTCCTCCTGAGGTTCAGGCGGAATCTCCCCTCCTGCAGCTTGCATCCATTGCTCCTTGTCCTGGTCTCAAGAGCAGGAGAAAACAAGCCCACTCCCTCCTCGACATGACACCCCTTCAAATATTTAAACATGGCTATCATGTCCCCTCTCAACCTTCTCTTCTGCAGACTAAACATACCCAGCTCTCTAAGTCTGTCCTCATAGGGCATGGCTTCCAGGCCCCTCACCATTTTGGTTGCCCTCCTCTGGACCTGCTCCAGCTTATCCATATCCTTCTTGAATTGGGGTGCCCAGAACTGGACACAGTATTCAAGATGAGGTCTAACCAATGCAGAATAAAGTGGTACCAATACCTCCCTCGATCTAGACACCATACTCCTATTGATGCAACCAAGAATTGCGTTGGCCTTCTTGGCTGCCGCATCACACTGCTGACTCATGTTCAGCTTGTGGTCTATGAAGACTCCTAAATCCCTTTCACACGTACTGTTAGCCAGCCACGTGTCTCCCATCCTATACTTCTGCATACCATTTTTTCTGCCTAAGTGTAGGACCTTACATTTCTCTCTGTTGAAATTCATTTTGTTAGCCTTGGCCCAGCTCTCCAATCTGTCCAGGTCCTTTTGAATTTCGATCCTGTCATCAGGCGTATTAGCAACCCCTCCCAATTTGGTGTCATCTGCAAATTTGATCAGCGTGCCCTCTATTCCTTCATCCAAGTCATTAATGAAGATATTGAACAGCACCGGGCCCAGGACAGAACCCTGTGGCACCCCACTAGTCACTTCACTCCAGGATGAGAATCTGCCATTGGTGACCACCCTTTGGGTACGGTCAGTCAACCAGTTACAAATCCACCTGACAGTAGCCCTGTCCAGTCCACATCTTACTAGCTTCTTTGCAAGAATGTCATGGGGAACTTTGTCAAAGGCCTTACTGAAATCAAGATATACTATGTCCACAGCATTCCCTTCATCTATCAAGCAAGTAACTCTATCATAAAAAGAGATAAGATTAGTCTGGCATGACCTATTTTTGAGAAATCCATGTTGACTTTTCGTAATTGCGGCATTGTTTTCTAAGTAATTAGAAACTGACTGTTTGATGATCCGCTCCAGGATCTTTCCAGGTACTGATGTCAGGCTGACTGGGCGATAATTATTTGGGTCCTCTTTTTTTCCCTTCTTGAAGATGGGGACAACATTTGCCCTCCTCCAGTCTGCCGGAACTTCTCCGGTCCGCCAAGAGTTTTCAAAGATTATAGCAAGAGGTTCCGCAATGACCTCTGCTAGTTCTTTTAAAATCCTAGGATGCAATTCATCTGGCCCTGGAGACTTGAATTCATCCAGTGTGGCCAGGTGTTCCTGTACTACCTCTCTATCTATTCTGTGCTGCATTTCCCCCACTTCCTCACCTGCTCCCCAACCGCCAGGTTGAGTGTTTTTATCTTTTTGGGAAAAAACTGAGGCGAAGAAGGTGTTGAGGAGTTCTGCCTTTTCTCTTCCTCCTGTTATTAATTCACCATCTTCCTTGCGCAGTGACCCTATCGTCTCCTTCTTTTTCCTTTTGCTGCGGACGTATTTAAAAAAGCCCTTTTTATTGTTTTTAATGTCTCTGGCCAGCCTAAGTTCGTTCTGTGCTTTAGCCTTTCTGACCTTCTCCCTACATCTCCTGGCTACTTGCTTATAATCTTCTTTGGTGATTTCCCCCTTCTTCCATTTCCTGTACATGTTTTTCTTAATACTTAGCTCAGCTGAGAGCTCTTTAGTCAACCATTCCGGTTTGTTCAGATGCCTTCCATTTTTCCTCCTTAATGGCACAGTTTTAGCCTGTGCCTTCAGTACCTCCCTTTTAAAGAACTCCCATGCATCCTGAACTCCTTTCTCATTGACTATTCTTGACCACGGGATTTCAGCCAGCAGCTCCTTCAGTTTACAGAAGTCTGCTTTATTAAAATCTAAGACGAATGCCTGGCTACACTTGCCTTCTCTTCCCCACTGAATGCCAAATTCTAATAGGGCATGGTCACTCTCTCCTAAAGATCCAACCAGTTCTACGTCATTAACAAGGTCTTCCCTGTTGGTCAGGATCAGATCCAGAATATTTGATCCCCTTGTCGCCTCTTCCACCTTTTGGACCATGAAATTGTCTGCAAGACAAGCAAGAAACTTGCTGGACCTTGCCGCCTTTGCAGAGTTTGACTGCCAACATATATCCGGGTAGTTGAAATCTCCCATTATTACTGTATCTCTCCTTTTTGAATGTGCAGTCATTTGGTCTACGAAAGCGCCATCGAGGTCCTCAGTCTGGCTTGGAGGTCTGTAGTAAACCCCCACTATAATATCCCTATTGTTTCTCGCTCCCTTAATTCTTACCCAGATGCTCTCGACCTGGCTTCCGGTGTTCAAGTCATGGATCTCTTCACAGGTGAAAACATCCTTGACATATAAGGCTACTCCTCCTCCTTTCTTATTTGGTCTATTTCTACAAAATAGGCTATACCCCTCTATTCCTATATTCCAATCTTGAGACTCATCCCACCAGGTCTCAGTGATGCCTATCAAATCATATTTATTTTGCTGTACTAGGAGTTCAAATTCATCTTGTTTGTTTCCCATACTCCGTGCATTAGTGTAGAGACACTTAAGTCCCCGTGCCCTTCCTGCAAGTCCCATAGCATTGTTTCCACCCCTCCCACGATTGGATGCTATTCCTACTTGGCCAATATCATTTGGGCCTTTTCCCCCTGCACTTGCCGAGTCCTTGTCCTGAATAATCTTGTCTCCCTCCCCAGTTGTACTTAGTTTAAAGCCCTCCTAATCCTCCTTGTGAGACTGTTTGCAAAAACATTCCTGCCAAGTTTCGTGAGGTGCAGCCCATCCCTTGCCAGAAGCCCATGTTCCTGGAATTTCAAGCCATGATCCAAAAAGCCAAACTGTTGGCGGTGGCAAAATGTGCGGAGCCAGCTGTTGACCTCTACTATTGTCCTTTCCCTTTGTGCACCATATCCCTGAACAGGGAGGATTGATGAAATGACCACCTGCGCACCAAGGTCCTTAAGCTTTCTCCCCATAAGCTCGTAGTCCTTTGTGATGTGGTGAAAGCTGCGCTTCACCGTGTCATTGGTTCCAACGTGAACCAAAACGAGGGGCTTACGGTCAGTGGGCTTGACCAGCCTGGCTAGCCTCTCTGTTACGTGGTTTATCCTGGCCCCAGGAAGACAGCAGACCTCTCGATTGAGTTTGTCCGGTTTGCAAACTGCCGGTTCGGTTCCTCTGAGCAAGGAGTCCCCAACCACCAGAACTCGACTCCTCTGAGGCCTGTCCGGGGTTCTTCGACAAGCAGATTCTTCCAGGATTGTCTGGGCATTGTGTTGAGGCCGGGAGTGCTGGCCTTCCCGATGTTGGATGCTGTTCTGTTGGTGTTCAAGTTCCAGTTGCCGAAGTTGGATTCCTTCCTGCTGATGTTGTGTTCCCTCCTTCTGGTGTTCCTCATCATTCACAGCACCAAGAACGTTGAAGCGATTCTGTAGTTTGAGAGTCTCTGTTTCCTTCCTGGCCCTTCTACTTCTCCGTGTGACATTCCTCCAAGCATTGCTTTCCTGGCTTACGGAACTGATTTCCTCATCAGGCAGCTCCTCCGCATATCCGGTCTTCAGGAAGGTCCTCTCTGCCCTATCTAAGAAGTCCTCACCTTCCCTAATAAGACGAAGGTTAGAAACCTGTGCCTCCAGCTGCCACACCTTGACCTCTAAGAAGGTGACCAGCTTGCACTTGCTGCAGGCGTACCCGACCACATCTTGTGGCAAGAAAAGGAACATGCCACAAGTGCTACAGGTGACAGCAGCAGCTCCCTCACCTTCCATACTTGATAATACAGAGAATAGAACAAGAAAACAAAAACAAAAACTGGGCGTCCTTTCTTAATTTGAGCTGTATAAGCTATGTCTGCTCAGCTAACTACCAAGCTCAGTTGAACTCTTCCTAAATTTGTTCAGTCGCTATAAGGATCGGTTGTTCCTAAACTTGAATGGTTGAACTTGAAGGATTGAAGTAGATGAATGAAACTGCGCGCGCCATAGGCGCGCGCTGCTGGGAGTTCCTAATAAAGCCTCCTTCCCCTAGCTGGCTCCTCCCCCTAGCTTGATTAACTCTCCCTAGTTTGATTGACAGTTAACTGACTAACTAACAAACAATTAGCTGACAATAGGCTGTTAGCTCAGGGAGAGCACACGGCCAGCGCAAGCAAAAAAAACAAACAAAAAAACAACAAAAAAAAACAACACAGAGAAATAAGCAAACAAACTCAGCCCCACAGTCCTGCAAAAACACCTATCAAAGTTGTCTTCACAGACCCAGCTTACCTTCTGCTCTCTCCTCTGGAAGTCAGCAAGAAGACTGCTGGGAGTTCCTAATAAAGCCTTCTTCCCCTAGCTGGCTCCTCCCCCTAGCTTGATTAACTCTCCCTAGTTTGATTGACAGTTAACTGACTAACTAACAAACAATTAGCTGACAATAGGCTGTGAGCTCAGGGAGAGCACACGGCCAGCACAAGCAAAAAACAAACAAACAAAACAAAACAAAACAAAAAAACAACACAGAGAAATAAGCAAACAAACTCAGCCCCACAGTCCTGCAAAAACACCTATCAAAGTTGTCTTCGCAGACCCAGCTTACCTTCTGCTCTCTCCTCTGGAAGTGCTAGTTCAAGTTTTGTCAGCGCTGGTCACTTTTCTAGATACAGAAGGAACATTTTCTTAACCTTATTAGAACTAATTGGTTCTAAGAAGGAGCAAGGTGACTCAGGAGCTGAAAAAGCTAAATAATGTTCTTTCTCTTTTCAAGACAATGAATCAAAAAGTGCACCAAATAATATAAATATTTATGTAGGCACTCTACATAAACTTTTTTAAGACATTAAAAGGCTGCCTTTTTCTACAACTCTCCAAAACATGCAGTAGACAGTGAGTTCAGGTGTTACTCAGCTCTAAATACATATATTTAAAAACTCTGTATATATCAACTGAAATAGCCACTGAAGTACAAAGATAAAGCTTAATTAAAATCATTAATCCATCTGAGGAAACCATCTCTTTGGTCTGAAACAACGGAAAGCACAAACTTTTTAAAAACAAAGATACAAAGTCTGATTTCCACTCACAATTGCTGTCAAATATTTATTGCAGCCTCCTGTAAGCTGACTCTCTCCTGGCATGTTGGACTACAGTTCTCACCATGCTTGCTGGGAATGATGGGAGTCATAGACATGAAGGACTGCATGTTTTGATATGCTGTTGTTTTGTGCTTTCAAGTCATTTCAGATTTATGGTGACCCTGAGGTGAACCTATCATGGGCTTTTCTGGAACTGAGAGAGTGTGGCATGCCCAAGGTCACCAAGTGGGTTACCATGGCTGAGCAGGAAATCAAACCCTGGTTTCTAGGGTCATAGTCCAATGCTCAAACCACTACACTACGCTGATTATGTTATTATTATTATGTTATTATTGCATACAGCCATGTTTATGTTATATTGTTATGTTATATTATTATGTTATTATTGCATACAGCCATTTCTTACAATGAGCTATTGCTCTCAATGAAGGTACAGCTAGATCCATGAAGTAGCTTTATTGGCACTCTCTTGCTAGTTCACAGCAATTACCTTACCACAGGGATTATTATGCTCTTTACACTTGTGGTTTGCAGACTGCTTAATTAGCAGTAGAAATGTATCATGTGGTCAGTGATGAGTTCAGTCCATTGAACTGTGTCTTCAAGGCATTTCCTGGAATTTGGAGAGTCATGATCACAGGCAGTCTTTATTTGCTTCAACAAGCAAAACATAGTATGTTGGTTATCATACACATGCACGTCTAAGAGATCAGAAGGACAGGGAGAGCAGCCTGCACTGGAAATGAGATCTTGAGCCCAGGTGTTGCATCTCCTTTAGTCCCTCTGGGATGGGTCTAGAGCAGGGATCTAATGAAGTTCTAGAACAGATATAATGAAGCTCTAGGACTGTTGTATCCGTGTAAAGTGCGATCCCTACCCCAAGAAGTAGGAAAAGATATTTTCACTGTCCTACTGGAAGATGTCCCACCTTGTGTCAATGGAGTTCAGTGGGTATGCCAAGCACAGAGGTGGACATCCTTTGGAGCCTGGGGGCTGCACCACCCAATCTTTAGCTGCTCTGAAGGGCTGCAGCACACTATTTGAGGCAACCAGAAGTGATGTTGCATCACCCTCAGCTGCCTTTTGTGGCAGTTTTGATGCAGGGGGACAGCTGATTCAGGATGGGGGTGTGTAGAATTCTATCAAGGTGTCCCTAGAGGGAAGAGCTAAAGATGAGATCATTTTGCAGTGAAGCTACAGCCAACTCCTGGAAAAGCCAATGAGCACTCTTAGCCAAAGGTCCAAAACACCTAGGATCAAACCAAAGCAGTTCAAGGACTAATTTTTTTTCTTGGAGAATGCACTTATACATTACTACATTTCTCAGAACACCATCCTCATTATTTACTAATAGATGTACCCAATATTGCAGGGGCTAGCAACTCCATATTCCCCATCCCACCTGGTTGCTCTCTCTTTTCCATGTCTTCCATTTTTTTCTTCATCACCAGGGCCATTTCTGCACTACACTCCTATAGCGCGATGATTCCACTTTCAACATTCTATGGAATCCTGGGGTTTGCAGTCCCTAAACTGCAAACCCCAGGATTCCACAGGACATTGAAAGTGAAATAATCACGCTATAAGAGTGTAGTGTGGAAACGGCCTAGAACTCTTCCCCATCTACTCTGATGAGCATTCAGCCCTTCTCCTGCTTAGTCTCCTCTCAAACTAGGCAGCACACACACAACATATATCCTACTGAACTATTTACAGAGTTTGGCAGCTCTACAGAAAGAAGCAGTATATTTAATTAAAATTCATTTGAAGACAAAATAATCACAAACTGCACACCCCTAGAGTCTTCTTCGAATCCACCCCATGTTTCTGGTGTCTAGGTTTCATAGTCTTGGAGCTAAAGCAGAGAGTTGCACCTTGCCTCCCCACTCCTTTTAACACCTCTTTTGTGTAAAAGGGTGAGGATTTTAAATGTTTGTTTAGAACCACTTATTAGTTTTAACGACTTCCGGTTTCGATGGCGGCGTGATTGCCATCTCAGCGTGGAAGCTCCCGCTGAACTGGCTATCATACGTGGGCTGTCAGCGAGATCACTGCTGGCAGAGTACCCCCCCCAGTAAAGGGGGTCTGGAGGAGCTCATCGGGGGTTCATTACCGCCTTTCAGGCAGAAGAGCACCGGTGAGAGGCTCGAAACTGGAGGAAAGCCGAGGGGACTGAAGAGCAAGTCACATCCACATAGAAGATCACTGGCTTCGGCACAGCACAGCGCACCATGAAACCTTATTTTAAAATTACAAAGAAAAGACACTTAAACATAAGGAGAAAGCAGAAACGGGCCCTAGAAGTAAGTAAACGTAATTTCTCTCAATGACTTAATGATCGTGCCGAACAGAGTAGCGGGAAAGATCGGCAAGAAGAACCAGGACGTTAAAGTGGGCAGAGAAAAGGGGAAACAGAGTGACCACATGGTAGAGGAATATAGGAGTATAGAAGAAAGACTTTAACTCAAAGATTAAACAACGGAGGAAGTAAGGGGTGGAAAGAAAGGAAATAATAATAAAAGAGGACTATTTAAAATATAAAAATTTTATTGAGATAAAAGAGCTCTGGACTGTAATAAAACTCAAAGGGACTGTTAAGAAGTGGCGTTGCGGTAAGGAATGCAGACCTTTCCTCCTCCCTAGAAGTGAAGAATAAGGGCTGGAGAAGAGGACTTAAACAATAAAAGTAGACATAATGAAATAAATATTACTTAATAAGCTAGAGCTCGTGTGAAGAACAGAAGATCAAGAGAGAAACATTGAAAGGGACAGTAAAAGGAAACAGTAAAGGATAAGACTCTAGAGCTCGCTTGTTAGAAATGAAAGAAAGCCCGAAGATGAGGGAATTTAAAGACAAGGAATCGAAATAGTTGAAAGGGCTTGAGCTCGCTAGAGAACAGCTAGAGCTCGCCGAACAGCACATAGAGGGAAATGGTGGAGCCCGAGGAAATGACTGTAGAAGCGTGCTGAGACAGATGGATAGATGGAGACTAAACCTGAAGACTGAGACAAGACCGGGAAGTTGGGCACGCCATAGTCTTGGGAGTATAACTGGAACAATTAGAACAACTAAAGTATAATTGCTTTAACATGCGATGTTTGTATGGATGAACTTAAGAGGTCAATGAATTTATGCTGTTGAATGAATTGATTGAAACAATTACGTTTATAGGATTATAAGTATATAGACCCATAAGATTTACAAGTAATATAAATAAGTAAGTAATATAAGTAAGTTCATAGATTTATAAGTTTTATAAGATCTATAAGTAATTGTATTGTAAAGTATACAAGATTTGATCAGTTTTGATTGGTGAAGAACTTAATTAAGTAAGTACTTTTCTTCATAAAATACATACAACGTGTATATAACTGTTAAAGGGTGATTTAAGGGGGAGAAAGTATATACATGTATACATATATAAAGGTATTTATAACTGTGATTAAGGTTTGGACAAATTAACGTTGGCACCAATTTGTCCTGAACTAAAAACATAATCAAAGGAGACTGTCGGAATTAGAAAGTCCAATCGGAGACTTGTGAATTGGGAGACAATGGAGAAAGAAACTAAAATAAAGCCGCTAAGTCAAGGATAATTAGCAGGCAAAAGAAAGGAGATAAGCAGAACGACTTTGTAGCTGGTACAAAGACTGGAAACAAAACCAGAGACTGTTGAACATAAATTAACCCTTTAAAAGACTTATAAAAACTGAAGAGGTATCTGAGCATCATCTACTGGTGAATATAGGGAATTACAGTAAAAATAAATTATATACAACGCTGGAAATATGGCATCTGGTACAAGAAAGGGAACGAAGGCTCAGACACAAACTCAACTTGAATTGATAGATCCAACTAGAGGATCCTCAACAGATATGAGCCAACAGATGGCCAAAATCCTCCAAGAAATAAAGGGAATTAAACAGGAAATCAGACAAGAGATGAAAGAAACAAGAATTGAAATTAAAACAGACATTAAGAGAGAAACTGAAATAATTGGGAAAAGAATGAAGACAATGAATAAAGAGATTAAAACGATGAAAGGGGATATTCAGGAACTTCATAGAATTATAGAATCAAAGAATCATGGAAATGTAGAGTTGGAAGAGACCACAAGGGCCATCCAGTCCAACCCCCTGCCATGCAGGAAAACCCTCAAAGCACTCCCTACAAGTGGCCATCCAGCCTCCGCTTGAAAACCTCCAATGAAGGAGACTCCACCGCACTCCGTGGCTGCACATTCCACTGCCGGACAGCCCTGACCATCAGGAAATTCTTCCTGAGGTTCAGGTGGAATCTCTCCTCCTGCAACAAAAGACAAACCAATGGGAGAAAGAAAAGGAAAAGATAGAGAAAAATCAAAGACAAGATGAATTGGCAATATCCCAACAAGAATTAAGATATCGTGATAAATGTTTTAAGCTCAGAGGGATCGAAGAAATCCCTGGAGAAAATCTCTACGAAAGAATAATACCAATTTTGGCAACATATATAGATGCAGACATCGACAGGATGGAGTTGCAGATTGATCGGATCTTTAGAGCCAGCTCAAATCTTGCAAGAGAAAGAGGATGGCCTAGAGACATTGTCGTTTGTTGCACAAGGACAAGGATAAGGGATCAAATAATACAGACAAACTATGAAAAACTGTTAAGAGTGGAAGAGAAGACGATTAAAATTTTCAAAGACATCCCATATGAAATTTTAAGGAAGAGGCAAGATTACAGATCTTTAACTCAACTATTACAAAAGTACAAAATAATGTACAAATGGGGGAAAAAAGAACCACTTATTAGTTTTATGGTAGCATGTTTGCTGTGTTATTCTATATATTGTATACAACTCAGCCCAGTCAGTTTTTACAAAAATAAACTGCAACATTTATTACGATAGCAAACAAAATAAAGTATTAGAGTTCATATGCAGGTCAAATTTAAAACATTTCTTCAGTGTGTACTTTTTGACAGTTCACTTATATCTTTAGTCTCTCATAAAGCACAAGTATCATATAACAGCCCTCGGCTACACTCTCACTAAAGGCTCATTCCCCAATCTAGATCGCACTTTCCGACTAACAGATTCTGACTTTCTTTCTGACTAACTTTCTAACAGATTAACAGATTCTGTTAAGGTTTGATTACTCTTCTGCCTCTCACTAGGCTTCCACTGACAATTAAATCTTCCCACACAGTCACCCTCCCCAGCTGAAGGATTCTACTCCATAGCTTCTTGCTAGGAATCTCACTGAAGGACTGAATGCCAACAGATACTTGGCTTTTTATAATATTTCCTCTCAGCTAGCCCTTCCCACACAGTACTGGACTGGGTTTCTCTCTTGAGGAGCTATTCTGGTTGCCTGGCAATCTGTTTCCAGGCTGCTCTGGCACTTCAGATAGCCATACCGCCAGACCTTTGTCACAAAAGTTCTGGAACCAGATCACTTGAAGGACCACCTTCAACAATATGATTCTACTTTGAACATGAGGGGTCTGCTTGTGTGTACATAAGTTAGGTTAGCTAGATAAAGGGTAGGACAATTTTGACAATGGCCTCTAAATTATAGACCTCCTTCCCTGCTGCTTTGTACCTCAGCTGTATGTCATTTCTGATATACAGCAACCCTAAGGCCAACCTATCACAGAGTTTTCTTGGCAAGATTTATTCAGAAAGGGCTTGCCTTTGCCTTCCTCTGAGGCTCAGATACTGTTTTGCTCAAGGTCACTCAGTGAGTTTCCATGGCTGAGCAGAGATTTGAACCCTGGTCTTCAGAGATGTAGCCCAACATGCAAACCACCGCACCATTTCCATTTAACACCACCTTTAAGAAGGCTTTAAAATTTTGTTTTGTTTAAAACAGACTTTCTTGAGTAGGTATCAGTAGGTGTGTTCTACTGTCAAGAACTTCAAACATAGCTTAAATTCCTCAGTTCTAATATAGCTACGCTTGTATTCTTCAAGCCTTGAATCCCACAATGGGAGAAAGGTGGGATATCATCTAACTAAATAAATAATTGTATCAAATCGTGTTGTTGTTTCAAAAGCACTTTATAAGGGTTTGCCCTTTGAATGTCAGATATAAACATATGAAAACATATGTTGCATACATGCGTGGTCTCCCTGGATTCATTGAATGTCCAGGAACAGAATACATTTTGAACATTATCTGCAAAGAAATCCATTTCTGCAATCCAATGCAAAAACTCCACTAAATTGTAACATCTTCCTGCATCATTAATGAGACCAGGTCAATTCTGGATACACCAACACAGACTAAATGAAGGAGCAGGCTAAATAAAATGTTAGTGGCATTCTGGGTATGATTTTATATTCTGGAAGCATCAGCTCATTTAAACTAGAGATGAGTCAAATTTCCATAAAAGTTTCAGCTCAAAATCTGCTATTTCAATGACATCCAAGCACTGCTTGAATTTTCATGGAAGTTCAAGAGCTACCCACCCCAGCATTGCCTTGCAATCGACCATGAGTGTGACAGTGACTAAGTAGCAGCGCCTGTGATAACAATGTGTATGGTTGGTCTTTTGTCGAAATATCTCAGATATACCAGTTCCTGCAGAGATAGCAGAAGCAAAGACAGCAGATGGGCTAAAGATGAACACAGCATCTGCTCCCCTGCTTTGGAAGTTTGAACCATGTCCCTGGTTGTCTGCTTAGGAGCAGTCTGCCTTCTGCGCCATCTGCTCTTCTACCTCTGGAATAAAGGAATTTTGAACTTGCTGATGCTGTTATCTCCTCACATAATGAGAACTATGGGAGACATAGAGAGTCTCAAACACCTGTGCTTTCAGCTATTCATAACTAGCACAACTGGTATGCTGACAGTAGTTACACCCTAAAGACTTAAACCACACTAGGATTCAGCCCCAGAGCTTGCTTCTAGTACTATCCTCTACAACTGTAGAGCATCTAAATGCCTCTAAACGTATGCAGAAGCAATGAGGCATAACACTGATATCACAATCAGAATGCATGCTTCAGGGCTGAGCAGGAGGATGTAAACATGAGGCCTGTGCCCCATTCCTCTGGTGTGCAGCAAACACATTTTGAACCTTGCTGCTACATAGTAGGAAGAAGTCCCTATCTGAACTTTTGGCTCAAGGAAGGCATTATCACATCACTGGCTACGCAACCAATTTAAAAAAGAAGTGACCAAAGCCATTGGATGCACTGTCTTGTCTGCCGTGCACTTGATGACAGATATTTGGACCAGCTGTCCCTTAAGACTGTCAACAATTTCATCAAGGTCCTCAGTCAACCCTGGTTTTAAATTTCCATCTCAGTGCATTCCAAAGGCAGCCAAAGTATAGGCATGCCATTAAGGAAAACCCTATCCTAAAAGAAGTGGGCAGGTTTTGGCTTACTTTGAAATTCAAGAGTGGCTGCTATGAGTGATTCTCCATCCAAAATGAGAATCACCCACTGATTATTTCTAATTAACTGAGGACCAATTAAGTGCCATTTATGAATCAAGATGACAGCTTTTAACTGCTGAGCACAAGTCAACAGAGATGTTCTTTTCTCTTTTTCATTCCCATCACATGCTACCTTTTGCAATTTAATCTTAACTCACAAAACATCTGAGTTTCCCATAACTATATGTACTGTGGATCTGCAATTGCAGGGGTAATTGATTTGTGTCTTTTAAATATCTAGAGAAAAATCCTGGCTATAGAAGAAAGGGAACACTGGCGGATCATGATGCACTTTTAATTCTCCTTCTGCTACTGGAAATCTCCAAGTCTTCTTGGAGGACATCAGAAAGATTCAGATATGGGCTAGTATAATTAGCATTTTTAGAGGTAACATTTCAAAATCCCACATAGGTCAGGCAGTGGCTAAACTGAAGGACTAATATTTTCAGATTCATGTCAAGTCCTCGCCTCCCCACCTTTTTTTTTTTTTTTCAATTTTACATCAATTAGGATAAAACTGTCCCATATACCAATCTTGGCATATCAATCCCTTATCTTGAGAATAATGAATTTTTTAAAAGATAAATTCTATATCCCTGTTAGAGTATATTTTCTCATTTAACTAGAGGTAGATACAGTAAAGGGTCTTAAACTTTGTCACAGTTAACTGTTGTATGGGGCTATGTAAAATATGTAAAAATAAACCTAATTACTCATAATCAATAAATCATTGTTCAGAACAAATACATGAAATTGCTCTGTACTGTTACATTATCTGTTTATATAGCTTAGTGACTGGTGGCAACTGTCTTAATTTCTCACATAAGAGATTTTTGCCAGCTCTGTCCTCTTATGTTCTTTTAAACTGGAGATCCCAGTGACTGGACCTGAGACCACTTGCAAGTAAGATGTGTATTCTATCAAGGGGCCTATAACATATCAACAGTGCAAATGGAGACTTGCCTGGTCAATATATCCTTAACAGTTTAGTTAATGGATATTCTATAAAAGTGAAGCCTTCTGATAGATGTCATTTTTTTTTCTTTTTCCATATTATTGTGATGCCATATTTGTTGTGCACATTCATTTTGAGCGTTACTTTATTGTCCTTTTAAAAGTATCTGTGTTCTGGGGAGCTGTTGGAGACAGCTACAAAAAACTCAAAATGTTCCTGATATATACAATCAGCTGGCAACTAAAGAGCCTGAAGATCGCAACTCATATGTCCTCTACTCTAATTGAATGTTCCTCTCATTCAAGTATACAAAGCATTGGAATTCCAGATATAAGCAGCTGTCTACTTGACAAATAAGTTACCACACAGAGATTCCATTCAAATAGTACAATAACTTAAATTGATAAATCCAAAGCCCTGCTGGGAAATATCCTCCAGTCCTGAAGTGTTCCCACCTTCAGCAATGCATTAGATAACAGCACCATTTGCTTGAGCCCTGAAAGCATGGGTTTGCAACATCTAAGTAGTGAATCCAAATTCGATTGCAGAAATGGGTGTCTCTAAAGAAGTAAAATTTCCAACATTTTGAAGCCATGAGGGGAAAGCCCAGTTTTATGGGAGGGAAAAAGGAAATACCTGAGAAAATACAGGGAAAGTGTATTGTTAGTGAATTAGAAAGCTGGTGTACCATAGTGGTTTGAGTATGGACTAGGCCTCTGGAGAGCAGAGTTTCAATCCTTGCCAAGTCATGGAAAAGCACTGGGTGACCTTGGGCAATCTAGACTCTCTCAACCTAAGAAGAAGGCAAGGACAGACTTCTTCTGAATAAAGAAGTTTACTTTTGCTAAATAAACCCTGTGATAAGAGTCATTGTAAGTTGGAGTGGACTTAAAGACAGAGCAGATGTTAGCACCCTTTGCTGATGTTACCTTAGGAACATAAATGTGTTATGCATTATAGTTCGACAAAAAAAATCAAATTTGTTATATTAAAAATACAATTTATTTAAGCAATTATTACAAACTGAATTCAGTAAGAATTAAATTTACTTCTTAGTTTTTAGGGGTTTTTTTTACAAATGGAGCTCCACAATCCCAAGCTGTAAGGGACACTTGAACTGTAACAAATCCCTTTGGTTTTGCCAATTTCTAAGGAGCAGACAAAAACAATAAAAAATAGGAAACCATGAACACAGGAAATTATTTTGTCTTTGCTTACTGACACACTCAGGGCTTATCTAGCCTTAATACACTTAGGGCTTATCCAGAAAGCAAAAACGTTCCTGGAAATAGCAAGACTTTCCAGTTGTTTTGTTTAGATTTTACCTGCCTATTCATGGTTTCGCATCCAAACTCTTTCTCGAAATATCTTGGATTTCCCTAATTCCTTCGTCTCTTGTGTTCTTCCTCCTTCCACTGATCATTGTCACATCTAGACTCAGGCAACATTTCAGAAATTGACTTTTACCAACTTCCACTGAGCCCTTTCTACTTTTTATTGAGGGGTTATAGTCGAAGTGTTAGAACATTTTAGCAATATTTCAATAGTTAAGGAATAGGACCATTTTCCTTCATTGCTAGCATTCTGTTTTTTCTCACTTGATCTCTGCTGAATCTGGGTCGTTGAAACAATTGCTATGTTTCTTGGCCGCAGGCACCTTAGCTAGTTCTTGGACAACTAAAGCAGACAGCCATGGAGATGTTTCACTTGGAGAAATACTGGGTTGATTAAAACTGACCTGGGGAGGACGAATGAGAAGTCCTTGGTAAGGACAGAGGTTCCCTAGGAATTCCTTGGGATGGCAAAAATGTCATGTAGGTCTCTGAAATACAATTTGTTTGTACAAGAACAAAACCTGGAACTTTTCAGATACATTTTTCTTGTCTAGAGAGGCTCTCTTTCCCATAAAAAGAAGTACCGGTAGGAAACGGATACCAAGGCCAGGAATTGCAGTGATCGGATACAGTATGTAAAAATGTTCCTCTTACATAGTTTCAGTTTGACTTAAATGATTTATTTATCATTCTAAAAGAAAATATTCTACAAATATGGTGAGGGAAAAGGGGAAGGGGAAAAAACTTATTTCTCATCATTTTCAATTTTTTTTTCCGGGCATTTACTTCTTAAGGAGTCCCAGAAAAGTTTATATACCATCTAGGAGCTAAGCTAGTTAATCTCATTTAAATTCAATCAAAGCATACCTTAAAATGCCTCCTTTGTATTCTTAGGTCATGTCTTCTACATCTCCTCAATTCCAGCCTCTTAACATGATCACAGAATCTAACATACAATCTCTTGTATGTGGACCTGTGATCTCCTGAGATTCATTGGTACACTGCTTGTGGCTTTTGATTCACTACTAATGTTTTTGTTCCCTAAGAATGAACCTTTATTTATTTATAGACTATCAGCCCTTTCCTCAAAATTGGAACTCCTTTAAAGCCTAGATCTCTAGGCCTTAAGCTGCTGCAGTGTGTCTACAGTAAATGTAACAAACAAAGCTTGAAATACAAAAGAATGTACTTTTGCTCTAGACAGTAATGTTTTACAGCATTTATATATGCTTGTTTGCAACAGGCAAGGTAAACAACAACTGCCTTCAGAATCTCTTACTGGTGTATGCATGAACAGTGAAACAGAGATAAAAGAGGAGAGCAGATAAGCCTACCCCACCAGCTCCCACAGCATGTTAAGAGAGCATAGAAGGAAATAAGGTAAGTGGAGGGTGGAGAAAGTAAAAGTCAGCCCTGGATGCATTTTGGAACAAACCTTCAAGTGGTCAGTAGAAGGTTTCAAATGTATTTGTTGACTTATGCAAGACTTACCCAACCTAGTTTATTCCATTTCATGTGTGTATATTGTTAATTTTAAATAAAAAGTTTGCTAAAATATGAGGTGCCCCCCCTTTTTTTGTGGTGTCTGAACCTAATGCCCAGGAACACATCTACTTTGTTAACTGTAGTATACCAGTCCAGTGCTAAGGGTGCTGGATTGAACCAATGGTTTCTTTCTGCTAAAAATAAAAAGCTGTCCTTCATGCTTATACTCTGGCTGTGTTCTTGAGGTTAGTAGCCCACTGTAGCTATCACAATGCGCAAGCTAGATATATACCAAAATGCCTCTGCCATAGTTGTTAGTACAGTAGAATCTCGGTTATCCGACCTAAACGGGCGGGTGGAGGGTCGGATAACCAAAATGTCGGATTAGCTGGAGGCCCGTGGCGGCCGCCATTTTGGGGGTGTGTCTGGGGGGTGTCTGGGGAGCGCAGAAATGCCTACAGCCACGCCCCCAGCCAGCTGTGATGTCGGTTAATCCGGAAGGTCGGATAATCGCATGTCGGATAACCGGGACTCTACTGTACTTCCAAGTCACTTCAAAAGATGTGGTTCAATTTACCCGTGCAACAATTTCAGTAACAAGGATGAGCACTGAAGTCCCACAGTCCTATGTGCATTAAGTAATATCATAATATCATAATGCTTCTTTACTGTGCAGGTGACTTACAAATAAGCACTATTTCTCCATTCACTCCTCATTATTTGCCACCAAGTTGACCATTACTTATGGTAACTCTATGAATGAAAGATCTCCAGGACCCTTAGTCATCAGCAGTCTTGTTCAGATCCCGCAGGCTCAGGGCTGTGGCTTCCTTGATCAAAACTACCAACTTATAATGGGGTCTTTTTCTTACTGCCTTTTATCCTACCAAGCATTATCATCTTTTCCAGTGTGTTATGACATCTCATGATATGTCCAAAGTACATACAAAAAACCACATCCTAGTTTTTATATCAATTACCCAGTATACAATATTACAATAATCTTTCAGATCTGACATTATACGTCTAGCAAATGTGGAGTTCTTGTCTGTCAACAGAAGATAATAGGGGCTGTTCTCACAGTGCTATATTTCCCCTAGCATCAATCTAGCATCAAATGAGCAGGATCCCTCCCCCAAAGTTAAGGAGGGGCAGCGTCATTGCAAGGTAGAGATAAAACTGCTGTAAAGATAATCCTGTTCACCACTTCTGGTAGAAGTCAACAGATATGTGTAGTCGAATGCTGGAGAGGGGCAGCACGCAGCTTTTAAAAGTGCTACACATTTGTTTAAGAAATTCAAAGGACTGGGATTTTGTGGGAAATTGTCTATCCTGGTTGTTAACAACATTAACGGGCATTTTCACATTGCAACAGAACACAGGAATGAACAGCCTACAAATGCGGTAATTCACCATCTGTGAACCTGGATGAGGCTGAAATGCAATACCTTATAGTATTAGAAATGTTGTCTAGAGAAATGATAGCCAAATGTCTTGCAAGAAATGAGTAAGAAGCATGAAAACAGAAAAACGTTCCTAAGCCATTAGTTATGTCATAATAGCAGCACTGCACAGATACGATTCACACATACCAAGGCAGTTCAGGATAAAACTAGAATTGTTTCTAATAAAACTAACCTGATTCTAGGGATAGAACACCTGGGTAAACACATCAAGAAACTGTCCTCTCACGACTGTTCTCAGTTTGCTTTCATTTTGGACAACTCTGAGACAAACATTTACTAAACAAGGTTGAGCTCCTTTGCATTACAGAGGTAGTGTTCACTTTAGAGTTAATGCTCCAAGATATATGAGGGAATTACAGAGACTTTCACTGCCACAGCTGATATTTTGCTGAGTAGCAACACAGCATAGCAATCCTTGGGGCTAACAAAACAACCTCCATGAAGTTCCCTCTACCACAAGCGTAATTCATCCCCGGTGTGCCGATGCCCTTATAAAAGTGGGGCACAAAAGCAGCCAAACTGAAGTGGAGCAATCCAGCCATCCAGGTGCCAGACTATCTTTGCCTGGGGCAAAGTTTCAAATCTAAACCCTACAGACAGCAAAGAGGGTTACGTTACCTTTCAATGTCTCATTTCCTGAAGAGGCTCTCTGCGGCCTTCAGTATTTGTGAAAACATATCCTATTCATAGGCAGCTCATCTCTGAATAAGAGACAGAAGTGACCTCTCTTCTGCCGAGAGATCAAATGAGTGCTACAATCAGCAGCTTTAACAGCAACCCAGCACTTGAGTTTTCAGAAGGAAGTTGTGAACGCCACGTCCTGTTTACAAAGCTCTCTGGCAGCTGTAGTTGTGTTTACATATCATCATACAGACTGCTGAAATTTCAAAAAAGAATTTAGGAAAAAATATGAGACACTTGCTACGTTAGCTCCATCCGAAAGAACTGGAAAGTGCTCGTATGTCCACAACTTTATAACAGACATGTAACAGTGCTTGGAATGAAGATACATTTAGTTTGTCAGAAGAGTTAAAAAGACAGCTGGGGAGCACTCCTGTTGGAAGGAACAATTTGTGTTCATGACAAATACAGGAATACCTCCCTTAACAATGCCTGTACAGTGAGACTTCTTTTTACAGAATCTTATTACTCCTGTCTAGCTCTCTTTTTCTACCTCATCCTCTGTCTAGCTGCAGATTTTTTATCATCATTGACAATGGAGGACGATGAAGGAGGGCTGTTTATGCAAATAGAATCATCAGTGGGTTCAGCAGCCACAAAATTACCAAGACTGATCAGATCTTACCATGACTGCTTTACAACATTTGACAGAAGGGGAGGAGGGGTCTCCTTAGCTTTAAGGGTTTTTCCCCCCCAGCTTTACAGGACATTTCTGCATTGTTCTCTTTTTTCCAATGTCCACTTTCTCTTCTAGTCCCCTCCTTTTTCTCTGCACATAAAGCCATCCCCAACCATTTTGTTGCCTGTGGAACAGGAGTAAATAGTACCTAACTCTAATCTCACAGTACCGCGGGCAAACAATTTTTTTAAACACCTAAGGCAGAACATCTCAGCAGCATCTCCCTGATAATAAAATTACAATCATAAATCAAACTGTTAACAACTCATTGCCCTTTCTTGATACCGGCAAGCAATTGCTTGATTCAACTGTTCCTTCACATTACAGTCAAACCCTCTTTCCAGCTCCTCCAGCAAACATCCCTTTTGTGGTAGAATCTCACTGCAAAGCCCCCATAATGACCATTCCCCAAAACAACAGTTAAAGAGTAATGGATAACTACTGCTCATTACACCAAAAAAGTTGTGGTGTTTTGAGAAAACATAATCTATGCCTCCCATTATCTCCCCCAAAAAATACTCTCAAGGAATGTCAATAGTGTATAACTACCAGCAACACAGTGACAGTGGCCTGCTTGAAAGTTCCAACTCTAACAGAAAGCAGACGTCTGAGACTTGTGTAGACCATAAGTCATACCAAAATGATCTCTTCAACATCAAAGACCATACTCTACAATTATAGCACTATGATTCCACTTTAATGGCCACTGTCTATCCTATGAAGGTTTATTAAAACTTTTTGGGCAGAGGCTGGGAAACTGTCAGAGAAACAAGTACCAGTAAGCACAAACAAGGTCAAAGGAATGAATTACTCTGTCCTATGGAAACCTGGGATTTGCAGGTTAAGGACATATATATTTGAATTCGCAGTCAGAAAGCTTTAGTGATTCACCAAAGTACAAACCTGAGCATTTCATAGGACATAGCCATGGCAGTTAAAGGGGAATCATTGTACAATAATCATGTAGTGTGAAAGGGTCCTTGAAAGTTATACAGCAGTTTGACAACAAAAAGTATTTATTTATTTACAAAACTTAGTAACACTGATTACTGAATAGGGTCCAACTTCCCCAAAGTAATATTTCAAAAACAAAGCACAAAATCATATCTGTACTGCACAAAAAAGTCAACCTCTTTATTTTTAAGATAGTTAAAGTTGTGATTTTCAAAGCAAAAATCCCATTTCTACAACAACAGAAACCAGATTCTGTGATTGGCTGTCCAGTCACACTCATACATTACACCAGTGTTCTAGAAAGGAACATTACTAGTTCTGCTTGTAACAAAAGGGTTCATAGGAACACTCTTTATGATGTATGTTGCCATGGCTGGTCTGAATCAGTCAACAGCACTAGTGTGTGCCCATTTAATTGAAGCGGCAATGAGAACTCTTGCCTGCTCCATATTGTCAGAGAGTGGGTGGACTAACAATATGTGCAAATAAAGTAGAGCTCTATAGACAAATGTACAGCTTGTAAAAGCAAAGAATTAATGAAGAGCCAATAGGCATACGTGAGAGGGTATAACAGAAAATTATACAGCTGTTTTGAGGACCAGCACTAAAGGGTGAGATATAACTGTTTTAAATTATGTAATTATCAAAATATGGGAGATTAGAATAGAGTACCTTATGCAGATATGCCTGTAACATGTTGGGAGAGTTGAGGTATTGTAACTATTTATAAAGGTAACATCCTTACTCCCCATTTACAAATGTACAATGTGTAGCTCCCCTGTAAGTAGACAAAACAGGCATGCCACAGTTAACAAAGCAGATGTGTTCCTGGGCATTACTTCCTTAATTAAAAAAAAAAAAAGTTGGTACTAGAGGCAGAAATAAAACAGAAAGAACAGCTATAGGTTTTGCCACCATGAAAAAAGAAAAGAACTTTAATAGGTTTCAGGAAACTTTTATTCAAAACTAACAATATGTACATGTGACATGAAACAACTATTTCAGGTAAGCCCTGCATAAGCAACAAACGCATTTTGAATCTTTTAGTGACCACTTCAAGGCTTCTTCCAAAATGCATCCAGAGGATGAATTTCTTCTCTCACCCGCTTCCAATTTCTTATTTCTATTTTGGTGGCCAAACTTCTAAATCTATTTTTTTTAACGTGCTGGGGGTAGCTGGTGATATAGGCTTATCTGCTCTCTCCTTTCCTCTCTGTTGTGCTGTTAACACATCCTCTGTACAGGAGTCTGGAGGCAGCTGCTGTTTGCTTTGTCTATTATAGGTAGGGACACACAACTACAGTATGATCAGCTAGCGCAGAATCCCAATCTTTCACAGCTCATGCTTTATTGCACTGTTTACAACTTGCTGCTGCAACCTCACACCAAAAATCTATGTTTTTCCAGACCTCTTTCATCATCCTCTGAATGCCAAACCAAAATTGATTTTAAACTTTCAGCTCAACAGACAACAAGGAGGAAACAAGGGTTTGGGGCATAAAACAATTGTATAAAAAGGAAGGTCTTTTTCAGAGGGTCTGTGAATAAAGGCATGCCTGCATTTTCTCAGAAACTTGCCTCAACTAATACACACACAAAAAAGGTCATAAGCTGAGACCTTGCCAAGACTCCCCCTTTCTTTGTAATTAATAAACCACAAAACAATTATAACAGCCCTGATTTCAGACTCTCAAGAATCTGAAGTTTTGTCTTATTAATTTTGTTGGTTTTTTTAAACATCTTTTCTCCCTATTTGTGCTGATGGCCACATCTCATTAAAAAACTTTGAAAATTGAGCAGGTAAGAAATAATTCATAAAAAGAAAAAGAAACCTAAGATTTCCATTGTTAATCACTTTTTTTACAAAGCAGTTTTAATATCTGATTAAACAAAATAGTGCAATTTAATTTTAAATCAAGTTGATATAAATCAACAAATCCACCTTCACAACTATCTAAAGCAGTGGTTCTCAACCTGTGGTCCCAGATGTTTGTGGACTTCAGCTCCCAGAAGCCCCAGCCACTATGGTCAATGCTCAGGGCTTCTGGGAGCTGAAGTCCAAAAACATCTGGGGACCCACAGGTTGAGAACCACTGATCTAAAGCCAACTGGCCATTTATGTGCCATTTATGGCACAAGTTAGCAATCAGAAGTTCCAGTGATTTTAGAGGAAAACATTAATTCCATTTCTCCACTCCCTTGCATTCAATTAAGTTTAATAAGTTTAACATTTATCTGCACTACCACCTTCCCATACCATGAAGAAATACTTTTTGTTAGTATCTTCCAGACAACAGGCCACTCCATCTTATTTGTGTGCCACCCTACACAAGTTTACTCAAAATCAAGAGGCACTGTGAGACCTGGAGCAGAGAAGTTATCCCTGACATTTAAAGTTGGCTTATAAAAATGTTATGATGGAAAGACAGGATGTGCAAGATTGGCTCTCAGGCCATCTTAAACAACACCCAACATGTTACTAAGATAGTATCTGTATCGTGACTTGTGATTCAGGCTACCATTATGCTGGAAGTGTTATCTGCTGCCTCTAGAAAAACCTGGGCTTTTAGGACAAAGAACTGTTATTTGACTCTTTCACTGAAAGCCAAATATAAATCCCATTTTTTGCACAACTGCTGCCCCCATTACTCTCTAAACAGATAAACTTGGGATGTCAAAGGCATATAGTTTATCTTTTTAATAAAAACATATATTGTATTATTATAAGAACACAAAGAAATAGAAGATATATTCTACACTCGGAATATGTATAAATCAATACTAAAAGCTAACCCAGTACTATTTGTTATACAAATCTGTCCATCTACTACAAGAAAGAAAATCATATGTTCACGTTGGATTGGTAATAAAAAAAACATTTGTAATAAACTGTTTTGTCTATTTCTTTTTGCCATCTATCTGGAGCCATATTTATGCGCTTTTAGCATGTACGTCTGAAACTCCCTACTTCTTCAATCTAAATATATTCAATAGTTTGAGTGCATACTTTCCCTTGTGGTTCTTTACATAACATATCTTAGCTATTTAACAACATTTTTTTCCTCCCAAGTGTAAAAAAAGCTACTATCAATTCAATTTACCTTTTAGTTCTCTGTACATAATACGCAAAACATGTATCCTTCTTCTAGATTTAATATCTCTGTATAAACAGTTAAAATATGTATTTACTATGTTCTTTCTTTCTATCTTATATCTTAACACCCCATCTCTTATTTACATATGTTATCACAGGTTCCCAATCTTTTTCTAATTGGTTAATTTGTTTTCCTTTTTATGTAATGAGTAAATAAGTCGTATTCTTTCAGTTCCATTATTTTTGATAACCATTGTTCTATGTCTGGTGTATTTTTTTTCCAAACTTTTGCAAAATTTATTCTCGCTGCCATATAACAATATATAACAATATTCTATTATCTTTCTTCATAAAGGTTTTTTCGAACATGAAAGTCATATTAAGTAAAAAGAATTCTGGACACATAGGAAATGTAACCTGAAATATTTCTTTTATGACTTCGCATACTTTTGTCCAGAATTTCTTTGTTACTGGGCAAGTCCACCAAAGATGATGGTATGAGCCTTCTTTTTCCTTGCATTTCCAACATTTATTGTTTCCTGTATGGTAAATTTTGTCTATTTTTTCTGGAGTCAGATGATATCTATACATCATTTTTATATAGTTTTCTTTCAGATCTTGAGAGCTAGTAAATCGATTTGTATTTTTCCAAGCAGATTCCCAATGCTCAAATGGTATTTCATGTTGTAGATTTTTTGCCCATTTTATCATAACGTCTTTTACAGTTTTGTCTTCTAGATGGCGAGTTAGGAGATATTTATAAAAATAAGAACTTTTTTGTTTTGTTTTAGTAAAAACTATTGTTTCCAATTTGTTATTAGTTTTTTGAGGTGCAAAACCTTCTAATTTTACATCCATTTTAAACCGTTCCTTCAGTTGTAGATAAGGAAACCAATTTAACTTGAAACTTTGATTTTGGAGTTCCTCACGGGTTTAATCCTAATCTCTTCCCTAATGTCTTGGGTTATCAAATTTTTATATCTAATCCAGTCTTCTTTCTCATCTATCCATTTTCCAAAGAAAGCTTCTTGTGGAGATATCCAGCCTGGTACTTTATTGTAAGTCTTTCTTTTTATATCCATCCAAATTTTTAACAAAGATTTTCTGACATAATGATTGCAAAACTCTTTATCTATTTTCACCTTCCCGTACCATAAATATGCGTGAAATCCCTCTATTGCCAATGTTCTTTTATCTTTTAAGGTGATCCAGTCTTGAATCCATACTAGTCCGTTGGCGTAGTAATAAAGTTTTAGATCAGGAAGATTACAACCTCCTTTTGATTTTTGATCTGTTAGTGGTTTCCATTTAATCCTTGTTTTTTTTCCTATCCATATACATTTAGTCAATTCTTTCTTCCATTGTTGAAAAGGTTAATCATTAGTAATAACTGGTAGATTTTGAAACAGAAATTTAATTTTGGCAAAATGTTCATTTTGATTGCTGCTATACGACCTAATAAAGATAGATGAAGGTTGGTCCACTTTTTCAGATCATTAGCTATTTCTCTCCAGGTTTTGTTATAGTTGTTATCAAATAAGTCCTTGTTGCTTTCTGGGAACCACAAACCCAGATTTTTTTTTTCTCAATTTTAAATCCAGTTATCTTGGTTATCTCCTCTTTCTCTGATTTTTCTACATTTTTTACCATGACATATGCTTTACTTTTATTAATTTTCATACCTGCAGCTTCTCCAAATGTCTTTAAATTGTACACCAGTTTTCTGACTCCTAGTATTGGATCTTTGAGAAAGAAGACAAGATCATCAGCAAAGGCTCTATAGTTTGCAATTTCTAAAGGTTATGGACAGTACTCCCATGCTGGATAAAACCTCTCTCAGTTGCATCCAGTGTTTTCATAATTATAGCAACGAATTAGAGACTGCATGGAAATGATTTTAAGTCTCTTTTCTGAAAAACAGACAACCAGCCTTGATTTAAAGTAGTCCATCCTTTAAAATCAAAAAAGACATAATGGTAAATGCAAACCTGGCAGGAATAACACTATTCACATCTCCATCTTGCAAGTATAGCTGTAATGATCCACCCGCCTGGAGCTCATGAATGCAATATTTGAAGCGAGGTATCAGAGTGTCATACTTCTCTGGCTGCCATATGCATGATGATTATGAGAAGTAGAGTCAAAGGCTGGGGCATCTGTGCTTAACATGCATTAACATATAGAGCACCATCTGCTGCTCCTCAAACACTATTCCCCAAATCCATGTGAACTTTCAATGAAAGAAGAGAAAGCAGGAGAGATCTGTCTGTGGAAAAGGAAGAGTCTTCAAAATCTATTTCACTAAATGCAGTTGTCTCCAAATACACATCAGTTGAAAGAACCAACCAATATAAAATCAGACGTGAACATACTCGTGGCCAACTTTAGATTTCCTTTCTCAATCTTGATACATTTGAATGCTCTGCTACTGAAAGAGTCACTAAACTTTTGGTAGCCATGAAGGGCAGCAGGAAGCAGCACAGCCAACAAGAAAGGCGCTATAGTCACATTAATATGGAAACCACTCAGCCATTCTCTGTTCAGTCTTTGGTCTCCTTCAAACTACAAAATAATAGTTATTTTATGCCCTTTTGGCTGCTATGGTTACACTCTATGGAATCCTTGGATTTGTAGTTTTGTGAGGTACTTTTAAATTCTCAGCCCAAGAACTCAACTTTCTTGCCAAATTACAAACCCCAGGATTCCACAGGATGCAATCATGACAACTAAAGTGGTATCTAAGGGTTGTAACTGTGTAGCAAAAGAGACTAACGCAGGTAATGAATCCTTGACTGCAAGATCCCTCTCCTCACTCTGAATTGCTCATTAAGACTACTGACAGGACTGTTCAAGAGGGTATCATATAGCCCATCCTTGTATAACTGGTAGTATTTCTAAGACGGCATAAATAAAAGAAACTTACTGAACTAGTTAGCTTCTGTCAAAATCTTTGGTAACCATAAGTAATAATTAAACCACATATACAAATATTCTTCTCTCTCTTTCTCTCTCTCAATCTCTCAGTACAGTATTATCCCTACCATGCACTACATGAGCGAAGGGGTACACATGATTAGCTGAGAGTCATGGCTCCAGACTCAGAGAAGGTAGAAAAGCATAAGCCACCAGAATCAGAGGCTACTACAATGTATCACATTTCACAGATGAAATCTGATGTCTGCAGCCAATCATCTGAGCATGGTTAAGATGGCAAAAGTTATAAACAAGGAAGAAAACACAAGCTAGGAGAGGCTGCAGAAGTTTCTCTTTCCTGAGCCTACAGGGAAGGGCAAGATTTTTCCCTACTCCACTCCTCTCCTTCCTGCTGATTTAATTGAATGCAAGGTCCTTTTGCACTTGAAATCAATTTGCACCAAAGAAATAAGCCGAGGACAAAGGGACAACCTGGGAGGTGGAGAGAGAAACTGGGACATTTTAAAACCATCTGAAAAAGTGGGACAACAGAAGATTAACTGAGACTGGCCCTGCCAAATTGAGACAGTTGGAAGGCATGCCACAGTGTCACCATTTGAGCAACTGAGCCAGATTCCTGGTTCTGAGCCTGAGACTGGTGATCACTGTCTCTCTGAACCTGCCAAGCAAGAGCCCACTGAAAAAGATCTTAAATCCTGCAGAAAAAGGATCAAAACCCTCACGGATGGTATATTCATCTAGGTCCAAGGAATCAAGTACCTGCCATGCTAACAGACTGGAGAAGAATTGTCTATCTTCAGACCAGAGAACTGGTCCCAAAGGGTTTACAACCTAAAGGAGGTGAACTCAACAATGGAAGGAATATTGGTTTGATTCATATTTCACTGCCATGTAACTGAATTAACACTTAACAAACCTGAATATTAATTGGAACAATTAGGAAATGGAAACCCACAATTTCCAAAATTTGCAATAAAGGTTTTGGGAGAAATGTATGCATAAATTGTAGAGAAAAAGTGTACCAAAATGCATCCCAAACTGCATGCCCTTACTGTCTCCTGTAGAAATGAATGGTAGGAAGGATCTTAAAGCTTAGCATTAACACTCGCACAGAAGGTCTCAGGTTCCACTTAAAAGATAGATACTAGGTGATATGAATGACTCTTAAGAACCCGGTGAGTCACTGCCAATCAGAGCAGGCAATACTGGGCTAGATGGGCAGATAGCCTAACTGGGCATAAGGCAGTTTCCTACAGAAGCAAGAGTGGGATGATTAAAGAAGACTATCTGGTCTGTCCTGATTGAGCTTCCTGAAGGAAAGGTATTTTAAAAAGCGAACAACTATATAAAAATGAGGAAGAATGCCATACCTATGAACAGCTTTATAGTGGGCCAAAATGTGTCAATTCTATACAGAACAGTAGTGGGGATGAATAACTGTGAATGGTGATGGAAAAATGAACTCACTTCCAATAAGGTTTCACCAGAGATGTATCTGCTCTATGCAATGGTAATACTTTGATATCATTTTAGCTGTCATGGCTCCATCTTGCGAAATCTTGGCAGCTGCAATTTCCTAAGTGACTAATGCCTATAGTGCTAATTAAACTAATACTGTTATGTTGTAGTTGAGGGGAATGCACTCGATAACTCTAAGTACCTCATCCAACTGCAATCTACTCTCAGGATGCCATAAGACAGAGTGATGGCAGTTTAAAGTAGTATCAATCTCAGATAACTGTGCATACATGCCAAGTGCGGTATATGTTCTGATATCAGAAAAAAACTGTTTTAGCTTTCCAAACCACCCATATGGTGTTGTTTTTTAAGAAAAAAACATAAAAATACACTGCTGTTTTAATTTTTAATTCTTCTATAGCATTTACAGTATTCTATGTCTTACACTGCATTCTGCTTGGAAAACTCAGAGACTTCAAAAAATAAGTAAGCAATCACATTGTGCTTCTGTCCTCTCTGCCACTGTTACAGACTGAGCAGGACCTTATAAATGTCACTGCCTTCTCAAGGGTTTTCCTCTCAGTTAAGCTCTATGTGCCTAACTTTATACGTTACAAGTATTTTAACATATTTTATTGATTGATTGATACATTTCTATCGTGCCCTCTGTCATGAGATCTCAAGACATCATACAATTAAAACAATATGAAGAGTTTAAAACAGTTCCAGATACAAACAATAAAACAGTTTAATTCTGTATTAGTATTAGATAAAGTATTAGATAAATTACTAGGTTAAAACAGCAAAAAAGAGGGCAAAATAGTTAAAATTAACAGTAGGAAGATTGCTGAACATTTTGTTCCCACTCACTCTCCAAGGGAGGGGCACATAAGAAGAGGTCCTAAAAGGTTGCAGCACCAGAAAGAAGACAATCAGACTGAAATCATCTTGGTCTGGAGTAGACAATCATCCATTGTTAAGAACACTGACTCACACCTGCTTCAAATATCAAGATAATGCTCTTGCACACATGGCTTGGCAAGCTGGGATATCACCTGTTGGATCAAGGGCAGCTTGGGTGGCCAAATATAGAAACAAGTTATATATTATCTAATTCCAATAACTTATTATTATCAGTGCAAACAGAGCGGATAAAGAACTGCACTATAATCAATACCTGGGAATGGGAAGACAAAGAGGAAGACATATTGCAACCTGGTGGACCTGTACAATGGGCGCCAGAGAGATAGCTTAGGAGAACAAAGTTCTGTTTATTCTCTTCTCCTCCTTACTTTCTCCTCTCATCCTGGCTGCCCTGCCAATGCACCTCACTCTTGACCTAAAGGGACCTCTAGAGAGGCAGGGAGAGAAATTCCCTCTCTGAAATGCTTAGCTGCCAACTGTGATATGGCCAACTGCCCAGCCAGTGAGTGAGTGGATCCACACAATGAAATTACTTTGCTAAACAGCTATTTAAGCAGCTTTGCTTCTTAAGAAGGTGTTTCAGATCAGATCAAAGCCTAGCCTGTTTTAGCAAGGTTTTGGGGGAGTTCAACCTGCCTAGCTTTCTCCTGTGCTCCCGTCTATCCACAATAAGAAACACTGCTTAGCACATAAAGTAATTTCCAACTAAGCATTGCCCTTCTCAGCCCACTACCCCTCCAGCAAAACCACTTACCTAGAGACAGAAAGAAGCAGTTCTAGTGGCTGCCCTCACTGTAGGACTTCTTGGTCGACCACCACTGTTTTGCTGAGGTGACATTCAGGAGTCCAGTCTTCACTTTGTCAGGCCAGTGTAAGAACAGCTCCAGTCTTCTGAACCGGAGGCTGACAGTAGCAACAATCAGAGTCTGTGAGGCTTTATCCCTGTGGCTTTAGAAGTCGATCTGTTTGTATCTCAGCAGTCAGAGCTCCAAAGCAGCCTAAGTGGAGGGAACAGCACAGGAGGCATTGCAGGGCATGAATTATTCATTCCCTTGTTCAGCTGCCAATATATCTTCATTTTTGAGACCCACATGGCGCTCCACTTTTGTTTTAACAGTAATGGAAGACATCTAGCTTTCTTTTGATGGCAAATGATAAGGAACCTCTGCTCCGCACAATAGCAACAGCCGGCAATCTTTGAACAGAGCACGAGGGCCACCACTCATGTCTGTCTCTCCCTCACTGCACTGTTGGTCCTCTGTAGCTCACCAGACACAAGGCAAAAATCATGGCAGACATGTTGGAGGAGGGGACTGCGTATTGTAGTGCATGCTGAAGCGACAGCATCTTAGACTTTTTTACTTATTCCAAAAGAGTGACCACTACTACCTTGAGTTAAACTTCCTCCCTGTTTCCTGCAAAATCCTACAGTTAGCAAGGCATTTTTAAAAGAAAACGTTACTGTCTTTCTAGTTTCTCATTCAAATGTTTCATGAGCGGAAGCTTCTTGGCAACATGCTCCTGACATTCGGACTGAGGTGAAAATTATTTTCAAAAAACACAAGAGTAAACACAAAGTTTCAAATAAATTTACAGCCCAAATTGGTGTATTTGGTTCACTGATTAAATTGTATGCATCTATTTGTCTCACTGGATATCCAAAAGATAGGACTGGGCATCCTTTTTGACACACAATTCCTACTTGAAAAATGCCTCGACAGTTAGTGAAAGCAGAATTATGAGGATCTTGCTCATCAGGGAGGGGGGCTAAGAAGGAGTTACAGCTTAAGGCAGGAGTGGGGATCATGCCACCCTCCAGATGTTATTGAACTACAGTTCCCAATATTGCCTATCTATGCCGGCTCAGGCTCCTAGGAGTTTCAATCCAGCCACATTTGTAGACTTGCACAATTCCTACCTATGGCATAAGGGCCAATCAACAAATGCTTATTATACTTTCTTTCAGGCAGCCTGCAAAGCCCAAGTATATTCAGAAGCATGTAAACCCAAGCAACTCTACATTTAAGAAGACAGAAGCTAGATTAAGCTGGCCTTTCTTTTTAATGCATGAAAGTACCCCAAATATCTTTCATCTAAAGAGAAAGGAGAAAGAGGTGTCTCAGTGCTCTAGGGAACAGTATAGCAGTAACACTACAAAAACATATGAGACAGAATCTTCTGGGAAACAACTATTGAAAACAATGAAAACTGGGAAAAATAAGACATCATGAGAGAAGAGATTTTGTATTGATACAAGTTTAAAATTTCAGGGGAGTATAAACAAATGCTGTTGTGTTGGTCTTCAGTAATAAGAACCACGAAGGCTCAAGCCTTCCATGAGTTTGGGAAGCAAGAAACCAGTTAGCACAGCTCTCTGAGGCAACTACCTCAACCTGTCTAGGGTCTCATACTAGGAGAAAGATGAGACAGGAATTAAATAAACAAACATTCCACTGGGCAATGCCTCACACAAAGCACTAGTATGCAGATTGGTGCGAGTCCACAAGCCACTGGCTGCTGGTCCACAGCAATCTTCTAGGAAAAGATGCCTATAAAATAATAAGACACAAATATGGCATCACTCGCTGGTACATTGAGGAAAAAATTTAATCCACCAGATCAGACAGTCTGGGAAGAAATGACCTGGAGAACCTCCCAGAATGAAGTATAGGGCAGCTGGCCACTCTGAGGGACCTATCAGCTGCTCTCCTGCTGAGCCAAATGCCTCTGCTTCAGATGACAGGAACAGGCAAGAGGAAGTCATCAATTTTACTTGCCTCTAGCCTACTAGGAATGAGATGTTACTGTTTCTAGTTCTAGCCCTAAGAGTGGCTTCTTCTGAATCTTATTTAATCTTTGCCTGCTAACCCAACACAGCAGACTGAACACAGAGGTATACTTTAATATTAATATAGAATTTTGGATTCAATTTGATGTCTCTCACATCCCCCAATAAATTATTATTATGAAATAAAATCATGTTTCAGTCAATTGAACCAGTACTAACTCCTTTGTGCTTTAACAGATCAGGGTGTTCTACACAGTATACATACACACGCGTGCAATTATTCTCTCTCTTAAAAAAAGGTCAGTTTATCATAGTGTGTTTTTGGCAGACTATTTCAACAAAAGGAACACTTTAATTCATCTACACCAACATTTCTACTCTGGCTGTCCCCATTGTGTTGCTGCAACTGAGATAGCTAACAGCATCAGAATAACACATAACGATAACAAACTTGGTGTTAAACAATCTAGAATAAATATAAAAACAAGGGCAGAAAGAAATCATCAGTCCAAAGCCAAGTTGAAAGATGGCATGTTTCAAAGCACCTTTTAAAATATATACATGCTGTTCCTCAAAGAGGATGCAGCAAAGGAAGCAGACAAACTTCCCCTGAGAGGCTTGTCCACTTCTTGGGGTAGCCCAAAAGCCACTGATTCCTATGCTTACTTGCTGTAACTTTTCCAGCAGGGCATGCAAGGATAGGCTTCAGAAACAGAACAAATTTCTCAAGACACACAGATTTAAAACAAGAGAAAGTGATTCTTTAAGGACTCTGGTGAACTATTCAGGGCTTTAAAAGCCATAGCAACAAATACTGAATTGACCCCAGAAACAAACCGGTAATTGGTGAAACTGCTAAAGAATACTCTGACCTGTTGGCACCAGACAAAACCCTTGGCAGCTGTATTCTAACCCAAATGAAGTTTCTGGGTAGTTCAGTACTCTACTGCATTTCAAACTGGAAAGTGTAAAGCAGCATATGTTGCCTTGTAGTTGTTGTCATTATATGCCTTTTGGGCAAGACTTATTAAGATGAGGTTTGCCACTGTTGTTCTCTATGACTGAAAGAGTGTAGTTTTCCCAAGGTCATGCAGAGTGGACTGAATGGAGATTTGACCCCTTGTCTCCTGGAGTCCTAGTGCATCCAAAGCACTGAACCATGCTAGCCACATGTAACTCTCCTTTTTCAAACAAGGAGAACACAGCCCCCAACACATGTCATCACAGCTACCCACCTGCCTGCTCCTTAAATCACTTTGAGTCCTGGGAAGCAAGAAAAAAAAATCTTTTGAATAAGAAACATAGCCACAAATCTGGATACACAAGTTGTATGGGTCTTTTGTTAAAATTTCCTCTATGCATTTTAATGTAAATTAACACAAACCAAATGTGTGCCCTTTGAAGCTTCTCCTGGGTCTCAATGCAGAGCATGAAGCTGTTGAATGCATTCAAATAGCTTTAAGGAAAGTGTGGGCAGTAACACTGATAAAAATGGCATGAGCATAACAGGAAAATAAACATAACTTTTCATCCTGTAATCCCAGGGTCCCTCAGTCAAAATGGTATAAAATATTGGAAAACTAAAGTACTGCAGCAAAACTAACGCTGGAAGATGCAGCACCTCCACAGAAATATAGTTTGTCCTCTGTATATGCAGGGATTCTATTCCAGGAACTCCCGTGTAAAACAAAAAATGCAAGTGTTATTGTAGTCAATGAATGCAATGTGTGTGTGCCCGTGTGAGCACGCACCTGTTGCATCCACTGATTTATAAAAGGAGTGACACTTTGTGTGACCTCACATCTGTGCATGCTGAGGTCATGCCAAAAGAGGTAACACTGTAATACCAAAGGCTGGGTTAACTCATACAGTGAGTGGTGCTCAAGAAATTTCTGCCAGCTCTCACTCTGGTTGTCAGAGCTGTTTTCTCTTTCCTAAAATGTGAGACGAGGCAGACAAGTGATTACACCACAGCTTGGAAATTTCACTTGTTTAAAACTATGGTTCCCTGAATCTCCCAGCCAGCACGGCCTCTTGCCAACTCTTCCAAGCCCTTCTGTATTACTGTATTATCTGTATTACTTTCTGTTTTTGGAAAGCCTCATCAAATGTTTACTCTGATGATCTGAAGTTGTCACTGATAAACAAACTATGACCTTTCTGCATGTATGGTTTTTCTCTATGAAAACATATTTGATCTTCATGATAGTTCACCTGAAGAATGTGGTCAATTTGCCTAAGAGAGAGCTTGGTTAAAGGAAGGACACAGGGACTCCCGGTGCATCCAGAACAAATGAAACCATATAGGTTGAACCCATCTGTTGCCTTAGGGGAGGAACAACGCTCAGCAGCAAAGCACATACTATGCATGTAAAAGGTCTCAGATAGGGCTCTCACGGACTTCTGCCTGAAACCCTGCAGAACAGCTGCCAGTCTAAGCAAAGCAGCCTTCCACAGCCTGACAGCCTCTCCTTGTGTGTTGGAGCACAAGTCCTCTAACTGGGGGTGGTAGGAGTTGGGTCCAACATATCTGGAGGATTCAGGTTAGGGAAGGCTGCTACAATCTTCCTGTGCTCCTAACAAAGACCTAGCTTTTCCTAAAGAAAAGGTGATAATCTTTTGCATTGCTAAACATTCTTTTCCTTCCCCATTTTCTGATGATATACTGAAAGTTTAATATACATTTCATGTTTTTCTTCCTTATCTGTTTGTCCTTTAGCATTGCGGTAAGATATTAAAGTTAATTTAAGGATACTACTGTCAACAGAAGAACAAATTTTATTTTTTTTAAAAAAAATTGTTTCATGCAACTTCACAGTGCTAGCTCCCAGCTCTCTTTAAGCTTGAATTTGTAACACTGAAATTTATGATCCCTGTGCTTTTGCAAACACACAAGAACGAACAATGGGGGGCACTCAATTTCTGCGAACAAGAAGAAAAGGGTCCATTCTCATAAAACCCCACCCACATCAGCTCTATCAAGATTTAGAGTAGAAAACATAATTCATCTGTAAAATTCCCCTTGATCCAATAGGGATTGAGGTCAGGACACAGTTGCTTAGCAATTTAGCAGATTAACATTTTCCCAACTGTTACATGTTCTGAGGGCAGCAGTGGGGTGTTTACCGGATAGGTCAATTCTATTCCTGGTTCTTTCACTCTTTTACTGCTTTATTCTGGAACAGGCAATTTAGGCTTCAATCTTATAGACACTTACCTGGGGGCAACACCTACTGACGTCAATATGCTATATTTTGGAGAGAATTCTCTAAAACAGGAACATGATTCTACATGTGGTTTTCGTTTATTTTTTTCTTAAATCCAGTCTCTAAGAAACCAGAAATGGGGAGAAAAACATTTGTAATTGTCACCACACTGCTGAATGTTGGAGGGACTGTAACCCTTAATAGGCTCCAAAACTGGCCCTTAACTTCGTGAAATTGCCTACATCTGGTTTTTCTAGCTATAATTGTGAAACATGCTTGGAAGCTGTTTGGAATCATTGTTAAACGAAGCACAGTTTGTCTTAATTCAGACACAACAAACCACAGTGAGTTACAATGTTAAGGGGATGCTTCCAACCTGATGAAGGCTGATGAAGGAAGAGAAAGAAGCAGGGAGGAGTACAGAAACCCAAGGCTTTCTAGGTATGGTCCTGCCATGCTAAATTATGCTTCAGCGTTATTTCTGAACAGGACCTCTTGTTTAATTAACATTAATGGTGTACACTTATCTCATTCAAGAAGCTGGAAGCTTTTGTTCCTAGCTCTGTCTTTTGTTACTTTCCTTGGCATGTCGTATTGCCCAAAATCAATTTTTCTAGCCTGAAGACATAATACCTTGATGCATTTTTTTCAGTGGAAAGGAATTTTATAGATAACATTTGCTTCTGGTCAGAGACACTGGCTTGAAATGGAACTGGCAACAGTGAGAATCACATTCCCGTTCAAGGCCCACCGCTTAACTCAAAACCAATGAACATCAATTCTCAAACCTTATGCAATATAGGGGAGGTAATGCAGGATGGAGAAGGCGCTTAATGGATGAGATCCTCTTTAAGCCTTAATCCATCTTTATATAGAGCTTGAAGACAAGATTGCAGAGGGAAAGGATTTATTAGAAAGGGTTGTCCCATACTACTGCACTAGATTAATTAATTCTGTGGCAGCAGTCAAAGCACAGGATGATATAGTTCCATTCATTCTTCCCTACTAACATAAATCCATTCCAAATCCTTGCAGGAGTGATGTGCCAAGAGAACTTCCAGAGCAACTTGAATCCAAACCAGTTATGAATGAGCACTCAGTGTGAAAAATAGTATCCAGCTTCCACATTAGCTGTGCCAAAGATTGTGACTTGTCACTGCTCCGTGACACACATCAATAGTCATGTCACTGACAAAGAAATAAACTCTCTTAACAAATCACAATGTGGAATCATTACCCCAATTAGTACATGTAACAGTGTCTTTGTTAATAAGCCAGAACACTGATGGAACTGAGGGTTTTTTCCCCCAGAGTTGCCACCTAGTCATTTAAGTTACAAATACCATGGACAGACGGCAAATGAAGTGTCGTCTTGAAGAAGGGAGAGAGGAGATTACACTAGACAAGATAATATTGTGAGGTCTTAGATCAGGGTAGGCAACTGTGGCACGTACTGCGGTCACAAGAACTGCCAAAAAGCTAAAAAACCAAAAAAGACCAACTACTTTCAAAGGATTTGGTTTTGTAAAATTAAAATTTGTTCTGTGTTACAATAGTGCAGAGGATCCTGAAATCTATTTAAAAGGTGAGGTTGCTGATTCTGGAGGTTTCCAAGAGAAATGATTCACCTATTGGGGGGCCGATAAAGGGCAGTCCAGGAGACTAGAGAACCTAAAGGCTTCAAAAATAGCCTGGAGCACACTTTGCCAACCCACTCTGCCACAGAGGTAGTCTTTCCTCATTATGTAGATGAGTTGGAAAGGGTTCCTGTGAAGATCGACTACATGAAGATCTCTTCCAGGATCTGTACAAGGATCTTTTGAAAACCTGTGCCTTCGTGAGCTACCAGAATTTAGATGGCAACTAATATTTTCATCTCCCTGTTAGGGCTGCAGTGTTACCAGGAAGAAATCTTTTAGCTGCAGGAAGAACAGCAGCTGTGTGCCTGAAATTTGCATGAGAAGCTGAATGAAAGAGGTAGGCCCATGTTATATAACGCTAAGAGGAATATATCTAATATATTTAGGACACTGGTTCTCAATCTTTGGTTCTCCAGATGTTTTGGGTTCATTTCCCACAATCCTTGGCCAGGCTGGCTTGGGCTTGGGCTTCTCGGAGCTTAAGTCCAAAACACCTGGAGGACCAAACATTTGAGAACCATTAATCTAAGAGAAACATTTGGCACTGCATTTATCCTTTAAAAGACTTCCAACATTTAGAGTTAGGGCGTTTGAAGGGGCTTCATGGGCCACTAGTCCAATTTTATACTCCACAGGTATATACTGTCTTGATGGCACCTTGGTACTATACAAAATAAGGTCAACCTTGCTTAGACAAACTACTATGCTTCAATTATGGGCCAAAGTCACCATTAATTCAGGAGACAGCTGGAAGACTGCTACCAGGGAACCAATCCAGCAATTCTGAAGCAACTTCGCTGGCCACCTACTGTCAACAATTCAAAGTACTGGCGCTTCACTTTAAAACCCTATATGGGTTAATATCTGGGTACATGGTGGTTTAGCTTTTTCCATATACTCCTGCCATGCTTTAAAGTTATGGTTGTGGCACTGAATCTCTCAAATCCCCCCTCCTGCACTGACCCGCTTTTCTACCAACCCAAGTGCTTTAAAGACTCAATCTTTTTCTTTTCTTACAGTCAGGCTTATTAAAATATAAACTGAACCTGGGTTTAATTTTGCACAGTACTATTATAAATTCTACTCTTTTATCTATTGTACTGTGGTTGATGTTCGTTGTTTTTTCTATTTTACTGTGCTGGTTGATGAAAGGATGTAATACAAAATTTTAAAATGAACAAACACATGAACAAATTGACAACCAGAACTTATTTCATCAACTGATCATACATGAACTTAGCTGTGGCATATTGCAGTTTGCTACAGATTTCATGGCATGTTGTTCCTAAAGCAGAAAAATTCTATTTGCCCAGCTCCATTTCACTCAGGACACTTTGGTTGGGCTTTTGGGCAGTGTATACAAATGGCCATGCTGACTGGAGAATTCTGGGAGCTGTAGTTCAAACCATAACTTTTCTAAGCTCTGACTTCTGTTAATTTTGGGGCTGATTCTTCTATTTTTTTTTTTATTCTAATTTTGGGGCTGGTTCTTCTATTGGTGGTTTTTTTTTTCACTTTTGGCTTTTTACTTTTGTTCTTTGGTTTAACTCTTTTACTTTTTTTAAGAAAGCTGAAGATAAATTTAACAACAGTAGTATGAATTTGTACAGCCACCAAATTTACCATCCACATACTATTTGTGGCAGATAGCCAGAGAATACAGAAAATCTCTGGAAAAAGAATGGACATTTTCTCCAAATAGTTCTTTATTTATTATAGAGGAAATACACTTCCTGTGCTCCTCTTTTTAACAAAGCTGGCACAAAACCCATTTTTTTTTGTTAATGGGTCAATTTTTTATTGTGCAGTTAAGCCTAAACTGCTCTAGTTCAAACAATGGGGAAGGAAGGAGGGATAAGGCCAGATAAAGTCTGTTGGGGTCCCAGACTAGTTCCAAAGATAGGAACCCTTTTGTATACACGTAAGCAATTTTAATAGGGCTGGTGCAGAAATTAAACAAGTTATTGCATAAAAAATAAACAAAATACTAAATACGATAGATAGCAGTACAAAGTTATTCACACGAGAACCCATATTTGGGTACTGCACTGGCCTCTTCTACTTTTTACTCAGTTACTCAAGTAACACACAAAATGTTGATGATATCAAAAATACTGGGAGACTAGGGAAGACGTAGAAACAAGATGCACCTTGTTCCATCAGCTCTGAGCCCTGGACCAATTACATCATCTGATCTATTGACACTCTGATCCTGAGGAAGAGGACTAATCAAGCTGCCAGCCTATTAGCCAAACACCTTTTGTTGGAACCAGCCTGCCAGTTTTGCTCACAAAGGCACTCTGTTTCTTTCTTTCTCTTCTCTCCAAGACACTGATTGTTTTACTTTCAAGGAAAGCATCAAGAGCAGGCAGCACTGAGCACCTACTAAGACCCACAACTCTTGGAGGGGGGCACTGTCAGTCCCTGGAGCCGCCTATCCTGCTCTTCCTGTTGCACCCTGTCCTGCCTTTTCCCTGAACAAGCAAGCAGTAACTAGTAGGGTGAGAAGACCAACCAATATCTTCACCTCCTTCGCACTGTCATTCTGAGCACATTTATGAATGAACAATCTGTTCATGTGTTTGCTCCTGACGGTCAGAGCTGTCCAGCAGTGGGATATGCTGCCTCGGAGTGTGGTGGAGTCTTCTTCTTTGGAGGTTTTTAAGCAGAGGCTGGATGACCATCTACTGGAGTGCTTTGATGTGTGTTCCTGCATTGCAGGGGGTTGGACTGGATGGCCCCTGGGGTCTCTTCCAACTCTATTATTTTATGATTCTATGAATCCAGACAGAGGAGAGAGACCAAGGAAGTAGGATGTAGGGACACAAGTGGGAGGAAGCCCATTAGAGGTATCTTGCTCAGGGGAATCCCAAAATCTGGAATTAAATTACTTGAGACTTCCCTAAAAAGGGAAGCAGTGCTGAAAACAGGACAAACCCATTTTGTGTGCATTGCTGCCATTTTATGTGTATCTTGTCCTTGCCATGAATTTTGTCTGTAGAACACAGATGAAGAACTATGTGACTAAGAGGCTAGCCTGAACTAGTTTTGGTCAGTTCAAGAAGTAAACAGGATGACTTAGCAGAGCAAGCAGTGATGATTAGCATCTCTGGTAGAACTTTTAAAAAAAGTTTTCCTTCTTGTTTTTAATCTAATATATAAGGCTTGTGTGTACTCAATAAACTTGTCTCATTCACTCTCTTGCTGCATAGTTTGTGGGAAGTTGGACCATTCTGATCAAAAGTTCTGTGTTACATGTCTTCCTTTACCAACTAGATTCAGAATGTACTTTACAGCTCTGCGCCTACATGAGGTGCAGGATATTGTTGTTCCAGTAATAGCCAACAGTGCAGCAGAAAGAACAGTGGACTTGATCCACTGAGATGAATGTTCAGCTTCCAGGCTCATTGGGTGATCCACTGAGATGAATGTTCAGCTTCCATGCTCATCGGGTGATCATGACTAATTACTGTTTAATTCAGAGTTTAAACATGATGAGAAAATTATGGTCTAAGGGGTAGGCTGGTTGCTTACCATTAGCTAAGCTTAAAGTCAATGCAGCCTCTATGCAAGCCCCTACCCAGTGAAGGATAACTGTAATGTGCTTGAAACAAAATAATGGTAAAATAATGGAAGCATCTGCTTAGTCTTCCCATGTACTACTCCTCGCAATAGCATAAGAATGCAAGCTCCTCTATACCTTATTTAATTCATCCTCTGTTCTTTTTAAAATAATTTTTGTGATTAGCCACTTACCACTGTTAATGACAGTAAAAGCCTGAATGTAGCTAGCAATTAAACCCTTCTGTACAACAACCATGAAACGGAAATTTTAAGGACTAAAATTAACAAGTTCCTAAAAGCACTCTCAACAATGAGTGTCACAGAAATGTCTACATGGGTTACCGGTTCAGTGATAGATTACCAGACAATTACCTTATTCTTTAAAGTTGTTTCCTTTCTCTGCAAGCAGAATTTCTCTGCTCTTATTTGGTAAGTGGAAAAATGAAAGCTTCTTTTCTATCGTACTGAGCAGAAATAAAGGCTTCCCTCTACTAAATGCTCATATTATAGATGATCATATATGTTTCCTCCTCTGAAAAAAAAGTTTGCTCATTTGTTGTAGCTATTTATATTCAGTGCTTTAACATAACAAAAATTATAAGCTACTGTAAGAGTTATTTACTTTGCAGCTTCCCCACCCATTTCTTGTCTGTGTACCAAAAAAAAAAGAGCCCTCTTACATGTTTTTCTAAATAACATTTACCAAAATATCTGTAAAACCTGAATGACATGTTCAGTGAGCCAAATTCTCTCCACAGAGTTGTTGTTCTGTGTGCTATTCCTAAGATCCACAGAACTAAATTTCAACAAGACTTAGAATGTGTTATTGCTCATGCCCACCCTACAATGCATCTTCAGAATTTGCATCCAACATTTTAAATCTAACAGAAGCTGTTCCCTAGCCAAAATAAAGAGTGGGCTTAAGTACTTTCCATTTTGAAGTCCATGTGATTTATGAATTCTTAACTTATGAATAAATTGTATTCCAACTTAGGTTTTACACAATTTGTTTTGTTACTATACTGTTACATGTGTACACTGTGAATATCACCTTTTTTACTGGTGTTTATTTCTTTCCTTTTTCTTTAAATAAAACATTCATTGCTTGAAATATACATTTTAAATAGCTCTTGTATTATAGAGGAAAAGTGATCATAGACAATAAATAGCTCCCGAGCCATCATTGGTGCTGGAGGGTCCTCTGGTCTTTAAAAGCCAGAGGGGTATTTGTATGGAAATAGATCCAAAAACTTTATCATTGTAAAAGAGTTTCATTTTTTTAAATGAGTCAAGGAAGGAGACAATGTGACTGTGTACTTTTTCATTCCAAAGCAAGGAAACTTCTCAGGATTGAAGTACTCCAGATTTCAAGAGTATTTTAATAGAATATGCAGTACTTATCTTCTTAGAAAAGTGATGTTCGTTATGGGTGTGTGATCATGACAGGAAGGGGGAAATCAAATTTCATAATGGATGGAAAATTCAGCATCCCAATAACATATTTATAAAGTGAGTTTCTAGACTATGTAGGTTTGAAAATGTGTATCCTGTGCCTATTGTTCTCAGAAACTGTGGCAGAGCTCAAAAAGAATTCTCATGCTCCAGAGGTTAGGGGTAAATGCTTGATAAGGCTTCCACTCCTTCCCAAGGGCAGCACAAGCAGAACAAATTATGCAAAATAATTATCTATATCTATCTCAAAGAGGTAGAAGGGACAATGAGGTGCATCTAATCTAAACCACTGCTATACAGGAACATACAACTAGTTTCTGGGAGATGGCCACCCAACCTTTGTTTAAAGACCTTCAAAGGAACAGAAAGCCTGTTCAGCTACCGAGCTGTTTTTACCATCAGGATGTTCTTCCTAATGTTTATATGGAATCTTCTCTCTTGGAAGTTGAATCCTTTAGTTTATGTCCTAGTCTCTGACTCAGTAGAGCTCATTCTATTTAATCACATTCATACACATATAGAGTTTAGTTCAGATTTTCTGGGCACCATTTGCCTAGTTCAGACTTTCTTCTACCTCGGGAAATCTTGTTAGGTTGATTTGGTACAAGAACTCAGTACTCCAACAAGTGTTCAAACTAGCAAATCTGCCTCTATTCAAACGGTCAGGCTATTAATTTGCTCAGGTTTTTCCATTATTTTAAAACACTGGCAACTTTAGTCAGCATAGTTGAGCTTGTTTCAAATTCTATTAGAATTAAAATGTTGGATGCAAATTCTGAAGATGCATTTTAAGGTGAGTAGTGAGGAATAACACATTCTTATACTTATTAAAAGTTAATTCTGTGAATTTTAAGGGAACTTCTTAGGAGTGGTACACAGAACAACAACCCTACAAAGAGGAATATGAATATGTAATTCAGGTTTTACACAAAGGTTGGTACATGTTATTTAGAAAAAACATGTAAGGTTTTTTTGTTTGCGTATTGACACAAAGTAAATACTCTGTGATCACTGTATATACCTGTTAACAGCTGGCAGATGCTTAACTATGGATATTTTTGAAAAGACATTGTAGTCTTCATCCTAGCAAATAACTAAATAGGGAAACAGCAACTAATGTACCCTCCTCCCATCCCATTTGGCTTTAGCCCCTTTTTCAATTTTCAGTTGAGAATTTAAAAAAAGATAAGTAGTGTGGTCTTATTCATCAAAGCAACTGAATTCACTTCATATGGTAAATTTTTCCAGCTTTTGGTGGGATGTGAAAACAGTGATGCTAGTAAAAGAATTAATACAATTCCTAGCAGATGGTTCTCTCTCTCGCTCCCTCGCTCTCACACACAAACTTATTAATGGCATCCAGGTACGAATGGTGTGTGACAAATATACAAATTACCACAGGCAGAACTTTCCTGTCTCCTCACATAGGGGAAAAAAATCCTTGATTATTTCATCCTCCTGTGAAAGGATGAATAATTATGGTAGTTCTCTTCCCACTGCAGGAGAAAATGAAAATTCTTCCACAATATTCTCCCAAATATTTGAATGTCTCAAGGTGCTGTGAAGAAATTGTTCTGCGGAAAAAAACACATTGTTTTTGTGCAACCCCCTTACTTTCTTTGTAGAAAAAAAAATGAAAACCATTTTCTGCACAGAAAACAGGTTATTTTGCACACATAAAACCACATCTATTTCTCTTTACAGAATAATTCATCTGCAAACACCACCGGACAATGAATAGCAGGAGAAAACTGTGCAAAAACATTGTATTATTCTTCCTAAAAGGATTTCCCAACATGTTTTTCAATCTGGGAACAAAGAATTACAAATGTTCTTTCCATCCCTACCCTCACAACACTTCACAACACAGTATTTTTCAATGCAGCTCACTTGCACATTTAGCAGCTGCCAGTCATCACATGCAGAATGAAATAAAATATCATACAAATACTGTATGGGATCTTAGACCCCTCAAGAACCCCACTCTAACTGAATGTATTGTTTTGTTTTACAGGTGCGCTGACCATCTCTGGATCAGCGCTTGAAAAAGTTTCTTCCTGAATCCTCCAAACTTCTACCTGTTGTAGTCCAAAAAGCTGTAGCTCAAGCTCTGCTCTGGCAGCATAGGAAGTGCATTTCACTACTTAGATAGGTTATTACCTAGATATCCAGGTAGTTCTTATTACCTAGATATCCAGGTAACTCTTAGATGAGTCTGTTATTGAGCTTGATACACCTCAGGGAAACTAGGGAACTGTGACAGATTTCAGAGAACTGTGTTAAACTAGCAAAAACAAAGGACCTGCAAACTGCTATGGCAGTTAAGAGAGAGTACCAGGCAGCCTGTGGCACTCAGTTTCAACTGACTCATCCCACACACCAAGCGCTCTGTGGAGTTGGGAGGAATGTATACACAGGGAGCTGAACAAAGAAATCATGTTCGAGGTTTTCTCATCAAAAGGGTTAAACCCAGAGCTGGTCCAAGCGTCTCCTTCCTTCTTTTCTTTTCTGCGTTTCCGACCTACAAAGGGAGCGGGGAGGCTTAGGGCAGCCCGCCTCGCAGGGTCACAAGCAACACGCTAGCTCGACAAAAGACGCGAAAGTAGGTCGCAAACGGGTTAGTGCTGTCGAACGACAGAAGGCAACAGTGAACGTGGCAAGAGGCAAACGAGAGACAGCGGCGCATCCGGACAGCTGCGGGGAGCCCCCCGTGAAGGCCGTGTAACCTGCCGGAAGCTCCAGCAGTTCACTACTGTCACAGCGTCGTTACAAACAACGCTATGAATCAGGGCCTTCTTTGGAGGAGAGAGGAGAGAGGGAAGGGCAAGAACAACGGGTATTCTCGGGAGGACAATATTGTCCCCGAGGAATTAAAAGTCCTTCGACCAGCTATCCCGTGTCGCTTCTCCAAGGCCATTTCCGCGCTAGACCGATATAGCGCTATTATTCCACTGTCCACATCCTATGGAATCCTGAGGTCGGCAGTCTGGGGAGGGGCCTGGAGCCCCCTCCCCAAACTGCAAAGCTCAAGATTCCATAGGACGTGGACAGTGGAATAATAGCGCTACCGCAGCCTAGTGCGGAAGTCTGGCAAGACGCGGCCGGTTGAGCACCCTGGGCCGAATCCCGACTTCGGGCAGCTCCGGGCCAACCTGTCGGCCGGGATCCAGCTCCGCAGCCTCCCCCGCGAGGCCGGCGGGGGCGTGGCGGGTCGGGAGCGCGGAGCCGAGGCAGGACGGTGCCTGGCGGAGGGGCCGCCGGAGCGGCAGGAGGCGACCCGGCCGCGCCGCTTGCTCGCCCGCCTTCCGCCGCCGAGCCCAGCGCCTCCCCGCACCCGTCCTCCTGCTTTGTTGCGGGCTGAGCTCCCTCCACCCATCGCCGATCCCGGCTCCCTTCTTCTTCCTCCTCCTCCTCCTTTTCCCCACCCCGGCCAGGCTGTTCCGCGTCTCGCCGCCAGGAAGTCTCGAGAGCCGGGAGTCCCAGAGGGGAATCCCCACCGGGCGCCGCTCCCCTCCGCCGCCCGGCACCTCCGCTCCCCACCCACTCCGCTGCAGGAGCGAGGCCTCTGCGGAGGCACCTACCCGGGCGCTGCCGCTGGGTGCAAAGGAGGGCGCCGGCGCAGGTGCTCGCCCGCGTCGATGCGCCTGGGCTTGGCTCAGCAGCGTGCCGCCCGCCTCGCCGTCTCCATGGAAGGAGGCGCGGGGTTGCCGCTCCGGCGCTCCTTCCCGCCCCCGCCGCCGCCGCCGCCGCCGCGGCTGAAGAATCCACCGTACTAGCGAAGGGGACCCATAGCTTGGATGCGGTTGCAAACTGCACATGCTCTCTCCTGACAGCCGGCCTCCCCGCCCCCTTCCGCGCGTAACTCTTTCGCTCCTGCCGGCTGCCCGTAAAAGCGGGGCGGCGCCAGGGAAGGGAGGGAGGGCGCGCGCAGTCTCCGGTTGCGCGCTCGGCAGCGAGGCGGGGCTCCCACGCCCTGCCGGTGACCCCGGATTCTCCCGCTCCCTCGCAGGCCGTTGCCGCACTAGGCGGTTGTCGTGCTGTTATTCCCCTTTCAACATCCTAGGGAATCCTGGGGTTTGCAGTTGAGGGAGGGGCCTTTAGACTCCTCAGCCGGAGAGCTCTTTGGCCTCAGGAAACTGCAAACGCCAGAATTCCTCAGGATGTTGAGCGTGGAATACTGGCACTACGACCATGTAGTGCAGAAATGGCCTCTGTCTTTCTCGCTCACGCATATACACAGAATTGCGCCTGGATCTCGAAAAAACCGGGCTCTCCGCCCACGGCCTTTGCAAGCTACGCTCCTCGCCTGGGTGCGCGCCCCCAGTCCTGGTTTAAATAATTTACCTCGCAGATTTGCTTGCGCCGAATTCGTTTCGTTTTGTCCCACCCAGTTCGAAGGGCCAGATACGGTATGGGCCAGTCGTCCATCGGCATGGCAGGAACGACAAGTTCCTCGCGCCAGCAGGGAAACCTAACCTCGAAGACTGGTGATGGAGCATACCTGGCTGCTTTACAGGAGCAAATGGGGAGAAAGCGCTCCCCTTTCCATATTGTTTTGCAACTCTACTATCTACATTTCCTGTCAACTCTTTGCTTACTAGGAGTGGGGTGTGGTGGTGGAAATAAAAAATGAGGACCAATATCAGAGCACCCAGCTTCCCTGGATTAGGTCATGGAACTTGTGGGGGTCGAGGTGCTAAAATAAGTAGCTTTCCCTTGTATGTATATTTTGTGTGCATGTGTGTGAATGAAACTTGAGGGCCATGTATCTACTATATAAAAGTCAAAGTTTGTCTGTGTCAGGAGAAGACCTCATATGATTGGCTGTGTGAGGAGAAGACCTCATATGATTGGCTGCCTGAGATGATTCTATGGAATCCTGGGGTTTGTGGTTAGGGAGGGGCCTTTAGAATTCTCAGTCAGAGAGCTCTTGGGCCTGGCCAGTTGCTATGGCGACAAGGCCTAGCAACAAGGAGGAGAGTAATGTATTCGCTCAGGAACCCAACTTCTGTATGTTAATAACTGAATTGGGGAATATGGAGAAAAGTTACAGGTACTGGACAAGACAGTCTGGGGAATTGGAGGCACAGGATCTCAAATCATTCTAACAAGTGTTACCTATGAGAAAATAAAATCCCAGGCAACGCCAGGTATATACACTAGTCTACTATATCTATATCTAAATACCTCAGAGGAGTTCTTCAGTGTTTTTTGGTTGGCCAGTCGATTCATATTCTACTTCATATCATATCAAGCTTCATATTTTTTAAAAACCTCAAAAAGACCAAGGGCCCAACCTCCAAGGGAAATGTATGTGCTTGTGAAGTTTCCATTTATTGCAACAAGAGGCAGCCATGGAGCCAGATCCATCCTTCCTGAGGTTCTCGTCCCGGCCACTCAGTTTCCCCACATGGCCTTGTGCCATTTCCTGTGACACCAGTGTTAGATGGGCTCCCAGCTTTTGTATAGGTTACCGTAGTTAAGAATCCTACTTACAAATCCACTTTAACTGCCATGGCAATATCCTGCAGAAACCTGAGCTTTGCAGTTTAGGGAAGGACATGCAGAATTCTCAGTCAGCCCTCCAGTGCCTCAAAACCACAAACCCGAGGGTTCCATAAGATGTTGCCATGACAGTTGAAGTGGAATAATAGTGTTGTATGGTGTGAAAGGTCTTGGAAAAGGTTGAAGTGTCTCCCTTAAGGCTTAACTACTGTCAAGAAGAACTGAAAGCTAAAATATACTGATCTTTTTGGTCCTACTCTGTTGCCATTGGCTCAGTCCACATTGGTATGCAGACCTCAAGAACGTACAGTCGGCCCTTCACATTCACTAGGGGTGCCGGTGCAAGACCCTAGCAAAAGTGAAATTTTTTTAAAAAAGTGATAAATTCAAAATGTGTGCGTCTCTGGGAAGGGGGCTGAGGCACAGGTGGGGAGAGTGGGCACCCAGGGTCTAAATCAGGTCAAGGAAAGAAGATGGTTGGCATGGTCCAGTACTTCCTCTCTCTTGTCCATTTCCTTCCTTTGGGAGAGGGCTTGTGGTGCTGAGAAATCAGGCTGTGAGCTGTTCTTGGCTGGTGGAGGAGGAGGAGGAGGACTAGAGGCAGGTTTTTAAAGAGCTGTGTGGCCCGACTGGAGCCGCCAAGAGAGAAGGTTCCCCTGAAAAAGAAGCACCTGAGGTGGGGGGGCAAGGATTGGAGAAACGTGCAAATAATCTATTCTGTGAATGTCAAACCTGCAAATGTAGAGGGCTGACTGTATATATATATATATACTGTCTTGAGCTTATTGGAGAAAAGGTGAGATACGAATGTAAGAAATAAATCCTATTTTGTCATTGCCAGTTGATACTCAACACACTTTTGTCAGACTGTTCCAAGCAGGTAATTCAACTGCTCATTAGGACTGGCTGACGTGATTACATCAGTACTTTGCAGTTAGCACTGGTTGTATTTCAAGGTACTGGATTTAGCCACTGTGGGCCCCAAATGGCTTTTGCTTCAGGCAGCCAGAGAGCATCTCATCCAATGTATGCTTATGCAAATTTAAATAATCACAAGTCCCTGGGTGGCTACAAGTGAGCCTTCGTAGAATTGACCCCATGTCTCTCAAATTGCCTCTCCAGAGAAGCTCACCTTGTGGTCTCTTTGGTACCAGGTGAAGATCTTTATTTTACTGAGGCACTTTGCAAATTGTTTTCAAAGCTCGTAGACATTAACAGTATCTCAGTGCTTTTTTTTTAGTTTTATATTTCGTAATGTTTACTTTCTGTGCTGTTTTCAGTTATTTGTTTAATTGTTTGTAACACACATGCATGTCTATATTTCATATTTGACACTGCCCAAGGGACTTTGTTACTGAGTTCTCAAAAAGAGTGATAAATAAACAAATGAAAAAGAGAATTCTATTGTTATGTGACAAGAAGTAACAAGAAGAAGTAACATTTGCAGACAGTGAGTTACTTGTAATTAATGCTTTTATCAAATGTCAAAGGAATGACTTAGCGAGAAACAATTTCACTTCTTTTGTAGACTGAATGTAATTTGTAGTTATTTTTATCGTTGGGCGTGTGACTTCACTGAATGGTGGCAAGGAACATCACGTGGTTAAAATGGTAGCCTGTGCTGCGACTTGTGCTGCTTGTGGATATATGCATTTCAATTGCATCTAGTAACTAGAAAGCAACTGATTTCATTACCTTTCAGAAATGAGAAACTGAAATGAACTATAACTAACTACTTTTTTAAAAAAGTTCTGCCTACAAATAAAACCCAGATATTCATGTTTTGGAAATTTTACACAGAGACTCCAGTTAGAAACGAAGTATACATTGGTTAGTAGATGTTATGATGTGATTTTGTTAAGCTGCAGAGGTTTTACCCTGATTTGTAGGTGACTGATAGTTCCACTGCACTGCAACAGACTCTTCTGGAGCTAGAAGTTTATTGCTGTGAACTTCAGCATTCTACCCACATAAAATTAGACTGCAAAAGTTTCCATGACAAAGCTTCCCCAGTGAGATGGCGCAAGTCAAAATGTCATAAACATGATTTGCAGACTACCATCCTATCTTAGCTAATTATTGTGAATAAAATGGCAGGTACTTGCTAAAAAAAGGAATGATTAGCTAAACTCATTCTGTGCCAAAGCCACTATTATTCTAATATGTTTTCAAGCTCACAGTAGATTGACTTCATAGTTACACACAGTGCTTGCACACAGAACAAAGCTAACCAAGCTTTCTTCCTGAGAAAGATGTAAAATAATCAAGAAATGGACAGATGGGTTGGAAAGAAATTCATTCATGTAAGCCACATCTTCAACGGTAGCAGTCTAGAACAATATTTCATCTGCTTTTATGAGAATTAGACCCTTGTTCTCTGTTTTAATTACATAACCCATAGCTCTTCATGTCTACTTAAAATTAACATATGTGAGTAGTTCAGGGTGAAAAAAATTACTCTTTGGAACTACAACTCCCAGAATCCTCAGCCAGCATAGCTATATATGTGATGGGAAGTTTCTGTGGCCATGCTGGATGGAGGATTCTGGAAACTGTAATCCAAAAGATTAAGCTTTCCACCTCTGATTCCTGCAGTGCTATTGTGATTCATCCTTGCAGAAACATCTATGGTGGGAATCCATAGAATCATAGAGTTGGAAGAAACTACAGGGGCCATCGAATCTAACCCCTGCCATGCAGGAATACACAATCAAAGCACTCCCATCAGATGGCTATCCAGTCTTTGTTTAAAAACCTCCAAAGAAGGAGATTCTATCATACTCCCAGGCAGCATATTCCACTGTCAAACTGTTCTTACCATCAGGAAGTTCTTCCTAATATTTAGGTGGAATCTCTTTTCCCATAGCTTGAAGCCATTGCTCCATGTCCTAGTCTCTGGAGCAGTTTGGCTCATCCTCCATATGACATCCCTTCATATATTTAAATATAGCTATTATGCCTCCTCTTAACCTTCTCCTCTCCAGGCTAAACATACCCAGCTCCCTAATCCACTCCTCATCCTGGTTTCCAAGCCTTCTATCATTTTGGTGGTCCTCCTCTGGATACATTCCAGCTTGTCAATATCGTGCTTGAATTGTGGTGCCCAGAATTCCAGCTGAGGTCTGACCAAAGCAGAATAGAGTGGTATTATTACTTCCTTTGACCTAGAAACTGCTCCTATTGATGCAGCCTAGAATTGCATTGGCATCTTAAACTGCCACATCACACTAACTCATGTTTAGCTGTGGTCTATTAAGACCCCTAGATCTCTTTCACACACATTGTTTTCTCCTGTGCACAGATTGCCACACAGAGGCAGGATTGGGGCAGAAGAGGAGAAGGGAGCATTCTGTTACTCTAAAATGGAAGAAGACTAATTTTATAAGGAGCCAGCAAAAGAAGTTTATTATCCCATGATCAGGTGTAAAAAAGGAAAGAAAAATCTTCACCAGAGATAGATAACAAACAAGCTACAAGCTATGTTAGCTTTAAATATCACTCCTGTATTCATGCTCATACAGCCAGCTGCTACTGGAGGGAGATGTATAACTGTGGATACATGTTCTTGGAGAAAACCCACTTTCACTAGTACAGTGAATGACTTCTGCATGAGTTATTCTTGACGTGTCTGTGAAGGTGCAATAGCAGGAACTGTGTGTATGCATGTGTCCTTTGCTTATGCACTATGTGTGAGTTGTAAACTATTGAATTCGAAACCACAAAAATGTGATGGCCATTGACACAGATGGTTTTTAAAGGCGATTAGACAAATTTATGGAGGATAAAACTATTACATGATGTCTAAATAACCTCAAGGCACCAGATTTTGTCTGATCTTGGAGACAAAGCAGGGTCAAAAATAGTACATGGATGGGGGAGTACCAAGGAATATCAGGTGCCGTTGGCTATATTTCAGATGGAAGCAATAGCAAACCACCTTTGAGGATTCCTTGCCTAAGAAACTCCTGTGAAATACATGGGGTCACCATAAGTTGACAGACAACTCAAAGGCATTTACATACACACAAGACCATTAATAGATGCCAGTCATAATGGCCTCTATATGATAGTTGGAGAATGGCAGAAGGGTGCTGTTGCACTCACATCCTGCTTGTGGGCATCTGATTGGTTACTATTGGAAGAGAATGCTGAACTGTATAGGCTTTTTGGTCTGATCCAGCATGGCTCTTCATTGTTTTCCCTCTTATCTAAAAGAATTGTTCCAGTTATTTAAGAAACTTGAGTAACAGTTAATTCAGCCCGTTGGAAATCAGTACTGAGTAAACCATATAAGTCTTTGAAGACTGAAAAGGTATGAAAGGAATTATTTCAAATGGAAAACACTGATCTTTTGCCACTTGTCAAAAGTGCTGTCATCATTAGACATACAGTTAAATCCTTTGAACATAAATTTATCTCCATTCTTCTCCTCTACTTATGATGTTTTTCTATCTATTCACTGAAAGCATATAAAGGAAAAAAGGGAACCATTTTCTAGAGTTATGCAAGTTGAATATGCTAGTATAGTGAACCTGATTTCCATGATATGCAAATCAAGTTTCCTGGTTATTTAGATCTTCTGTAAAGCAAGCCTATCTAAAAGAACTAAGTGAGTCAAATCATGTCTATGCCAGGATGTGCCTGTAGAAGACACCTTTTGTCAAAGATCAATAGGCTGGGGCTGTAATGTAATGGGGAGGGAGGATATGAGGCATCAAATCAAAATAGTTTTGTAATCATAAAGAAGGCTGTTGTCCTTTGTTGGCTCAGGCAAATAAAGAGCACCCATTGGTTTGTGGCTTTATATATGTTTTGGATAAAGTAATATAGCAATACCATGTGACATTCTTTTTCTGAATACTTAAGTATTTGTTCAAGTGCCTTAGGTCTGTTTCTTGACTAGACTTTGGATGTATCCATGATTAAGACATAAATTTCAAAGAATTTACACATGTTAGAAAGGTACAACAACTATTCATGATAACATTTTTCTTGCTCAGCCTACCTAACATGTTCTCATATAGAAAGCATAGCCAGAATAACAAATTTTGAAACGGTGCAAGCCTGTGCATATTTACCTGGAAGCAGATGCTGCTGCATAGTCTTACAGGATTCTGGCTCTGAAGCTGGCAGAACTCAGAGCTACTCTTATTCGTACACTTATTGACTCACTCAATGAATGGTAGTGGAATAAATCTGATATAGACTTCATAGGCCAGACCAACCAAACCTTTTGAGTTGAAGCCAATAAGAAAATATGAAAGAAATGTTTAATTTGTTTTCAAAGAATTAAGCCAGAGGATCCTGTGGCCTCCCAATTTTGTTGAACTACAGCTCCCATGATCATGGACCGTTGGCAAGCTGGTGGCTTCCATATCAGTGGGATGGTGAATCTGCTTTGGGTTTTATTTTAGGATTTAAAGAAGCTGATCAAGGTGCTGAACCCTATCTATGAAATAGGTTGGGCACCCTAGGTAGATTCATTAAATCCCAGAATACATTCAGTATCCCATTCTTGGCCATCATGGCAGGGGCTTAGATTCCATGTCCATCCTAGGCTAGAATTCAAGTAACCTAGAGAGGAAAGAGAATGGTGGAGGAAGAATATCACATAGTTCAGGTACTGATTTGTGCTGTGTTTCATGATGTTGCCATCAGGTAACTAACCAGTTACTTTTAAGAAGTAGATAATACAAATTGTAACTTTTTAATATTTTTACATCTGTGGCAGTGACTAACAAGTCTTCTGGGCCATGGAACTATATGTAATTACTTTAAAAAGTAACTTTCCAAACTCTGAGTTAAACAGGAGAACCAAAGGTAGACCTAATTTTAACTCAAGAAGCAGAACTAAACCACAGAGCCACAGAGAGTTCAGGACAAATGGATGAAAAAAACTAGGAAAATGGTAAAGTTGTCCACGAGGAAGCTGTATGGGCAAGCCACAGTTTGATACTCCACATTGGAAATGTAAACTACTCTCTCAGCAGCTATTTCTTGCTTTCTTTGGCAGAGTCTATTGGAAATCTGAGCCCCATGAAAAGAAGGTGACTGTTTTGAAAGTCTAGAATATACTTCCAATACAGCAGAGCAGTGTTGAAAATATGCCCCCACAGGAAGAAACAAGTTTTCCTTTAAAGTTTGTGGTAATGTTAAGACCACAAAATAGAAAGTCAGTGGGAAGGGATATGTGTGCTGAAAGACCATGGATTTTGATGCAAATGTTGTCTGACATGCTATGGGGGATGGCATACATTATTCACCACTATGAAGCACAATGAGCCAGGGAAGGTGATTTGTAGAAAAAGAATTTAGGTCAGAATTTCCAAGAGAGACAGAGAAACTAAAATGTGCTGTAAGTTCCCTGAGGGGATGAATGGAAAACAAATCTCTGCATACGTTTGTAGGACTATGAACCTGAAACTTTATTGGAACATAGAAATATAGTAACTGATCTGTGATAACAAAAGTAGTGGTTTGTGAAGTTCCACACCTAATTTTTGTTTCTGGAAATTAAAAAAAAAAAAGGTAAAAGTGGGAATTCTCACCATAATATTGACTCACCCAGGTAAGAGTCTTGACAGAATTCTGCCATGTGTTGTAAATCTCATTATTAGCCAAATAATATTAAGATTTGCTGGTAAACAACCAGCTGGTAAACAACCATTTTTCTCCTCCTCATGAATTACTGGTAAATCATGATACTTACTATGGCGGTGTTGTGAATGTCTAAAGCCACTGACAGTGGCAATGCTCTTATCTTGGGAAAAATGATCCTTACCACAGTCTGAAGATTTAACTGTAAATCTCAGAATTCCCTAACTTTAAACATGAACTTAATCTCTTTGTGGCATGCAATCCCTCAAAATTACCCAAGGGGAAGCATGCCTGTTGAGCATGCCCATGAATTTCACAGGGTTTTCTTAGGCAAAGAATACTCAGAGGTGGTTTTGCCAATTCTTTCTTCTGACATATAGCCTACAGTACCCGGTATACATTTGGTGGTCTCTCATCCAAATACTAACAAGGGCTGGCCCTGCTGAGCTTCCAAGATCAGATGGGATCTGGTCCCTTTGGGGTATTTAAGGCCAAAGGCATAGTAGCTAAAGTAAACACCACCTAGAAACAGTCACACTGACTGTTTGCAATAGTTGTTTACAGTGGACCCTAGGTATCTACTAGGGTTTGCCTTCAGGACCTCTCTGTGGATTTCAAAATTTGTGAATGCTCAGGTCCCATTATGTGCAAGGGTGTAGTAAAATGGCATCCCTTACATAAAATGGCAAAATCAAAGTTTGCTTTTTGGATTTTATATATATATATATATATATATAGTTTCAAGCCATGGTTGGTTGAATTCGTGGATACAGAATCAACGGATATAGAGGCCAACTGTATTCTATTGATCTCTTAGGCAGGCAAACAAAAAGAAGCTCCTTTTCTGAGATCCTGTCTAAGCAGTAAGCTTTTAGGGCCAGATCATTTTAATGACCACAGAGGGAAGGACAGATTCCCACAGATCTGTCACAGAAGTTAAAAAAATAGTGTTTTGGTAAAGACAGTGGCTGGAATCTTGCTAGTCTAAAGAGTAAGCCCATTGAATCGATTGTTGAATGGCGAATCAACATGTAGGTAAATCACATTGATTGAATGGGTCTACTTTGGAAGTAACAGCAGGATTTAGGACTTTGTCAGTAGGGCTATATGTGAAAGGACACTCTGCTTCATATCTCAGGTTTGTGCAAAGTCTCCCAGTATCTAATGCACCAGCTGCTGACAAGACATTAGTTATTTTCACAATACAAAACTTGTTATATGGAGGGAAAATACATTACACGCAGCTTTTATATGACTGTGAACTGGTCAGAGATCTCCAAAGGAGTCCCACCTCTACACAACCAGCAGCATTTAAACAACAATCCCCTAGAACTGAAATCCTGTCTTGACTGATTTATATCATGTAATTAGTTTTCAGGCAGAGTTTTGCAGGCTCAAAATACATCAGTGGAGGGGGGAAAAAAGAAGTCTAGAAACATTGACCCAGAACTTTAAACACCATGTTGCTTTCAGCTGCATTCCTTGAAGGAGAGATTATTGAAATTCTAACTGCGTACAAAAGGGTATTGTTAAATGAAAGCTAATTAGGATGGGATTTCATGTTGCTAAGAGCTACAGCTTTGGTATGCAAGAGAGTCAAACAGCAAGGGCAGGGTAGAGTATCAAATGTTTAATATTGCTTCACACAACCCTTTGCCAAGGAAGTTCCTGGGAGCCTTTATAGAGCCAGCTTCCATTGGCACAGAATAATAATGCAACCCAGCAGAAGTTGGCACTCATCGTTATTCTGATCATGAGTTTCAGCTGCTGGAGGTAAGAGTTCTGGTAACATGGTCGGGGAGAGGAGGCTTAACTACATCTACAGAAGCTTTCTCCCATGCCGAAAAGCTACACTTAATTAGTAAAAGGGCGTGATAGCGTAGTGGTTTAAGTGTTGGACTAGGACAGTGTGAGGCCAGGGTTCGAGTTCCTGCTCAGCAATGGAAACCTATTGGGTGACTTTGGACAAGTCACAATCTCTCAGCCTCAGAGAGAGACAATGGCAACGCCTTTCTGAACAAAATCTGTCAAGAAAACCCCATCCATGATAGGTTCACCTTACTGTTGCCATAAGTTGGAAATGACTTGAAGGCACACAACAATACAAGAATAATAGTGTCAGGCAAAGATAAAGAGATGCCCCCCTCCTATGTTATTTTATTTGCTGACAACTTAACGGCATCTTTGTAATAATCTATGTAGAAAGATGAACAGGGGCTTTGCAGATGGCAAGGTGGCCCTTGATATGTGAAATCTTACAGCACCCTCCATCTAGGCTTGCAACCATAAGCAGTTAGTGAGTACCACAGTGTGGTTAGGAGGAGAGGCAATTAAAGCCTTTGCCCTAGGTTGGGTAGAGCTTGGAAATGCCACTTTTTAAAAGTACTCCTAGAATACCCCAGCCAGCATGGATAGTGGCTATGATGACTGTGGATACTCAGGGCTGTAGTACCAAAAGAAATTTGTTCAAGCTCTGAGGTTTGATATAGTAGGCTGTTCCTGCAACTGTACAAAATCTTTCACATAACCTACAACTTCCTTGCATAACAGCAATCATACCCTCCAGCCTTTTACTGATGAAAAGTAGGACACCTGGGGCCCAGGAACATCAGAGTGCAATCAAAATGGCCAGAATTATTAATGAGGAAGAACGCACAAGCTAGGAGAGGCTGCAGCAGTTTGCTTTCGCCTCAGCCTAATGGGAAGAGCAAGATTCTGCCCTGTCCTCCCCCCTCCCCCTTGAGCTGAGTACAAACTATTTTTGCTCTTCAAACTCATTTGGGTGCCATGTGGGAGAAAAGTAGGATATACATTCAATAAATAAATAAATAAATAACAATTGTGTAGCTATGGAAGTAAATTGGGAAGAGGAGAGAGTGGGACCACAGAGGATTAATCAGGACTGTTTCTGCCAAACTGAGACAGTTGAAGGATATGCAATAACTGAATTATCAAAATGAGGGCTCCTTACTTCTCCTCAGGAAATACACCAAAAGGCTAAGCAGGCATACTCCCTTGTAAATAGACAACAAGAAACACAGTTTAAAGCCCTTTAATTTCATATCCCAATGCAAATAAACTGTCTACTGGAGCTAATGAATTCATGGAGGGGAGAGCTAGCACAAGTTACATAGGCAGAATTTATACATGCATAGGTCGCAGAGCGAATGAACACATGGAAGTTGGATGTGATCCTACTTTACATGTTCATTATCCCCAGATTACATGTCAGGTGACCAGAGCTAATGCCACAGTGCAAGGCGCTAAGCCAGAACACTTGTCCTTTTGCACTCCTTTCAGGCAGCCCTAGATGAGAGACAGCCTTCACTAAACAGTCCCTAAACTAAGGTGCAAGAGCTTCTATGGGTTTTCGCATTTGTTGGTGCAATGTCTGAGCCACCCACAAAGTATCCTAGACTCTGAACTGTTTTTGGTACCTGCTAGCATCACTCTGCTACCTCCCAGTGTCTTCCTTTCCATCATAGCTTAAAAGTAATGCATTACAAGTAATAACATTAACCATAACACTTTAGTTTTGGAGAGAACATAGGTATAGGAATATTTTTATGGAATGGTATAGTGACTGCTAACATTGCTGATGCTCTCATGTAATGAGTAACATTTACCCATTACTTTCTAGTACTACAAAGTGGTTTGGGGTCAATTTAAGGCAACTTTTCAAATGTTAGGCATTTTTCTTTTTAGACTGATTTTTTTTCATAAAAGGATCTTTAGCACAAAAATTACAAGATATACAACAAATAATGGGGTAAATGGAGCAATAATTAACAGTAACAAGTAACACCAATTATTTCTTTTAATAAGTAGTTTTTCAGACTCAGCTATCTGCACCTTCCACCAGCTGTCAGTTACACCAGACACCCCAGATTAGGCCTCTCACATCCTGCTTGTGGACTCTTTATCTCAGAAGAGTAGGAGACTTAATTATGCATCCAAGTACAATTTGTCCAGAAACATAAATATAATTTGTCCAGAAGATAGGCTAGCATGCTTCAAGATGATACAGTAGAAAGTTAGGGTATAAATAACTTATATATCACTGTAATTTCACTTGTCCTGATATAGAGCTGCCCATAGTTTGAGATTCTCACTGGAGACTCCTCTCTGGATTCCCATACCACCTCAAGTATAGCCCCCAGAAAATCCCATGATAGGTTTGCCTAAGGATCACCATAAAATGGAAACTACTTGAAGGCACAGAATAACAACAAGTAGGGAAAAGGCCCATTTTTGGACTGTTTCCCCCAAAGTACCTTTCCTGGAATCTACTTTAGTATGTTTTTGATCCCATATTCAAGATATGGGATCAAAAACATACTTTCCACTTTCCAGGTTGTTGCCTTTTATTGATTTGTTTTACTTGGATGTTGCTTTCATTGAACTGTTGGTTTTAGCTTTAATTTAACATGCAAGATGTTTTAAGGTCCTTCCAGTGTTTTATCATAAACCATCCTGATAAAGTATTTGAAGGCCAAATAATTGACGAAAGGGTCTGTATCTAAGGAAGAAAGTAGAAAGTCATGGCGACAGTTAAACATTAAGAAAACAAATATAATGACCAAAGATGATTTACGTTATTTTAAAGCAGTAGATGATGAAGACACTGAAATACAGTAGTGCTGAAAAATTCCCATACCTTGGTTCTGTCATTAATCAAAATGGAGACCACAGTCAAGAAGTCAGAAGACTAGGACTTGGAAGGGCAGCTATGAAAGCAAGATCCTTAAGTGTGAAGATACATCATTGAGTATCAAAGTCACAACTGTCCGTGCCGTCATATTTCCTACTTCTGTGTATGGTTGTGAAAGTCTGGATAGTGAAGAAAGCTGACAGGGAGAAAATGAACTCATTTGAAATATGGTGTTGGAGAAGAGCTCTTCAGATACCATGGACTGCCAAACAGACAAATAAATGGGTTCCAAGAGCAAATCAAGCGTGAACTCTCTTTAGAACCCAAGATGACTAAACTGAGACTGTTGTGCTTTGGACATATTGTGAGAAGACCTGACTCACTAGAAAAGACAATAATGCCTGGGAAGGAAGAAGGCAGTAAGAAAAGAGGAAGACAATATTACGGGTAGATATACTCAACTGATGAAGTCACAGCCCTGAGTTTGCAAGACCTGAGCAGGGCTGTTAATGATAAGGGGAGTTAGAGGTCTCTCATTCACTAAGTTACCGTAAGTCGAAGCTGACTTGATAGAAATTAGCAACAACAGCAACCTAAGAATGTTAACTATTTGCATTGACACAATGACTACCTTTTAATCAATCAGCATTTGTTTCCTTTTGTCCTGTTCTAGCTTGGAAGTTACAAGCTACTTTGAATGGCAGGTAAATCCAAATATGGGCTGAAGAAAAGCTAGGGAAAGCAGTCTGGTTTATTTTGCCTAAGGACAGGATTGAGAGCATAGCCAAGATCATATAAGTGACACAAAGACCAGAGCCAGTTGAGGAACAAGAATATTAGAAAGTAGGTGTAGGTAGCTGAACTATATAGCAGTAAGACTTGTGTTGTGGAAAGATGCAAACTGGAAGTCTAAGTAGCATGGTTTTTCAGAGGCTCACCCAAAATTTCTTGGAATCAAACCTTAAGGCTTCCTAAGCTTGACATTCTTGGGATGCCCTCTTATTTCTGTGGAGCCTGGTTTCTTGTGATCCTTAGACATGTGCTTTGCTGGTGGGAGGCTGCATGTACCCAATACTTCTGGCGCTAATATCCTCATGTGCTGGGTTGTCCTGCTGTGTTTGACTGCTTAAGTGAGGAAAGGGTCAGGAGCCCAATTATAGCTCCAGATCTGCTGATGCTGAGAAGACTGATTTAGCATTTCCAGGAGGTTGTGATCTGTCTGTGAGGCTGCTATCATCATGGAGACTTGTAAGTGTTTAGTCTCAGGGCCATCACCAGAGGATGAGATTTCTGATCCTGTCAGTTTCATATCCTGCATCTGTTAGACAAATATTGCTCTTTGAGCAGGTTTATGAGTAGCTGTGTTGCACTTATGCTTATCGTGTTTGGATTTTTCCATCCTTTAAAAAAAAAGAATAAGAGAAACCAATTTGTCTCTGAAATGCTCAGAGTTTTGCTGTGAGTCATGCTAAGTGTGGATCTAATGCTTTTTATGTGAAGGTAGTGATTGTGCAGGAGGGTGCTTAGAAGAGGAGAAAATAGATTGTTATAGGTAAAACTGACCACAACAACATGCCCTTTTGTCCCAAGCAACTGGATTGTACTGTGAGCAGCCACCTGCCCGGATGTCAGGATCCCTAGATTTTAAACCAGGAGCTCTCAAAAACAGTCTCTTATTCCCTCTCCTACATATGGGGATTCATACTGCCCTCCAGATGTTGTTGGACTGCAAATTCCATAGCTCTAACCAGCATAACCAATGGTGAAAAATACTGGGAGTTTCAGACCAACATGTGGTGGGGAACACAGTTCTAATCTTTGCTCTGTCTTATCAGGCCCATCAGGATGAAACTGCAAGCATTTAAAGCAAGGATGAGGGGATTTTTTATAAACGAACAGGCCTGGGTAACAAAATGTAGGAAAGGGAAAGAAGTACAAATACAAAAAAAAAAAAAAGCTTCAGGAAAAAGAATATGAATTAAAAAAGGAACCACAAGATACTAAAACACAAAGCGAAATAAAAATATTACAAAATCAACTATCATTATTAATGATTGATGAGATAAATAAGAAATTGAAATTTACAAAGCAAAGACAATTCGAGCAAGCTAATAAGCCAGGGAGATGGCTCTCGTATAAATTAAAAAAGGAGAGAGAAAAGCACAATATTAACCGTATAAGAGAAGGACAGAATATATATCATCAACAAACTAAGATTAAAAATGTTTCGAAGAACTATTTAAAAAAAGACCTCAAACACAAGAACAAAAAAATTTAATGATAAAATAATCTACAACAGACAGAGATCACTCAAATAACGGAGATTCAAAGATATGACCTTGACAAACCAATTACAACACAAGAAATAAGGGATGCAATTAAAAGTTTAAAATTAGGGAAAGCCCCTGGCCCTGATGGATTTATGGTGTTATATTACACAACATTTCAGGAACTGTTAATACCTTTACTATTACAAGTACTAAACGCCATTAAATATCAAGAATTCCCTAACTCGTGGAAAGAATCGAATATTACTTTGATCCCGAACAAGGGGAAAGATAGATGGGATAAAAGGAATTACAGACCAATCTCTTTATTAAATACTGATTATAAAATTTTTGCTTCAATTTTAGCCGAAAGATTAAAGAAGATATTGGTTAATTGGATTCAGGAAGACCAGAACGGCTTTTTGCCCAGAAGATATTTAAAAAACAATATAAGGATAATTTTAGATATTATAGAGTATTATCAGAAATTTAATCAGAAAAAAATAGCGATATTTTAGATGCCAAGAAGGCTTTTGATAATGTAAATTGGAATTTTATGTTGGAAATAATGAATAAGATGGGAATTGGTGAAAGATATAAAGATTGGATAAGAGCAATTTATGATGAACAAAAAGCATGTTTAATAATAAATGGGGAGAAATCAAAACAATTTAAGATAAATAAAGGTACGAGGCAGGGATGCCTACTCTTACCATTGGTCTTTATAATGTGCCTAGAAATTTTAAATAATAAGATAAGGAATAATACAGAAATTAGAGGAACAAGAATATGAGAATATGAATTTAAAATTCAAGCCTATGCAGATGATCTGGTAATAATTTTAGAAGACCCCTTAAATAGTATTAAGCTGTTTATAGAAACTTTGAAACAATTTGGAGAAGTAGCCAAGTTAAAAATTAATAAAGAAAAATCATTGATGATTATTAAAAATATGACACACATACAGGAAAAAGAGTTAATAGAAAAATCAGATTTTAAAATATCAAAAAAAGTTAGATATTTGCGTATAATAATAACGAAAAACAATTCGGATTTATTTGATAATAATTTCAAAAGAATATGGAAGGAGATAAGAGAAGACTTGAAAAAATTGAAGAAACTACACTTATCACTATTAGGGAGAATTTCTGCTATAAAAATGAATGTTCTGCCAAAAATGATGTTCCTTTTCCAAAACCTATCTATAATAGTGAATGAAAAACCATTTAGAGGCCGGGAACAAGAATTAAGTAAATTTATTTGGAATGAGAGTAAACTGAGAATTAAAATGAAATATTTAAAAGAAGTAAAAGAGAAAGGGGGATTAAACATGCCAGACTTGAAGCTTTATTATGAAGCATCCACATTAACTTGGTTAAAAGAATGGATTACATTAAAGAATTCAAAATTATTAAATCTGGAAGGCTTCAACTTATACTATGGCTGGCATGCATACCTTTGGTATGATAAGCATAAAAACAATAAGATATTTATAGATCATTATATTAGGAAAGCAATTTTGATGATTTGGCTAAAAGTAAGAAGAATTATACTAAAATTACCATATTGGGTCTCCCCACATGAGGCGTTTTATCGACTGGAGAAAATATGAACAAAACATTGGATAACTTATAAAGATATACTTTAAAAAGTAGGATCAAATATAGAATTAAAAAAGAGAGAGGAATTAATTAATGAAGGTTACACAACACATTGGCTTCTCCACAAACAACTAGCAGAAAAATTTAAATCAGATATAAAAGAGAAAGGAATTTCACTGGAAGATACTGAATTTGATATAATAAAACGACCACTGAGTCAAATTTATAAAACACTCCTAAATTTAGAATTAGAAAAAGAAATAATAAAAGACAATATGATAAAATGGGCCCAAGATATAGGACGCCCAATAACTCTATGACAATGGGAGAATGCATGGAAAGTTAATCAAGAATTTCAAAAGTTATAATTTGAAAGAAAATTTCTTTAAGATATATTATAGATGGTATCTTACACCTATACAAATTTCCAAAATGCATAAAAATAAGAAATCCTCTAAATGTTGGAAATGCCAAGGAATAGGCTCCTTTTTTCATATTTGGTGGAGGTGTAAGAAGGCTAAAGAACACTGGACACAAATACACCAACATATAGTAAAATACTTAAAGGTTAAATTTTTAATGACACCAGAGATATATTTACTGAACATATTTGATGGGATAGATCCGAAGGTAAAGAAAAAATATTCAAGGATATTATGTTATATGACTTATGCAGCAAGAATAATCTAAGCAAAATATTGGAAGAATACGCATATACCGTCGCTGGAGGATTGGACAGACAAATTGTATGAACTAGCAGAGATGGATAAATTAACCCTAAAGTTACAAAATAAAACTAATGGTATTTTTAAACAGGAGTGGGAAATATTGGCCCCTATGTGGAAGGAGAAATGGGGAAATCATGCCTTGATGGGATTATATGATTAATTTCATTATGAAAAGGATGAAATAAGATGGAGAAGGTTAAGAATATATGGCTATTAAATAATTTATTAATTTAACATAACTAAATGTAAGTTAATGTAAGTTAATCTTAAATAATTCAGGGCATTAGAAATTCAAAACAAACTAATAAATAAATAAATAAATGATTAAATATTAATTATCAAGCTAATTGAATAATAATAACAAGGTAATAGAAGATATATTATTATTTAGAGAAATTAGATTAGATGAAAACCAGTAAGCGGAAGAAGTAAGGAATAATAATAATAATAATAATAATAATGGGATGAATATAAGCGGAAAAAATTTAGGAAAGAGACAAAATTCATATAATGATAAATTATAATTTTGGAGTAGAATAGAGAGTGATTAGTGCAGTGAAAAGTATGGGAAAATAGAAGGGGAAAGCAGGATTATCAAGAGAAGATGAATTATTACCCAGTGGCAAATTGAAAGAAGTCAAAGTATGTTTGGGCTATGTAAGAGATGTTTTAAAGTATGTATCTGTAGGTATGTATTTGTTAGGTATTGCTATAATAATTAGTCATTGTCATGTAATATAATGTTAAGAGAAATTACAAGATATGGTACTAAATATAGATATATAAAGATGGTAGTAAATAGTATGGTCCTGGTAGAAATTGATCTTGTTAGATGGTAGGTAAGAATTATAATAAATTTAGGAAAGATGGTAGAATAAGAACTCTTATAGAACCAGTAAATTTTTTATGAAACTGCTTTAATAATTTCTGTAGGAGTATGGAATAACATTGCACTATAACATAATATATGAAGTACAAAGTGAACTTAGTGTATACATGTACAGAAGCACAAAAAAGTAAATATAAGGCATAAATAGATACATACACAAAAATAGGTTCTATTAATCATTAAGGTAATACCAGATATCAGGAAATATGAATTATGTACCATATACGGTATATTATTGCAATTCGTATTTTGTTTGTTTTATCTGAATTTATGTTTGTATGTTAGTATGTTAGATGGATGTTGGTATGTTAGTATATGTGATAATATGTTGTATTATAATAAAATTTATTTTTAATAATAAATTTTTTTTAAAAAAAAATAAAGCAAGGATGCAGACATTACTGAGCAGAATCCTACTGATCTGGGAGTCAGGTGAGCTGTGGGAGCCAGTTTCATCTCACATCTTGTTATATAGCTACACGGTTTGTTGTAGGTCTGGCACCGTGTTGCTAAGGGGCAACTAAGTTGCCCTTCTGCCTTTTTTGGCTATGCCTCTGTTGTGCCAGCTACTTCCCTCTCACCTGCCTCTTGCTCAGTTCCCTGACCTGTTGGGCCATGTTGTACATACCAGGCTGGGCTCTAGTGCTGCACGAACCATGGTTCTGACTGTAGCTCCACATCTAGGTCTTGACTGTCTCTTCTACTTCCAGCCGCCTTCAGACTTTCCAGGCTCCGAGATAATATTTTTCCAGTATCTATAATAGAGTAGCTGGTACTGGGTGAGCCCTTGCCAAAAGGAATGGTATGAATTTAGAGGAAGAAGTCGTTTTTTAAAAAAGAGCTGATTTTGATACTGATAGACTGATAACTGAATCTGATATTGCTGAAACTGAGGTTCATGTATAAATTGCTACAAAGGCACCAAACATTTCCCATTTCTTTTTCTTCTGTGTGAAAGTTTAACTTGAACTTTCAACCATTCAGGTGAGGGAAGTGAGTAACATGGTTAACAATGGTTGGGGTTATCTTCTTGGAAAGTCCTGTCCCACTCAGATGTTTCTCTCCTATTCCTTCTTGTCTCTATGTACTAGAACAATACCCATTAAATTCTGGATGTCTTCTGAATGTTAAATCTTATGAATTTTAAATGTTAAATCTGTATTCATTCTTCTTGTCCTCTGAGATCATCTATGTCTCAGAGACTAGAAAGAGGAGTAGGAATCATACAGCCCTCTAGAGCTCCCATTATCCCTCACTATTGCCTTTTCTGTCCAAGACTGAAGGGAACTGCAGTCCAAGAATATCTGCAGGCCATGTGATTCCCATTTCTTGCTTATAACAACTGGGAATAATTCACATAATTCTCTAGCCAACAGTGGCACTGGCACCCATATATAAACCTAACATGACTGGAGCACACTTGCAGATCTGAGATACAATTAAGTGCTACAAAGTGCAAAAAAGACTCTTTGTTTACAGATTATTTGTTGCTCCATCAGCAAGAGGCAGGCAAGAATTATCTGCTGTACTTTGCCCTTTGAGAGAGTTTATTTCAGTAATCTCAGAGGAGGACATGTCATGTATGCTCAGCCCCGGGGCAAAGGAGTTCAGCTTTTCAGGGTAAGGAATGAACATCAGTAAATTGTGTGATAACTCAGATGGTGACTCATTAGAATCAATTTACTCTTGAGCGAGGAATCTATAAAGCTTGTCAAGAGGTGGGAATTGTTAGCTGCTCTGTAAGTGCAGGGGTGAGAATCTGTGATCATATTTCCTACATGTCTTGTGGGCACAGAGGAGGACTAGAGTTGAGTGAAATAAGAGACAAGTTTCCTACCCCTTTGATGGCTGTACAGAAGAGGAATTCTGGCAGGTGTTGGTTGTCATGCAAGCAATACTTGCCGAAATTCCTGTTCTGCACTAGTGCCGCTCAGAGTGGTGGTCCTGAAATTGGTACCAGTCCCTGAGCCAGTGGCTGCCTGTCCCTGCAACACTGAAGAAAATAAAAATAAACAGCAGTCCCCCACATCAGATAGCCTGAGAAACACTATTCCACACAATCATTAAGGGGATGTGATCCTTGCCCCTTTTTTCACCTGGCAGCCCTAAAGGGAACTCACACTAGTTGCCCCCAGGGATGGCTGAGAGAGGGAAAAGGGCAAGTACCTACCACACACAAGAGCTTGCCTCACTTATTTCTCCCTTTTCAGACTTTAGTCATTACTAAGGGTTTTTGAACATGGAAATACATATATATTTTATCATCTTGGTAGGTCAGAGACTGGGAAGCGCACATCTCCCAACCTCTTTTTTTTTTGAGCCCTACAAAGTTTTTCTTTTTTTAAAACATGAATTTCTGCTGTTCTCTGCCTAGAAATACATGCATACTTCTATGTCCATTCTATGATTTTTTTTCTGGTGTCCCCCACTGGTTGTACTCCAGAGGTGGCCCCTCAACAGAGAACTACCTGCCTCTCCTGAGAAACAGCTGCTTCCATTCTCATTGGTGCCATCACACAACTATGTGATTAGCAGTGAAATTTTCATCAGGCTTTCAGTTTCCCATGGTATCTCTATGAGGCCATCTGTGGCCTAAGCATATGAAAAATGTTTATCCTTCACCTCCAGGATGTACAAATCCCATACCAGTGATAGGGGCAGCTTAGGGCAGAAGAAGAGGAGGGAGCTCCCTTCTCTTTGATACCTTTTTGAAAGAGGGAATTTCAGCAGGGGAAATTTATATAATAAAAAACATATTTAATTTTTTTTCTTCTATGGAAGAGCTCTCATTTTCTTCTGGTGGCCAGTGGGGGGCAGCTCCCAGCTCATAAGTTCAGGAACTGTTTTTAAGGTGCAGAGGAAGTTGCATAGGGACAAGAGGTGGGGGAGTAGTTCGCCCCAGGTGGCAATGTTTTTGGGCCATCCCAGCCCACAGCCATGCCCCCGCGTACCCTGGCCATGCTCCCATGCTCTGTGGCCACACCCCTCATGCTGTAACCCCACCCCTTCCTGCCACCCCTCCACACACTCCAAGTTCCGCCACTGTGCAGAGGGCTGAAGATTGGCAGGCAAGTTATTATTAATTTTGCCTGCAGGTATTTGCAGGGGAAGACGAATTACTTTTCCCATCCATTATCACTGAAACATCCTTAAATATAAAGACTCTCACAAGCACAATGTGTATTTTGGAGTGCCCTCCTTGTGTTCAGTGTAGCTTACTCCCAAGTAAGTATGCTTAGGGTACACTGGAGGAAACTTCTATTATTACTGGGAGAGCTCAATGGCAACAGCTGCCTTAGTATTTCTTAGTATTTGATCATTTACTACATTTTTTATTCATAATTCCTGAAGAAGATGAACTACACAGGAGTCTTGGTGGTCCAGTTTTGCCAGATAATTTTAGAGGGAAACTCAGCCCATCTAGACTCGTTTTTTGGGAGGGTCAAACTTCCCCAGGTCTGGGGTCCCTGCATGAAGCAGCCAGTTCTGATATTGTTGGCCCTGTTTTCCCTTCATAAATGACTGGGATTTGGCCTACAGTGGACTCTGCAAGTATTGCAGAGAACACTGGGGGTATAAATAACCGAGACATGAGGCTCTGACCAAATTGCACAAAAGAGTTTGTTTTTGGCAGTACTTTCCACTTGCTGTGTTTCAACATCGGGGAGGTTGCTTTGGGGACTAATGAAGTAGCAGTCAAGGGAATAGTATTGCTGATATCTTCACTGGAGGGACTTCAACAATCCCTTTTTATACAGAGTTTTGCTTGTTCTGAATAAAATCTCCACTGAGGGGAGTCACAGAGACAACTAGATACCAACCTGTTGAGGACTTCAACAAACCCTTTTTATACAGAATTGTGCTTCTTCTGAATAAAAGCTCTACTGAACAGGGAGCCAACATGATGCCAACCTGTTGAAGGGCTATTTCTACCTTAAGGCAGAACAGTGTTTGATTATAAGAGTAATACCTGAACCCAGAAAGTTACAGGATTTTAATTTTATTCTATTTTATTTATTTTTTCCAAGCTGTTCTTTTCATGTTGTTGTTGTGTCCCTTCAAATTGCTTCTGACTTATGGAGATCCTAAGGTCAACCTATCATGAGGTTTTGTGGGCAAGATTTATTCAGAGGGGGTTTGCCATTGCTTTCCTCTGAGCTGAGAGTGCCCAAGGTCCCACAATGGGTTTCTATGGCCCAGCAAGGATTCAAACCCTTGTGGTCTCCAGAGTCATAGTCTAGCAATCAAAGTACTATACCTCACTGACTCCATATTTTTCATAACTTGGTGCTAATGTTATCACCGTGAACTGGCCTGGTTTCAGTAGGCATTAGATATCATTCTGATATCACAATTCTGTCTTGTTTTGCCACTCTCAGCCAAGTGTTTGTGAGGCCCCCGAACAAGCACGAAGCTAGGCATGGCTATTAGATGCTGAATTATTTCTGTTTTCACCTAAGCAAGCCAGACACAGCCAGATCTTGCTTTAGGAGACCTCCCGAAACAAACACTTCATTAAGTATGCACGCTAACACAAAGAGCTCCCTGCCCCAAGCAGGCACCCTGGCAAGCTGGACACTCCACCACCCAGGCAAGCTGCATCTGCATACTGGCCATCCCATTGTCAATTCGAACTTAACTCAATCATGTTAAATTCTACCTTTCGGAGACATTGTCTCTCGCCCAAACTTCATTGTTCTCTCCCAAGTACAGACTAGCCCACGGTCATACTTTCCCCATATAAACCCCAAGCTCTGAGAGCTTTCTTGGATGGCTCTGGACTTCTATCCAGCCCTGCTGCCGCTCTGTCGAGCGAACTCCCTTCGGCCACCACGCTGAGTTTCTTCACTACCATCTTCGGCTTCTTCAGGACTATGAGAAAGGTGTCGTATCACCCATTTTCCCCGAAACTCTCATTTCCTATTTCTTAGTTAGCTGTGTGCATGTGTTGTCTTATTTGTTGTTTATCTGTTAATAAAACTATCAATTTTGTTACTTTAAAACTTGACTGGCTGCAATTCTGACCTGATGCTGTATACAAAGGGTTGCAAGATCCCTGCTAAGTTACCCTGCCTCTCGCTAGCTTAAGTGAGCGCTCCAGTTAATTTCCCCCATCTTTTGTTGTTGTTGCTTGGTTATGTAGGCACCCCTCCCGGGACCCCCAGCACACAGGGTAACACTAATGCCTTCTGATAATAGCTTCTGATCTAACTGCTTTTAAAGGGCTTTTTAAAAGGGGTACTTATTGTCTGCAGTTCAGACATTACCAATCCATCTGCCAGGTTATGTATCTCTCCATGGTAAAGGATGTTTTTTCTTTTTTGTATTCTGGCAGTATGTTTTCACATAGGAATCTCTGGTTTTAACAAATAAGAACTAGCTGCAAAAAGAAAGTCTGAAGTCCTGCTGTAGGCAGCATTCTGGCCTGTGGAGAGCATAAAGCCTCTAAAGTTATGGTCCCCATTGCCTCCTGGTATTGCTACAGCAGCAGTAGTAGCAGCAGCCACTGCATTCCATACTGCCCAAATTGTTGTGGCTTTCTCACCTATCCCTGACATGTAGACACTTCAGAAAAACAAAGGGATTTTCTGCACTGCAGTCTGGCAGGGATCTATGGCAAAACAAAATTCTCTAGCTCCCTTCTATACCACAACGAACAACTGCAAAGGCTTCTAGATTATTTTGTAGTTGCAGCTGATATTAACAAATTTGGTGGTTGCAACAGAAGGTAATTATGCAATGGTGACTTCTCATTGTTACCACCAGTCAGTTCTGAGTGGGACAAATGCATCACCCCATTTTGAGCAAGTTGCTCTGCTATAGACCTTGGCCTTGAATTGACTTCACATAGTCAGTTGAATCAATGTTCCTTCTTACTGAGATGGCAAACCTATACTTGGACTGCATCATTTCAGTCTGTGGTGAGGGGCTCACGTAGCTGACGGCTTTTCCACACAAAAGACAACTTTTCACTGCACACAGTTTGTGGGGGAGGAATGTTTTGCATCCCCTGCAAGAGGAAACTCCCAGATTCAGTCCCTGCTTGCTGTCAAGGAGCTCAAGCAGCAAGGCTGAGGAAAGCCTCCACCCTGTGGGCTGCAGCCAGTTAGAGTAAACCAGACCACACTAGATAGATTAACACTGACTGAACAGAACACAGCACTTGATGGAAGACATGCCACTGACAACGCTGTCTTGAAAATGATTTGCCCTCTGACTACTTTCTTATTGCAAAAGTGCATATCTTTTGCCATTGAAGTGGACAGAAGAAAAGAATTAAAGTGTCAGGCCTTAAATGGTTGCAGAAGCAGGCTAATTACAGAGACAGGTATTACATCAGCTAATGGAGTAGATGTGTTCCTGGGTTTTACTTTAACAGAAACTTTGGTACCAGAGGTAGAAATAACATGGAAAGATTAGGATAGGTTCCTAGCCCCCCACACAAAAAGAGCAGTTCAATATGTTTCAACAAACTTTTTATTCAAAACTAACATTTCACGTGTGTAAAAGTAAACAGCCAGGTCAGTTAAGCCTTGTATAAGTAAACAAAATACACTTTGCATAGTTTAGAGACCACTTGAAAACTGTTTCTGTTTCAACAACCACCGCTTTTCTTGTGGTTCCCATTTTGCTGGTGAAGCTTATAGATCTATACTTTTTCAACATGCCAGGACAGTTGGGGAAGCAGGCTAATCTGTTTTCTCCTTTTCTTTCTGGTTTGTTCTTCACATGTGCTCAGTAAGTGATTCTGGAGGCAGCTGTTTACCTTGCCTGTTGTACATAAGCACACAGTAGGATCAGCCAGGGTAGGATTCTATTCTTTTTCAGATCAAACTTTCTTTACATGTTGCTGCAACCCAACTCTGTCTTTCTCCAGACCTCTTTCACTATCCTCCCAATGGCAAAGATGTTGTGGTGGGGGGACCTACCTGCCAGAAAGAAGACAAGAAAAGGAGGCTGGGGTGAGCTTCCATTTAAAAAAAAAAAAAATGAAGCATAAAAAGGTGTTTCTTTGTCAGATGCTTCGTTAACTGAGGTATACCTACACAGTCATGTTTCTAGTCTTAACTTTGGAGATGTAAAACAGTGAGAACCCCAATTATCACCATCATTTCTGGATGAACTTACTGGAGTTTGTAGCATTCTATAAATGCTACACAGTTAATTATTCATATAGGTACGCTTCTTCAAAGTGCCATTAAATCCATTTTCTGACCTCCAGCACTCTGGTGTAATCTCCAACAACACCCCTTTCTCTCTTTTTGCTGACAATGAAATATGCTCATCTTCACCTACATCATGCCATCCTCCTCCAGATGTTACTGGGTTGCAAGTCCAAGCAGCCCTAACTCGACATAGCAAATGGTGAGGAATGCTTGGGGGATGCAGTCCAGCAATATCCAGAGGACTGCGTGATTTCCTCTCCTGAAGCAATTTATCACTTTGTTACCTCCACACTTATTGCCACTGCCAGAAGGAAACAAGTTTTCCCAACATGGAGCCAGTATATATTCTGCTAGCTTATATTGAGAATAGCAAAATCCTCTAGATGTTGTTGGACTACATCTCCTACCGCTTTGGCTGTGCTGGTTAGTGGGGGTGGCAGCTGCAGTCCAACAGCATCTGGAGGGTCACAGAGTCATCTATTCTAGTGCTTTATAAAGTCATCAAATGCAGTAAGTAAAGTTTGTCTCTAGGTGGCAGCAACAGACAGGCTGGTAAAGATTGTCTCTGACCAAGGAGAAGGAGTCTAAGGAAAGCTACAAATTCCATCTCAAAGGTGCTACGAGATCTGTTCTTGATGAAGGCCATTTCCACACCATACTGTTATAGCACTTTGATTCCATGAGAGACTGGCTGGCTAGGATGTTGAAAGTGGAATCAAAGCGCTATAACAGTCTTGTGCGTAAATGGCCGAAGTCACCATGTAGTTTCTCAATTTAGGTTCTCAGAGTACCAGAAAATGCTTTTCCACCAACCTTGCTGGATGAAGACAACTAGGTCCCCTGAGGCTTCTTCATTTTGTTCCTTTCAGTGCTGTGGATAAGAAATAAAACCACTGAGACCTACTGAACATGTGCAGAGTAATTTTCCTTCAGCAACAAGCAGTCACACACTTACAATTTGGGAGAGGTCTCAAAGTTAGAAGAAGTGCCTCCCAGGCAAGTTTAAGCTCCAGACAGTTGATTACTTAAAGTTAGCCCACTTTTCTTCACAGAACCATAGAATAAACTCTTGAGAGCTAGACTAAATTCTTGAGAGAATTTCTGCTTTTCCAGTGGCCTAGTCCATAGAATCATAGAGTTGGAAGAGACCCCAGGGGCCATCGAGTGCAACCCACTGCTATGCAGGAACACCCATGAAAGCATTCCCAACAGATGGCCATCCAGCCTCTGCTTAAAAACTTCCAAAGAAGGAGACTCTACCACACTCTGAGGCAGCATCTTCCACTGCCGGACAGCTCTGAAATTCGGGATGTTCTTCCTGAGGTTCAAGTGGAATCTCCTTTCCTGCAGCTTGAATCCATTGCTCCTTGTCCTAGTCTCCGGAGCAGCAGAAAACAAGCCCGCTCCCTCCTTGACATGACATCCCTTCAAATATTTAAACATGGCTATCATGTCCCCTCTTAACCTTCTCTTCTGCAGACTAAACATATCCAGCTCCCTAAGCCATTCCTCATAGGGCATGGCTTCCAGACCCTTCACCATTTTGCTCGCCCTTCTCTGGACACGTTCCAGCTTGTCAACATCCTTCTTGAATTGAGGTGCCCAGAACTGGACACAGTATTCCAAATGAGGTCTAACCAATGCAGAATAGAGTGGTATCATTACCTCCCTCGATCTAGACACCTATTGACGCAACCAAGAATCACGTTGGCTTTCTTGGCTGCTGCATCACACTGCTGACTCATGCTCAACTTGTGATCTACCAAGACTCCTAGATCCCTTTCATATGTACTGCTATCCAGCCACTCATCCCTCATCCTATATTTGTGCATTCCATTTTTTCTGCCTAAGTGTTGGACTTTACATTTCTCTCTGTTGAAATTCATTTTGTTAGCTTTGGCCCAGCTCTTCAATCTGTCAAGGTCATTTTGAAATTTGATGTTGTCCTCTAGGGTATTAGCAACCCCTCCCAATTTGGTATCATCTGCAAATTTGATCAGCATGCCCTCCACTCCTCCACATATATCCTTGTTCAGATACATTTTCAAGCAATGGGCATAGCAAAGGGGAATCATGCCACAGGTTTATACATAAGGCAGCCTTGCAAATTTCAGTACAGAGAGCCGCCACCCTCCTTCCAGTCTGATCATTCTCTGTCAGGGAAAAGAGGGAGGCAGAGGGGTACTACTAGCACCCACCTGCCAGAGTGTATGTACTCCAATAGTGCCCACCAATAGTGATACTTTCTGGGCTTTGTCCATTTCTCCCTCTGCAATTCTTCTGGCTATAGGTTTACCTAGTGGCATCTGCCAGGTTTGGAGGTCCCTGTTGTTTCAGATTTCCTACAGTGTTTCACAACTGCTACATCCAGCCACTGCAGATAATTGAAATGCATCTCCAGCACTGAAATACTGTTATTAATTTGTTATTCATTACTCATTATGTTTTCTTAGAAAGAACTAGTTGTTGTTGTTGTCATGCACTTTCAAATTTTTCCAACTTATGGTGACCCTAAGGTAAATCTATCATGGAGTTTTCTGGGAGCTGAGAGTGTGTGTGAGAGAGTGTGAGTAGGCCAAGATCACCAAGTGGGTTTCCACAGCAGAGCAGGAATGCAGACCCTGGTCTCCTTGTGCCCTGGTCCAACATTCAAACTGCTACAGCATGCTAGCTCACATTTTGGATTACACACCCAGAATCCCTATGTCATGCTAGGTGGAGAATTCTAGGAATTTTTGTCCGAAAAGCAATTTGAGCTCTGGGCTTAATAGTAAAAGTTTAACAATAGTTTCTTCTTGTTGTTGTTGACTGCCTTCAAGTCATTTCCAACTTATAGTGAATCCAAAGAGTACTTATCATAGGGTTTTCTTGGCAAGATTTATTCAGAGGGGGTTTGCCTTCTGAGGTTGAGAGAGGTTCTGAGGTTACCCAAGATCAACCAATGGGATTCCATGGCTGAGCAGGGATCAGACCCTGATCTCCAGAGTTATAGTCCGATGCTCAAACCACTACCCCATGCTGGCTCTCAACCTTTTACTGTTTCTGTTTTGCCCCTGCTGCCCAGTTACTGGTTTTAAGCAAATATTGTGGGTGAATCTGTGGATTTTAAGACAGCCCCTCAAAAGACCTGGTTTCACCATAGTTCTGGGTTGTGCCAGCTGTATTTGCTTTGATGAACCTTCTGATGACCTCTTCTGGATGACTCAGACAGAGGAGTGCTCGGTAGGGGATTCCTCCCCCTACTTATGGGAATGAGATGATCTTCTGCAGTCACACTTTTCTCTGACAGCCCTAAGAGAGAGATAAGAGAGCAAAGAATTCAAACATTTGGAATCGGTTTGCCTTATGTCAATGTGAAGCCAAGAAAGAAGCCAAAAATCTATTTGAGCAAATCTAACTTCATTGCAGATTAGCAGCCGTCACCTTTCAGCCCCTTCAATCTGTCAAAAACCTTTCCCTATCATTTATATGGAACCTCTAGTATTTCAGTTGTCCAGCAATAGGTCAATGTTGTTGCCATTTTGTATTACACTGAAGTATAATGAGTTGCTGAAGGTTAAACTGGAATTTGAATCTACTTCTAATTTTGGTATTTCTTGGGGTCATTCTAATATAATATTAAACTAAAAACACAGATATAGGCAAAATCTGAACTCATGAGCTGAGATCTGTCAGAGTCCCTCTGCAGACAGAATGAGCTTAAGTCTAAAGCCCTTTCCACACAGGGTTAATAAAACGGTGTAGAGCGACCTCAACTGGAGGTCGTCCACACTGCGGAGTGCGCAGGGTCAGTTTTAATTTTGAAGTTCTATACCTCAAACTGCCCTGAAGCAGCCGGAAGTGGTGGCGCCGCGTGTTTTTTAAAAACAAGCGTGCAGCCCTGTTCCACCGCGTTGCAGCGCCCCGGTGTAGATTTGCAGGCGCGCACAAGTGCGTGCCTGCAGATCTGCCAGGGGGTGGGCTTCTGGCTGGCGAGCTTCTCCAATTGGTGGAGAGCCTCCGCCAGCCATAAGCCGCCATTTTGGACACCGCCGGATGCCTCAGGAGTGTGGAGTGGCGAACGCGCGCTGCTCCTCATGGTGACGGAGTTACCCGGCTTCAGGTAAGCTCCGTTTCTGCGTGCTTTGCCCCGTTTCTCCCTCCACGTTTGGAAAGGGCCTAAGTCAAATGCTATATTATTTATGGCTTTAAAAAACTGAAATAAGGAGGTGGGATGGTTACTTGAAAACCTCCCCAACTACAGTTAGAATCCATTAAGAAAAGGCACATATGTTATCAGTGCTCACTTCCACATAGAGCTTGTGGACAGTCAAGAAAAAAAGAGAGAGAAAAAACCAGTTAGTCTCAGCCTGATTTTCAGGCTGGAAGGCTACATCCACCTACATGCAAATAAACCCTGTTGAACACTTTTGGGTTTACTGGGTGAACAGAATTTAGCCCTGAGCTTCCTTTTGGGTAGAAAGGCAAAGTACAAAATATATAAAGAAAGAATAGACATGCACAAGATAATATTGGGAGAGGATTCCAACAAGGGAGAAAATGTTTGTGAAAACATCACCACTTCCTGATCTGCTTCCATTGGTATCCTGTGCTTGCAATCAGTATAAACACAGAGAGGGTATAGTCCATCTATCCAACTGTATTTGGTTAATCAGAAAAGAATGGGAGAACAGTTTCCAATTCAATTTCTATGGCTAACCAAGGCACACAAAAGCACTGCCTTGTACCTCTTAGTGGGTTTGCTCTTGTATTCATAAAGGTCATGCCATGTATTTAAACCATGCCAGCAGCCATCTAAATCAGAGTATACTATTGTTCCTTTCATTGGCTACGTTCCAAGTTGTTTTCATTCTTTTATTATCTCTCCTGCCCTCTGAAAGCATGCATATCTCTAGCAGCTGGACTTGATCTTTACTTCCTGTGATATGTGATGTCTGATGACACTTGTGTAACATTTATCAGACAACCTGCTGACTCAAGGGAAAGGTGTGTGTGGAGGGGGAAGAAACAGAGTGTATACTGCACACCATCCAATTCCAGGCACATAATGTGACTGCAGAAAGCTTATCTATTCCTGAACACATTCTCCTTTTTCTGTGGCCTTGTCCACTCCTACACCTTTGCCTCTCATTCTTTACCCCCTGCATAATCAGGAACAGTCACAGAAGAGAATTATGCACATATTGCTGTTTATTTTGAGGCTCTAGTCACTGTACTGAAGCAAACTGATGCAAATGAAAACCTCATGCATAGTAAAGCAGCTCAACAGTTTAATATTTTGCACAACAGGTGTTTACCACTTGCCTTAAAAACAAGGATACACTTTCGGGTATACAACAACAGCAACAAATAATTTGTGAAGAGTACATAGGAGATTTGGGGATTCTGATATAAAATGTAACAAGCTACAGGAGGATAACCTAGAGGAAAGAGGGTCAAGGTGTCAAAGTAAGATTGCTGTATTTCCCAAATGGCCAGGTTTTACTAGCATTGTAGGCTTGTGTGGTGCCCATGTGAGCCCTCATCTGGTCTAGATTCTGAATATTCATTTTCAAAAAAAGCAAGTTTCTAGTCCTTACAGGAGCAGAGTTATGGGACAAAATGTGCAGTCACTCTTTTGTCCAAGTGTTTTACAAAAGCACAAGACCTGTCCCTGCCTTTTGAGTACATTTAGCCAATGAGTAAATTCTCACAGCAATGATTGACATTTATGACCAGCTGTCCTTCAATTCCATTTCCTAGCTATCTGGTTCAATTCTGCACGAAGGTCTCGCTTTTGGAGAAAAGTCTTACTGAAGGAGAAGGGATGCAACAAAACAGGGGAAAGGGGGCAAAACAATAATTAGTATTTAAGGTTCCATGGCATCTGTTGATTTTCATGACATGCTTGATGTAGCAATATTATGCATTTGTATTAGATATCCAGTGGGAAAATATCAGGTTCCATTTTGCAATGGGTAGTAAGAAATCTTCCCTACCTGTTGTGAGATTAAAAGAGACTTCCTCTTATTGCCATCCTCTCTCCTCCCTACCTTGCCTCTCTCCATACCACTGCCTCTGCTAACACATCTTCCCACCATGCTTTATCTCTGTCCTGCTCCTTGTTTGGCAGTGGTGGAGGTATCAGTGCTTTCACCTGCTTGCTTATCTGCCTTCTGTTTTAAGCTGCTGTGGTAACTCTATGCAGCTACTGCTTCTATGCAAGGCAGACAAGCAGGCAGCATCATGAAAGGAGGGAGGAAGAGAGGGTGAGAAATGCAGCTACAAGGAAAGCATAGCACAGGGGCAAAGTGAAGCAAGCTGGGAGGGAGGACAGAGGGAAACATGGCAGCATAGGGGAACACGGCAGCATAAGGTGAGAAGAAGGGAGGAGGAGAGGGTGAGACTGCAAGTGGCAAAGTGCAAAAAGCAAGGGAAGGAGGCAAAGGAGGGTGAAAGGTGGTGGTAGAATGCAAGAAGTGAGAGAAGTAGGCATAAGGTGATGGAAGCCGCAAGAAAAGGTGAGGTAAAAAGAGAAGGGAAAGTGGGAGGTGCAAGCAGCGGAGTGCAAGAAGCAAGGGCATGGAAAACATGCAAGGTGAGGCAAGGAAATGAGAGACATCTGCAGCGTGGTAAGAGAGGGAGGCTTCACATATATACAACATGAAACAAGAGAAAAAAGGAGGGAAAAGGGGGTAGGAGATGCCATGTGGTTGGCAAGAGAACTGCAAAGTGATGCAAAATACAAGGGAAGAAGGTGTGATTTGCAGACTCGTCCTCACTTTCTTCTCCCTCTTCCCATCTAAGTTAGATGGTGATCACTCTTGGGGGCTTCCTGTCCTCTATTCATGGATCTGTACTTTTTTCCCCAACAGTTATTAAAAAAAAAAACAGATGGCAAAGAAAAAATAGTGTTCTAATTTGATGAGAATAATATTAGAAGCATGTTTGCATGACAAAATGTTGTTACTACACCAGGAACATACATAACCAATTTAGATGGTTCCTGTTCTAGTCATAATCTTTACAAAAATTTTGTAAAATTGATTTGTTGAGAGGCAATAATGGCCCAAGGCCATTCTATGACCACACAGGGATTGAACCTTGATCTCTCTGTTCCATACCCAACATTTTAAGCGTACCTATATATTCGTTCTCTCGGAAGAGTAGCTCGCAGAAATGTTACCAAGGCTGAAATATAGCGTAGGGGGGGAAATGCAAGTATTAATGTGATGAATGTGCTTAAGTGAAATGCAAATTAACATTCTACATAATTACAGTATGCATAATGTGCAAACTAGATGCTCAGATTTGAGGCGCCAGAAGATGGCAAGCCTTTTTTAGGTAATAAAAAGTAACAGAAGATATGGAATAAAGAAATGGCTCTCAATAAAAAGAAAGATAGAAGAGATGATTCTGTAGCATTTCCATCCCAATCTTAACTCTAATGATCCAGTCAATTCCCATTTTTTTCAGTGTGACTTCCTTACTGTGAAGTATGCTGAAGACTGCATTCTGACTGATGGTATACCTATATGAGATAAAGCCATAAATATCTAATATAAAATGCAGAGGGAATTAACAGAGCTTGGAAGTAAGGAGTTACATATGAGGTTATTACTTGCATCTAGTTGCCTTTTGGGATAATGAGGATGTGACAAAGTTACATTTTAAATCAATATGACAGGAGCAAAGTTACTTTATTGGTATAATGAGTAACAGTTTCTAGTTATTTTCAAAATGTCACTTTTGACTGTATTTTAAAAGGCATTTTGTCAGGAAGTTTCCATGTTTTATGCTGTTCTATTATCAGTCCTAAATTCTTCTCAATAAAAAAGTAACATATGGCAAAGAAAGTACAACATAATGTGGCAACTTTCCCCATCATTTCAGTTAGTAACCAGAATGGGTTTTTTAATCCCTGTAACAGATAATGGAACAAATTACTTTCAAAAAGTAACATTTCAATGTCTGGGAATTAATCTCGGGTACTAAGTCTTACTTTCATAATGCTACCATCTGCATTGTTTTTTCCTTTTATATTTTTATTTCAGTGACTTAGAGAGAAGTCCTTGTTTCATGTGTTACAGAGTTTCTATGTGGAAGACATTTATTTTGAACTGTTCATTTTGGTGAGTCTTCAATATGTGATGTATCTCAGATCTCCATTCAGATACACCTCCCAGATTCTGGACGTGCTTTTATTTGTTGCCAGTCTCACATTTGAAGTGTTCACAAGTGAGAGACAGATATTCTATTCATTCTTGTTCTTGAAAAAAAAAATCCCTTTGGGAAAACTTTAAGCAGATCAAAAGTGGTTATTTATTACAATACCATAGCAACTATGAATAATGATTAACATAAATGGAAAACTTAGTACCATAGTCTACTTTCTGCCAGGTGCTGTTGTCTAGAGAGCTAGGAATCATTAGGGACACAAAAGTTTCCTTGAGTGAGACATCGCAGCTGCATTAATCCTAAATTCAGCTCTGTCTAGACATCATCTTTAATCAGTGCCTGCAAAACAGACATATGATACTTTCTAGCTGCCTGTCTCTGTTCAACCACCTGTACAGATTCTACCTCCCTGCTTTTCTTCTGCAACATCTTGCAATTCCACGCTGTACTAAGTGCCATCCTTTTGCTCAACTCAGGACCATTATCAACAACTGAGGCAAACCCAGGTTTGCTGCTAGGTGTACACTCATGAAGCAAGATAGTCTTGGCTCCCAAATTGATTCCAAACACTTTAAAGTCAAGCTCCTACTAACTTAAGGTAACCATCCATAATACCAGTTTTTCCTTACCCGGTACCCTCAAGATGTGTTGGACTACTATCTCTATCGTCCCCACCCAGCTTGGCAAGCTGTACTATTTGAGGTGATGGGAGTTTTAGTTCCAAGTGTCTCAGAGAGACCAGGTTGAGGGAGGCTGCTTAACTCTTTAACCACTTTGCATTCCTCTTGATGAGATAATATCACAGTGTCTAGTGATGGTGTTTTTACATGAAAGCTAATTGTTTTTAAACTTTTGTATCCTTAGGTTTTTAGTTTACCTGTCCACCAGTTCTAATAATCAGTCCCCTGGCAATTCCTCTCTTCTTGATTTGGAAGCTTTAGAAGTCTACACAGACAATATCCTGTAGTTCCTGTTGTCTGGCTAAATCAAGACAGACAAAACAGTCCACCTCACTCCTGTGGACTTGTTGAACTGCTTGGCTGAATAAGAAAAAGGAAGATCAACAGATTTATAGATGAACAGACTAGAAACCTGTACTCAGTAGCTGTGGTGGTCTGAGAGAAATGGCTGGTGCTTCTAAGCTCAACACATCTTATTGAGAATAAAGTATTTAAATGAGTATCTTATGAATACAATGAATACTGAGTGCTATAGTCTTATATCGTTCGTCCTTTGCAATGTAATCGCTTACAACTTATTTGAAAAACCAGTTATTTTCAATAAGAAGTATTAATCATGAAATATATCCTGTGACTCAGGAAATTAATATCTCTTTCCTATACCTTCCTAAAGTACCACTCTGTATGCAATCATGAACTAGACTCAATTGAAATAAGCATGTAATTATGGATTTCCTCCTGTAGAGAGCGGTAGCACATTATGCTTGCATGTTTCTACCTACTTACCTTTATACTGTTCCACACTTCTAGTAATCAGTATTGACAGTACTGAAACACCTCTGTACTTTCTCTTCTTTAACTTATTCATGGTCCTGGAAGTTCATAGGGAGAGCAGCTAAGACTAACCATAAATGTGTGTACTCCCTTGGAAATACAAAGAAGCCAGGAGAAGAACAAGATATTCAGATTTCAGTGCCCTTGTTACATCACCGGACAACAGCCAGTACACAGCAAGTTATTTTATATTTGGTCAGATGATGGATGGGTCCCTTCTTCTAGCTCGCTACTGGGTTCAGTGGCGCAGCTCCCCTCCGAGTATTCCTAGCCCAAGAAAACCCTATGAAATTTGTGGGGTTGCCATAAGCCAACTTGAAGGCACATATACATACAGCCTGAGGCTTTGGGCAAGGCCTTTCTCAGCCCAACCTAGATACAGAAACAGAAGTAGAAATAAAAGGATTTTGTGACTTGTTCTTGCTGTTTGTCTTCAAGTCCACTTCAAATATGGGGTTGTTATGAATTGTCCTGCTCAAGTCTTCTAAACTGTGGGCTGTGTCTTCCTTGGTTTAATCCAGAGCTTTCCAAACTTTTCATGTTGGTGGCACACTTTTTAGACATGCATCATTTCACAACACAGTAATTCAGTAAGTTATTCAGTAAGTGGAGGCAGCCCCTCCACCTGAGCCTGGCCCACCATTGCCACTCTTGCTGGGGTCTTCCTCAGCCCAGGGTGGTGGTGGCAGGGGTGGGAGAGGCAACCCCTCCACCCAGGCCGGCTTGCCAGGGTTTTCCTTAGCCTGGGGTGGCAGGAGAGGCAGCCCCTCCAGCCTTTACATTCACACAACACACCTACACAGTGCAGCTAACACACTAACATGTCGGAACAGACAGTCTGGAAAGCTCTGGTTTAATCAATTCACCTGTAGTGTGGGCTTCCTCTCCCCTACTGCTTTCCACTGCACCAAGCATGGTCATCTTTTCCTGTGAATCACATTATTTCATGCCATGTCCGAAGTACAGCAGCGTCAGTTTAATTATCTTCATTTCTTGTGAAAGTTCAGGCTTGATTTGCTCAAGTACCCATTCATTTGTCTTTATAGCAGTTCCTGATATCTGGAGAACTCTTCTCTAATACCACATTTCAAATGAATTGCTTTTCTTCTGGTCAGCTTTCTTCACTGTCTAGCTTTCACGACCCATACACAGAAATCAGAACTACTACGGCCTGGATGATTCTGCCTTTAGTATTTAATATGTCTACATTTGAGGATTTTATGGCTCTTGAGGATTCTGCATGGCTGCCTTTGCAAGTCTTAATCTTCTTCTGATTTCTTAACTACAGTTTCCATTTTGGTTAATGACTTGAGCCAAGGTATAGGAAAACTTTTAACTATTTCAATGTCTTTGTTACACATTTTAAACTTATATAGATAATCTGTGGGCATTACTTTGTAATTACAGGTGAAAAAAATGTCTTCTCCATAAACAACAGAAGAATCTCTGTTCATGGTTAGCTGGGATTATGCTATGAATTCCATAATATTTATTTATGAAACATTGTTTCATTAATATGACTGATTATTTTTAAGGCAAGTAACAACTCTTTTATACCATTCTTAAGAAAAGAGAAAAAGGGAGAAGGAATGTTTGATGTTGGAGGGTTATATTGTTTGGCATATATGGTATAAGTATCTTTTCTGTGAACTGATTTTTTCAAAACAAGAAAAAACAATGTTATTAAAAATGCTTACCAGGAAATGCAAGGGTTAAATCTGGGAACTTCTGTAGGCAAAGCCAACCCTTCTTTGACTCTGCGGTGTGGAGTTTGTTATCCTGCTTGTTACATTTTGGTTGTATCATTTACCCATAATATTAGTGACAAGCATTCTGGTTGTGATGCTGAACTAAAAGGCTGCCTAGTAATCCACGAGACTTACTTGTATGTGCTCTGGTGTATTGTGAGAATCCTCTGAGGTAAAAGTTGATGTGAGCAACAAAAACAAACTGTTACATCTACCTCCTCTTTCCCTTCCTCCTCCCAAGTTTTATTCACTTTCCTGTCCAGTCCTTTGGTGGTAGAGAGGGAGGCAACAACAGATATTTGCATAAGGAAAGGATCCACAGCAGCCTGCATTACAGGAATTGGTGCATCACTTCCTCAGGCCATTTCCGCACGACACTCATATAGCACGATGGCCCTTTCCACACGGGGGACGGGGGGTCGGGGCAGCGCACGCAGGGACGGATCTTACCTGAAAACGGGTTGCTCCGTCCCTGCGGGGAGCGCGCATTCGCCGCTCCACACGCTGGTGAGTTTCGGCGGCGTTCGGCGGAGCCCAAAATGGTGGCCAGCGACTTCCGGCGGCACTCCGCCAATTAGGGCAGCGCGCCAGCCGGAAGCCCGCCCCCGGGCAGCTCTGCAGGGACGCGCTAGCGCGTCCCTGCAGCTTCACACGGGGCGCTGCAACGGGTTAGCGCGCTCGCGTTTTGTAAAAACCACATAAAATGTGGTTTTTAAAAAACGCGATGCACCACCCCTTGCGGTCGCGCTAGCGCGGTTTGAGGTGTGGAACCTCCACTATTCAAACCGCTCTAGCGCGCTCCACGGTGTGGACGACCTCCGGATGAGGTCGCCCTAAGCCGTTTTTTTTACCCCGTGTGGAAAGGGCCAATCATTCCACTTTCAACCTCCTATGGAATCCTGGGGTTTGCAGTTTTGGGAACTGCAAATCCCAGGATTCCATAGGAGGTTGAAAGTGGAATCATCGCGCTATAAGAGTGTCGTGCAGAAATGTTCTTAGCCTTCTCCTCATGCAAAACCTTATATTGTGTACTTATTATTATGTGTACCTGTTGCCTCATGATTGTAGAGTTCAGGACTTTAAAATCCTGGCTCAAGCTCCCTACCCCACTTCTGAAAACTTTAACAAATTTGGGACATGAGGAAGTTGATGGCATGGATTTACACATATGGTTGTGCAATGTCAGCATTGTGGAAACATTACAAGTCCAATATACAGGTACCAAGAATGAAAGTTTCTTTTGGGCAAACCTGAAAGAAAATATACATGACATCATTACAGAAAGGCTGGTTCTTACAGAATGACTGTGGATATCACAAATCTTGAAGTTAGGGGAGGCACTTGAAACTGCTAATAATATTGGTAGATAATTGTTGACTGAGAAAGGGTTAAAAGTGTATAGTGCTGATGCTGATGTCAGTTCCTGTGCTTCTTTGGAGGGCTGGCCCGCTGTGATATTTGAGCCGGGCTCTCCCACATTAGGAAAAAGACACAGAAAGACGCAGGCAGATAGAGAGAGAATGGGAAAGAGCTGAATGGGATTTCAGGCGAAGCTCACTCTGCATGGGTGAGTGCCTTTTGTTGAGTTTCACCCCAACCCACCTCAGCCTTCTCTTGCTTCACAGACTGGAGGAGAGCAGGAGGCAGACGGCAACACGGTGTTCCTGAACACAACACAAACTTGTTCTGTCCATGAACAATACAAGGTCAGCCACTGAGACAATTTCTGCACTCTTCGCTCTTTCCTTCCAACGTCCTCCCTACCTCAGCTCTCACTGCTGTTGTTAAAGCAATTCTGCTGGAGCTGAGAGTGCAGGTTGAGGAGGGACAAGGGACACCTGCTTCTTCCTCCACCTCTCATGCCTAGAATTTAGGTTAAGCAGAACTATCAAAGTAGTTGGCAGCAAGTGATGATGTTTACTTGTGGCTTATTCCCCCCCCCCCCCACAGATCATAATATGCATATGCTGTGCACTACTGCTGATTGAATTAGATAAATGTCACTCTTATATGGCTAGTATATTGTTATTATGGTTTGCTTTTTATTACACGCTACTGATATCAACCAATATGATGGATTATGGGCAGAATAACTAGCAGCACTTGGAATCATTGCCCTTTCTGTCAAAGAGTTTATAGTTTTTAGCTGCAGGAAAACATCCATCAATATGAAAACGATTTGTCTCTGAGTAAATGTTTTGGATTGCACTGTGAGTCTGGTAAGAGCAGATGCTGGAATAGGTGGGATACAGAGAACTAACAGCAAAATCAAGAGGTGTGAGGATGCTTTCATATGTCACTTAGTGTGAGTGCTACTAGTGAAAAGATGCCATTTTCAGGGTAAACAGGCTTAGGGCAGTTATTTTGCTGCTGAATCATGCAGCTAAAGCCCAAGTTCTTGAAAGCTATTTGTTTAAATCATTGTTATTTTAGCCTTATCATTTATAGACGAATTTTGTCCTGTTTTTTTTTTCTAGTAGATTTCTATACCATTTTTTCCAAAACATGAGGTTGTTTATAAAACTGATAAAATCAGTGTAAACAGAGAAATTAATTAAACCATACAATAGAATAAAACATAACAGTAATATAAAACAGCAGAAAGATAAAACCACAGGAAATGAGGTACTGTTCCTTAAAAACTCAGTTTTTAAAAGTGGGTTTTGTTCTTTTCTTTAAAAATAGAAATCAGGTGCACTGATTATTTATCTGCATGGACAAGTCATTCTGCAACTTGGGGCTGCAACCAAATAGACTCTGTTCCCTTCCCTGAACACATATATGTGGTGTGATCCAGTAAATGGAATTCACCATAGCAAGCTTTCCAACTGTCTTTTAACTAGCAAGGGAAGTGGGTAGTTAGTTTAAGGAAAGGCTGCCTGAAATTTGCACATACAAATTACAAGACCTGGTACTTGTGCAATGCCAGTTCTTTAGAATGATGACTGAGTTCTTGATCTGTCCAGCTAGTTACATGTGTGTAATTGTTAAAGTGATGGTTTCCCCCACCAAACCTACACAGAGTTGTCCTATTAGATATATAGCTATAGCTCCAGGGATCATATAAATGTTGGAATAGCCAAATCAATGGGAAGATGTGAAGCTGACAAGCTGCATGATGAGACTATGAAAAAAAAATTGTGGGGTACTACACTTCTCAGAATCCCAGAAACTAGCCTAATGACATGACTCTTCCAAGCTGTGTGCATAGCTTCTAAGTTCTTGAGCAAAAACAGTCTTAGGAAGGATTTGAAAGTCATCTCCTTGTGAATTTCCTATCTTCCTGTGCTTCTGGCAGCTGTGCTTAATTTGTAAGGTACAACACACTGTTGTGAACTGTGCCACTCCTAAAGCCAGCTAATGTAGTAACAAAACTGCTGAAGTGTTAGAATGAATTAGTTAACATGAGAGGGTAATTTTATATTTTAACAGCATTTTGGGGCCATTCATTAAAATAGGAAGACAGTCTAGAATTAAAAAGATAAAAAATGTGTGATTGCCAGTGAATGCACAAGTGGCAGGGAGTAGTTACTACTCTTGTTCTCTAGTGCAAGTGCCCATGTAATATGAGGGGAGTATTGTTTAGTTGATTAACTGATTAGATAAATCAAGCTTTGTAAATAACCTCTCCAAAGTTACTACCCTGCAATTTCCTCCCACTCCCCCAAAAAACCAGTCTGTTGAGACCTGGCAGGAGGCAAGGATGGGGAACTACATTTCTAAATTGAATGCAGTTTCCACCATCTCTGTGTTTGTACTTGGAAAAGTAATGTATCCCCCCACTGGTCATATAGCATCTCCATTCTTATTTTAAATTTCCCTGTGATTTCTAGGATCTTGTGGAAGAGGTCTCTTGTTCTTTTTTTGCTGTCATTTATTTCTCTGCATTGAGTATAATAGTAGTTCTTCTTGTCCCTATGCACAAATCACTGAACAATTGCATTCAGGGTTCCAACCCTATTTCTGTCACCTTTTACTTTTTGTCTGTTCTTAACCACTTGAAGAGTTCCATCTATCATCCGTTGAGGTTTCTCTTTCTTTTTGGCTGCAGACAGCGTCTTTTTGGGTTCCTCTCTAAAAATGTCCCTGGCTTCAGTCCAAAGTTCTTCTGGCTGCTGGTCAATTAAGCTTAATAATTCCTGTTTGCCTTTCACTAATGCGTTGGTTTTGAAATACAAAGGTGGGTTAATCTATTAAAACATTTCCACTGACTAATCAGGTAGGTATGTTGGCCAGAATCCTGTTGTGGACTGACACCTCCATAAGTGGACTTACATATGTAGGAATTAGAATTGCACAGTTATGTAATGTATGTGATGTCCATATCAGCAGAAGGCTGCTATTACACTACTATGTAGCAGAGCAAACAAAGTGTCTAATACACATTGGGACTGAAGTGCATCGAGACTAATATGCATTAGTTCTGATGTGCATTGGCTACCAGTGCACATCAGACACTCTTGCTGGTGTTCCTTTATGCATCTTTGCAATTCAGTAAAGAGGTTTCTTAGCTCCTCTGCTGTGTAGCTAGGTATATGTAAAGCTACATAACGTAACAGATCATATAAGATTCCAATAATTATTTTTAAGACTTATAAAAATGGAGATGCATTGCTCCTTTTTTTTCTCTCATATGTAACATATCCATAAGCATAGTTAAATATCCTTTGTTAGGAAGGATGCTTCTTATATGGAATTTTTTTGGAAATTTATTTCATTGCTTAATCAGTGAATTGTCTAAAACATACCATTAATTTCTTTAATGGGGTGGCAGGCCTGTGTAATACACGTTTCCTAAGACACATAGCAATATTCAATGCGTTATACAAGATTACATACATATGAAAAATACTGTGTAATGTTGAATGTGTCCACAATTTTGACTTAAAATAAGCAGTGGCTAGGCTCTGATTTGTAATTGTTTTGGTAAATAAAATTTGATTTTTTAAAATTACTTTTAAAAGGTTTAGTGATAACAGTTCCATATCATACCCAGCAAACTGGTAGCTCCAGAACCAAAAAGAACTGTTTCAGAATGAGTCCTTATTCTGTAATAATTGATAACACAACTGTAAAACTTGATCTTTGATTACATTTTTAGCATTCCACTCTGGATAGATACATTCATAGTGGAGAATGCCTGCAAATGGCACAATACACCTACTAATCTAATACTGCCAAGTGATATATTATTGCAAAAGAGGGAGGTAGCTTTTGGATTATGATTAATATAGTTTGTTCTGAACTCTTTTTTTTTTAAAAAAAATGAACAGATAGGTGAGATAAGGCAAATCTAGTACTCTTCTAATCTTTGTTTAGAAGTTTCTGATTTCTGCACAATTTTATTTCATCTCTTAATGTAGGCAACAGCTCAAGTATGTGTATGTTGTTTCTTCTCCCATGAGGGAAAAGACTCTTTTGTTATTGTTGTGTGCCTTCAAGTTGTTTCCAACTTACAGAGACCCAATCACAGGGTTTTCTGGGGCTGAAAGTGTGTGATGCACCCAAGATCACCAAGTGGATTTCCACAGCCAAGTAGTGAATTGAACCTTGGTTTCTAGGATCTTGCTGTGCAATAAATAAAAGAACCACTGTTGTTCTCATATGTACAATAAAGCACAATGTTTTTTCCTTGACAAAAACACTTGAGAGCTTCATACTTTGGGCAACTGGTGGCCAGATCTCTCTTTGCCTCATGCTGTAATATCCAATAGGACAAATGACCCATTGGGTGCTATATCAAGAGCCTGCAAACCAGTCGTTAGCATGTTCAGTTGGAAATGAGGTCCACTGAAATCAGTAGGGCTTATTTCCTGAGACACGTAAAGCTTACAATTGCAGCCCTGGTGATTACATGATATGGATCCCTGCCCAGGAAAATCTAAGAGAAGTATTTTCTGTTCCTTCAGATTCCAAATGAATGATCCATCAGCCTGCCAACAGGGTATGCAATTAATTCAGTGACCTTGCAGCAATTCAGTACATGAGAGGAGTTTCAGAATAAGTGCTCACTCCATACATGAAACTGCACAAAATGGTCAATACACATCTATATTTAGCAGTAAAAGTTCTCAGAAACAGAACAGCAGAAAATATTATGGCATCCTGCCAAAAACATTTCAACAATATTTAGAGTTCCACAAAGCATATAATCCATTTTCATGGCTTCCTGTAGCATCTGCTCAAAGGCAGTGTGCATGCTCACAACTAATGTTTTTAGCCAGCTTTCTACATCATTGCATAGATCAATCCACAACATACAGATCTCCTATTAATATTACAACTGTTGTCATTGATTTCACTCTCTATCAGCTGTTACTGACTGGAGATTTCAATCATCAATGATTCTGATTCTATACAAAAATTTATGAATCAGTGAGATATCTTTGGATAATGTGGCATAGTCCTAGCAGTGTTATTCTTCATAATTGTGCTATTCTAATTTTTATCTAGGGTGATTTCATTCAGATAATTTTGTTAGTCCATGTGGAATTGCTCCAAGAGAACCTATCATTATTGGAACTACAGTTGTTTTCTTTCCCCAGAGGCACTGAATCTCAATTTGTCTCAGATTTCATAATCTTTTGCCTCTCTTTTCTGTTCTCCTGGGATTCCCACATCAATAGTCCTGTAGGACTTGGGAGAAGCTTGGATCCAAGCTTTCTTTTTCCCCAACCACAGTTATGTCTGGCATATTATATTCTAATTGTTTGTCAGTTTCGTTCTTAAAACTGTATAAGATTGTTATATTCTTAATTTCAACAACTTTTTTCAGGTTTATATTCCCACCAGTTCTTTTTGGGGTGTTAGGTGGTAAACCATGTTTGCATAAATGGTGGTGATGGTGATGGTAGTGATGCGGATGCTCATGAATTAACCACTTCTGCTCCACCTGTATGTCAGTTAATTAAGCAGGATATTTCTAGAGTTTTCAATTTTCTGTGCCCACTCTGCCAAGTTTTCAGCATCTCTTTACGTTTCTATTTATTTAGCTTGAGGTCAAGCAAAAGGGGCTCCCAAAGATGATTAAAACAGACAAATGGACATGGCTAAACATATTTCATACTGAGCTGGTGATGTGAGATCCTGCTGAACTGGGCTTTATCTTTGCACTCTCTCATTATCTGCTTTGCTTGGATACTTTATAAGCAAAGCTTTTACCACAGAAAAGTTTCTGTCATCTGTGAGGACACTTGGTGTATTGTGTCTCTTGCTTACTTCAATTATCTCATAGCCTTCTAATGAAGGCGCACCTTGGCCATGTAAATCTTAAGTGTAAGCTAAGCAACAAGCCTGTCATTCATACTTCCTTAGCAGAAACCACATACCAGCTGATTAAATGCACAGTGACAAGTGGCTGGAACAGACTTGCTGGGAAGCATTAGAGTCAATGTGGCTTGGTGGTCTAGAAAGCTGTACTGGAGAGAAAAAAGAGAATATTGAAACCAGATAGGTTTTGATAATCAATCATGATGATGTATTTATTTTTTATATCTGCCTTTTCCTCAAGATTGGGACTCAAGGTGGCTTACAAATTAAATGGTGGTTGTTGTTAACTGCCATCAAAATGACTTCAACTTATAGGAGATCCTACGAAAGAAAGATCTCTACGGCCATTTCTGCACCAGAGTAGAGGAGCGTTTCACCACGTGTTGTGAGAGGTGTTTTTTAACCTGACTTACTCCGATTTTACCAGATTGTTATCTGTATGCCCTTCGGTTTCTGTTGAATTAATGCAGTGAAAATCGTTTGCTGTTTCCGCTCCGTCAATTCTCATGAAACTCCCATCCTCCTCCCACTCCCTCCCTTGGTCCACACTGCCGCCTCTGATTGGTCAATTAAAAAAAAACACAACACCCGTTGCTACGCATCAAATGAGGTACTTTAGGTCGTTCTTACAGAAGACAAGCCCCCACTTCCAGTTTGCTAATAAAATTGCTAGTAAAATTACTGTGTAGTGAAATGATGGAAGTTTAAAAAGTGTGTGACCAACATGAAAAGTCTGAATTGAAAAGCAACTATCCGGAGGATCCCAACATATTTCATTGTATTCCAGTGCCCACCCTGTGTTTGAGGGGCAGAGAGAGGAGTGGACAGAAATGACACCAGGGAAAGGTGGGAACGCCCACAAGAACCACCTCTGTGTGTACACCTTCCGCATGTTGTCAGAAACACAGCCAAACCAGTTTTTGTGCTTTACATTGGAGTTTTTCCGGTTTTACAATACATTGGTTTTACGTCAATAGTAATTGGGTTAAGAGCTCAAGCCGTGCGAATCCGCAGAGGAAACATCGATACTAACTGGTTTAATATGCAGAAGTAACAGCAAGAATACAATGCCGGTGTGATGTATTGCCCTTGTGCAGAAAAGGCCTAAGTCTGTCATCAACAGCCCCGCCTAGCTCTGGCTCAGGGCTATGTGGTCCTTTATTGAGTCTTTCCACCTGTAATGTGGCCTTCTGCTTTTCCAACTTCCTCTTGCCTTGCCAAGCATTATTGTCTTTTCTAGTGAGTCATTACAATATACACTTGGCCTTCCACATTTGTTAGGGTTAGGGATGCAGGATCCTTGCAAAAGTGGGAAAATTGCAAATATCAAAATGTGTGTGTGTTTGTGGGAAGAGAACAAAGGCATGGTGGGGAGAGTGGGCACCCAGGTCCAAACCAGATCAGGGAAAGGAGAGGAAAGGAGGTAGGTTAGAATGGTGGCCCTATCCTTCTTCTCTTGTCCATCTCATTCCTTGGGGGTATGTGTGGGGCTATTGGGAAAAGGTTTGTGGTGCTGAGAAAAGGGGTTATGAACCATCCTTAGCTGGCCAGGCAGTTGCTAATGGTGGAGGAAGAAGAGGAACAGAAGTGGGTTTTTAAAGCGCTGCATGACCTGACTGGAGCTGCTGAGAGGGAAGATTCCCCCAGAAAAGAAATGCCTCAGGTGGGGAGACAGGAGTTGGAGAAACTCACAAAGAAACAAATATGTGAAAGTAAAACCTGCAAATGTGCAGGGCCGACTGTAGCTAAAAATATACCAAAATGTTGACATTAAAATGGAATTAAACTATTAACAATGTTAAAACTATTTAAATCATAAACTTAAAAAGGATAAAAAAACGTTTCTAATAAAAGCAATTTCATCAATACACTACCCTCCTAAAAGCTCTTTTTTAAAAAAAGCCCCTCAGTTCTAAAAGTTTGTGTGAATAAAAGTCTTTGCTTGCAGAAATTAGGACACGAAGGGGGAGGGCATTCCAGCTTCTCTAGAGAGAGAGTCTTAGAGTCTACGGGCACCCACTGAGAATGCCATATCTTGTGTCCATACCAACCATACCTGTGAAGGTGGTGGGTCTGAATGAAAAGATAACAGATATGATTTAATTCTCCAAAACTGCATTGATAGTAGAGGAGAAGGAGAAATGAAATCATGGAATGTCAGCAGCTGTATGTAAGGGGTAGGAGAACAGAGGAACTGTAAGATAATAAAACTGAATGCAAAACAGTCACTTTTATTTTCGTTTAATTCTCCATTACAGAAAAAGGGTAGAATTAAAAACAAACATGTTTCCTTCAACATGTTTCCTTCAACTTCATCCTCATTGAAGCTCAGTTTTCAGTGGTATTGCAAAGTGCTTTTACACAGTTAAGTCTTCTGTGCCAGCTGCAACCTTTCTTTGAGATGTCAAACTTGGCCATGGTGACATGTGCCTTTGTTAAATTCTGTTTGGATTACTTTAATGTGCCCTATGTAGGACTGCCTTTGAGGAGTGTCCAGAAACTTCTGCTGGTCCAAAAAGTTGTAGCCAGACTGTTAATTGGGGCTGGCTACAGGGAGCATGTAACTCCTCTGTTGCAACAGCTCCAGTGGCTGCCGGTCCATTTCTGGTCACAATTAAAAATGCTGATTATAACTTACAAAGTCCTAGACAGCTCAGGTTCAGGTTATTTGAAGGTTCATATTCTTCCATATGAATCTGGCCTCTCCTTGCTCCTCCACCTTCACAGAAACACCTGGTGGGAACACAGAACAAGGCTTCTCAGTGGCTGCTTCCAGAATTTGGAACTTGCTTCCAGAGAGATTAGGCTTGCATTTCCTTTACCATCCTTTTGCAACCAAGTGAATTCCTTCTTCTGGCAGGCCGTTGAGACCTGATTTTTTTTTTTTAAATGTGTCTTGTATAATGTACTGGCTTTTTGTTTGATGTTGTTATTTTTAATGGCTTATATTTTTAACTGATTTTAATTTTTGATAGTTTGATTGCTTGTTAACATTTGTATGTGGTGAATTTTTAACTATGTTTGTTTTAACTGTTATAAGCCTTCACAAGTCCCAGACTGGTAAAAAGTCAGGAAACTAATCATCCTCATCAACAACACATGGAGACACAAAATCCCCTCACCTTTGCCTCTCAAAGCTCCTCCCAAACTTTCCTTTGCTCAAGCAGCAGCACATAAAAGTATAGAAGGATGAGGCAAGGAGGATGTGAAGCCTAAAATAGTTTTAACTGCCCTGCAATCACTGCCAAAATTCAGCTCTGGATGTGATTTCCTATACTAAATTTTGACAACTGCTAACTGCTAACACTCTACCATGATATGCCCAATGTATTTTTCTCGCCACCAAGTAAATTTGGGTAGTCTCTGATATTAAGGGGCATGTCTTCCAGACAGATTTCAGCCATAATTATCTCTTATTTTATGAACATGCTAATAGATCCTGTACTTTTGTTTCTGAGTAATTATTCTTTTGGCAAAAATGTAGGCAAAGGCTGGATGTATGCCGCCAACCATTGTTCAAGATATAACAATTAAAGCTGCAATACAGAATCAGATTGCCAGCATTAAGAGATACATAGGATTGCTGAAAGAAAAATGACATTCATGTGATTTCTTTGGAATACTAACTTATTGCTCCATTGCTTTGTCTCATAAGAAATGCTATGTAGTGCAGGGCTTCTCATACTATGTTTGCATTTTCCACCTTATAGCTACTATTGGTTTATACCACTGTTAATGCAGTTTTCTAGCCCGGACTTGTGGGATACCAGATATCATTTTGATATCAATAATTTGGCCTTCCTCACCTATTCCTTCCCACGTGCTTGCGAGGCCCCCGGACAAGCACGCAAACAGGCTCGGTCGCTAATCGCTGTAACTTTCCAAACAAATACAGGCAGGCCAGAAATAGCCAGACTGCCGCTTCAGGAGACCTCAAGGCAAGTACCATATTATGTATACACGCTGCTTACAAAGAACTCCCCACCCCAAGCAGGCAGCTTGACGAGCTGAATACTCAATCATCAAGCACTCCGTATTTGCATACTGGCTACCCTATTGACAATTCAGAGGTAACTCAATCATGCTAAATTCTGACCTTTCGGAGGCTTTGTCTCCAGCCCGAAACTCATTGTTTTTCCCAAGTACGGACTAGCCTACGGACACATTTTCCCCTATAAGAACCCCTGACTTTGAGAGCTTCCTCGGATCGCTCCTGCCTTGCTGCCACTTTGCTAGGTGAGCCTTCCTCTCAGTCCCACGTACTGAGAACCTTCATCTCCATGAACTCTATCTTCAGACTACCCGGGCTTCAGGACAGGTGCAGTATTTCCCATACCAAAAGCCTCCTCTCAAAATCCCTTTATCCAACTCCAACCTTGATTTCTCTAGTTATCTGTGTGAGTGTGTTGCATACACTTGATTGTATTTTAATAAAAACAACAATTATTATTTCACATCTGTTTGCTCCTTGACTTGGCCTGACCCCATAGACGCTGGGTAAAAGATCTCGCTACGTTGCCCTGCCTCTCGTAGTGCTAACTTGTGCTCTTTGACTAATTTCTCCAACTTGTATAATTTGGAGATCATTTAGGTGTCCCTCATGGGACCCCCAGAAATCAGGGTAACACCACACTTTTCAAATACTGTGTGATGAGGCTTGGTTCCCAAATGCATCACTTCTCAACATTTGACTGTGTTACTCCTGGGGACTACCCAGTTGACTACCAGGTGACTACAAGTGGGTTTGTTGGCTGTCTCCATTTGAAAAAGCATTGCTATTGAAGTGCTGTAGCCATCAAGTGATGAAACTAGGCATTGCCACTGGAATGATGACAAAAAGCACTCTAACAACTTTTGAGTTATTGATCACAGTTTCTGAATGAGATACGTCTTGGTTCTCTTTTGCACTTCTAGCAATCCACCCAACCATTCCAATCTGGAATGTAGAACTGAAACTCAAGTTGGGCAGCAGTCAACAATACTCCATCAAATTTTGTGGTATCTACTTCAATATCAAGAATAATTAAGGCTGCCATAATATGCAGACATTCTCTTTTATTATTGTAAAGTAAATACATTATTGAAAAGTAGTTTTATTTTTAAAATATTTGTCACTGTCAAGGCAGGAGAGCTATAATAACAACAAATATGACAGGGTTTTTTTCCCCCCTTACTCATTTAGGAAAATTTGAGCACAGTGAAGAAGGAGTTCAAAATGGCAGAGCTCACAGCTGAAAATGGCAGCTGCACAGACTGGCAGAAAAGATGCTTTATGTTAGAGGCACAACTTTTCAAATTCCGCCTGCAGGCTAGTAAGATCAGGGAGCTTCTGGCTGAGAAGGTAAGGCAAAAGCTATGTATTGCATCTGGTATTTTTGGCTTATTGTAGGTTATGACATCATGGATTTTATATGAAAAAAGCTATTTTCTGTATTAGATGTTACGGTAGTAAGGAGATGCAGGGGTAAGAGAATGGACTATTGGAAGTGTGTGGTTATTCGCAGAATGTTTGAAGGGATTTGAATAAGGCTAGTGAATGGTTGTGCATCACATCTGGTTTAGTGGTTTGAGAGTGATAGTGTGGTGAAGTGAAGGAATAAGTAAAGGCAGGCTGAGAGAGTCAGTCAGGTTTGGTTAGTCTCTTGCAGTATAAAAAAGAGGAAGGAAGGGGAGGGGAAAAAAGAAAAAGAAATATAACAGCACTTTTAAGATTAACTGGCTTTTATTTTTGCATGAGCTTTCATGGATACAAACCTACTTCACTCTATAATGCCTTTGGAATTTTTTCTGCTTCACTGGGACTCCCTGCTGTGGCGAAGCCTTGCTTCACAGATTGCACACTGCTCATGCTCACAGGAGCCAAATCCTGCCAACCCTGACAAAAAAAGGACTAACAAAATCCAGAAAACATTAAAATGGAGATGTACGTTAAATATATATGAAAACCAACTTTGGTGGAATACCACCACAAAATCTAGTCTTTATAATGAATTATTAAATGATTTCAGTTTAGAATTACTGTGGTGTAACCTCTATTCTGGACAAGAGGCCACTGTCAGGATAGAATATGGAAAGATAGAATGGTTTCCCATTGGAAAGGGGATCAAACAAATATGCATTTTGTTACCCTATCCATTTAATGATATACAGAACATATCATGTAGAAAGTGGAATTAGACTTGGAGGAAGACAGCGTGAAAATTGGAAAAGGAACATCACAATTGAAGATATACGAATGACACCATATTATTAGCATGAAATAACAGCGACTTGAAACCATTACTGATGAATGTTAAGCAAGAAAGTGGACTGAATACTGAAAAAGCGAAAGTAACTACCACTGATTATTTATCTAACTTTAAAGTCTCAAATGAAGACATCAAAATAATTAAAGAGGTAATATACCTTGGGTCAGTCATTAATCAAAGTGGGGACTGTAATCAAGGTATCAGAAAAAGATGAAGGCTTGGAAGGGCAAATATGAAAGAACCAGATAAGATCCTTAAGTGTAAAGATATTATTAAATACAAAAGTCAGAAGCATTCATGTCATAAAACTTCTGATTTCTGTGTGCGGGTGTGAAACCTGGACAGTGACAAAAAGTGATGGGAAGAAAATCTACTCATTTGAAGTGCAATACTGGAGGAGAGTTCTAGAGCTACTATCAATCACCCAGAAGACAAATAAATGAGTCCAAGAGTGAAACAAGCCTGAACTCTCACTAGAAACCAAAATGATTAAACTTTGTCTTAAAAAAGAGGCTGGATAGATTTCTCAGCTCTTCATTAGTCAAAACACTAGTTGAAGATACAGTAGCACAGGGCTGGATCTGCTCTATAATTCTACGAGGCTATCCTATTTCAGACACATCATGAGATGACATGACTCATTGGAAGAGATAATAGTGCCTGGTAAGGGTGAAGGCAGTAGGAAAAGAAGGCCACTTTATTGTGTTTACAAGATCTCAGCAGGGCTATTGAAGACTGGGACACTTAGAGATGTTTCATTCACAGGGTCACCATAAGTTGCAGCTGACTTGACTTGCAAATTAAAACAAGAAAGTCTGACTTTATGGGTATGAACACACACACACTTCTGAAAGTCTCAGTGAACTGGACAGATTGTTCTCTTGCCTTGGGAGTGATGAATAAAATAATGCCCTATGGGCTACTGTGTAGCTGTGGATTGCTGAGCCACATGGACTATTAACTAGCTCAGCCCATACCTTCAGCTATTTTGAATGGAATTTTGTTGCTATTTTTGAAACCCAAATACACAATTTTTTTACCTTATGAGTCTGTTTGTATGACCACCAGTCCCTATTTAAAAAAAAAAATCTTGGAAATCTGCAGTTTAAATTCTTAAGTCATCAGTGCTTTTGGGGAAAAAAGACCTTCTGAGTATTTATTGAACAAGAAACAAATCTGATCAATTTCTGTTCCCCAGAACACCTGACTCAGCTCTGAAGACGGAAATGAGGACCCTGGAGTTAATCCAGTACGGGAATGGGTATCTAACTACTCAACCTGTTGTAGAAATTAGGATGTACTTTGGTTCAATGGTCAGGTTACTCTGTAACTGGGTGCATGTCCTGGCAATGTGTTTTTTTTCCCCCTCAAAGACCAAGGAGCAAGCAGTTATAAGTAAACTCATGCTATATTTCAGGCTGACAAGACAAGCTGAAAATATGGTTTTTATTCTGTGAGTATGGGGCTACAGAATTTTAAAAAAAATGGTTTTGTAGTAGTACTGAATGCTTACATTTCTTAAAATAAGAGGCTTAGAACTTCAAGTCACAAGGGTGATTCACACATGACTTATTTAGGACATCTGTTATCCCAAACAGAAATTATAATGGATCATTTGATAATTGTACTGTCAAGTGATCTTTTGTGCATCCCAGACCACAACACCACAGGCAGAATGTGGTTAAGAAACACAGTGCTTTGATAAGGATTTATACATTTGGCTTTGAACCAACATGTTTTGACTAATGAAGAGCTGAGAAATGAAGTGAATACTTATGGAGGTGGAGATGATCCCCAAATCCCTTGTAAGTATATGAAGAATTCTGGAATGCTGTCTTAGCAACAACTCTCTGCACTACGTTCTGCCATGACTCCCTTGAGAGACAGAACAGGTGCAACACTGTTTTTTATAGGAATAAATTGAGATGTGCCAGGAAGCTTTTCACTGAAGGTAAAGAATATTGAGATTTAGGTTTCTATGTCTTGTATGTCTTTGGTAACTGGGATTACTACTTCCGTCTAGTTTTCTCACAGTTGTACTCACTAGGGGAAAGAATGGATAATATTCTGTTGATGAGTGACATGGCAGACTGTTGCCATGGCAGCATGATGACCCTGTTTTAAATGAGCTGTGGGGCCTCTCTAGGGGGAAAAAGAGCTGGGAGAAAATTGGTGCTGAATCCAATTAGTTTAAAAGAGAAAAGGGGGAAATACTTTGATTTTGACATGAATGCCTGACTGGGCTTAGAAGAGGATCTATGTACATAGGATTTCCTGTACACCTTTTCCAGAGGCCCACAGGAGGGATGTTCGGGCTGAAAGTTAATACATCTTTCCACAGAAATCTGGAAATGCATTTGTGAATCTAATGTCGTAGGTGGCAGGCATTTACTTATGCAGTTGTGCACACAAGGGAAAAGAGTGGTAATATTGTGTTGATGAGTGATATGTTGGACAGTTGCCATGGCAACATGAAGACTCTATTAAGGTATGAACTGCAAGACATGAGTCTTTGGCCTCCCACCTCATTTTTGAGACCTTAGTCTGGTGCCTTATTGTTATGTGGCCTGTGGAGGGAGAAAGTCTGGCTGGCCAACAATTGGAAAAGCACAAAGCCCATTTTGAAAACTGCAGTTCTGAATTTTACACCTGATTAGCTGTTTGGCCCAGTTTGGTTATCACTAAATCTGCAAAATGTAAAAGAACCATTTCAGTTCTCAGCACATTAGTTTACCCACTAGTTTAGTTTACCTCAAACTAGTTTAGTTTAGTTTACCTCAAAGAGCACCATGAAATTATAGTTTCTTCTTATGTAAAACAAGAAAACATTACACATTGAAGCAATGAAGTAGAAAAAAGGAATTTAATTCAGTGAAGGTAGAAACAAAAGAAAAAGTTTATCTAATTTATATCCAACCTTTCTCTTAATATGGGAGCCAAGGCAACTTACAATATAAATTAAAAAGCTGACCAAGGACAGAAGGAAGAAGCTGTTGATAGTTCTTAGGGCCCATTCACATTGCAGAAGTATAGTGCTATTGTTCCACTTCTAGCTTTGGATGAGCAATTTAGAATTCTCAGCCGGAGTGCTCTAGTGCCTCACCAGACTACCAGCCCCAGGATTCCATAGGAGTGAACTATGACAGTTAAAATGGAATAATAGTGCTATAATTGTGAAGTATGAATGGGCACTTAGTTGCTGTTTTAGAGAAAACCAGAGTCTTCATTCAGCCAATAAATGGTTTTAGAATTCCTGGCTCAGAAATTTCTGAAGTTCTGATGCTAAATACCCTCCTGTAAAAAAAAAAAAGCCTTAAGAGTACCTGAAGGTTGAAATGTGATGGGCTTCTCAGCTAATAAATAGACCATTTCGAGCATCTTGAGACTTGTCTTTTGCTTTTAAATGCTCCCGAGTTCTGCTTCTTTTGTTCACCACTTAATGTCAGCTGATTTTCATGTATTGTAGGGATAGTGTGTTCTGTTGAGATCAGCAAAATAAGAATCAAAGCAAAACTTAGATATCAGATATGAAAGGAGCTGTCAGAATTGATGCTGAGTCAGTAATACAGCATGATCTTACCACAGCATGGTGATAATATTGCTGACAGCCTGAAAAACTTTAATTAGGAAGACATGTCTGAAAGAAATGGGGACATTCCTATTAAGTGCAGTTCAACTATAACTGGAGGATATGTTTTACAAAAACTAGTGAGGATTGAAAGAATGTAATCACCAATGAAAAATGTTCCTAAAGAACCATACAAACCAGAGTAAGAGTTACATAATTCTTATGAAAGATGGCATAGAAATATGCAAGCATTGTCATTAACAGTTTCCAAAAGGATAAAGGTAAGAATAAGCAGGACTTTTTGAAACAAGTTTCTAAATATTACTAGATTTCATACTTTTGTTGTCTCATTTTTCCATTTAATTGTTTGATCTCTTATCATTAACATCCCCTCCATGAGAACTTCTGTTCATAGATGGTATATTAATATTGTGGGGGGAAAGGAAATAAATTCAAAGCTCTCCTCCTTATATTGTGACGCAGAGTTGATCAAAAACCTGTCAGTGAATGCTAATAGTGAGGTACCAATTTACTCAGTAAGCTGCCGAATACATGTAAAATGCAGAAGTATTGGAAGGTATGTTTTCAACCTTGCAGTGAAAGGTAGCATTTATTAATTAGAAAATGGTTAGTGTTGTCAGTCTTAAAGATCTGTGTTCCTGATCATCTCTGACCGTATATCTCAAGGAATTACAGAGAACACTATGAGGTGATAGTTATTTGATTCAAATAACTATTTTCTGTCGATTTTGAACATATCCCCCCACCTATTATATTTTGCTATGAAGATGCAAGAACTGGAGCAAAGAGTGGCTGAGGCAGAACACAGAGCCCAAAGTGCAGAGAAGCAGGTAAGAGCTTTCCTGATGTCATTTCTATAAAATATGAAAACTTTCACAGCTGCTTAGGCATCACCAGAGACCAAGCTCCAACCAAGTATAATAAATGGCAAGTTGTTCTTATGGAGGATTTTCTAATACTCTCGAGAGAGAGATCATAGTTTTTTTAGAGAGGCATTGGTTCTCCTAAGTTTCATGCATGCTTATTGTTGCACAAATGAAGGGCAAAAAGTATCCTTTGATCTAAACCAGAGGTAACAAGTGTGTGGCTCTTCAGATACTTTTTTGGACAGAAACTCCCAGCAGCCTTAGCCATCATAACCAGTGGCGAAGAACATTGGGAAGAAATTTAAATGAACAGTGTTGTGATCGTTAAGCTTATCCAAATAAACTATAATCTGTCTGGATCCAATGAGCTCTTGGTCCAATATAACTTTTATGGTAATTACTTTCAACCTAAAGTCTAAATCCAATTCCCAGTATAAATTAAAGTGGACGCACAGAATCAGTGGAGTTTACATAAGTGTTGCTTCACAATGTTCTCATTGGCTCAGTGGTGCCATTCAAGTTGACAGTAATAGTTGGATTTAGCTGGAAACATCCCATAGGATGGGATGAAGACATCCCAGTAAGCATCTTTTTTAGCTATATATTTTAAAATTACATGCCATGTTCTATAATATTGTGGAATGCCATTATCCACACTCTAGAAATCTAATGGAGAGCCAGCCTGGTACAGTGGGTTGAGTGTTATATTAGGACTCCACAAGGTTTCAAATCCCCCCAGCCATGGAAACCCTCTAGGTGATTTTGTGCAAGTCACACTCTCTCAGCCATAGAAGAAGGTAGTGACAAGCCTGCTCTGAATCAATTTTGCTAAGATAATCCTATCACAAGTTGTAGTTGATCTGAAGGCACATAATGGCAACAAATCTAAACTCCATTGTGTCAATTAATTATTTCCCCATTTCACCACTGAGCAATGCATACATATCTATGTTATGAAATTCTCAGGGGTGCCCAGATTTCTAATTATCTGAATGTCTTCTATTTCCTGCTCCCAGAGGGAGCTACAGTTATACCTAATATAGGAATGAGTCCATCTTGCCTTCCAGATGTAGTTGAACTGCAACTCTCAGCATTCTGTCAGTATTATCCTAAAGCAGGAGTGGGAATAATGTGGCCTTCTGGATGCTGAACTACAGCTCCCAAGAGGCCTAACTAGCATAGCTAACAGTGAGGAATGCTGGGAGTTGCAATCTAACAACATCCAGTGGGCCACACAATTCCCATGCCTGTTCTAAAGCTTGCACCAGAAGTGAGAGAAATTTCCTCTATTGATGCACGCTGACAGAATTAAATGAGTCCCTCCTTAAACGTGATGAGATTCTGCGTCTGGTTGTTCCTACTGTATTTAGTTTGTAGGAGGCTGGGGCCCTGTGTGTCTTGTTCTCCAACATATCTTTTTAAACAGAATGGAACAGAACAGGTAGACTACAACTCATAATAGACTATTTGGTTCTGGCCAAACCTGGGGGAATGAATCAAATTGAGAGGCTTAGAGATTGCTGCTTGTTACCAATGGCGCTGCCCATCTTGGTATCTAGGAAGAAAGGAAAATGACTTTAGAAATGCTTTAATTAAAGCTGGCAGGCTTTAATACATAATGTGGAGCCAGGGGGCTACATTAACTTGCCCCCATGACTCCTTGGAGGGCTGCATCCCTTGCCACACCTGCTCCTTCCAATTAAAAAAAAATTTCCTTTAAATGTCCCCAAATGTCTTCTAGGAGACATGCGTGCATTCTCACCATGTTCTTGGCTCTTCCTGCCCCCCTAGTATTTTGAGACAAAATTCTTTTAAAAAAAATCTGCAAAAATGTGGTTTAATTCCAGAGGGATGAGGTCTAGAGATCCTCTAAATATGGTGAAAATGCTCCCCTCCACACCCACTGGAGGTTATTTAGGGGCATTTTGGAAGGGAAAAATTTTTTTTTGACCCCTGGAGGGCCCTGAAGGAGCTACTAAACAGTCCTAGGGTGTATTTTGCCCACTTCTGCCCTAGACCATGAGTAAGAATCATGTGGCCCTCCCAGTGTTGTTGAACTGCAGTTCCCAAGAGCCTTGCCCAGAATAATCTATGGTGAGAAATGCTGGGAGCTGCACTCCCAACAACACCTAGAGGCCCTCATGATTCTTACTTGTGCTATAAAGCTTACTTAATTCAGCATTTGCTTTATTGTACTAATTTTCAGGCTCATTCATTAGGATTTTTTTAACCCTTTAAAATGGTTTTGTTAATTTAAGAGAAATGTATTTGTGACAAGGAAAAACAGCAACAGTTCTAGAGGTAAAATAAAAGCGAGTCAATTGAAAAAAGGGGGCTGGAATTCAGTGTGGGACTCACATCTTTATAAATAGACTTACGTGTCCAGGAAATAGAATTTAGTAATTGCACCGTGTGGTGTAAGTGGTTTAAGTGTTGGACTAGCAGTCTGGGGCCATTTTCACACGGGGGTAAAAGCCCGCGGTCCGACGACCGGAGACGGAGGTCGTTCACATCGCGAGATGAGCTAGCGCGGTTGCAAACGGTGAGGCGCCACACCTCTAACCGCTCTAGCCCAGCCGCAGGGGTGGCGCTGTGAGTTTTTTAAAAACCACCTTCCCAGGTGGTTTTTATCAAACTCGCCCGCACTAATCCGTGGCAGCTCCCAGTGAGAATCTGCAGAGACGCAGTAGTGCATCTCTGCAGATCTGCCCGGGGGCGGGCTTCCGGCTGGCGTGCTGCCCTGATTAGCGGAGCGCCGTCGGAAGCCGCCAGCCGCTATTTTAGGCGGTGTGTGAAGCGGCGGAACCGCGTTCCCCGCAGGGACGGAGCAGAGATGGAGCAAAACGCTAGCAGATAAGCTCCGCCCCTGCGTGCGCTGCTCCGTTTCGGCCCCCCCATGTGAGAAAAGGGCCTGGGAAACCAGGGTTCAAATCCCTGCTCAGCCATGGAAACCCATTGAGTGACCTTATGCAAGTCACAATCTGTCAGCCTCAGAGGAAGGCAAAGGCAAATTCCCCTCTGAACAAATCTTGCCAAAAAAATTTTGTGATAGGTCTCTTTAGGGTTGCCGTAAGTCAGAAACAACTTAAGGGTATACAACAACAGCAACTAGCCATCCCACAAATGGGTATGGTATGAGAAAGCTGTAGACATGAGAATGAAAGGGCCACATGCTGAGTTTGGAAGCTGATGTTCTCTGTCACTGCATGCACTCAGAATTGGGATTGGCCATTCAGTGTACTCCCTTATGCCTGTTGCCCTCAGATAAGGAAGCCACATGGTTATCCTGCCCCTTTGCCTGCTCACAGCCTCCAACTCAGAGTCACCACTTAAGCATCAGACAGATGGGAAGGGTGCTTTCTTTTGGACTGTAATTATATAAAGCTCTAATGAAAACACATCCAGCTCAGCAGGCTAGGTTTTCTGGCTGGGATGCCAGGCGCTTGCCTTTCAGATTCACAGCAGAGAAAGGGTTGTTTGCCTCTCCCTATCTAATGCAGACAGACAGGAGGACAAAACAGTTTTCTGCAACCGTTGCAGTGAGGAATGTCCATTAGAGCATAATGCGTTTGCACAGAGAAATTGGCATGTAGACTGGGAAGTATCCCAGCAAGGGATTGCCAGCCTGGGGCTTTGTGGAGGAATACTGAATACTTTGGTCCTGTGACCATCAGTACTATTAAAGAGAAAAGAGGCAATAGTGAAAATGATTGGCCTCACAAAGAAGGATCACTTGGTTTCAGACGCAGCCAGATAATTTAAGACATCTCTGTAAAGCTGGTGTCTAAATCCAGAGCTCAGAAAAATTGCCTGTTAAACTATAACTCCCTGAATCCCCCAACTCCTGAGATTTCAAGAGTTGTAGTCCAAAAAATTAACTAACTTTTCCAGCCTCTGTTCAAAACCCTGGAAGGGAATAGTAATGCAGCTGTTGGGATGGAGAGAGGAAAATAAAGAGACATAAGAAATGTGTATCCTGATAGTGACTGTTCTCCTCTTCCTTGCTATCTCCATGCTATTGTGCCAGAGGGAAAGGGTGAGAAAACTGAACAGGTAGCTGTAGTAAGGGAGAAAAGGAAGGCAGACAGAAAGTCCTGCATTCATCAGTCACCTGGGAGAAAAACAAGTGAGCCCTAGGTGAGCTAATCCAGATTACTCCTTGTGTTTGTGAGTGTGTGTGTGAAACAGTGATGGGAATCATGAGATCCGATGTAGCTAGAACTGTTGGGGCTTGCAGTCTAACAACATCTAGAGAGCCACATGATTCTCATCCGTAGTATAAGGAGTAGGAGCCTGGCTGTGGATTTCTTTCACAGATTCCACAAAAACATGGAGCCAGTTTACCTTTATAAAAGTCTGCAGAAGCAGGAGAAAAGTGTGTTGCAGTCTCTCCCACCTCCTCTGGTTTTCTTTGTCCAAAGATATACTCCTTGCCTGTCTTCATTCAGTGACCAAGATTAACGTCTTAAAGAGGAATCCTATCCCTGCTGCCACTGCCAACAAAAAAAGGGGCCATCAGTAAATAATAAACTTCATTCATTCCACCAAGATCCAATGTGTTTCCTTCCTTTTCCCCACCCATTGTCATGACAATGAATCTTGAGGGGATCTTTCAGGTTGAAATCATGGAAGAGAAGTTGAAACTTGCCCACATGAAAAACAGTGAATCAAGTGAATACAAGAAATATCAGCAGATGATGAACAGGGTGCAAGAGAAAGATGAACTGATTGAAAAACTGAAGGCCCAGCTGGAAAAGCAGGTAAAACTACCATTAACTGGAGTACACATAGCATCTATGAAAAGTGAGAGCCAGTATGTAGTAGATGATGTACAGTATGTAGTAGATGAGCACTCTTGAAAACCAGGGTTGAAATCCACACCCAGCCGTGGAAATGTGCCAACTGACCTTGGGCAGGTCACATTCTCTCGGCCTCAAAGGAAGGCAATGGCAAAACCCCTCCAAGTAAATCTTTCTAAGAAAACCAAATGATAGTGTTATCATAGAGTAGCTGTACGTCAGAATCAACTTGAAGGCACACAACAGTAGCAAAGGGCCACCTCAAAAGGGAATTCGATAAGCAGAACACTTTACCTTGTTTGCAGACTATTTGCAGAGAGCTTCAGAAGTTGATTGCAGTACATGGGAAGGTACAGGTTCAAGGAAGCAGGAACCTGGGCACTCCTAAGGTTGGGGCAGTGAATAGGTGGATGATCCATCATTTTGAAGGCCTTGTTGGCAGGGCTTATTCTTCCCCCAGAAATGGCCAGTAGTTCTGCAGTCCTAGTTATTCTGTTTGGGGAACTAGATAATTACCTTACAACCTTCAGATTAGGATAGTTACTGGGCCTGCTCCTGCAGCCTTTTGAACGAATGGGGCACTTTGGACCCAGAAGATCTAAGGCTACCTTGGAACGCTTCATCTGCCTCTATAGAAACACTACTGGTAGTGCATCTATGATCATGAAACTTTCTGTAAGATTATCTTGTGGTAACGTGCCCTTCCTAATCTACTCTATCTAGCAATTCTGTAGATTAAGCTTACTCTTTAACCCAAATAGGCTTAAATAGTTTTCTCCCAGCCTAAAGGGCAAGCATGGAGAAAGTTCTCTACAGTGTTTGCAGACAGGCAAAAACTTTACAGACAAACGAATTGCCTTATGAAAAGGCCTGTGGTTACATGTGTAGATGTGAAGCCAGTCTGAATTTATTGCCAGAACATGAAAAGTAACTTTCCAAAAGTAAGTGGCTGCGGTTATCATTCCAAAGCCCCCAAGATTAGTTAGTTACCATTATATTTACATATTTTTTTAAAAAAAGTAACAGTTTGCTTTACCATTGCTCAAAAGAAATTAAAATAGTTGCTTCAGTTTCTTGAAAAAAAATCTGAATGCTAGAAGTCCCTGATGTACGGTGTAAAACACTGTTGCCTCCCATCTACTTTGTTGTTTCCATAGTGACCATAGTCATTTCCGCACTAGACTTTTATAGTGCTATTATTCCACTTTCAACATCCTATGGAATCCTATGAACATTTCAACATCCTATGGAATCCCAGGGTTCTATAGGATGTTGAAAGTGGAATAATAGCACTATAACAATTTAGTGCAGAAATGGCCCATAATGGAGCCCAAGGCAGCAATGTGAGGCATAGCACAAGTTAACCCTGGAAGCATAGGAGATTCGTTTGCTACCATTTAACAAAGGATCCTATCCCTGTATGTCACAGTTATGTTGTAAATGGAGCAAAGTTATTTCATGTTAAATTACAATTGTAATGTAATTTGCTTTTGTCTTTGTTATGGGGGAAATGAATTAAATACAAGTACTAGTTATAACATGTTAGTTTCCAAGCTATTTACTGCTTCTCTAACACATTTGATGTATTCTTATTCACAGAAACAGCTGAGAGAAGAAGAAGCTAAAGCTGTTCAAGAAAAAGCAGCCAAAATTAAGGATTGGGTGACAGCTAAATTAAGAGAGGTGATGGACAGTTTCTTTTTGTCTTAGTCATATGGGTAGGATCAATGCATCTTTTGACAGAGTTACAGATGGCAGTGGCCAACCGACCCCTCCCTAAACTGCAAACCCCAGGATTCCATAGGATGTTGAAAGTGGAATAATCGCACTGTAAGAGTGCAGTGTGGAAATGACCTGTGTCTAGCAGTTAGTGCAATGCTGTTCAAAGCTTCTTGCTTGTTGTCATTATAAAATTACAGTATTAAGAAAGTAAGTGTCCATGCTTGCCCTAAGATGAGCTAAATCTCCTCTAGCATGTTGGAAAATGTATTGAGCAGTCCCTTTCTTTAAATGGCCTTTGTCTCTGTCTTAACTCTATACCTCTCTGTTTATCAGGATTCCATTTAGAGGACCTGCCGCAAGGCTACTATTGAAATTAGCATCAGATTTTCCGGTGGCGTAATGCTGATAGCTTCTAGTTGCATTAGAAGCAAGTCACTGTCTAGTTAGGTGTCCTCTTTTGCTGTTTTCCTGGCATAGGAAGTTATGATCCAGGCTTATACTGTAGTATAGCCCAGGGTTTCTCAGCCAGAATTCTCTGGAACCTTAACATTCCATGAAATGTTATTAGAGGGTCCACATGAGATTGTGTGTGTGGGGGGGAATTCTTTGGAACTGTAGATATTCTATTCTTCTGTTGTTTCACAGCTGGAGCTGGAAAACCATTATCTCAAGGATTGTAACCTGAGGTTAACAGAGCAGATCAAAGCTCTTCAAGCAGCACTACAAGGTAATATGCATTTTGTTATTATCATCAGAGGACAAACCTTCAGATTTATTCCTGATTTCAATACTGTTTTTGTCCAATAGTAAGGTGAATTTTATGCAATACTAGGGTGAATTCTCTACACTAGTTTCATGATAACCATTTTTGGTTTTCTTCCAGAGGTAGGTAGCATGATCAGAATGCGATTTCCCCACACTTCATTTTTTTATCTTTTATTTAAAAAAAAAATCCTTTCAGACAGACTATCCATAAACCCTGTGGGCTGTTTCCAAGGCATTTAGTTTAGCTGTGAAAAAAGCTAGCCTTAAGATCAGTGGCAGAAAATCCATTGACTTTACTAAGCTTTCAACATATTGTTTTTGCTCATTTTCTGGGTGATGTACTACTAAATCTATAAACATTACTATTTTACTGCATGGCCATTTTAGCAGAATGAAAAAAAAAACCTGAAAAGACATCAACATCCTTGTGCTTAGGATGTTGTAATATTATTTTCTTGCTAATTATATAGATGATGATGATTTTCCCCTACATGATACATCAGTGTCGGTTGATGTCTGTAAATGTCCACTTCTTTAACATTATGTCTATTGTTACTATTAGTTCCATAAAAGCATGCCTTTTCTCAGATCGATGCAGGGTGATGTATATGATTCCTCTGCTTCCCACTTTATTGTCACTATAATCCTATCAAGTAGGTCAGAGTGAGAGAGAATGATTGGTCCAAAGTCACCCAGACTGTTTCATGGCTCAGTGGGGACTTGAATCTAGATCTACCAAATCCCACACCAGCTCTCTAAACACTGCACTGGCTCACTGACGGAAACAACAGATACTGATGTTCCTGGGTAAATATGAATGAATGAATCTTTATTGCTCAGCTAAAAACCATTGCAACTCGCCACAGTCAGACAAAAAAAATATGTGGGTCCTCCTGAATGTGGAAGGTTGATTTCCAGTGGACATTTCCAGCTGAACTGGGAAGTCTCAAAATTGACTCGCAGTCAAGATTCATATACAAGTAAGGATAGTCTCAGATTTCAAGTAGCTGCTGTGATTGCTAAGGATATACCAGCATATATCTGTTACTCTGGAATTTTTTGGGGTTAGCACAAAAACTATGAACGAATATAATTCTCTCTTTCAACACATATGATTAAGCTCAGCCCAGTCATCTATTGCATGTCCAGGAACTTCTTCATAGAGCAGGGTGCTGCATACTGCTCAGAAGTAAAGAGTCATAAGGAAAGAATTTACTTTTTATCACAGAATCATAGAGTTGGAAGGGAACCTATGTGTCATCAGGTCCAACCCACTGCTCAATACTAGTTACCTTTTAGGATAAAAGGGAGTGTAACCAAGTCACATTTCAAAAGTAATGTAATAACCAAGAGGGATGCAAGTATTAATACATAATTTTTACTTACTTAGGACTTTGGAGGGGCATCCGAACTGGACTTCTTTACATTTTATGCCATTCTCATTAATCCCAAGTTGTTGGATGTATTTTGTTTTTGAAAAAGTAGGGACAAATAATAGAAACACAGTGAGGAATGAAAAAAATAAAACAAGTTACTTTTCAGAACTCCAGTGAACAACAGCAAAGTGTTACTTGCCAAACTTTGCCATAAGTAATGGGAATGAATTCTTTTTAATTACTGCTCATGGTGAAGTGCAGTGGTGACCCTAAGGGAATTTTCTCTACCAGATTGCTTTTTCTACAGCAGCCAATAAGGCATAGCCATGTCAAATAGGCAAGCAACCTGGAGTATAGAGCTATGTAAATGCATAAGGTTGTCAGCTCTGGTATTCCAGATTGGCATGAATTTCTACCTCTTCATGCATGGCACTTCAGCTTTCTCTGCCACGGGAAGCACAATTCCATTTGAAAGCTTTGCAAACAGGTTGTCCTCATCTGTTCTGACTGTTCTGACAGAATTAGATGGTTGCTATAATAACCTGGTATTAAGTGTTCCCAGAATGCCACCAGTTAGACAGCTCTAACTGAGGGATTGGCTCCTGCATATAATTGTACTGTCTCATTGTGTCTGATTCAATTTGGAGGCTCCAGCCGAGGGGCTAATTTGAAACAAGGCTTAATCTCTTATCTTCCATGCCACTGCTCAGCATGGCGACCTGACAAGTGAAAATAAAGAAAACATTGTCTTTTTACATATGGAGAATGCATGAATCTACAGTGTCTAAAAAGCTGTCTCATATAGCATCCAGTTCAAAGTTCTGTGTGTCTTTTAATCCCGTACTATAGATCTGATAACTGTCCCACCTGAAGAGTCTGTGCCCAGCTGTAATATCAGTCTGCTTAGAGATCCACTGTCATGCCTCCTTGAGAACCCAGATCAGGATTCCAGACTTCTAGCAGTGGACATCAAAAAGACATGTCAGGGTGTGTCTACACAAGGAATTCCATATATAGCAAGTGTGGTTTTTATGGGTGACGCCTGTGTAGGAGATGAGGTTGACAAATCAGTGCTTTCTCAAAACTCACTGAGGCTTATCTCTGACTCCTCGAATAACAATAGCTCTTCAGTGAATGATTTGGTCTCCACGGCAGAATCCCAGTTTTGCACGACATCATTAAAACACAAAGCTGAGACTGTGAAATTTCATGGAGCATTAACTTTTCCATCTCCTCTGGAGGAATGTAAGCGCCCTACCATTGCTGCAGACAAGACAGTATCTGATCGGTACAAGCAATCAGATGAACTGAATTCCAAGTTTAACACTCCTAGGTTGAACTCATCCTGCTCTGGGGAAATGAGAAACACCTGCAGTAGTTCTGTTTTAGCATCTATCCCCACTCTGAAGTTGCAAAAATCCATCATGTCAATACCCCATTTTCCAGGGAAGGAAGGTGGACTAGGCAGCAGCATGACTCTCCCCAAGGTACGGACTCCTAGCAATCCAAGGGACAGCATCCTGCTAGCCAAGAGGCATTATAGCCAGCCACAGTCAGGAGCAGATTGCTTCCATCATGTAGTGAACATCAAGATCAGTAGTTTTCACCCTAAAAGAGCCACTACTCATTGCCAAGGACAAGTGGAAGAAACAGATATTGATGAAGAGGTAGCAGAGAAAATGGAGACAGAAGACTGTCTGATGGAGATGCATCAGCTGTCTTGTTCAAGAAAGGAGACCAACACTTCGGAAACCAGAGTCCTGGATCCAGGAGGCAAGCCACCCACTCCTCCATTGCACAGATTTCCATCTTGGGTAAGATAGTCAGGATTTTAGTTGGATTTAGGATCTGCTTTCTTAGGGGCTGGAAGATACAACCACTGATGGGAGGAAAATGCCTCTGTACCACCTTCTGGGTTCTTTGGGTCAATCATAAATGAATATGTTAAGCAAAATCATAATTTAATTCCAAAATATTTCTTAAAACAACAACAATACAGCACATCATATATTAAACTGAACAGGTATCTTATGTTCTACAAATTCTAGGCATTCAATGAGGCATCAGTACAACTATCTTGTATGTGCAGCTCAGGAATATAGCAACCTTGGAAGCAAACCTGAAGTCCTAAATAAAAGATACAAAATAGGTGGAAATGCATAACAGAAATAATAGAATTTCCAGTACAGTCCTCCCTCCACATTTGCGGGTTTGACCTTTGCAAATTTGATTATTCGTGAGGCATGGGTGTGCCTTCTCCCCCCCCCATTCTACTCCTCCCATTCCCTTGCTTTTTGCTGCTCATGGAGAAGGACGGCAAATGCTGCATGCCAAAAGGCAAAGAATGAAGGCATGTGCACACCTTCCTTCTTCCCTCTGGAGCTCCGCTTCCCATTCCCTTATCTCTGGCGCCGGTGCTGAGAACTCACACTGAGGTAAAGAACAAGGGAATATGGAGGAAGGCAAGCATGCGCCTTCCTTCTCCCCTCTGGAGCTCCACCCTCCCCTTCCCTTGTCTCTGGCCACAGCACTAAGAAAGAAGGTTCACATGCCAAGGCAAAAGGCAAGGGAATGGGAGCAGGGATGCCTAGAAGAGAATGAGAGGGAAATTGCTGGAGGGAGTTATTCCTGGTTTTTCCACTTTCGCAAGGTGCTCTGCCCCAAATCCTCATGAAAGTAGAGGGGCCACTGTAGAAAGACTTTATCCTTTTATCCCTTTGAAAATCCTGTTACCCTATTCAAGGTGAAAAGGGCCTAATCTTTATTCTTCCCAACTGTAGCTTTTCTCCTGTTTGGACCTTACCCCTTCTCTTTCTGAACTGAACCACTAAGAACAACTGTTCTTTGGGGTTTCCCCACCGTCTGGGCCAAACCATAATTTATAGAGGCTATACCTCCCCTCAGTTTTCAGGGAATCCCCACCACTGCACCACGTTTAATTGAATTTAGTAGAATTCCATAATCTTCTGTACAGTATGTTCAGAGGATAGGGGAATGTGAGACAAGGAAAAGTGGAGAGTAGGGATTAGGAAGTCCCTTGGTTGCATATACCTAAATTTGGATCCAGCCCAAAGACATTTGGGTACTTCAATTAACTGCAGGTTTCTTTTTCAAAAAAAGTTTCAAAATATGAAAACTAGATTCACCAGTTTCTCCATAACCAGAATCAGTTAATCTTGTTTTGTTTATTTCCATTCTTTCTACCAGTGTGGTACCAAGGGGGCTTACAAAACAGATGGGGAAAAAAGAATATGGCTAAAATAAAATCAGAGTTTAACTATCAGGTTAAAAATATCACTAAATGTTTTACTCTTTTATAAGTTGCCTGTGGCATAAATAAATAAAAAAATATTTTAATTATTTTATTGATTTTCACAAAAAAAAAACATTTTAAATTGTACTTTTACGTGAAATTTTTCTGTTCTTCCACTGTGATCTAGTTTTCATTTTCTAAATTTCTATTCACTTATTACATTTAAGCATCACAGTTCTATGTTCATCTTACATGTTTGATCTTGCATTTCCTTCTTTATATGTTATTTTCAGTTATCCCTCTTTTATTTCAACCATAATTCAGACATTTTCACTTGGCAGTTCCCAACAATTACCCATTACAATTTGCCATTCTGCTTTTATCTGTTCATCCAATTTCCCCTTTAGTCTTTTGAGAAACAATTTTCTGCATTTCTTTTTTCCCAAATAAAGGCCCCCCACCATTGCTCAATTGTGAGTTTTTGCTGAGATTTCCACATTTGGACATATTCTATTCGAGCTGTCATTGTCATATACAGTATTAATCTCTAATGTCTCTTAATACTGGTATTCTCAAGAACACTTGTCATGTTTAACAAAAAAAAATTCGGGTTTTTTTTAAAAATTGAACCTTCAGTATTTCACACATCTTTTTATGTATTTCACTCCAATATTTCTTTCCCTTTTGGGACATGACCACCACATATGAAATTTGCCCAGCTCTTTCTGACATTTCCAAAACATTCCGGACCTGTATTGTAAATTTTTTTTTAATTTATCTGGTGTCATATACCATCTATGAAAAAATTTTAAAAATAATTCTTTTTTGGGTTTCCCTTAAAGCTTTTTAAATTTCTTTTTCCCCCTTGCTCCCAATCATCTAATTGAATTGAATGTCCAATATTTTTGCCCCCCCACAAAATCATTGCAGATTTCACAGTCTCCTCCTGTCTCTCCTGTGTTAAAGTTTCTTGATAAAATGGGCAAATAAGTGAGGTGGATTATCAAGATCCATTTAATCACTCCTGTCTTTTTTTTTTTGATTCTATTCCATATGTTTTCAAGTCCATCTGAAATCTCTCATTTAACTGCCTGTACGGAAACCAACTTAATGATAATCCTTCCTGTTCCAATTTTTCTCTTGTTTTGATTTTATAAACATTTGTCATTGATTTCTCTAATATATCTTCATACCTCAGTCTTTTTTTCTGATTCCATCCATCTTCCAAAGAAAGCTTCTTGAGGGGATACCCACATGGGTAGCTGCCTTATGTTTTTACTCTTATTTCATTCCATTTTTTTCAGAAGCGATTTTAAAAATTGTAGTGATCGAAAAATTTTATCGATTTTTGCTTTATCATAAAACATATAGGCATGCCAACCCATCCTAAGTCCGCCCCTTTCCAGTGCAAGCATTTTTATACTTGTAAGTCAATCCAATCTTTGAACCATGTAAATGCCGCAGCTTTGTAATATAATTGAAAATCGGGTTTTCCCCCCTTTTCCTGCTCAAGATTTTTGATCCATAATACCCATTTGACCCTTTGGGTTTTTTCCCTTGCCATATATATTTATAGGTTTTCTTCCACTGTATGAAGGGTTTACTGTTTGTTATTATGGGGAGGTTTGAAACAAAAAATTCATTTTTGGGGATACATTCTTTTTAAGGGCCCTTTTCCTCCTGATCATTGACAATTTAGGGAAGCCCAAACCTTTCCCCCAAATTTTTAAATTTACCCTCTTTCCATTTTTTTCATAGTTGTTTTGAAATAGCTCATTTTTCCCTTTTTTTGCTATCCAGACACCTAGATATTTTGTTTTTTTGTACTTTATTAAATCCATTCCCAAGTGTTTATTTCCTTCTCCCCCTTATCTGTCATGTTTTTCATTAGCAGAACTTTTTTTTCTTTATTTATCTTAAATCCTAAAATTCTCCATATTTTTGTATTATTCCAATCAAGTTTTGTATACTTCTTTTAAAAGGGTTTAAAGAAACAGTACCAAATCATCAGCGAAAGCTTTAATTTTTATTGATATTTCTTATTTGGACTCCTCTTATAACATTGTCTTCTCTTATATTATTATTTAAATCTCCATTGTCATTATAAATAAAAAGGGGGAAAAAGGACATCCCTGTCTTGTCCCTCTGTTCAATTAATTTTTTCCCTTTTTTTCTATCTCCATTGAAAACCCAAATTCAGTCTTTGTCGGTTGTATTTTTGCTTCAATCCATGAAACAAACCCTCCAGCTTGCATTTGCTTCACAACTATCTTCATAAATGGCCAACTAATCATATCAAAAGCCTTCTCCACATTACAAATATCATGGCCATATTTTTTCTATTCTTTTCATTATGCTTTTCGAAATATTCAATTATGTTCAGTACTTTTTTATATTATTTCTTAAGTATCTTTTTGGTATAAAACCATTCTGATCTTCATGAATAAGCTTGGCAAAATCTTTTTAATTTTTCGTTGCAAGGATTGAGGCAAAAATCTTATAGTCTATGTTAAAAGGGGATATTAGTCTAAAATTTTTTGGACATCTGTCAAAGCTCTGCCTTCTTTAGGAATCAGCACCACATTTGCCTCTCTCCAGGTATCTGGTACCCCCTTTTTTTTATAATCTCATTTATTATTTGAAATTAGATTGAAATCTCATGTTGTTGAGTCTTGTAATATTTTCCCCGTAAAACCATCTGGCCCCAAACTTTATCGTTCTTCAAGTTTCTGATCGCTTCCATTACTTCCATCATAGAAACTGATTTATTCAAAATAAATCTTTTATTTTCAGTAAATTTTTATTTTATTTGTTCTCTCCAAATATTCTTCTTTTTTGCTGTTTTTTTACTTTGGAAATCTTACTCATCAATTTCTCGTAGTACTTATAAAATGCCTGTTTTATTCCTTCTTGTTTAGTAATTCTCTCTTTTTCCCACTTTTTATCTCTTGTATAATTTTAAAATAGACCATTTTTGGAACAAGTTAGAGAGAAGCTTTGGAGGTTTATTTGCTTGCTCAAGGATTTATATTTGTTCTCCGTATTTGCTGTTCTATTTCATTCAAGTTAAGTTGGTTCAATTCAGCTTGGCATACTTTCATCTGTAGTCTGATTTTCTCATCACAAGGATCCTTCCTCATCCGTTTCTCCACTTCCTTCATCTTATCCAATATTTGCTGCTCAACATTTCTCCTCTCTTTTCTAATTTCTGCAGACCATCGGATAAAATTGTTTTCCCGCATCACTGCTTTACTTGCATCCCATATAGTTTTCTTTTCGTCAAGTCCGGAGTCATGTTTTCACTGAAATAGTTAATCAGCTCCTTCTTCGCTTCATTTAAGTATTTCTCTTTATTGAAGACCTCATCGTTTAATCTCCATGTTCTTTCCCTATCCTTGACCTTCATCTTAAGGAGCAATGGGTTTTAATCTGAACATAAGTTCGGGAGAATGTCTATATCTGCCCCTTCAACAATATTGGTTTAGATACCAACATCATGTCAATTCTGGACATTATTTATGTCTGAGTAAAAAGTGTATCCTTCAATTGTCTATTTTTGTACCTCCATACATCAAAGAGGCTTAAATAATCCATAATTTAAAAAAAATTTCTTAGGTAATTTTCCATTATTTCGGGGGATCAATTTTTTTGTATCGATCTGTCTGTTTTTTGGGTTTGACAACTCCATTAAAATCCCCCAACACAACAATATTCAGGTTTGGGACCCACTCATATATTTCTGTATCTCTTCATGTACTTTGGGGAAAAATTTACCTTCACCCCGTTTGGTGCATAGATTCCAACTATCAATATTTTGTCTTGTTTAGTTGTAACCTCTACTCCTAATATTTGACTATTGCTATCCTGAAAGACCTGATGAGCACCATATCTTGCATTCACATATATTATCACTCCTTGCTTCTTTTTGTCAATCGTTTTCTTTAAAAGCTCCTTAATTTCAGATTCCAAGAATCCCAAATCTTAAATTAATTAACTTTTGTAGGCATATTACATCCAAATTTTGTTTTTCTAAGTGATGAAATATTTGTCTTCTTTTATATTCAGAGTTAAATCCTTTAATGTTCCAAGAGTATATCCTTTAAAACCAGTTTGTCCCCTTTTATCCATTTTATTAATAATGCTTATAATTTTTTAAAATTAGTTTTGTCCTTTATTTGATCTCCTTCTAATTCCCCTTTTTTCCTGCTGAATTTCTTCTTGTTCTTTCATCAACATCATCGTCTTCTTCTTTGTGATTTCACCTCTTCTTCTCCTTTTGGGGTTTTTCCTTCTTCTTTTTTCTTCCTCCAAAACCCGTCTTCTAAAAAACTTTCTTTTAGTCTTTCCCATTTCCTTCGCCTTGTGTACTGAATTGATTCTGTGTCTCTGTTGTCTATACGTGAAGGAGATGCCCTAGATTTTCTCCCCTAAAAAGTTAATTATGTTTTAAGGGAAATTTCTTAAAAGGTTTAGTCTTGTCTCTTCTTTAATATGTGAAACGGTATATCTTTAAAAATTTACAATTTTTCCTTTTAGTCTCCACTTGTCCATCATAGCTTCGTTGTTTTTTTATCTCTCAATTTCTGTCCTGGTAAATGTTATGATAATATCTCTTGGAAGCTTCCCTCTAACCAAATTAGAAGTTACTCTGAACATTCTGTCTATGCATATTTTTAATTTCTCCTCTTCGATGTCAATAAATTCTGCCAATGCTGGTAAAATTTTCGCATACAAATTCTCCCCCCCAGGGATTCCCCTAAAACCCAAGGCATCTTTCTCGAATTTTCCCTTTCCTGTGCAGTGATTTGAAATTCTTCTTCTTGGTGTTTATCTTTCAACACCAACGCCTCTGATTCTAGCTGTTTGACTTGTTGTTTTAATTCTTTAATATCTTTTTTAATGTAGCTACATCTTTAGTTTGGTTCTTGATTCCCCCCCCCTTGTCAATTTCCACGTTTCATATCTGTTCTCATTTCTTTTCTTGTTCTTTTAAATCTTTTTTGATACCTTCTCTTATGTTTTTTTAACTCCTCCATCATTTTAACATAAGATCTTTTAGATTTCCAGGGTATATCTGTTGATGAGCGTCTGGCAGTTTGAGTTGTAACTGCAGCAGCTGCTCCTCTTCTTACCTGGATTCTATTCTGTTGCCAATATCTTGTTCCCTGGTTTTCCTTTTTTTTGTCAGATAAAATCTATTTATGTTTATATCTTATATCACATTCAACACACTATAACAGTATAGTATTATCAAAATACTTATATAAATGACAATATGCTAACTGTATAACGTATACTTAATGATTTAAATCACTCTAATTAATACTTCTTGAAATCAAAACATATGAACATTGCAAGTATATCAAGATTAGTACCCCCAGTAAGGTAAATATATTTAAAAAGCTAGATATAAGACTTATTAATGTAACTATATAAATGCTTACATATGAATTATCTACACATTACTTTTTAACATTAAAAGTAAAATCAATTTCTCCACTTCAATGCACTGTGCCTAGGCCCCTTTTCACTCCCTCCTCCCCAAATGAAGCTCTCTGTACTTTCCTCCCTCTGGGCTGCTCGAGGGGTCTTTCTGATTAAACCTATTACATTCCAGCCGCTCCATCTCGGAGGAGGATGTTCTGTTTTCAGGTCCTTCCAGAAAAGGCTCTCCAGGGCTCAACAATCTGAGTTCAACTAAAACAGTTTCTCAAAAACCAGGAACTAAAAAAGCACTTCTCAATGTCTATAGACCTCTAATATCAGAGTTCCGAAGTCTTAAAACCAGCCACCAGTCCTCTCAAATCCAAAGTAATCAAAAATAAGTCCAAAGTAAATCCAAAATAGAAGGACAGAGAAAAAAAAAGTTCAATATTCAAGTAAAATTAGTCCAAACTCATCAGGAAAAAAACATAAAAAACCATTAAAAAACTGTAATCCCAAAATATTTGTCTCCCACCACAAGTTCCTTCAAGTCCTTTTCCCAAATCCTAGCCCTTTCAAAAGTAATTCAAAAACACAGGGAAAAATCCTTTTTTAAAAATCCCCAAAAATCTTATCCCTTTTTTCCACACAGCTTTACAGTTTCTCAGTTCTCAGTCCTGTCCAGTCCATTAACTCTGTCTTAAAACAAGTAAAATTCTCTTTAGCCTTAAAAAACTTAGTCGCTAATAAAAAAAAACAGAAAAGCCCTTGGAAACTCTTTAAGAAAAACAGCCACCCCTTTAAAAAACTCTCCACCATTGGTTCCCCACATCGCCTCTGGGTCCTTTCATTTCTCCGCTCCTGCACACTGTTGCAAGTCAGTTCCAGATGTGATATTATTAAAATCAAACACTAGATCAGGTAGCTTACTGTCTTTTTAGAAAAAGTTTCTTGCTTTTAAAAATTGGGGGCCTTGGGCCCCTCTCACAGCAATTCCACTGGCTCCGTCGTGGGCCCAAAATCCCCCGGTGCTTTCCACTCTTCCCCCCTTTAGGTAGAGCCAAATTTCCAGTTGCTCTCCCTTTTAACCTTGCCCACCCCTTTTTCCAGAGGGGTGTCTAGCCACTTTAGATATTTTTTAAAAAGCAGCTGGAATCCAGCAGGTGGCAGTTCGGAGCTGTGTAATTATGCAGCTTCAATCCGAGCCGCCACTCACGCACGCCATGCAACCGGAAGTGATAAATAAATAAGAGTGAAAAATCTTAAAACCTAACAAAGGAGTGCTTAAAATCTCTTCCACATCAGCCAGAGACAAAAGGTTGACTAAATGGGAAGGTTTTTGCCTGAGTACAAAAAGGGGAGCAAATTACATAAAGGATGTTGGGGTGATTTTTATAATACTCAAAGCTAAGTACTGGGGCAAATCCTATTTGCCAGTAGCAGAAATGAAGAGTCCATTGAGACAAAGGCCATTTCCGCATGATGGGGCTCAGCAAAGTCCTTTTGTTGCAGGCCCAGCAGGGGGAAAGGGAAAACGTGCTAGGAGCACTCCCCTCTGCCCCCTCATGCGTTCACTGTGGAGGAGATACTCTGGCCCCACCTCTTCCCTTCTGCAGCACAGCCAGGCACTTGCCATTGCTGCCCTGGCAATGCGTGCTTCTGTCCTTCCGCATGGCTGGGAAAGGTGGCAGCATGGCATGATGGTAAGTGTAAAACAGATTTTTTTCTGTTTTACAAATACTATGCTCATGTGACACATGGGGACAAGATGGTGGGACTATGATGATATCGTGCAGAAACACGACCCATAGAGCACTGCCATCATGTCTCAACTGTAGGGCAACCACAATGTGTGGAAAGGGCCAAAGTCAACCTGACTGGATCTGTGTCTGTTTTCAAACTGGAAAACAAGTCAGTGGTATATATTTCTACTGCTACCAAACAAACACTCTCTCCAGTTAAAATCGAGATGGACCTACATTTTATCTTCTTTCCTGTTAAAAAGCTGCTGCTGCTGCTGTTGTTGATACCGGTATCATCAATTTATACAGTTCCATTGCTGTACATGGCACTTTACAGGTAAAAGAACAACAAAAAAAGTTCCCTGTCCTCAGTTTTATAATCTAATTAAGATCTGAAACAAAAGGAGAAGGGGATGGCAGCAGGGGGGCAGGTGCATTAAGTCCAGCAGATACTGCTGCTGCTTCTCTCCTTCTGAGGCCACAGCAGTGGTAGTATGGATGGAGGGAGGGCCTTTCCTCTGTTTCTGGGCCTAGGCATTGTGGAGCTGTGCCTGCTTCCTCTCTCTCTGAGGTCAGAGTGTAATTCAGGTAATAATTATTTTCAATTCATAATTTTGTGCCACTCTGGATACCTGCTTTTTGTTCAGCAGCTGGTAGCTTTCAGGAATAAGATAAATGTGGTTGAAGAAGAACATGTCCCAAGAACGAGGGGAAAAATAAAGAAAAGCCAGCCAAGAAAATAGATTAAATATAGATAAGCAGAGATAGCTCCGCACAGCTGTCAAAGTGTGCCAAGCTACATAGAACACCTTTAGCAGCAAATGCACTAAGCCAGTAACACTCACCCGCTCAGCTTGTAATCTTCCAGTGTGGAGGCTCTTTATTCTTTGTTACAAAATATATACAATATTTGCAAAGTCCAGATGGCAATCCAGTATATCTAGCTTGCTCTTTCTTGCAGAGCCTCTGGCAACATGCATCAAGCAACATGTACACTTGTTGGCTGGGATTGTGCTATCTTTACATAGACACCTAGCCAATCCTGGCCAACCCTTGCATTGTCTGCACCTGGTGTTCGCCAGCATGACTCAGCATTAACTAGCTTGAGTCACATTCCTTTCCACAGGTGCACTTAACAATTAAAGCAATTAAAGCAACATGACATCACAAAGTATTTTTCTTGAGGTTTAGTCCAACCTTTTCTGACAGAACAAAGTGGCCCAAGTTGCCTAAAGACAACAGAATGCTATATAGTTCTCCCTCCACATGTGCCATTTTTAACCTTTGCAAATTTGATTATTTGTGAGGTGCCTTCTTGACTCCTGCTGCATTCTCCCCCTCTCAATCCCTGGCCTTTTGCCCAGGTGTGCTGCCTTCGTTCTCTGTGCCCCAGTAAAAGGCAAGCGAAGAGAGGTTTGTGGGAGCTCACTCAGGTCAGGGGAAAGAGTTGTTCACTTTTTTTTTTTTTGCTTTCACAAGGGGTCTGCACCCTGAACCCTCATGAAAGTCAAGGGGCCACTATACTTTTAGTTTGCCCTTTTTCCTTAATCTTTTTTTTTTTAATCATATTTTAGGAGAGCCGGATCTATGCAGTAGCTAAGTCTGGAATGAGACTTTCAGAAGTGGCTCTAGGAAGTGACTCTTCTAGCCAGAGTAAGTACTAGCTACAGTTGACCCACTGATTCTACTTATAACTATTTACCACAAATATTAACTGGATATCACATATAGTATCATTTGATCAAGCAAGGCCTCTTGCTTATAAATGTATTATAGAATGCATTTATACTGCATTTATATGCATATAATTGGTAATAAAAGACATTTAGTCATAAAAACAACAGATAAATTTCATACATTTGCACCCATATATAAAACCTAGGTAGAGTGATCCTATCAAGTGATCCCCTAGAGGGCAGCTGTATCAAATATTAATTTCTGTCTCAAAAATAAACCTGTAGAGGGAGACATGGGTTTTCTTTGTATGTGTATATTTTGTAAGGGAAAAGCAGGAAAGATAATCCTTCCTCTGTGATTGTGAAGATGGGAAAGTTGCTTCTTCTCCAGGAGGAACAATTTTTCAAAAAGCCCCATCTTCCTATAGCAATCAACAGAAGAAATTTCTACTAGTAAGTACATTACTTCATGAGGTCATAAATTTGTATCTGAGCTGTACCACTTCAGAGTGCTGGTCTCAGTTACTGTATACTTTTACACATGCATTCACACACAACCCTTTCTATAGAAACCCAGAACATCATAAAGATAAGGCTAGACTGGAACCTTTCTCTCTGAAATCTAGTTTTCTATGTAGGAGAATTTTATTTTGAGTAGAAGAGCATTCAGTCATGTGATTCATTGCGGTACAGCTCAAATACAGATTAGTCACTGAGGTCTATTTTGCGCTATTACAGAGCACATGTATGGATATTTATTAAGAAATCCCATTGGCCTCAGTAGTATTTACTATCCAGTATGTCTCCAGGATTATAACCTTTAATTTGTCTAAAATGAAATATAAGAAAAGATTACCTGCTGCTGATTTAAAACTGCATAGACATGTAGATTTGTTCAAGACAAATGTTGCTTGGGTCCATTGCCCCAAGAACAGTTTTCACTCTTTTCTCAGACCCTTTCAGTGTGACAAAAATGGCCCTTTAAATTTTTCTGACAGCTGAAAAATTTCATGGTCAGTTCTATATTAAAATTCCCTGTTACCTGCACAGTCCTATCTAACTAATTATGGATGTATTTGTTAAAATGTGCTTTTAAAAAAACCCTGATATTTCTTCTTTTTCTGTTGTATCTTTTTTCCATGTAAATAATCTCAGGTTCAAATTTCACAGCCCATTCATCCCCTGGACCCTTCACCTACCACATTTACAGAAATGTCACAGCTCCTGTCTACACTATGCTAAAAGGGGTAAGGAATTCTTTCTTTTGCTAAGGAAAAAAGTGAGACAGGGATAAGCCCATAAGAACACATGCAGAGTATGAAAATCTAAATTCTGACTGCTGACAGATATACATGTGTAACAGAATAGTAAAGTATATTAAGAGAGGGGAAACGTGTTTATCAAATTGTACAGGTGTCATTTGAAGTCAGTCTATAGTAGTGATTATAGAGAGTAGCAATTGTTTTGGATTCAGTGGGCTGCTCCAGATAAGCCAATAGTTCTGGGAAATGTCAGGCTATTCTGTTTTGGAATATCATGCCTTGTAACAGTTGTTCCTGCTCCCATATCCAGTCCCTCCCTAAGTTCACCAGGCTTTCATCCATTCATTTTTCCTGCTAAAGTGTGGTTGACTGTGGTGTGCGCAGGGTTTCCTTCCCTTCCCATCATACCCTCCATGAGTTCAGCACCTCATCCCATGCTCCTCACCCAGTAGCCATGTTCCCACTCTGGAACATTTATTTATTTATTTTTAAATGCATACAGTCCATGATTCCTACACCTCATCCTGTGCTCCTCACCCATCAGTTATGTTACCAGTCTGGAGCATTTATTATTTTAAAAAAATATTTTTTACAATCATACAAAAGTGTCCTAAAGGTAAAGCACTATACCGTTTTAATACTATCATTGTAGGGGAAAGAGTGGGAGGGTGAGAAAATATAAAACTGTAGTGCAGAGGAAGTTTCCAACCTGGCAACTAGAAATGTAATGACGGAAGGAAGTTCAGAAGAAAACTTCCACGGAAAAGGTCATACCCCCCGTCCCACACAACATCAGTGGGACCATCCAGAAGAATAGAAGCAATCAAGACAGTGAATACAGATGTGGGAATTTACTGCTACCTGTATTGGATACTCCCAGGACTCCTTGCTCTGGGTTCAAAAAATTATGGCTGGTCCCAGAAATTCACCAGAAATAGACTGGCACTGGGAAATAGACTGGGATTGTACACTACTGTAATAATAATAATAATAATAATAATAATAATAATGATGATGATGATAATTTTATTTATTACCCACCTCTCCCCAAAGCTCAAGGTGGGGTACCGAATATAGAACTAAAAATCATAATTAAAATACACTAAAACATAGAAAGAATCATACAAATATACTATGATTAAAATATATCATGATTAAAAATGCAATTAACATACAGTTAAAAATGCAATTAAAAGTACAGTTAAAAATACAATTAAAAATACAATTAAAATTGTATATTTTAAGATATACTGATAAGTAAAGGTACCACTTCCACCAAATCACAAGGCTTTTGACCTGTCTGGATGAGCCCTGAAGGAGCTAGGGATTGAACTTTACTGTATTTTGTCATGGTAGAACAGACATAAGAATCGCTCTGAGAAAACACATAAGGTAAAATATATAGATGTATCCTGGAGTTCAGAGAATTGAATTTTGGCACTGAGACTGTCATGACTACAAGGCAGAGATGAGTCCTGAAATTTCAGAGCAGTGTACCTGCACGGAAGAGAGTTGTCATTGTTGAACTCTTCAACAAAAGTAAAAAGAGTTTGGTTGTTATGAGGACTAGCCACTCCTTTCTGCCTCATCAAAAAAGGCTTATTCTAGATATGTGGCACACCTACAGGAAAACTCTGGAGCAATAGCTGAATGCATATTTACAATAATATACAAGAAAGTGGTACCAATTTTCTACTTAGTCTGTATTTGTACACAAGGAAAATTATTTGGAAGCCACCAAGAGACTGTACTGAATACACATTGGAAGTTTCTTGCTTTGGTAGAAGGGCAAAATGCAGAGCCAGAACAACATAACTATTTCTCTTATGCTAGTTCTGCACAAATTGTGGAGTTTGTGGGGCATTGAGATGCCTGCTTTTCATTTCATCCTAATGTCAGAAGCTTGTTTTGTAGAAAGCCACCCAAATCAGCAGCGTTCCTTTCATGGATGAGTCCTCTGGCTCTGATGATGACTGCAGCTCCCATGTTAGTATCAATACCTCCCATGCAGGGTCTGAACTCAGAAGAACAAGCATGCCAAGCAGTCCTCGTGCTGTGAAACGAGGTAAAAGAAGGGAAATGCAGCATTTCTGAATTGCTAGAAGATGATGTTTAAAATGACTTTTGGAAATTTCTACACAGAGCAGTTCAGACTAATGTAGCCATTATGCAGAACTGACCTGTTATAAACAATGAAATCTTCAGGTGGTATGATTTTGGTATGTCTGCTAAGAAGTCCAGTGGAATTCACTCTCTCAGTAGAGCTAGGAGTGTTTCCACTTGGAACCATGGTGGGAGCAAAGGGCTAAATTCTTCATCTCTCAACACAACTGGGACCCCAGCTGGGCCTATTTCCTTGACAAAAATCAAAGATGTGATGCCATACTATGTGACAAACATTGTGTACAGCTTGGCCCTCCTTCTTGTAGGGGGATTGGAGACTAAGTCAGTGCTGGATTATAGAGAAACAATAGATTTTTCAAGAGGTAGGCTCTGGCTCAGCTCTGGTTTCCTATGAGCAATTTTTACTCCAAGGCGGTGGAGATGGAGTTTCATTTAATTTTGTTCTAGAAGTTTACCATGTACTGGGATTAGAAACCACTTAGTTCTCCACTCCTTTGCTCTTCCTTTTCTCTTCCCTCATCCTCCATTGTTTTTTTATTGGTCTTTCTCTCCATTTCTCTGCATCCACTGAGGTGCTCCATTAACCTATCCCCTGGTCACCCTTCTTTCCTATCTTAGCAGGGAACAGAACTTTCTCTCTTTCCCTCAGACTCCCCTGCAGTTTGTCTTGTTACTGCTCTTTCTCTCTCTCCCCATTTTCCTTGCTGACTGCCTTTCTCCCCCCACCCCCCCACATATTTGTTGAGTCTTTCTCTCTGCTCACTCTCATCTTTACCAAGTAGCAATACCTTCTTTCTTTCTTTGAACTGTTTGAACAGTTGAGGACTTTGAGGAAAAAACTATCACAGGAGACTGCCTGTCAGCCCTCTGGAAAAATGAATATCCCAGGTTCATGTTTAGCTTTGCCTTTTGGAGAAGTTATGGACATCTTCCACCTAGTGACTGAAAATGGTACTGTAGCCTACTGACGGATTTAGACCAAAATTAATTATTCTGTTTAAAAAAGAAAATCACACAGAGGTGTGTATCTGTAGAGCCCACTTAGTATCCATGCCAAATTTCACATGTTTCTTAGAGCTCTGTTTAAGACAGATATTTGGACACACGTTCTCATTACAGACTTATTTTTGAACTTTAAATCATTCTTCTAATCATAGCTTCCAATGGGGCTAAGTCACCTTTGATCATCTCTAACACATTTTCTGGTGGAGGCATTCAGCTTGTAATTATTAATTATCAGTTGAACCACAAAATAGAACCAGCCCTTACAGCTGCAGTCCCTCACCCACTTTAAATCCCTTTAAACTCATTGGGGTTTATTTTTAAATATACATAAATAGGATTGCACTGTAGATATTAAGTGTCCTTATCAATGTGGATGTTATGTGTACATGCTAAGGATCACAAAGGCATATCATACAGCTCTTCCAATTTCAAAAATTATTTCCAGCAGGTGTCTCTATGTCTTCGTTAAGCTCAGAGAGTGACTATGCCATCCCGCCTGATGCTTTCTCCTTGGACGAAGACTATTCTGAACCAGAGCACAAACTCCAGCGGACATCATCCTATTCCATTGATGGTGGGGCAAGCAGTGTAAGCTATGTCACCACCTAAATGTTCACTTGGGACTGGACATAAATATGAAACATATGAGAGAAGATAAATACCTAATTAGCAGTCAGAAACATCTACATCCTCTTAAAGCAGAATTTGTATGATTTCTAGTTGGGTACAGGAAAAGGTTTTTGATTTGCCTAGCTGCGGAGCCATTATTATTTTGTTTTGTATTTATTTGAGTATTTGAACAAATATGCATACACAACACTCTGTATTTAAAATATTCAAGGCAGCTTATACAAGTTGGTTTATGTACAGTTATACATTGAATAACAATGTTAAAATGCACTCCCTAGAAACAGAAATGATAGAACAAGTGGAAAAGAATAATATATAAAATCTCAAGCACCAGTTTTATTCAACATGAGAAGCCAGGACTGATTTTTCTTTTTAAAAAAAAAAAAGTCTTCGCCTAGTGCATAAAACTAACTAGGCTGAGTTCCAGATGAATATTTCTGGGGAAAGTGAGGGGTTGTCACAGAGAAGGCCACTTCGTAACCACCACCCTTACCATTTCTGACAGTGGAGGCAGAACTTAGAACATGAGAATTGGAGATCAACTTGATTAGAAATTGGGAAATTGATTCATTGTCATTAACAATAATGATTGGAATAGTTTAATTGCTTGCATTATCTTTAGTTAGTTTGTTTTAGGTAGGGGACACACCACTGGATTTACAGAGAGTGTCACAGAGGTTGTTATGGTTCACCCTGGAAGCAAATTTTATTGTTGGTTTCTTCAAAGGTGCTCTTTTCATCCTTTTAAAGTTGCTTTCATCTAGCATAGATTATTTCCTACATAGTCTACAAATCCCATAATATGATTGTTGCCCAGGAATGGTGGAAGTCCAGCATGTCTGGTTGAGTTGAGAAAAGCTGTATTAAGCATCTTATAGCCTCATTAAGTTTGTCACACATCTGCATCTCTCTTTTCTTTCCACCTCCACTAATATGGACCCTTTGCTATTTAAATATCTTATTTGTTAAAGGCTAAAAAAGAAAAATATTTCAGGTAGAGGACTCCAATCTACCATAAGACCAGCGGTAAGTTAATAGCTACAAAGAGCAGTCAGTGAATCAAGAGTGGTATATTTTTAATGAGAAATATTTTGAGAACCTCTATGCAGTATATTCAGTTTCTGCACAACTGCATAACTGCATTGTTTCTGCCTCCCCACTCCCAGTCAAGAACTGTGATTTGCAAAGCACATGTTTTGCATGTGGGAATAGTGATCCCAAATTCAGTCTGTGGCATCTTCAGTTTAAATGATGGGGTATCTAACAAGTCACACCTATCTTCAGGCCTAAAAGGCCTGATATTCTGAAAGGGCCCTGAAAGGGGCTTGGTTTCTAAACAAAATACTTCCTCCCCATTGTAACACACGCACGGACCACTGCTGTCAGTGCCACCGAGTGCGAAAGGCACACCCAAGCCTTGCACTCAAGGCTTGCCCAGCCTGACACGTCTTTGTGATCAGGCCTGAACAGCCAGGCAGATCTCTGAATCAAGCCAGGGCCAGGACAAATGGGTCTGCCTCAGTTCTCCCTCTCTGAGACTGCAGTCCCTTCCTCACTCTTCCCCCCCCCGGCTTCTTCCTTTCAGGACTCTCCCCCTTTACTGCCTTCCCTGAATCTGCCCTTTCCCAGATGTAAGGGAGATTTATATTTATATATAAATATAAATTTATATATGATTTAATATCTATGATTTATATTTTCCAAGACTGTGGTACAGTTGGCACTAAGGTCAAGATGATATTATTGGTAGCGTGTGTATTCCAGGATTCAACATAAGACTCTGTGACACTCTTTTAAGAAACACAGAACTTCAAACATTTATTGTAACACTGTTGCTTTAAATGTGCCTTGTATCCAAATGTTTATAAATAGCACACCAGTCTTCTCTCATTCTCTCAATTTATTCACTATCTTTCGTATACCCAATTTCTCAGTCTCTCTCCCACACAGCTCTTCAAATCTCCATCCTTCCCCAAACACACCACAATTCACGCCCCTCTTCAAACACACACCAGACAGTTAAAATCCGTTATTTTCCTCTTCCCACCAGCCCCTCCCCTGGGCTAGCCAAGGTTCCACTTCACCAGCCAATCAGCTTAAACACTCTCAGTTGCCAAGGAGGTTCTGTGATTCATTCTTTTTTCTTCTTTTCTAGTCTCTTGTTCATTCTGTTGTTCTAGTCTAGGTTCCAGAAAATTCCCTTTCTATTTCCATCCTGCCTAATAACAGAGTTATATGATAACTTTCTTCAAACCTAATGCTTCTTCTGAGACAGCAAGCCTTCCTGTTTTACTGAATCTGACAGAGGAAGAGGCACCCACCCTAACAAATTATAACAAACCAGTTCACTAAAGCATATTTTTAATTTCTGCATTTATTAAATAATCTAGCAAGTTAGTGAAATTGTTAGAGAAACACAGAGTTAATGAGTTAATTGACTGATTAATTCCAAGCTTTGAGCAGAGGCACCTCCAGAAGGAATTCTGAAAATTTATTCAGTGTAATGTGGGAGCAACTAGTCTTTTAGATGCCCTTATAACGCTCCTATACATTCTGGTCTTTATGTGTTGCTGGCATTTTCTTCCACATTTGGAGGCAATTTGGGAATATCGAGAAAGCAAAATGGTCTATTGTAAGACTTGGAAGGTCAACCCACTGATTATTAGTGGCTGAATGCTTACTTTTCTTTCACTCTTTCTAGCTGTATAAAATATCATACATCTCCCCGCCCCCATATGTACATATGTCAGTCTCGTATGGGGCTATCAGTACTCTCCCTTCTAGGAGACTGATCAGATCCCCACCTGCTTGACACCAGGTGCTTGCAGGCAATATACTGGGTTTAACTTCCTAACATTCATATGGAGATTGATAGTCTTTATGGCTCAATAACCAGCCAAATGAGTGGGATAAAGCTACTTCTTATTGCACATTTGCATTTTGAGTTTCAATAAGCTTCACTGCAGTCATTTTTACATACCTCATTTTCTGAAAGCTGAGAAGTGGACATTCGATTTGAGTTTTGGGACCACTGCCTAGCACAAACTTATATTGGAAACAGCCTTCCCTGTGCCCTAGGGGTCGTAATTGTCAGAGTGGTGGCTATGACAAGTATCAGGTCAAGTGGAATGAAACATTGAATCTCAGAGCCTTATCACACGGCTCCCTATGCCACATTATTCCACCTGAAACCCACTCTGCTCCAGCCATTCTGTCTCATTAGGGTAGCTGATTGCTGATAAGGTCTATTGCACCCTTACCACATTAGCACTTTAATAGCGTCATTAACATGTTATTTTTAATCTGCATTAAGGCATCATTACTGACTCCTGTATCCTGGCCCTCACTTCATGATTGGTTCCTGTAGCTGTAATGGCACCATAGAGTTATCATATCACAATGTTATGATGCCACTATGTCATAACAATGCAAAACACTGGGAATCCTTCAGGACAAGATTACCTGACCGCACCCACCTCACACCCACTAGTGGTTCATGGGCAGAAGACAGGTCTATGAGACGTCATCACACAAACTGGTTCCTGAATTGTTGTGTGAAAGGAGATCATTAACAGATTATTTCCACTATGGAAAAATAAACACATTTTCAATCACTCTGCAACACAGTACAGCGCCTGGAGAGCAACAACATCAAGCAATAAGGCTGAGGCAAAAGCGGGAGTAATGCATTGCTATGATGATATGACACCATAGTGCAATAAGGTTTTCAGTCCTCATCAGAGTAGTAATCTTAATTCTTAATCTTAAATGGTCTTAATAAACTTTTTCACTTCACCTTGTCCAGGAATTGGGAAAATGCACTTGTTTTCTCTTATCTAGGAGCTGCTAGAAAAGTCTGGTTATTTGCTGAAACTGGGTGACCAGGTAAAGGCATGGAAGAGACGATGGTTTGTTTTGAAAAATGGACAGATTATGTATTATAAATCTCCGGTGAGTTGATAACAAGACACTCATAGTTATAATTTTAATGAATGAAAACAATTCATTCTTATGGCATACTCAATATTTTCTTTTTCATTCCCTCTTATGATAACACTCTGGAATGAATATATAATGTCTTGCCCCCTCAAAAAACCCTACAGAAATCCAGAAATCGATACCCACTAATAACTGTAATGGATTATTGATTGAAACAATAAGTGCTTTCAGCCTTGATTTATTATGAACGTTCTCGTGTTGTGTGGGCTTGGTTTATAGTAAAAAATTGAAATCCAGCTATGTACTTGCAAAGTTTTTTTCACAAGAGTTTGCATCCCATATTCCATTTGTCCATTCTAATTGATCTTTATATCTTTTTTGCCCTTTTCTTTTCAGAGTGATGTCATCTGTAAGCCACAGGGGCGAGTTGAGCTGAACTCTTCTTGCCAGATTGTACGGGGTGAAGGATCCCATATTTTCCAGGTCAGCATTACTTCTTGACCTTTGCTTGTTATCTATGAGCTCTAATGGAGCAATCATAACATGTAGAAAGCCAAATGCAGCTGTCCCACCTCAGAGGATTCACTCCATCCTAAGCCCTACAAAGCTCTGGCCAGAAGGGAGTAAGTATCATTTGAGCAATTTTTCAATGGGATTCACTGCCAACCAATGGCAGTGAAAAGAGATGTGCTCTGAAAGGCATCCAAATTTTTCTTCATTTTGGAAGCAAAGCTAGGAAGTTGTGCAGGCTAGGAATCCAACAAAACCACCTCTTTTTCCTCTCTTCCTGTCACCATGCCTCCAACACAGTGCTTTTTGGCCTTTTATGAGGTTGGCACCATGGAGACCTTTGTGTTGACAGGGGGGAATTTGGAGGGACAAGTCCAAAATCAAATTTCCCTTCTGAGTTTCAGGTATTATTGATGACTGTGTGTGTGTGGTCTGATTCATTTTACAATGTCAGGGATATATTCCCAGGTTAAAGAATAATGGTGTTTCAAAAACAGGAAGGAATTAATGGAAGAGATTAATCCATACCTTTTCCAGAACTTGCTTGGGTCTATTGCTGGTTTGGGCCAATGTAGAGACTATAGGAGGCAGAGGGAGGCTGTAGATCCTCTCCTGGCATATCTGCGGACCCTCTCCTTTCCTTCTGACATACAAGAAGAATTGGCTACAGAAGTTTCCATGCTGCCAAGAAGGGTGTGGACCTTGAGGTCAGACTTCACTTTCCAAGTCAGACTTCCTCTCCCTTATGTGTCCTCTCTCAGAGGCAGAGGTCTGACATATCATCCTAGGGCAGTGGTTCTTAACCTGGGGCCCAGGGACCCTTGGGAATCCACAGGGCCCTCACAGGGCATTCACAAAGCCCTGCTGTTGGACACCACCAGCAGTGGCAGCAACAGGAACATGGCAGTAGAGGTGTGTATGGGTGCTGAAACTGCTCCCTCATGGTAGGTATGTGAGTGCACCAAACCCCTGCTGCCATGTACTCACCCTGCTGCTGTGTCTGTAATGTAAGGGACTTGTAGGCATGCGTGTGTGTGCACCCAAACCATGATTCTGCAGACCAGTGTTTGAAACCTCACTCGACCATAGTAAACCCCTAGATGACTTTGGGCAAGGCTCCCAGTGTCTAAGTCAGTATTTGAATCCTAGTCAACTGAAGCCCTAAACAAACAAACAAATGAATATTTGAATATTTACATAAATATTTAAATATTTAAATATTTAAACCTTGAGTTAAATCTTGGAGGTCCCTGGCAACAAATTATATTTACAGGGCTTCCCTGGTAAAGAAATATTAAGAATCACTGCCCCAGGGAGTATAGAATTGTAGCTTGAGGCATTTTACACCCTTTGTCTTTAGGGATTCCTACTTTAATGAATGTGGCCAACGTCATTCATGCTTTCTGTTCATGACATTTTCATCACAGCTCATTACTGAAAAACGAACCTACTTCTTGACAGCTGACTCTCCTAACATCCTGGAGGAGTGGATCCGTGTTCTCCAAAACATCCTAAAAGTGCAAGTGACCAGTCCCACTCTGGTGCCTCTCAGAGATGCCAAACCCACTGTGAAAGGCTGGCTCACCAAGGTAATTGTACAGTTGCACTGCCAGATACAGTAAGGCTTCTCTCTTAACAGCGTGCAAAATGGACTACAGGACATGAGAGGTAGATGAATTTTCAGGTCAAGGAATATGCCAAAGATTTAAGCTCACTGAAAAGATACAACAATGATGTGCCTTGTAATGGATCATAATAGTTGCAATTTTGCACCTCTCCTCCCAACCTAGACCTGTCAGGGGTTTCACTCTCTCACAGAATGTGATTATTTCAAAACTGGAAATGACAAGAGGTGCACTTTCTAATTTTTGGAGGGGAAGAAAGCCTGGGAATGCCTCCCACACACACCCACACACATATACTGAAACCAGATATAGACACAAATCTTCACCCCTGGAGTTTTCCAGGAGCAGTGTTTACATGTTTGGCAAAACAAAAACAAACGTAATCCAGCGGGGAAGAGGTGAAGTTCAGAAGGGTTCTTGAGGCCTGTAAAAATGGCTCTGTGTGCTGTAGGATTCCTACCCCTGCTTTGGATTGATTCATCTTTGCTCTCATCTCACCTTTTCTCATCTATCACATTAGGCTTGGTCAGATGAATTAACATTGATGCAAAGTCTGACCCATTTTGAAAAGAAAAGTGGCACTCTTTCAACAGCTACCTTTTCATTATTTTGCTCAGTGCATCCTAGCAGCCTAAACATAAACCGAACAAATATCATCTGAGTCAGGTCATGGCACCTGCATGGACCAGAGGGCTTCTTCAGGGTAGTGGCTGGTGGAGGTATTTTGATCTGCTGCTCCCTTCTACGCAAAAAAGATAAACCTTGGGAACAGCATTGCTGGACAGCAGTTTACTGGGGCTTGAATTGAAACGTAAACCCTGAACTCAACTCAGCTTAGGCTTGAATGGGAATGTGACCAACCTAAACGGCATTTAGGTTAGAGAACATTTTGAAGGAAGCAAAATATCTTTCATTTCTAGACCTTAAGTTGCTGTTTTTATGTGCCTTCAAATTGACCTGACCTATGATGTAGCATGACATAGTGGTTTGAATGTTGGATTAGGATTCCAGGAAACCAGGGTTCAAGTCCTTGCTTAGCCATGGGAACCCACTGTGTGACCCTGGGCAACTCACAATGCCTTAAAGGAAGGCAATAGCAAACCTCCTCTGAATTAATTTTGCCAAGAAAATCCTTGGATAGGGTTGCCAAAAGATTGTGTCACATAAGAACAACACCAATTTGTTCTAGATTTTAAGTAGTGTTCTGCCAAATGCAATAGTTGTAGTTTTTTGTCCAAAAAGATACTTCTTTATATAACTTTTGAACAGTTATTAATGCATCCATACAAAATAATGTGAGAGTCTTTTCATTCTGCAGGTGAAACATGGACGTTCAAAACTGGTTTGGTGTATGCTGGTTGGAAAAATCTTTTACTATTATCGTAATCAGGAGGACAAGGTATGTTTTCTCCTCTGTTGTAGTTAGCATTTTTTTCTCACCTTAACACCAGCCCCAGCAAGTGTCTTTCAATACAGCCTATATCCTCCCCTTTTTGTTATTCCTTTGTTATTTATTTCTTCACCAACATTCACACCCTCTTACACATTCAAATTGTATTTATGGTATTTCTAAAGAATGAAACTACCAGGAACCACTGTAAGTATTCATAGGAATCTCTAGTCTGATCACTTTATTTAAAGTGGCTGTTAGACCACACAACAGTGAAAGAAAAGGGTAGGGTTTGGACTATAAAATTCTCAGGGAGTAAAGACTGGCCCTTTCCACACGGGGGTAATAAAACGTTTTCTGACAACAGAAGATGGCTTTTTATTATTTAAGTGCAGAATTTTGGAATACAAGCCACTTCCACACTACACTGTTATAATGCTATTATTCCACTTTCAACATCCTGTGGAATTCTGAGATTTGTAGTTGACTGAGGCCAAAGAGTTTTCTGGCTAGGAATTCTAAATGCCCCTCCCTAAACTGCAAACCCCAGGATTCTATAGGATGTTGAAAGTGGAATAATAGCACTATAATAGTGTAGTGTGGAAATAGCCACGGTTGATACAGAATGAGCTCTGTCTATGGCCCTTTCCACACGGGGTAAAAAAAACGGCTTAGGGCGACCTCATCCGGAGGTCGTCCACACCATGGAGCGCGCTAGAGCGGTTTGAATAGTGGAAGTTCCACACCTCAAACCGCGCTAGCGCGGCCGCAAGGGGTAGCGCGGTGCGTTTTTTAAAAACCACATTTTATGTGGTTTTTACGAAACGCGAGCGCGCTAACCCGTTGCAGCGCCCCGTGTGAAGCTGCAGGGACGCGCTAGCGCGTCCCTGCAGAGCTGCCCGGGGGCGGGCTTCTGGCTGGCGCACTGCCCTGATTGGCGGAGCGCCGCCGGAAGTCACTGGCCACCATTTTGGGCGCCGCCAAACGCCGCCGAAACTCACCAGCGTGTGGAGCGGCGAACGCGCGCTCCCCGCAGGGACAGAGCAACCCGTTTTCAGGTAAGATCCGTCCCTGCGTGCGCTCCCCGTTCCCCCGTCCCCCGTGTAGAAAGGGCCTATATTACATCAATGAAAATAATCCACCTGCATGAATGTGACAAAAGACTAAAGAACGAGTTATTTCCACAGCATTTAAACACTTGAATGTACATGCCTAACCATTCGAATTATTAAGCTTCCATTTTAATGAGATCAGACCAAGGAAGCAAAATAGACCTGGAGAAGCAAGCATAAGTTTAGATCTTACCCCTGTTCCTACTGGCCCTCCTTCTATTTCCCAGGCCTTTTGCCAATGCTATTTGTTCTGCCACTTGTCCTGTGGCAGTAATTGCTGAATTAGCACTTCCCAGACTAGACAGCCAGCTGGGACTCCTCACTGCTTGAATGTGTCTGTGGAAATGATAGGATAGGAATCTAGAAATTGGTGCCAAGGTTAAATGCTGTACAGCGAACTTACTAGATACAGAATAAAGGTTTGGCAGGCTGACTCCTGGCTATAAAATAAGGAGAAGAGCAAATCCTTGGCAATAATTTCAAACATTGCAAAGATTGTTCTTGGATCAACATACTCACTAAGTAGGCCAGCCAAGAGATACCAGTTGAGAGGACATAGACAATTAAGCCCCAGCCATGCTAGCTGGGGTTCAAGGAATATCAGGCCTACATATATTTAGACCTTATCCTATAAGGGACAGAGTTATATACTAGTCATACAATTAGTGATTTGTTATTGGTAGTAACTTCAAGGAATGTCAACAGGCAAGAAGCACTCAGTGTTTGAAGTTTTTACGGGCATACATTTCTATGGTGGCAAAATCCTATGTAATGCTCAGCTAGAGAGGAGAGAGACAGTTTTCCTTGCCAGAATGACTAAGCCTGTGTCACCAGATCTGGACTGTATACTATTTATTGAAATATATTTTTGCTGTGTTATGTTTATAACTTTGTATTCTCATCTTTTGCATGCCATTTTATGTTACAAAATCTTTTTTCAAGTAAATGAATTATATAACTCAGGTAAAAAAGTTGTCTCTGATACTTACTAAACTGTGCTTCTATAATCTGGTAGATTAGACCATGGGTCCAGGAGTGACACTTGGTCAAGGGAGAGCCAGACTTGATAAATTAACTACCTGCCCTGGAGCTGGCAAGGTGCAGAAGGCATGTTCTCAGGAAAACCTCATGCTACAGGTCAATTTGCCACAATCCTTTAGCTCACGTTGGTGTTAAGACAGGTCGGCTAAAACCTGGACATACTGAAGAAAAGGTGGCAACCATTTCTTATAGACACTAGTGTTACCCTGTGAAGGGGAGGGGCGCCCAAACAACAAACCAAACCAAGCAAGATGGGGAAAATTAGCTGGAGCACTCTCTTGGCTAACGAGAGGCAGGGCAATGCAGCAGGATCTTTTACCCTATGTCTACAGTGTCAGGTCAGTGAGGAGGCAAATAGTTCAAACAACAATTAAGATTTATTAAACAGTTATTAAAGAAAAGCACAAACACACTCCTGACTAGAAAAGGAAAATAGAGTTCAAGGGGAATGGGTAATACGCCACCTGTCCTGCAGTCCTGGAGAAGCCAATTGTAGAAGAGGAAACCCGGCATGGCGGCCGAGGGGAATCTGCTGAACCGAGCGGCAGCAAGGCAGAATGAAGTTCAAGCGATCCGGCAAGAGTTCCGAAGAGCTCTCAGAACTGGGGGTATTTGTTGGGGAAAGAATGACCGCAGGCTAGTCTGGTCTCGGGTGAATATAATAAGTTTTGGGTTGAAGACAAAGCCTCCGAAAGGTCAGAATTTGCATGACTGAGTTAAAATCCAAACTGACAATGGTATGGCCGGTATGTAGACGCGGCTAGCTCGGCAGTTAAGTACCTAGCTCACCAGGGTGTCCTCTCAGGGCAGAGGATCCCTTTGTGGTAGCGTGCATTTGTAATGAAAGTGTTTGTTTCAGGAGGTCCCCTAAAGCAGATCTGGCAATATCTGGCTTGGTTTGGTGGGAGCAACAAGTAATAGTCATACCTAGCTTTGCACTTGTTCAGCGGGCCTCACAAACACTTGGCTGGTGGCAGAGTAGGGCCGAATTGTGATATCAAAATGATATCTTTGGTTCACCAAAGGCCAGGCCAGTATACGGTGGTAACACTAGTGCTTGATAAGGTCTGAAAATGCTGCTTGTTGCCTAAAATGGATGGAATGAGCCATACCCCAATGTACCTGACATAACTGGAATGCCTGGTCATAGAAACAATAGCTTTCCAGAAGTAGGTCTCATGGATGTGATTTCTTCCACGCTGTATGTTTACATTCTTTTCTCAGTGTCCTCTAGGCCATTTGCATGTGCATGAATCAAAGGTGGAAGAAGTGGATCGCTCCTGTGATTCTGATGAAGATTATGAGACCAATGGTGGAAGCCTCCTTTCTTCACATTGCACCCTGGTTATTCACCCTCCAGAGCAGAGTCCTACCTATCTGCTCATTGGAACTAAACAGGAGAAGGTATGTAGGGGTCCCCAACTGCATTTGCTGGCACATAGAAGTAACCCTCACACCCGGAACTTGGGAAATATAAAGAAATAGGGAAGGTGGAAAGGAGAAATCTAGCAGCACCTTTAAAGCTGATTTATTTTAGCATGATCTTTCATGGATTGCAATCTATTCCTTTGGGTACACAAAAATGGACTAAAGGGATTGAAAGCCCCAAAAGCTCATGCTAAAATAAATTTAGTTAGTGTTAAAGGTGCTGCTGGAAACAGACTAAAGCAGCTATCTCTTTGAAAAGAATTTGGAATTGTTATTTTCCAGCATTACTGCTCCCAGAATCATGCTGTCTAACTTTCCCACGCTTTAACAGGTATTACACCAAATGTATAGCTAACAGAAACTACACTTGGATCTTTCTTTAAATATAATTATAGGTGCCAGTAGGAGCTTTTTCCCCTAAGCTTAATAACAGCAGATGGTGGGTGGGTGGGTGGGTGGGTGGGTGTAAATGGATGAAAGAAGAGTTAAATCTTTCCAGATGCAATGTTTCTGATGGGAACTGGGGAGCCCAAACCAGTAATTAAGTAATGAAAAAAACTAGATATTTAAAATAATATGTAGTGTAAACCTGTACTTGCTGCTTGGTTTGGGATTCCCTGTTTTCCCTCATCAGGCTTGAAAATATGGTGCTGCTTACTGTTGCCACCTTCTGGTCGCACATATTGATGGCAAAATCAGGCACATGGAAGAATTGAGGCTAAAACTGAGAAATGTCTGATGACCACACTGTGATATAGATTGTTCACTCCAATCTGTGCTGTAGTACCCCAGTGAAAACTGTCCAAGAGTGTACAAATGAGGGGAGCAGAATCAAGGTATTGCTCCCCAAATAATAATTTTGCCTGCTCAAATTAATTTTTCCTTCAGATGCCACATTTCTAGCATTGTAGAGTGAGAATTGTTTGTACTCGGAACCTTTATATTTGCTGGGCTTGCATTCCCTTAATAATTTTGCCTGCTCCTTTTCTTTGGATGTCTAAGCCAGTGGTTCTCAACCTGTGGGTCCCCAGATGTTTGTGGACTTCAGCTCCCAGAAGCCCCAGCCACTATGGTCAATGCTCAGGGCTTCTGGGAGCTGAAGTCCAAAAACATCTGGGGACCCACAGGTTGAGAACCACTGGCTGTATCTCTAAATTTTCCACTTAAGTTTTAAGTTACCTGCAAAGCTGGAAATTCAAGCACTGAAGAAAAAATTCATTGGGGAGTCAGAATTCTTATTTGGGAGCGCAGTGCCTTCATTTTGTTCTTCCTCGCGACTGCATCCCTTTGTGTAGCTCTCCAGATAATATTGTAATGGAATCTCATCAGCCCTAACCAGCATAGATGGCTATGAGGAATGCTGGCAGTTTTAGTCCAACAGCATCTAGAAGGCTGCAAGATTCCTCCCACCCCCAGAAAGCATCAACAAAGAAGATGCCTCAGACTAGTGAGCATGACAGCATCCTCCCACATGCTGGCAGGTTCCAATTACTGGTCAAGATTTTCTGTTGAAGATTTGGCCACAGAGTATATACATTGGGGAAAGCTGAGATCTAGAGAAGGAAGAAATGCATAATGTTGATATTTTACTGGTTTGATTGTGGTGAAAAAAGGTAATTGAGGCTGTAATTGTGTATACAATACTCTAGCAATAAGACCAACGGAAAAAGAATGGACTTATTTCTGAGCAGAGAGCTACCATAGTATAGTGGTTTGAGCATTGGACTATAACCCTGGAGATCAGGGTTCGCTTCCCCACTTGGCGATGGAGATGCACTGGGTGACCTTGGGTGTATCACACACTCTGAACCCCCAGAAAACCCTGTGATAGGCTTGCCTTAAGTTCACTATAAGTTGGAAATAAACAACAATAAAAGAGATGTATAGAATTTGCTGAAAGTAAGCATTACTGAACCAGAGTTTTTTGGGGGGAAATCTTCTTGGACTGCAATTCCCAGAATTCCCCAGTCAGTATGAGCACTTTTCATACTTCCCATATGCAGGTTTCCCAAGTTTTGTCCTGAACATAAACAGGTCTGCTGTTGAAGCTCTTAACTCCTGCTAACGGCGGGGGGGGCATCCAATATTGATGTAGAAATGGAGTTTTGTAAGATAGCTCTTGATATATTGGACATTTGCCTGTTTCAAAAGATGATCTTTAAGACCTCCTTACAGTCCTTCAGAGGTTGTTTGATTACACTTCAGTGTTTCTGTTCTTTATATTCCTTTTCAATGGCAACAGTATAATTAAGCACATCTATACATAACAGAATAACTGGGGAGAAAGCTTTGCTGGCCAGGAAATGAATGAATGTGCTGCATGGGGAAAAGTGTTATGATCTATTCCCAGGTGCAAAAATACTGCAGTTTAATATTTGAGAAATAAAGTCTTCTGTAGTTTTGAAGGAAGAAGTGTAGACTGTACACAACAAAAAATGAACAATCTTGTGTTTGCTGTCCTTTTCATCGTTTGAAATTAGGAAACAATTGCAAAAGAGTTGGAATTAATTTTGGCTGTTTGACACTGGGGCCAGATAAAATGGAGCATCTCTAAGTATGCTTTAGATGTTCTGGAATATTTTGCGTAACATTTCATGTTTCACTCATTCTTCTTTGCCTTTTTATTCCAAGGATACTTGGTTGTACCACCTAACAATAGCAGCTGGCAGCAGCAAGAGCAGCACAAGGGTGGGCACTGCCTATGAACAGCTGATTGGGAAGCTACTGTTGGCAGAAGGAGATCCAAGTAAGTACAGAGCAAACTGATTATCACTAACAGGCTTGTAAGAGTTGCAGACTTGTTTACTGCAGCTGTCAGTTATTATAATTTTTCAACAAGATGGTTTCATTTGCTTCCAACCCCAGGCTTTGGCACATATATCTGTTTCATACTACACAGTTACAGCACTTTAATACCTCTTTAACTGCCATGGTGCCATTTCATGGAGTTCTGGGATTTGTAGTTTTTTCCGATATTTAGAATTCTCTGCCAAAGAGTTCATTGTGTGTGTGTGTGCGTGTGCGTGCGTGTGCGCGCATGCCTTCAAGCAGCCTATACACGTATGGTGACTCCATGAAATTCATAGGGTTTTCTTAGGCAAGGAATATTCAGAGGTGATTTTGCTAGTTCCTTGCTCTGAAATACAACCTACAGCACCTGGAATTCATTGGTGGTCTTCCACCCGACTTCTAACCAGAGCCAACCCAGCTTCGCTTCCAAAATTAGACAGAATCTAGCACTGTTAGGATATTTAGGCCTATCACAAATTATGCAGTCAAGTTTCCAACATTTGAGGAAATTGCAGGAGTCAGCACACCTGGAATGCAATGGATGAGTGGGAGTTCCTGTTGAAAAAGCTCAGCTTGAGATTGTTCTGTGAGAAGCTCTGTATAGGTGCAACATTAATTGTGTGAGTCACAGAAACCAAGAACTTGCCATTCTCTCAACTGCATTCTGAAATCGAGCTGTCTCAATGCTGTCAACATCTGATTTTTTTTTTTGCAAGAGTATTGTGTTTGTGTGTGTGTGATATATATATATATGCATGCAAGCAAGCAAGCAAGATTCCTTGATTCATCCAGTATTTGACTAAGGGCCTTCCGCACTAGATTGTTATAGTGCTATTATTCCACTTTCAACAACCGATGGAATCCTGGGGTTTACAGTTTAGGGGAGGGCGTTTGGAATCTTCAGCCAGAGAGCTCTTTGGCTTCAGTAAACGACAAACCCCAGAATTCCACAGGATGGTGAAAGTGAAATAATAGCCCTATAACAGTGTAGTGTGAAAAGGCCCTAAGTTTCTGACAGTTTTCACAACTTTGTCCTGTCTACCAATTCAGATTCTCCTTTGTGGAAACACCCTGTGCTGTGTTACAGCAAAGATGGACTGCAGACATCCCTCACCACTCTACCTTCAGAAGCATTGCAGACAGAGGCCCTCAAACTCTTTAAGGTATCTCAAGTGTCATTGTAGATGGTTATTGAAGTATAGTCCTCAAATATGGAAGAAAATGAGTCTTTCAAAAGGATTTAAAGGAGAGCTGAATCTGTATAACATAGACTATTATGATTCTATTTCTTCCTGAGTTTGGAAAAGTTGGAAAGTCCTCCAGATCAACTTTTCTAAACTCTGGTTTGTTCTGTCAGTTTTGGATCACATGATGTTGGGCCCATCATAATATAAGAAAAATTAAGACCCCACCCTTCATTTCTTGCTGCTCCATATGCTTGGAATTGTTGTTCTGGTGTGCACTCAAGAAGACATATTTCAGACATATGGCAACCCTAGGCCAAATCTGTCCTGGAGTTTTCTTGGTGAATTTGTTCAAATGGGGTTTACCTTTGCCTTTTTCTGAAGTTAAGAGAAAGTGACTTGCCCATGGTCACCCAGTGGATTTCCATGGCCATGCAGGGATTCAGATCCTGGTTTCCAGAGTTGTAGTCTGGTGCTCAAACCACTAAACCATCATGCTTGGAATTACCTCCCGGAATATCTATATAATGTCTTCTCTCTCATTTTATTCAGCTGCCTCCCCTTTTCCTTTTCTGTAATGTTTATGCCACAATCCCCTCTTCGCATGCCTAGTTCTTACTCAGCCTGTAGGTAAACCTAAGTATGCGCAACTGAAACAACTCAATTTGCTTCCAAGTTTACCCTTCCCTTCCCTTCCCTTTTTTCCCATGTCAAAGGTTAAGCTGCTAAGAAAAGAGCCTGGCTCCTTCTACTCTAAAAGTCACCAGGCACATTGATGGTAAAATAATTATTATTAGCTTAAAACCAACTGCCAGTCCCAACTAGAATAGACCTACTGAATTGGAAGAACTTATATAAGTGTTGACTTAATTCCCATTGATGTAATGGGTTTATTCTACTTGTGAGAATAAGCTATCATCATCTTGGCTGAGAGGAAAACTGAATAGCATAACTACTAATCTGTCTCCATTCATGTGCTTCTGTCCTGCTTCTCCCTGTTTCAGTCTTGCCAGCTGTTCATCAACGTCCCTGTAGAAGCTCCATCAATTGATTATCATGTTACACTAGCACAGACAGCACTACAGGTCTGCCTGACTCACAGTGAGCTTCAGAATGAAATCTACTGTCAGCTGATGAAGCAGACTAGCAGAGAGGGTCAGAATCACTCTGTCATCCAGGTGAATGTCCCTCTGCCCCTTTTTCCTTGCTGTACTAAATACTCATTGTATAGCCTACATGCTGTGTTTGAGAGGTAAGTAATTATTAACAGATAAATGACTTAATGGGTTGAATTAGCACTGGAGATAATTGCGATTATTTCCATGGAGGCAATAATGAGAAAAATTGGTGAATGATTGCAAAAAGGAATGATAACTGAAATACAAGCAGGAAGAATAGAGGCAGGATACATTGATTAAGCCATACTGGCTAAAGAAAGGAAGCTGTAACAATGACACTTGAATGCTTCATACTGAGGGACAAATACTACATTACATGGAGAAATCTGTGATCAAACGGTTGTGGTGGTTGTTTATTTGTTTGTTTCAAAAGCTTAAAAACAGTAAAGAAAGGGACTCCCAAATTGGATCAAGGCAGTGGAGAGGATCTTCAATCTTTTCAGGACTTGTAATTTACAAAAGTTATATGGGTGCACCTTTACAAGCTTCCTGCTGTGGTGAATGTGGCCAGTTCCAGAACATCCATTTTCCAGAAGACAAACTGATAAAGACAAAAATAATACCTTCTGTCAAAACCTGAGTATAGGGAAGAGCTGTAATCTTTGATTGATAGCACAAAAACACTCTTTTGAAGCCACAGTTTTCTAATCCAGTTCCCCTACCAGACAAACTGAGCATGCTCAGAGGCAAATAATGTGGCCAAGAAACTGCAGACAAGGCAGAGGTAAGTTATGAGCCTCAAATGCAAATCAGAAAACCCAGGCAAAGTACATACCATGTTAAAACAATATATGTGCACACACACACACATCAGGTAAAATACCACCCTAAAATATAACAAAAAGCCAAAGAACCAAGCAATATACAGGGGAGCAGGGGAAGTATGCCAGCCTCCTGCATTCTTTTTTTAAAAAATGAAATCAGGAGGGGTAGGGAGCCTGGCAGAGACCCAAGGAAGCACCCATGGGAAAAGGATCAAGGGTTAAACTCTTTCTTCCAGCATTGCTTTGCCAATGGAATCTTCCCCACATACACAATTTAGTTTTTAGTCTGGGAACAAACAACAATTGTCTGAACCCTTTCCCCCCTCCCCCTACCATAGCACCTGTGGCTACTTTCCCTGGTAGTGCTAATAGCAAGCAGAGTGCTTTTGTATGTGTGAAGGAGATCGTGATCTGAAAAAATAACATGCAAGGGGGGGTGCTATAACTCTGTTCCCAGCCCTGTTGTTATGTCCTGTTTGCCCATTATCCCCCTACAGCTACATTTAAGTTTTTTCAGCGAAAACTTCAAGCAACATATGGCTTGGACCTTGAAAGTGACTAAATGTTGTCTTTACTACAAGGGCTGCTTTATGTGTTATGGGAGGTGAAGCTTATTCTTAAAGATATATGTCCCCAGACAAGTAACTGACAACTGCAGCTACCCTTCTGCAAGTAGCTATGGCCCTTTCCACACGGGGTAAAAAAAACGGCTTAGGGCGACTCATCCGGAGGTTGTCCACACCGTGGAGCACGCTAGAGCGGTTTGAATAGTGGAGGTTCCACACCTCAAACCGCGCTAGCGCGGCCGCAAGGGGTGGCGCGGCGCGTTTTTAAAAACCACATTTTATGTGGTTTTTACGAAACGCGAGCGCACTAACCCGTTGCAGCGCCCTGTGTGAAGCTGCAGGGACGCGCTAGCGCGTCCCTGCAGAGCTGCCCGGGGGCGGGCTTCCGGCTGGCGCGCTGCCCTGATTGGTAGAACGCCGCCGGAAGTCGCCGGCCGCCATTTTGGGCGCCGCCGAACGCTGCCGAAACTCGCCAGCGTGTGGAGCGGCGAACGCGCGCTCCCTGCAGGGACGGAGCAACCCGTTTTCAGGTAGGATCCGTCCCTGCATGCGCTGCCCCGTTCCCCCGTCCCCCGTGTGGAAAGGGCCTTTGTCTTTTATACTAGTACATGTGCTTTTCATGTCTCCTTCACACATTATAGGACCATATAGGATTTGCAGTATATAAAGTAGTTCCCAGTGAGAATTGTGTCCAGGACTATTTTGTCTTAAGGATAAAAGAACAACAGAAGTGGTTATTTAAATAACTGTAGACTATTTTTTTTCCTCTCCACAGTGCTGGCAATTACTGGCTCTTTGCACTCCTCTCTTCCTGCCTCAGCACCATTTCCTCTGGTATCTCAAGCATCACCTGCAGCAACATGCAGACCCAAAGTGAATATCTTGTCTTTTCTTCCTGCTGAGTTATTCTGAACAGATTTTATCTGGGTGATACAACCAGATCAAAATTGAAGGCCCTGATTAAAAAGTGCTCTACAAAAAGCAGCCACAATATGGAAGCTGTTTAAAAGGTCTATGTGTGGAGATTGCCTCATCTGGCAAGCCATATGCAGTGAATCAGCTGATTCAAATGGTTCTTCTTGTTAATAATATTTATGTATTTTTATTTATTGTAACTGTGCCACTTTTCATGAAGCATCTGAAGTGGGTAAGATATTTTAAAATACGTAAGACTAATGGAATTGAATACAATTAAGCAGTATAATGACAAGCATTATCTGTAAAATCCTTGATTTTCAGAGACAGAGATTAGTATATGCAGGCAGTTCTTTCAAATTACACATGCTATGCCATATTTATATAACATATATAACAAGTTTTTCCTGCAAGAAAATAACTTCCTATTTTGTAATGTGCAAAGTATTCTAAATGTTACATCTGGATTGGGCTTTTGTGGAAAAGATTTAGCATACAAGGTCAGTTCATCTCACTTCTTTGGCAATTTGAAGTTCAGCAGATTCAAGCAAACCATGCAAATGTTGTGAGCTGTACCCAAATGAGTCTTTTTACAGCCTGCATGGCAGACGGGAACTAAAATGCAACCATTTCAACTTACTCTTCACAGTAGTGCCATGGCTGCTGTTGTATTATTATTTCTTAATGGTATATTCTGCTATTTGGACAGAAAGAGCACTCAAGATAGCTAACAATAAAATTCCAATAAGAGGTAATATAATTACAGCATAAAAAGATTAAAAGCACAGTTGAAACACATTAATAAAAAGAAAGAAGAGCAGTTAAAAGCTCCTTCAGTAGCCACCCATCTTACATGTCAATGTCAAAGGCCTGCCTTAATGACAGCATCTGTGCCCACTAGTATAGTCAACAAGTGCACAGACTAGTCTCTCTTGACAGGGAGTGTTATTGCCTCAGAGCAACCACTGAGAAGGCCAACTTTTACATCCCCATCAAATATGCCTCTATTGTTGGAAAACTGAGAGAAAGGCCTATGGCAGAAATCTTAAATGGCATTCTTGGCATTGTTCTTTTCTTTACCACTTTACAGATTCTTCTCCTGTACTAAACCTAGCAGAGAAGGTATATGAAACTAGGTCTAGTGGCTGTACATTCTCTATTGAGAAAGCAGTTTCCTCTTTAAAAGAAGCTGTAACTCAAAGAGGCCGATCTTCCTTTCCTGATCTTTTTGGCATTAGATGGAGACCTTTTATTCACCAAGCTCAGGTCTTTTAAATGACTTTTCGTCTATGCTTCTCCATTTTAAATCTCTGTTTCCGCTGATTTATTTTTAATAGATTTTATCATTGTATATGGAGGGCAACATCCTGTTAATGGAACGTGCCAGATTTATGCTGGAGTATGTGCTTTTTTGGTCATTGCAGAGGGAAGAATTCATTACCCCCCTCACAAAATGACTCCCATCCCTTGAGGCTCAAATTCTTCCTGTGCCCCACTTCTGACATGGCCAGGAGAAGCCAGGAAGCATCTGTCTATGTCTTTATTGCCAGATGAACAAGATATACATCCTCCCAGACTTCCTAGGAGTCCTCCAGAGGTCCCAGAGGACATTGTCATTGTGTGTCCAGCTATAGAGGCATAGCTGGATGCTCCTCAGTGGCCTTTGGCCTCAGATACTCTTTCTGTATTTTATGTTGCATTTGTTTGTGAATCACATGAAAAGACTTACTTTACTTATCTGAAAACTTGTTAATGTCACTTTTCATTTAAGAAATGTCAAAGTGGTTTACGATGAAGTGGTTCACAATAAATACAGCTGTTACTAGGCAATTGTATAAATAAATGATTTTATTTTATTTTATTTTATTTTTTGTCTCTGTGCTTAGAACTGAAATAGGCAAGTATGTCATCTACTGTCAGAGGTCAATGGAGCACACTTTGAAAGTTGGAGAGCGAGAAGCCAGACCTTCTCGAATGGAGATTGTGTCCATTTTGCTGAGAAATCCCTACCACCACTCACTTCCCTTCAGCATTCCAGTGCACTTCATGAATGGAACCTACCAGGTGAGACATGAGGCCTAGTAGGAAACATATACTGGGAGTCTTTCAAGGCTGGGTCAGTAGCTTGCTATGTGCCATTTAACATCACAGGCTTTTTTTTGCAGTGACTAATGCTTAGTGGTGGTTTTCTACATGTGCAATATGATAGTCCGACCCTCCAAAAGTCCTTTGATTGTAAACATTAAAAAATATTAAAATGCATTAAAAGACTATATACTAACCTTAAAAATGGCACTACATAACAGTAAAAGCCCAACTCTAGTTTGATTGATCCTGACTACTCTAGGGAGGGAATTCCAAAATCTCTGAGCAGCCACTGAGAAGACCCTCTGCCTTATTCCCACCAAATAAGCCAGAGAAAGTAATAGAACAGAGAAAAGGTCCTCTCCAGACAAACTTAGAGCTTCAGTGGACTCATAAAGGGAGACAGAGTCCTTCAAATAACCTGGACCTAAGCTGTATAGGACTTTATAGCACTTTGAATTGTTACTGGAAATAGACCAGCAACCAGTGGAACTGTTGCAACAAGGGAGTTGTGTGCTCCCTGAAGCCACTCCCAGTCAATGACCTGGCTGCAGCTCTTTGGGCCAGCTGATGTTTTCGAGCACTTTTCAAAGCAGCACATGCAGAGTGTATTACAGCAGTCCAAATGTAACCAAGGCATGTACCACCATGGCCAGATCCAGTTTCTCCAGGAACTAGCATACCTGGAGCACTAGTTTAACTGTGCAGAAGTAGTCCTGGTCACTGCTGAAACTTGGGCCTCCAGGCTCCAAACTTTATCCAAGAGTACCCACAAACTACAACCCTGCATTTCAGGGGAGTGTAACCCCATCTAACAAAGACTGAATCCCTATTCCCTGATCTGTCTTTCAACTAACCAGGAACACTTCTATCTTGTCTGGGTTAAGTTTCAATTTGTTTGCCCTCATTCAGTCCGTTACAGCTGCCGAGCACCAGTTTAGCACAGGAACAACTTCCTTGGGTGGAAAAGAGTAATCTCCCAGTGGTTTTATGTAGATGTTAAATAGAATAGGGGACAAGACTGAACCCTGAGGGACTCCACAGGCCAGTGGCCAAGGAATCAAGCAGGAGTCCTCCAGCACCACTCTCTGAGAGTGCCCCTTCAAGAAAAAATGGAGCCACTGCAGAACAGTCCCTCCAAGCCCCATCCCAGAGAGCCAGCTAAGAAGAATACCATGGTCAATGGTACTGAAAGCTGCTGAGAGGTCCAGCAGAACCAACAGGGCCACACTCTTCCTGTCCAGTTCTCTGTGTGGGCCGTCCACACAACCAAAGCTGTCTCTGTCCCATAACTAGGTCTGAAACTGGACTGAAATGGTTCTAGATAATCTGCCTCATCCAGAAACCCCTGAAGTTGAGAAGCCACCATACACTCTAGTACCTCTAATCACAAGTCCTGCAACCATACTGGCTGTCATACAGCAGTATTTGCATAGTTAACAGACTGGAAAGTCTTTGTACAAATATTAGATTTGTATCAATTCATTCCTAATGCGTACAGTATAATGAAAACATATGTCCATTTATTTTAATGATAGAAAGAAAGGTTTTGCCTCTCCTTTGTGATCATTTCACCTGTTCTATTTTAGGTGGTTGGCTTTGATGGCTCTTCAACTGTGAATGAGTTCCTGCAGCGGCTCAATCAGGAAACAGGAATGAGGCAGTCATCACTCTCTGGATTTTACCTCTTTACAGACGATCCTTCTGGCAGGGATCTAGAGCACTGTCTGCAAGGCCCTATGAAGGTAGTTGCCCCTAATTACTTACTCTGGACAAGTCTCCCAAATGCTTGTTACAAATATTTGATGGTTATGACTATTGATTATATTTATAGAAGGGGTACATTAAATTGGTATAAACTGAATAAATACATTATTATATATTTGTTACAATATTGGCTATGGATTACTTTATATATTAGTTGCTATTGTATTTCTTCATGTTGTTTCCGACTTACAGCGACCCTAAGGTGACCCTATCACAGAGTTTTCTTGGCAATATTTGTTCAGAGGGGGTTTGCCTTTGCCTTTCTTTGAGGCTGAGAGAGTGTGACTTACCCAGGGTTAGCCAGTGGGTTTCCATAGCTGAGCAGGGATTTGAACCTTGTTCTCCAAAGTCATAGTCCAGTGTTCAAACCACTACACCATGCTGGTTCTCACTTTTATATATGTACTTTATTAAATTACATTTCAGTTAGGAAAATGATATGGAAATAATGGAGATGGGAATATGGATGGCCGTGTCTCCCTTCCTGTGAGCTGTTCTGTCATTATTTTCAAATAAAATATTAAAGTTGTCTTATGTCTTCTAAATATCCTTGACTCTGCCCCTTTCACAATAAACATGCCTACCTCCAACTTCTTTGCCAAGTTTCTTGTTGTGATTTAGGGAAGAAATGCCCACTTAGATAGTTTATATCTCCATTAAAACTGGGTGGAAACATTCCATAGTCATATGAATTTAATACAAAAGTGTCCTGGTAGACAATCTGTCAGTGAACATTCTTACGGCTTGAGTATGGTATTCCACAGTGAGAGTGGAAAAATCCCACTCTCTGTATCACAGAATGTCAGTTCCTGGTACCCCTGATCTTTTGAAGGCCTGGATGTTAAGATATGACATATTGGTAGTAACATATTAATTACCAAAGTGTTACTATCTTTATTCTCTGGAATGGATTTAAATGTAGCCCACCTGTTAGCCAGCAAGATTACTCCCACAAACTACTAGGTCTGTGTGATTAATAACTGGCCTCTTATTGATAATTGGGGCCAAAGGAAAACCTTAGGTAGACGCTCGTCAGGGTATCTGCTATTTTGGTACTATTGCTTAGGAATTTCAAATATTTTTTAACACAGATGACTGGCTTGTTGGTGGCTAAGATATGCATTTAAGGCTGGAAACACATATGGGCACGTTTGAGGAGGCTGGGCCAGCTCAGCCTTTGAGATAGAACAGATTCAAATTTGGGACAAATCAATTTGTTGCAATGCTGACTCTGACGGGGGCACAAATTCAAATACCATTAAACATGAAGCTCAGTTGGCTTGGGCAATTTTGTTTATATTCCACATCACAACATTTTTGTGCCAGTCTGATTTCATGGGGAAAAAATGTTACAAAATGCTATTTATCATTTAAGTGCCAATAAAGGTCTGTATCCAGTTTCACTAAAATTAGTTTTAGTTTAGTTTAGTTTCTTGGAATACTGTCCTATACCATTTTTTAATGCATGCCTTGTAAATTTTCCAAATCATTTCAGCCTCCCCCCCCTTTTTTTTTTAAAGATCTGTGATATCATTTCAAAATGGGAGCAAGCTTTGAAAGAACTGAATCCTGGAAAATATGAAGGTGGCACAAGAATAGTGAAACTAACTTATAAAAATAGGTACTGTCCACTGCTGGCAAGAATTTCCATTGTATCAGTCCGATTGTAAATTCATATGTTCATGATTATAGACTCAAAGGTTGCATGCATCCAATGTATTACATGGTTTGTTTTTCCTTTTTTCTTTAGCCAGAACTGAATTAGAGGAAATTCTCACAAAAATTCAAGTTCATAATATACTAATTTTAACTTTGTAAAACATAGCCTGTTACGGATATTGTTGGTTACGGATATTATTGGTTATAAGAGGTGAGGGTGGGCATAGAGCTGGGAGGACATGGACACCTTGGACTAGAGAAATAATTCTATAGAAGAACTGTTAAAATAAACTGAAACTATGCAAGGGCACTACTATCTATTTCAAGGGGCATTGCACAGGAGAACTTCCCAGGAGATTGCACCTGAGTCATCTCCCTTACATGAAATCAACTTCAGAAGTGTATATAAGTACTCTTTTAGCTTCAGTGACCAAGCTTCAGATATTGTGCATGCAGAAGATTTTCTAAACATTATTTAAACATTTTTCTTCAACTTAGATTGTATTTCCGAAGCCAAGCAAAAGGTGAGACAGACCGAGAGCGCTTATTACTGGCTTTCCAGATTAATGGTGAAATAGTCAGTGGGAGATTCCCTGTCAATAAAGAACTGGCTCTGGAAATGGCGGCTTTGATGGCTCAGGTAAGTAGTCAGACTACTGTAACTTTTTTTGGACTGAAATTCTCAGAATACCCCAATTAGCATTGGCCATTTAGGAGATGTAGCATTTGGGAACAATGCCCTCATTTTGCCCCCTCCTCCATACACTACACCACTGAGCTTTGCTTTATACATCAATGGTGGAAGACACATGCATGGTAATCCTGTTACAGGAATAGGACTTGAGGGTCTCAGAGGACAGAGACAAGTTGAGAACCACTCGAGTGAGAGACAGTAGGAAACTTTGGTCAACTCTAGAGTGGGCACAAGAAAATAGCACACTTTTCTAATGCCAGGTATGGTCTTTTGTGTCTGCAATAACACACAGGATTGGAAAGAAATACATACTCCATGAACTACAGTGCATGTATTTTCTTCTAATTATTTAATACTGTAAAATTAGCATCTCCTCTAACCAGTTAGCAACATAGGGTTTTTTTGTCATTTTTTTGCCTACCAATGGATCTGGTAGATCAAGATAACCGTACCTGATTAGTTTTTCCCCATCTAAGTAACCCATGTAATTGCATTTTAAGTAATCATTCCTTGTAATATAGATATAAACAACTATGAGAATTGTATTGCTGCACTGCGGCTTCCACCAGCCATAGCCAGCTTACCTACTTACTGGTGAAGGATAATGGGAACTGCAGTCCAACACCATCTGGCCCACTCTTGCTCTAATAGCAATATAGTTACTGGTACCTTTGTCCATAATACGCACGCCCACCCTTACCAATTCAATACCAGTTCACCAATTCAGTTCGGACAGGATTGTTTCCAAAACAGGGCCACTGAAAAACATGAGAGTAATATCAATAATAATAATGATAACAATAATAATAATATTTATTTCTATCCCGCCTCTCCACATGGATCGAGGCGGCGAACAACATTAAATACATTAATACATTAAAAAACATTAAAAAACATACCCAATCCTCCCTGCCCACCAACCCACCTAAAACCAACCCCCTAAAACACACAACAATCAATCAACTATTAAAAGAACAGCAAGACAATTCATGGGAGGCGATGGAAATGCTAGTCTGGGAAGGCCTGTCAGATGAGATCAGTCTTGACTGCTCTTTTAAAGCAGTAAGACTGGTAATATGCCAGGTCTCCTCCGGCAGGCCATTCCATAACTTGGGAGCGATAGAGGAGAAGGTCCTCTGGGTAACCGCAGCCAACCTAGTTCTGACTGGCTGCAGTAAATTCCTCCCAGAGGACCTTAGTGTGCGGAGCGGATTGTATGGGAGGTAGGCTGGCCCCAAGCCATGTAGGGCTTTAAAGGTAATAACCAACACCTTGTACTGTGCCTGGAAACTAATAGGCAGCCAATGGAGCGACTTTAGAATTGGTGTTATATGGTCAGTTTTAGGTCTTCTGGTGACCATCCTGGCTGCCATATTCTGAACTAATTGAAGCTTTCGGACTAAGCACAAGGGTAGCCCTATGTAGAGTGCATTGCAGAAGTCAAGCCGTGAAGTTACCAGCACATGTACTACTGTTTTTAGGTGTTCCAGCTCCAGAAAGGGGTGCAGCTGGCGTATTAGCCAAAGCTGATAACAGGCACTCCTGGCTGCCGCATCTATTTGAGCTGTCTGAAGTGACAAGTCCAGGAGCACCCCCAAGCTGTGAACACAGTCTTTCAGGGGAAGTGTGACCCCATCTAGGACTGGTTGACAGACCTCCATACCTGGGCTAGGGCCCTTAACAGCGAGTACCTCTGTCTTATCTGGATTCAGCTTCAGTCTGTTTTTCCTCATCCAGTCCATTACTGCTTCAAGACATTCATTCAGAGGCGAGATGCCACCCTTAGTTGATGCTGTTATCCAAGGCATGGAGAGATATATCTGGGTGTCATCAGTGTACTGACAGCACCTTGCTCCATGCCTCCTGATGATCTCTCCCAGCGATTTCATGTAGATGTTAAATAGCATTGGGGACAGGACAGCACCCTGAGGGATGCCAGATTTAAGCTCCTTTTTCGAGGAGCAACTGTCCTCAAGCATCACCATCTAGTATCTACCTGAGATAGGACCGGAACCACTTAAGTGCAGTTCCCCCAATCCCTAACCTTCTCAGGCGTTCCAGAAGGATTCCATAGTCTATGGTATCGAAAGCTGCTGAGAGGTCCAAGAGTACCAGCAGGGTCACACTTCCCCTGTTGATACCTAGGCGAAAATCATCCACTAAGGCGACCATGGCAGTCTCGACTCCACATACTGCCCTGAAGCCAGTTTGAAATGGGTCTAGATAATCTGTTTCATCCAAGACCGCTTGGAGCTGAAGACCAACTGCCCTCTCGATCACCTTGCTTAAAAATGGGAGATGGGAGACTGGTCTATAATTATTCATATCCAGGGGATCTAGGGAGGTCTTTTTTAGAAGCGGCCGTATAATCGCTTCTTTTAAACAAGCTGGAAAATTGCCCTCCCTAAGGGATGCATTAATAATATATCTTAAATAGGTCTTAATTGCAACTCCTCCCTGGACGACCAGCCATGAAGGGCACAGATCAAGAGGGCAAGTTGTCTTTCTTATATTTCCAAGGAGCTTGTCTACGTCCTTGGTACTGACTGACTGAAACTGATCCAGTATAATCCTGTTCACGGAATCGCCGGACACTCCACTCGTAACTTCTGCAGTAACACCGGCATCCAAATTGGCTCTTATCTGAGAGATTTTATCTGCAAAATGATTATTCAAAGCATCACAGCAAGCTACGCTAGGTTCTAACAGCGAGTATGGGGGAGTGGGTATCTGAGTCAGATTCTCTTACCACCCTGAACAGCTCTGCTGGACAGGTACACTGGGAGGAACTCCAGGGTCTGCAGCAATCCAACAGTGATCCAAAACAAACACATCTAAAACAGTCCTGTGAGGACTGAGCATGTTCAGTGGCTACATAATCTCAGGGTGTTAAATAGAAGTAGGAGGGAGGAGATAGAATGAAATAATCTGGAAGAAGTAGTATCTAGATGGACACATAACAAGAGCTATCCCCACTGCTATGTTCTATTGGAGATTCATGTGTTGATTTAAATTCTGTTATAATGTTCAGATGCTGGTAAGGACCTCCCAGAGTCCTTCTGTTTCCACTGGGTAACACTTTCCTTTATGCATGCAAACCAAAATGTTTTGTTACATTTCAATAGATTTTTCCCTACCCATCTCCAACTTTTCTTCCTAGTTGGAACATGGAGACTTGGATCGACCAGTACCATCAAGTCCTGGAGGATCATCCCATTCCAAAATGCAACATCTTCTCCAGCAGGTCCTGGACAAATTTTATCCCAAGCGCTATAAACACAGTACTTTTTCTGAACAGCTAAGGTAAGAATAAGTATGTCTGATCGCATTCTGCTACATTGGAGTGGGCAAAGTGCGTGTCCAGAGATGATGTGGGATTGCAGATACCATCAGTCCTTGCCAGCATAGTCAATGGTAAAGAATGCTGGGTCCAACAATATTTGAGGGGCTGCATTTGCCTAACCCTGTGCCTCTGTGGAATTCTATAGTTGTTGCTACGTGCTTTCAAGTTGACTCCAATTTATGGTGATCTTATCCTAGGGTGAGATTTGTTCAGAGGGGGTTTGCCACTGCCTTCCTCTTAGACTAAGAGAGTGTGACTTGCCCAAAGTCACCCAGTGGGTTTCTATGGCTAAGCAGGGGTTCTTCTTCATGGTCTCTGTGCCTCACATACTAGGAGCTTTCACGCATGCGCAGTAGTGTTCGGAAGATTCTAGAGCTTAGCAGCTTGGTGGGAACCCCTCCCCCATGCCCATACTGAGCATGCTCAGCCCACCAAGTCAACAGTTTCTCCTCAGTTCTTTCTCGTCCGCCCTAGTGAACAGAAGGTTCTTCCTTAGCAGCGCTATTTGGCTTGTTCTTTGGACTGTTTTTTATTGGTATTTGATTCGGAATTCGGATGTTTGACTTGGTTTTTGGGTACTCGGACTTAGGTTTTGGTATTTCAGACTTTTTCACCCCTCCTTCAACTTCCTTCTTCTTCGACCCTCGTCTACTCCGCCGCTTCTGTGAGTTCCCCCTCATGAACTTCTTTCCTCAAGCTTCTTCTGCCTTCTATGTCTGCTCTGTTTAAGTCTTGTGTCACTTGTGGTTGCAAGGTTGCTCTATCCGACGGTCATAGTGAGTGTCTCTTCTGTTTGGGGGAGACTCACAACATGAGGGCTTGTCCCATCTGTCGAGACTTCACCGCCCAGACTCTGCGAAACTGTTCATCCCACTTGAAATCCCACTGTTGGGAGGAGTCTCTTCGGGTGAAGATCTGTTATGTCTCAGCCATTGACATCGAGCCGACCTGCGACCACACCCTTGTCAGTACCGACGGCTGCTGTACCGACGGCACCAGGCTCGGTACCGTCGTCTTCTCGGCCTCTGATATCGGCCTTGCCGCGGATCCTGAAAATATCTTTGGCTGTGTCGACCTCGAGGGAAGCTCCTGTGGACTCGCAGGCAGCCAAGCCCCCAGGCCGCTTACTGCTGCCCAACACAAGCAACCTGCTGGACAGGATATCTCAAAGGACAAGGAGAAGAAGAAGAAGAAGAGAGAGAAGGAGAAGCAGAGGTCACCCTCCAAGAGGACATGCCCTCCGACACCTCCTCTGACCCAACAGCCTGGGGAGCTAGACGAAGAGCTAGAACTTCCAGAAATCCTGGAGCTGTCAGATGAAGAGCAGAGCGCTGCCTTCGCCACGCCCTGAGGCCCGCCTGTTCTTGCTGCCGAGGTATCTCTGCCCAGTCACCCAGAAGGGATGGACCACCCGGAGAAAATCCTGCCCTCAACTCGGACCTCACCCAGTCATCAGGCACCTTCTGTGAGGAGCGAGCCGCGCTCTCCAGAATGCCGAGTGAGGTGCTGATCCCCACAGCAGCGGCAGCCCTACCCAGAGTGGGCCTTGTCTCGGCCCCTGGTCGACTTGCCATACTCCTCTGCATCACACATGGTGAGATACGGCAGAGAATACGCCTGGCGGGAACATCTGGGCTCGTACCAGTCCTATTCACCTGCGTATAGAGACCGGTACCACCCAGAAGTGAGGCAATGGTCTCCCTACCGAAGGTCACGCTCACCATCTCGCAGCAGGTATCACCCGCGATATCGGTGATCACCATTTTGCTTGCTCTCGAGGTCCCCGCGTTATGAGAGGTCCCGAGAGCGCTCGCCCCAATACCTGCCTGTGTCTCCACCTCCCAGGGTTACCGTGACTATCTCTCGCCCGCCACTGGAGCCTCTCCTGGCGCAGACCTCGACCTCCGCTGTGACCGCTACCCAGGTGATTCAGCACCCACTGCCTGCGGTTGTGCTGATTACTTCAACTCCGGCACCTCAGTTGTCGGTTCCTCCACCAGTGCCGACCATGATACTGGTAACAACAACTGCTCTGACGGTCGCCTTGGCGTTACCACCTCAGCGGCTATCAACAGAGAGGTCTCCATCTAAGTTGTCTCAGACTTATGAGACGGACTCGGAGTCTGACGAGTCCACGCCTGTGTCTCATGAATCACCGCCCTTGGCCTTGGAGACCCCACTCCGGATTCGGCACCGGAAGACGTGAAACAGTTTTCGGACATCCTCCTCCGGATGGTGAAGGCGCTTGGACTGAAAGTTGCAGACCCGGCTCTGGCCATGCAAGACCCAGTGTTCCAGTATGCACGCACTCCCCGTCGGCCCGCATCCACTGTGTTCAATGCCCCGATGATATCAGCAAGAAGGATCCAGCAGCTTCTCGGATACATGGCCTCGACCACGTCGGTCACTTACCTGTCTCATTTCCGTGCCCGTCCACTCCAGCACTGGTTCGTCAGGGTTTTCGACCCACTCCTGGACGACCAGAGGCGTTTTTTGCAGTTCCCCCGGCAGGTTTGCTGCTCTCTGCTATGGTGGCTGTCCTACCATCATCTGCTGTTAGGGATGCCATTCCGAGAGCCGACCCCTCGCTTTCTTCTTCAGATGGGGAGCGCACTGCGGCAGTCTCAGAGTCTGGGGATGCTGGATCGACAAGGAGACCCATCTTCATATTAACGCCCTTGAGCTGCTTGCCATCTGGAAAGCTCTGAGGGCGTTCCGCAATGTGGTCACCGGCCGCATGGTGCAGATCCTGTCGGACAACACGACGGCTATCTGCTACGTCAACAGGCAGGGAGGGACTCATTCGACCACCCTCCTTACGATAGCTCTCCAGCTTTGGGATTGGTGCGTGTTGCTCTGAGTTCACCCGGTGGCGGTGCACCTGGCGGGCCAGGAAAACACCACTGCAGACGCCCTCAGCAGGGACACCTCGTGCTACCATGAGTGGTTCCTCTCGGATGCGGTGTTCCAGATGATACAAGATCGGTGGGGCGAGCCGACGATCGACCTCTTTGCCAGCAGCCGCAACAGGAAGTGTCATCAGTACTGCTCGAGAGCTGGCCTCGGTCGGGACTCTCTCAGTGATACCTTCCAGTTCGAGTGGACCGACAGGCTCCTCTATGCGTTCCCGCCGTTTCCTCTTCTGGGTCGAGTGGTTGCCAAGATCCTCGCGGACCGAACTGACATTGTCCTTATAGCCCCGTATTGGCTGAGGCAACACTGGTTCAGGCCCCTGTTCGAGGCTGCTCGTGGTCAACTCCTCAAGTTTCTGACAGCATCCGATCTCCTGTCGCACTCCGACAGTCTTGTTCTCCACTTGGACCTGCTGTTCCTGGCCCTGCACGCCTGGCGGATAACGCCTTAGAGGACCCAGCCATCCTAGATGTCCTCACCACGGCCAGGAAGGAGTCTACACACCTCAACTACCACTACAAGTAGAAGAAATTTGTCTCCTTCGCAGAGGTGCGTCAAGAGCCGGTATCACCTGTCAATCTGCCTACCGTGCTTCACTTTCTTCTCCACCTTCGGCAGCAAGCACTTGCTTTTCCGTCCCTCACTGCTATCATGGCCTGTCAGCCGCGGGGGTCTCCTTTGGCAGCTCTCTTCAGGGACGCTACCCTCAAACAGTTTATGAAGGGCCTGCAACACCTCTACCCACCGGTGTCGCCCCCGCTACTGCCATGGTCGCTGTCCTTGGTATTATCGCAGTTGACGCGACCGCCCTTCGAGCCCATGGCGACTGCTGATGACAGGCTGCTGACCATCAAGACTGCTTTTTTGGTAGTTGTCACCTCAGCCAGGCGGGCGAGTGAGCTGACAGTGCTTCGATCAGATGAGCCTTTCCTCATCTTTCACAGAGACAAGGTAGTCTTTCGCCCTGACATTTCTTTCCTGCCCAAGGTGGTATCACACTTCCACTTTAGCCAGGACATCATCTTGCCTGCTTTTTACCTGGACCCAACAACACCTCTGGAGCGCTCCCTCCACTCCCTTGATGTTTGTCAGGCCTTGGCGTTCTATACGCACCGGACTGCGCCCTTCCACCAGACACCTCACCTGTTCGTGTGCTACGGTGGGCGCCGAAGAGGCCATAAGGTGTCCACCCAGTGGTTCGCCAAATGGGTGGCCCAGACTATTCTGCTGGCATACAAACTGGCCAAGCAGCCTCTGCTGGCCTTGATTCGGGCTCATTCCACCAGAGACATGGCTTCCTCAGCAGCTGTCCTTCGAGGAGTGGACCTGCGGGAACTGTGCCGTGTGGTGACCTGGTCTCAACCTTCCACCTTCGTGCACCACTACAGGCTGGACTGTCGGTCCTGGAGAGATGCCCGTTTTGGACGTGCGGTGCTGTATTCCGTTCTCTAGGACCTGACCCACCATCCAACTGGTAAGCTACAAAATCTCCTAGTGTGTGAGGCACAGAGACCATGAAGAAGAAGAACAAGTTGCTTACCTGTAACTGTGGTACTTCGAGTGGTCATCTGTGCCCTCACACACACCTGCCCAGCCGTCCCTTCTTTTCAGGTCCCTTATTGGAGGACTCTAGAACTGAGGAGAGACCGTTGGCTTGGCGGGCTGAGCATGCTCAATATGGGCATGGGGGAGGGGTTCCCGCCAAGCTACTAAGCTCTAGAATCTTCCGAATGCTACCGCGCATGCGTGAAAGCTCCTAGTGCAGTGGTTCTCAACCTGTGGGTCCCCAGATGTTTGTGGACTTCAGCTCCCAGAAGCCCCAGCCACTATGGTCAATGCTCAGGGCTTCTGGGAGCTGAAGTCTAGAAACATCTGGGGACCCACAGGTTGAGAACCGCTGTCCTAGTGTGTGAGGGCACAGATGACCACTCGAAGAACCACAGTTACAGGTAAACAACCTGTTCTTCATACCGTCTCCCAGAGTCCTAGTTCAACACCTAAACCATTATGTCACACTGGCTCAATTCATGTGTGTGTATATGTATGTGCGTGCACACACACACACACACACACACACACTTTCAGTTCACCTGTTGACTTATGATGACCTCATGAATTTCATAGGTGATTCCATCCTCTGAAATATAGCCTACATGTGTTGGCAGTCTTCCATCCAAGTACCGACTCTGCTTAGCTTCCAAGAATAGATGGGATTGGGTGCCTTTATGAAAGTTTAAATTCAGTTCTTAGTTTCAGTTAAAGTAGGTCCTTTGAATCAGTGGAAATTTGCTAAGCTCATACTTACATAAATTCCATGATTTAATGGTCTACTGTAGTTGAGCCCACAAGAATAAAAGGGAGATATTTCTCTGTGCTCAGCAGATGGCTTGGGAGTGGGATTTGTTTGTTTGTTTTTGTTTTTATTTTTGTTTTTGGAAAAAAACAAAATTGAGCTTTTTTTAATCACTAGCCATCAATTGAGCACTTGAAGACATTTTTTTCCCTTGTGGATTCTATCTGGTGCCCTCCAGTTTTTGTCCCTTCTTCTGTAAATGAGACAAATTTGTTTTTAAATTTTTTTATATGAAGGTAAAATTGGAAAGTGACTGTATCACAATGTATTATGATAGTTCTTTAAACCAAGAACTTAATAATTTTTGTATGGTGTTCAATAAGAGGTTGGTCTTGTTAAGCAAATAATAATTATTATTAATAATAATGATAAGCCCTAATAAGCCACTTCCAGCATACAAAATCTTGACAGAGCAGTTTCATGTTTCATTACCTAATTAGTGACATAGATTTAACTAATAGATATTCTAATCAAAACAGATGTGTATAGTTTCCTCTGATTTGGTACACAATTTATATGCTTAGACTCTTAGTACATAATTTATGCATTCAAATTCACAGAATACTCAGTGAGTTTCTTCTTGGGTTATTCTACTCAATTGTCGCACATGCTTTCCCATGATATAATAAGTATATATACTTTCCCCCTTAATTAGTGATCTTCTCATAATATAAGGTGGTGTTTTGCCTTTTTGTTGCCTCATGTTTTTCATTTCATTTCAAAATAAAATGGAAGATCAATAATAATATCAAATGTGAAGGTTGAGTTTAGCTGTCATTCAAATAAATGCTATCATTAATAATAGGAAGCTATCAATACTAATTATGCAGCTGGCTAAAACAAAAAAAAAAACAGTTTCACCTTATAAATTTTATAGTATAAATGAAAACAAATTACAATACCATTTTGTTCTTTCTTATCACCCCATAGTTTCAGTATGCAAAGGGATCAAGTAGCACCTTTGCAAATTCATCTGGTGAAGTAGACTTGGTCTGCAAAAGCTTATGCTACAAACTTCTTTCTCTCAGTCTCAAAGGTGCTACAAGATCCCTTTGCATACTGATCCAGAATAACATGGCTATGTCTTTGAATTCTAGCCCCGTATTTTCAAATGTATGTTCCTCCTTGTTATGCTTCCTCTGAAATGTGACGTTCCTTCTAGGGCTGAGGAGTGGTGGTAACAGGCAATTATGGTGCAAGCTGCACACTCAAGCATCAGATCTGACCCATTTTTCAGGCTTGTATATCTGATAATGACTAAATTGTAAACAAACGTCCAGCAACTTTTAAAAATATTGTAATATCTATCTAATGGCTTGTGTGTGATCTGCACCATTTTGCTATAAAAGTAAACTCACTATTATTTTGAAAAGCACTACGGGCATTCCTTTAGAATGACAGATACAACATGAATGTGGTAATTTTTGAAAGTTGTAACAAACTAATATTGTTCATTTAGGCAGCTGGCTGACCGCTTAGCTACAAAGTGGATGGTGCTGCAAGGGTGTTCTCTGCAAGAATGTGTTCGGATCTATTTGACTGTGGCTCGGAAATGGCCCCTCTTTGGAGCCAAACTGTTTACTGCTAAGGTAACAAAAACAGACAGGGACTTTGTTGGCATACATTAGTCAAGATCCTACATTACCAACGATAATGTAAAAATTCTGCAGGTGGAACTATGCTACAGTTCCACTCTTACCATCTCTACTCTATAGCCAGTTAATAGCTGTTGGGAGCAGAAGGGGTTGGAAAAGCATCTGGCTATGTCCCCATAAACAGGTCCAAACTGATGACATAATGCCAAGGTCCACCAGGGTCCTCTGAAGGTCTCAGTGGGCGATGTACCATAATCATTCTGTATCTGGCTATGAGGACCATTCTCTTAACACATTTCTGTTGTTCTTTGGCCCTTATTTGAATCTGATTACTCAGAGTCCTTGCTTTGGAAGCATTCATATTTACATAGTAAATACATGCACATTAATGCATTATTAGTAATTTAAACGAGTACTTTTGGTATGCAGAGGGTCTTACAATTCGAATTTCATTATTTTTGCAACCTTGGAATCATTTCATTTTCGCATTCTAAAACTAGTAATAGCAGCTGAAAAATTGTGATTTTTAAGCCAGTGAAATCTTGCCAGAGTTGAATCTGAATCTGAGAATTTTTCTAGGCAAGAAAAGAAACATTTTTTTACTCTTAGAAATATGTTTGTAGTCACTGCAGGTCATGGCAGTGGTTCTACATTCTGCTATTGCTTGGGGACCGCGTGGGAAGGTTTTTAAAAATTTAGGATATTAGATTGATGTTTGGTTGAGAAACTGCTAATAAAACTGTATGCAATACAAAGCAGGGCCAGAACATACAATCTGTACTTGGTCAAAGTCAGTGTAACTTTACTTATATTGGTAGTTTGCAATGCCAAAATCTCAGCTTAGTCTAGTACTAAATTTAGGCTCTGCATATCTTGTCCTAAAAACTTTTCTAAGATTAAAACCAGGAGACATTTCCTTAGAAAAAAGAGTCATGTACTGTCTGATTCAGACTTTCAACAGATACTGTCATAAATTGAATAGCAGTCACTGATTGCCCTAAGTGCACTAGTTGACTCAAAGAGTGATCAATTGTTGTCATCTATCCTTAATACCATCGCATTATAAGGAATTACTGTATCTAATTTCCCCAGCCTGTCCTACCTTCTCCCCTGGAAGATGCTCCACTATGGATAGCTGTGAATGAAGATGGAATCAGTATACTGGAATATAACACTTTGGTATGATTGGCAAAGGAATTTGAATTCTTCTCTCTAGAAGCATACTTCAGTCATTGTGCCACCTAGAAGTCAGACATAACCTTCTTTCCATTACACTTATTACCAAACAGAAAACTATTTTATTCAGTTAAAGTCAGGTGGATTTATTAAATCAGGAAAAACACATTTCTCACTTTTTGAGAAAGATAGTGGCAGTTAGGGGCAATGAACAGAAAAAGCTATTTTAGATATGCAGATAAACCCAGCTTCTGATGTGTTAGCTGCTCCAACATGTAATCTTGGAGTATATACCCATACTAATACCATCATAATATTCTTCTGATGGTCATTGTTATCTTCTTTGAGAAATTCAGGCTGACAGACTTGCCCAAAGCCATCAGTGAATGACTGATTTTGGTGTTTCGTACTTAGTGCACCAATATCCTTTCTCATATGTGAACATGCATATATGAAGATGTAAGTCATATTGCTCTTATATGCCAGATGAAGAACAGATTTCTCCTTAACATTTTGCATGGGCCCATGATTGTTGTTGCACAATAGTTGTGTTCTAGGGGGTTAATATTCCTCTGGATTAAGCACTGCCTGCCTTCTTCTGCATCCTCATAATGGTTGCTTTGCAAACAGAAAAACAGATGGTCAGTCTTTTTCCTCCATAGGCAGCTTACTCTGTTAAGACTGCTTTGAACCTTACCTTGCTTTTGCTGAGGGGAGCACACAACAATATGATCACACAGGTGTGGAGGTAAAGTGAAGATTTTTTGTCCAAGATTTCTGTCAGGAGGCTAATGCTGATCTTCCCTTGTTGTTTTGGTTGTGTGCCTTCAAGATGATTCCAACATGTGACAATCCTGCCATTGGGTTTTCTGGGCAAGATTTCCTCTAAGGCTCAGAAAGCATAACTTGCTCAAGGCCATTTAGTGGGTTTCGTGGCTAAGCAACAATTTGAAACTGATTCAAAATGACAAAATATACACTAGGAGTTACCCCTTCCAAACTATTTTTTTAATATATACATGTGGAACTCTCAATAAAAAAAACATAATACAGTTGGCCCTCCATATCCGTGGATTCTGTATCTATGGATTCAACTAACTACAGCTTGAACAGATTTTTAAAACATTCAAAAACAAAACCTTGATTTTGCTATTTTATATAAAGGACATCATTTTACTATACCATTGTACATAATGAGACTTGAGCATCCATGAATCTACATTCATGTTTTAAAGGGATATATGAAGGGAATGGAAGGCCAGTTATCTTACATAGCAACTTTTTTTCTTTACTTTTCTTTTGCTTACATGCAGCACTTAAAATTGGCTTACTCATACTCATCTGTACTGACATTTGGAGGCTATCATGATGACTTTATGATTGTAGTCAGTCAAGTGAAGGACAGATGTTCTGGCAAAGCCAGTCCTGAAAAACTACTTTTTACAATGGCAGCTGTAAAGGTGAGTCTAAAAATAAAATAAAGTAAAATAAATTGTTAAGCAAAAGTGAATGTGAATTTTAGACAAGTAGCTGTGAATTTAGAGCAAAACATGAGGTGGAAATTCCTTTTCATTAAGTAAAAATTAATACAAATTTTAGACAGCTGCTGTTTATCTTTCTAGATGTGAACAGCAAAGAATGATATAATAACACATTTGGTTATCAAGTACACAGCGATACTGTCATTCTTTTAGACAAATCCCAGACTTTAATATTTTCCACAAGTAAAGAAAGATGTATGGGTAGATGTTTGCTTTAGTTAGATATTTATCCTCCTTGTTGTTGTTCTTTTATTCCTGATTTATAAGTGCTTTATATCTAAATTAAATTACTCTTACAAAATAACGCAGCAGTTTTATCCTGTGTTGTAAAAGAATGGCTTGAGACTTGGCCATACCGCTTGTTGTCCTAACTACTGTTGTATTGACATGACAGCAACATATTTACTTACTGCCATTGTTAATTGTCCTTGCAACCTTATTATGCAACATCCTCTGTGGAACAAAATATTTGCCCCCAAATGTTCACAAACTATGCATATCAGGTAGTTTGCAGGGCAAGGGATGGGCATACTTAATCCATGAGATCTTCTCTAGCTCAATCCATTGTATCACTAGAACTGCCAGGTCTCAGGGCCTGTATCTTAATTTCAGGACCAGAGATAAGTTTACCAGATCTCAGGGTCTGACATCCTCAGTCCTCGGGTTGAAGGGGAAGAATATTATAACAAGTGCATCAGCTTGAAAATTCTTTTTCTCTGTGTGCTTTCTGCTTTCCTTGTGGCTGCAGTGGCTACTATAGATTATTTTCTGTTAAAGCAGAGCCTGGAAACATTTCCTTGGTTGAGCTACAAATCCCACATATTCTTAAAAGAAATGGTTGAAAGGTATTCATATGAGAAGTGCGATTTGTTTTCAGTGCAGAGCTTGGGAAATTTAATTTTGAACCAAAGGCATGTTCTCTTTTCCTTAGACTTTGTTAGGATTAGTATTTGAATTGAATCTCTGAGCAACCACAGCTGATGCTTGATGCATTATGTTTCATGGTACCACTTGTGTCCACCCCTATAACACCAACAGGTGGTATCCCTAGGTCTCAGATTTTGGTCCTGGGATGCTGCTGGCAAACCTTCCCCCTTCTTTTTGCTTGATCTCTAGGCTTGAATCTCTGCCCTGTTCTCTGGCCTCCAACAATTTGAAAGTACCATCCCTGATTAAATCTCATCTTGATGTCATGGAATATAGCTGGTTGGAACACTAGCTCTTGAAAGTGTCATGTCAGATACTACATTAAGAAGTTTGATGTGATTCTTCTTTGAGAGACATGGCGTACAACCAAATTAGATATCAATGGCTATTTTATGAATGATTTTCCAGCTGTTGCCTCAACTGGAACACAAAGAGCAAAGGCAGGGTTAGGCTAACCATCTTGGTCTCCAGTTCTCTTCGAGTTACTATCAAGTGCTTACCTCATTGTGGTCAGATTGTCATAACTTGTTTAATTGGTTTTGGACCACTGTGTTGCTTAATTATTAATGTTTATATTTCTCCCATTTCTAGAACAGATCACATTAAACAAGAATGGGAGAATTTAGAAAATTGTATAGTAAATCTAGAGTCACAATATTCTTCAGCTTAATTAGTTGTGCTAGAGGATTTTGACACCCAAATTGGAGCCTATAATGATACCCTTTTCTCCTAGTGTTTAAATGAAACTGAGGATTTTATGTTTAACAATGATAGGCATTCTACAGATCTTGAGATTCATTTTGCTCGTGTATGTTTTGTGTGGATGGTTAATCAGCTGGCTTTAAGAATTCTCAATTGCTACCCCCTTTTTGCGGAATGTGGACTTTCCACATGTAAGGGAAAGGAAGCAGTAGGTTGGTTATATATTGTTCCCTGATATTCTTTTCACTTGTCAGTAGGCATGAAGCTTAAAAATTGTATGATTGAAGCCCATGATGCACAAGTTGCATTGGAAAACTACACCTAGTTGCTTTCTGCTTTGGCTATGTCACTGAGGAGTATAAAAATGTGGTAGCTTGGTTTGATAAAGAATGTTTTGAAGCTAAAAAACACTTTTAAGGACAATGGATTGTCAGTATAGAAGAGATAACTTACAATTTTGCTTCAATCATACTATCTTCTTAAAAGACACTGCAAAGCCCTGACTGCCCATAAATGAAAGAAGCTATGCCTAGGCAATAGAGTATTTTAATATATTCCTCCTTGCAAAAAAATAAATTTTGGTCATTAGTTACAGGCATGTTAAACAACCTTGTGGATTTGATCCAATGTGATATAGCTGCCCATGTTTGGGAATCTTGTTTCTCTATTATGTTCACAGACTGAAGACAGCTGGCCTCCATAGATGCACAATTTCTCTCCTTGGACCTTAAAGCTTCTTCCCATTGGGCTCATGTGGCTCAAGCTGAAATAAAGACATTAATCTCCCAAAGCAAATCTGGAAAGGCTCCAGAGCCAGACTCAATTATGCCTGAACTTCTGAAAGCTAACATCCCATGATGAGCATCCCTACTAACAGTCCTATTCACTCAAATTAACAGGACAATTACTTAGCAACTGGTCTCAGGCCATCATAATCCCTATGTATTAAAAAGAGTATAGAATGATCCTTACCATTAGTCTACTTTCAGTAGTGGGCAAATTCTACACCCCGTATCTTAACAACAGGCTCATTACATGAATTGGAGATGAAAATATAAGAGATGAGCAGGCTGGCTTTAAAAAGGGTAGGTCAGTTTTTGACCAGTGTTTAGTTCTAGGCCCCCTATTTGAAAAATACATAAGATCACTCAATAATGGTCTATATGTCACTTTCACAGATTTGGAATTAGCTTTTAATTTGATACCCACAGACAGACTGTGGGCTAAACTTCTTTCTTCTTCTATAGATAAAAGACTTCTTTTTCTAATCATCAGCTTGTATTAGAATGCACAGCACAAGTGAGATTTGTTGTAGAAAGCAGCCTAATCAATGGTATCCTCAGGTTTAAGGGAGTGTGTCAAGGCTATATTCATGAACTCACATTATTCAACTTGTACCTTAATGGCCTTTCTATGATTTTCTACTCACCAAATTTCTATACACCAAAACGGGCCACAGTTAGGGCCTTTCCGCAGGACACTTTACAGTGCTATTACTCCACTTTCAACATCCTGGGGAACTCTGGGGTTTGTTGTTTACTGAGGCCAAAGGGCTCTCTGGCTGAGAATTCTAAATGCCCGTCCCTAAACTGCGAACCTCAAGATTCCATAGGATGTTAAAAGTGGAATAATAGCACTACACCAGTGTGGTGCAGACAGGCCCTTAGTATCCTCTTACTCCTATATGCAGATGGTGCTGCCCTTCTTTCGTCTACTAAAGGTGGTTTAAAGTGAATGTTAAGAGTGTTTATAGGTTATAGTAAAGAAAACCTGTTGTCAGCAAAACCAAAATTATGATCTTTTTACGAAGAGCCTCTCCCTGACTAAATGAGTTACAGATGGGCAAAACATAGAACAAGTTAGGCTGTTTAAGTATTTAGATGTCATTTTCCAATCTTCTGGCATTTGGGTATCTCCTCTGACCTCTGTTAGCCAGCATCTAATAGTACTAAAGCTACAGTCCATTCCTTTTAAACTAAAAGAGAACAGTTCATTCCTGCTACACGTGGAGTAGTCCAGACCAAGGTGTTGCCACAGCTGCTGTTTGGTTTTTCAGTTTGGATTCTGGGCTTCTCTCCACCTGTGGAACAAATACTTTGAGCCTTTCTGAGGTGACTACTCTATGTACTAAACTGTATGCCATCAGCAACTTTACAGCTTGAATCTGGTCTTTCCATCAGTGGAATGTACTACTTGGGTGTTGGGCCCTGGGTAAAACTTTTTAATGCAAGACCTGAATATATGTATATGCATCTTCTCCTGGAAGACAACTACATTAGTCAGAGGTCTAAAGTCACCAGAAAAAAATTACAGAGAATAGGTTTCTCTTGTAATTTCTTTCCTACCCAAGACTTTTCTAAGGCAAAATTGATTCTTGGTCATTGGATCATAGACACAGATATGTAATTTTCTCTATCTGCTACTCCTACTACTTGCTTCCCAATTTATCAAGGTCTGTCATTAATATCAATAGGAATGCAAACTATTTTGACCATCTTTCTAAATACTGTGTTATGTTTACTAGCACTTGATTTACTAGCACTGTTGTTAGTCCTTCTGGATGGTCACTTCCAGGGAATTTCTTACAAAAATTGTGTTTGTCCAAATCTGGAGGGATTACTAGAGTCTCTATCCCATGAATTTTCCTTTTGTAGTTTTTAGAGGGAAGACAAATTATGATTAATTGCAGCCCTCTTAAATAAATGTTCTGGAAGACTCCCCCTGAATGGTACTTGGTTTATCTGTTGGCAGATACTAATAAATTTGTAATAGAAATGGTTGCAAAGTTTATTTTCTCTGCTCCTAAGATTCATTAGATTATTATTATGATTCAGATACATATGCAGTATATGAGGTTTGTCTCTCCTTTTTAATTATATTCAATTCATTATGTCTTTAAAGGTTTAAATAATAGCTGAACTGATATTACTCTTGTTTTATATTGTTTACTTTTTTGTGTTATGTTTTGTATGAAGGATAGCTTGTGTTTTAATGGTCTGTGACTGCATAATAAAGATTGGCCTGAATTGGAATCTCTACCTTTTCCTTTTGATTGGAATGTAACTTCCACTATACACCAAGCCTATATGTGTAAAGCAATTCTATAGAGAGGCGCTGGATTTGGGAATAGCACCATTAGCTAAAGATTCTTTTAGTTTTCAGGCAGGAAAATATATGCTGTGTGTGTGTGCATATGTGTTTGAATTACATACTATAAGCAACAACGATTAATGGTTGCTCTACAATGCTTAATGACATCACTAGGATCTACCCTGTGACATCATGGGACTCTGCTCCATGATATCACTCTGAGCAGTGGTTCTCAACCTGTGGGTCCCCAGATGTTTGTGGACTTCAGCTCCCAGAAGCCCCAGCCACTATGGTCAATGCTCAGGGCTTCTGGGAGCTGAAGTCCAAAAACATCTGGGGACCCACAGGTTGAGAACCACTGCTCTAGAGGCTATCCCTAGGTTTCAGGGCCTGGTGTAGTCCTTACCTAGCAGCCCTAATCTGTACCAAGAGGCTCCAAAGAACAGGGCTTTGCCTGTAAATCAAGAGCGAAAGAACTCAGATGGGCCCACTTTTGACTCAGTAGAAGCTCTTTTGTTATAGCATGGCATCTTTCAATAAGTTCACTGAAAGATAAATTTGTAGCAGACCCAAGAATTTTCATGTTAATGAAACTTTTTCTCCTTTCATCTTCCTACTAGATTGTTGAAGTGACTCTCCTTATCACCAGCTATATTAACTACTGTTCTTCAATGCCACACCAGTCTCCTATACCACCTGCTCAGATCACCAGTTCACCATGGAGTGCATCATCTACTAAGAAGCTCATGGAACTAGAAAGCAGGTCTTTCTTTCCTTCACTGCCTCGGACCACTAAGGGACCTACCCTGCTGTAAGGACTGCTCTAAATGCCCTTTGGGTTGTCTTGCCGCACTGTGAACCGTGAACTGTGAACTGTTGCGATTTTAATGGTTATGTGTCCTGTTAATCAGGCAGACTCCACGTCTACCTCAATGATGAAGTGCAACATTCCCAGAAACTTGTTTAAAGTAGATACCCTTTCTTCCTTAAGCATTAGAGCTGGAAAGGAAGGTGGTACTTGTTTTGAACCAACAGGGTATCTTTCACATTCCCCACTCCGCTCTGCTTTGTCTTGAGATCTGTATTACCTTCTGATCACTTCAACTATGCACCACATTCACATCTTCAAATAGCCTGCATTTATACTAAAGTTATTTTCACAACTTGTTTACATATTTGGATTGCCTTTTAATTTCTCAGCCATAAGATATTGCATATTTCCTCAGATAACATCTACTAGACTCTTCATACTAACACAGTCTCTGAATCATTCTGGCCTAAATCCAGTTGCCGATCCCAATTAGACTAATTCCAGTAAATCAATGGGATTCACTTGAACTTTGACTTATCACTGAGTAATTGATCCCTTGGATCTACTTCAGTTGGGATGTGCAGTCAAATTTAGGCTCCTGTATTTCCATTCAGATTTTCAACTATTAATTCATTTCTTACTGAATATACATTCATCTGTTCTTGACAAGTCAGCTTCTTAAACAGGAAGCTTGATTTAGATTATCCTTGCTTAGCTTTATTCTCCACTTTTCCCTATTTCTCTAAAGATTCTGATATTTCCATTTTGTTTGCCTTTCTTGTTCCCAGAAGCAAGCTAGGTAATGACTTTAGATTGCATTCATATATAGCATTATGACAAGTCCAATGTAGTGTGAAAAGAATATCTTACAACATTACACTACTCTCAGTGGATGCCAACAGTATTATAACTGGATTAGAGACTTCACACAATATAGTGGGTAACTCCTCTGTGTGTGTGTGTGTACACACGCACATGCACCTTTGCAACCCTATGAATTTCCTAGGGTTTTTAAGGCATGGAATACTCTGAGCTGATTTTCCAATTCAACTACCATACCGAGTAATACTTTGTTGCTTTTAAAGAGAGCCTTGGGAGAGCAAATGGATAGATAACTTTTCTTCTCACAGCTTGAAGGACTTTTATGCCTAAAATCTTCATAATCTTCTTTTTAGTACTCTGAGAAAGACGAACAGGGCAAAAACTGGAATTCAAAGAGAGAGTCTAGAAGAGAAAATAGCTAGACTGAGGATTTTCCTCTAGTATCAGTGACATTTCTACTTGTTTTCTACAAGCATGCTGTATTGGGGAAATGATTCAAAAGACTAGAGACAGGTCAGCATAGGAAACTCCAGACCCAGAAAGCAACTTTGCTTGGCTGCAATGTCTCCACTAATTTCCATGCTGGGCACAATAAACATCTCTCAAATGAACTTTCTTCCATGTGTCTATGTACACATGCACAGATGTGAGACGCAGTTTTAATGTTTACTCCTACTTTTAGCTTTTGTATATTAATGCCACAATCATGCTACTCAACTGCTCGTACTCCACAAATGTGAATCCCTAAAGCAGGGTGGACAGTTTGTAGCCCTCCAGACATTGTTGGACCATTGGCTACACATCTCTTAACACAGGCTAAGGTGACTAAAGCTAACGGAAGTTACAGTCCCAACACCATCTGGAGAGCAAAAAAGTACTCCAGCCCACCCTGGATGCTGCTGCTAAATTGTGTTCACTGAGCCTGTGTGCCTTGTGAGGAGACTGTGGTATGTGGCAGAATGCACCTCTGGTTCCTTTAGAAAATAAGTCAAAAATTGAAATTAGTTTCCAACAAGAGTTAAGCAGTTAAAAAAAAAGGTCACCAAGTACCCTTCCAATAAAAGACAGCTAGCTGCATGTATCTAGCCAGGCAGTACTTAACAAGCTGTACTTAACAAGTGTTGTAGCAAAAATCAGTGTGAATGCTGTGACCAAATGGGTCAGCAACATTATTACTGCATAAATTGCCAATGCCATCTTAAAGGGACCACTCTATTAGCATCCAGCAATATAGACAAGAGCTGAGGAAATGCACCATGTGGTGATATCCCATCAAGAGTGATACTGTATCTTGCAAGAAGGAAATTGTCATGAGGATTTTGTTTCTAGCTGTGGTCTCATCTTTCTCATAATATAGCAGGAGAGATCTGCATCAGAAAGCAATACATATGGAGATGTAGCTACATCTCCCAATACTACTTCCCAAAAATCTATCTTTTAAATAGTGCAGCCCTCTCACAACCTGGCCATTTCCATGGTGTCAAAGAGTAAGGAAGTGTCCAAATCTTTTCCAGTAGCTGGATATGCTGCAACCGAGATCTGCCTACTGCAGCACATTCAGTTACTGGAAGAATGCTGGATGCATCCTTGCTCTTCAGCAAAACAGAAAAGACTGTGGTGTTGGGGTGGAGGGGTTGCAGTGCTTAATTATGCCATTGTGGTTGTTGCATGGCCAGAAGAGACTTCCAACCTGTGAAATGATGATAGAAGAGAACTGCAATGGCATGAGTCAGAATTATGCCACTGTAATTCATGGATGCAGCACCAGCATAATTTCACCACTGTGAAGTGAACGTACAGTGGGTTCTAAGTATCCATGTGCCCAGGATCCATGGATTTAATCAACCATTGACTGAACATGCAGAAATATGAAAAATAAACGAATAAACTGAGATACAGTACAACCAAGCTGCAAAGAGGTCCTAGGGCAGCAGCAGAAACAGCAGCAAGGCCTGGGCACCAGACATGTTAGGCCTTGCAAAGTGGGTGGCTGGCAGGCTCCCAGACGCAGAGGAGAGAGACACGAGTCGCTATTAATACAATACAGTAATATGGTGTAAGGGCAGCAGCAGAGGTGGCACTGCAAGGCAAGCTCTCTTCAGCCTCCTCTACCTCTTGCGAGAACACCAACAGGAGAGCATAAAGAATGCTTGCCTTATGGCTCATCTGCTGGCTGGGGCTTACCACGACTTCCGCGACCCTCTCCTGAAACTTGAGGCTGTTGTATGCTGGCTTTTGGACAGAGCACAAGGGGAACAGAATAGCCTTCTGTGCCCTGTCCAAAAAGGGATGCTGGCACCACAAGGTAGAAGCAGGCAGCTGGCACTCTCCCTGGGGAACAGAGGAACACTAAAAATGCTTGCCTTGCAGCACACCTGCTGGCCGGGGCCCCCTACCACCTCCACTGCTGCCCCATGCCATATTACTGTACTGTATTAATGGGGAATCGTGTCTCTGTCCTCTGCCTCTAGGAAGCCTGCCAGCTTCACAAAGCCTAAGAATATGCGGCTGGCACCCAGGCCTTGCCACCACCTCTGCTACTGCCCTGGAACCACTTCTCAGCCTGGCTGCACTCCATTTCAAGTACAATATTTTTATTTTTTTTATTCATTTTTTTTTTTTACTATTTTGGCACTTACATATTACCAGAGGCAGGGGAAGCTAAAGAATGCTTGCCTTGCAGTGCACCTACCAGCCAAGGCTCAACACTGCTGCCTCTGCTGCTCTCTGCCATTTCATTAATAGTGACTTGATCATCCGTGTTTTTTGGTATCTGTGGTGGGTCTTGGAATCAAACCTCCATAGATACAGAGCCCACTGTATCAGTCTGTTTGTTAATGGGAAAACCTTAGTGGAATGCTGCATTGTGGTCAGGGCTATAGGAATTGAGATTCAGGTTCAATAACTGGGGCCCTTTCCACACGTGGAGGGGGAAACGGGGAAAACCGCACTGAAACGGAGCTTACCGGCAGCCGGATAAGTCCATCCCCATGTGGAGCAGCGTGAGCTCGCTGTTCCGCAGTCCCCGGCGTCCAAAATGGCGGCTCCGGCATCCAAAATGATGGCTTCTGGTTGGTGGAGGCTCTCCATCAACCAGAGAAGCTTGCCAGCTGGAAGTCCGCCCCCAGCAGATCTGCAGGCACGCACTGGTGCGCGCCTGCAAATCTGCACTGGAGTGCGGGCACGGAGTGGCGCGCTCCGTGTTTTTGAAAAACCTGTAAAAACAGGTTTTTAAAAAGCACGCTGCACGGCCACTTCAGGTCGCTCCAGAGCGGACTGAGGTGCGGAACTGTGACAAGTAGTCCGACCCAGTCCGCTCCATCAGTGCAGACGACCTCCGTCAGAGGTCGCACCACACCATACTACTTAGCCCATGCGGAAAGGGCCTGGATAAGAATGATAAGAACAGTTTAGCAATAGAGCAAGTTGCCTGACTTATTTCTTTTTTTTTTTTTTTGGAGTGTTTCAGGGAAAGTTGGATATGTATATGAAAACTTTACTTAAGGCAAATGTGGGCAACCTATAAGCCACATGTAGGTTTTTATCATTCTTATACAGATCCCAGAAAATTTAGGGAGCCCCACTCACTTTTCCTTACAGCCCAATTGGCCATGGCAAAATGGTGGGAAAAGGCCTCCTCAATCTCATTAGCAGCTTCAGGACAGGGACTGCAATTACAATTTATCTTATTCCCCTTCGAATATCAATCTCCCATGCCATTAATGACAGTGGAGAAGCAGCAATCCTGCTCAGGGGTAGGGTGGAGGATGCTTTAGCAATCACATCCTCCACCAATATCATCTTTGTGTATGTGCATGCAACACCTCTCCCAGCCCATGGCAAACATGCAGCCCTGAAGATCAAACAAAATGCCAAGCTGACTTAAATTAGTCATAAAGTAGAAGTTGTCCTTTAATGTTGAAAGGAGCTCCTTCCAGCTGCATTACTGTAGTTTGGCTGCCCTTTAAAAATTAGCCTTTAGACTACACATACAGAACAAGGAAAATGTTTTCAGTAACAAACAGATTGTCAATCCATTACTGAGTAGTTTTCATACATCTAACAATATAAAAATAAAAAGTTCAACATGTTCACTTTGAATTTTACTAAAATTTAGGTCAGTCAGGTGCTTAGCAGGAATTTGGCAAATACCTGAATGGCTGCAACAGAATAGACCTAATGTGTTCTTCAGAACAGAGATACTATAGCGTAGCAGCTGCCTACTGGACATTAAGGACAATCCTTAGGCTCTTGCCACAGAGATGCATTTTATCATACACAGCCTCAGGTGCAGTTGTAATGTTGTAACTGCTAGGTAGTATTTATTTTTGGAAGTGCTCACTACTAGCATATGTACTGGGTTCATTTTGGAACTGAAAAGTATATAATGTTGATTTGTCTTTAATTTTAAAAACAGCTGTAATTTTCTGAACATCTACTTCTTTCCAACCAGAGGCAGTAGATAGCAAACCAATCTATTTCTAAGCACTACTCTTTTTTCCCTTCCTAACTAATGATCTATTAAATTTCCGTGATCACTTTGACAAAACTGATAGATGGATGTTGTGACATCAGTTGCAAGTACTACTGTGAGATATTTTTCCTTGGGAAAAATGTGTGCACCTACCTACTTATATTTGTATGCTAATTTGAAATATTCTACCATTTCTTTAACACAGTAAGATTTACAAATAATGTTTATTTAATTCAATAGATATTCCCATTATCTAGTATCCTTGAGCATTTAGTGATTACTTTATGTAGTGGAAAGGCAGAAGTATCAGAAAGGAAATATTTCCTCTTCCAAAGAACAAGCTTTGGTCAGACCTCGCCTGGAATACTGTGTCTAATTCTGGGCACCACAATTTAAGAACGATATTGACAAGCTAGAACACGTCCACAGGAGGGTTGCCAGAAGGTTAAAAGACCTGGAAACCATGCCCTATGAATAGCGACTTAGGGAGCTAGGTATGTTTAGCCTGGAGAAGAGAACGTTAACATGGTAGCCATGTTTAAACATTTGAAGGTATGTCATGTGCAGCAAGCTTGTTTTCTGCTGTTCCAGAAGATAGGACACAGAGCAATGGCTTCAAACTTCAGGAAATGAGATTCCACCTAAATATTAGGAAGAACATCCTGACAGTAAGAGCACTTTGGCAGTGGAGTAAGCTGCCTTGGGACTGTGGTAGAGTCTCCTTTGAAGATTTTTTAACAGAGGCTGGCCACCTATCAAGACTGCTTTGATTGTGTATTCCTCCATGGCAGGGGGTTGGACTCAATGGCCATTGTGGTCTCTTACAACTGTATGATTCTATGCTTCTAAGAGGGAACCCAAGGCACATGGAATCTCTTGTTGGACTATATGCATATACTGATATAATTGTGCCATCTCCCTATATATCCTAAGCAAGGTGCCCATCTAGAAGCTAAGCAGGAGGCCAAAATAAGGTCCACTCAGGCATGGTATGTTACTGCCAGGCATGCATGCTAATCTTGCAGTTCAGAAGGCTGTATTCCTCCTCACCTATTCTTTTGACCCTCTAGTGATATGCAATACTTGTGTGTGTGTTTGACTACCTGTTCAGCTGGGCTTTTGCTTCAGCTTCATTAGGCACAAATTAATGATTAAAGTACTTGTACACCCTTTGCATATCTTGCGACAGTATCCTTTTAACATCTTTTAAAACAGTCAAAGTCTGATAAAATTGTAAACAGGAAGAGATAACTCTTAAGTGTTTGCTCTTATTCAGTTATTTTTCTCTTATCAGTTAGAACATTTTACTTAGGACTATTTGGACAGCTGTACGTTGTCTGGCTTCAGCATCTATTTTAGAGGGTTACTTTTCAGCTTGCTCCCATGAACAGCTGTACTTATGTATTCTCCTCTTTTGTCTATGTAAGGCTCCTCCTGCTTTAGAATTACAGGCAAGTCATTCCAGAAGTACACCTCATTAATGAATGGCCATTCATTTTTACACAGCAATTTGAAAATTAAAAATACTTTTAGTTAGGTTTGCCATTGCAACTACAGTAGGATTCAATTCAATACTGCCATTTTACTGATGGGGAACTAAAGCCCAAATACAATAGCATACTACTTGATACCCGTAGGATCTGAACCTATTCATTTTATCTGACTGATTTCCTGACCCCAAATGGACATTAACTGCAGCACTGAAATATCAGAGTACAAGAAGCCATTGTTTTTGTAACTACACTCCTGTATATAAAAGGCTATGACATACTGTACTAAATTGATAGTGATGGCAATAAATGGGAATATAATCAAAGCAAGAAAATTTTCTTCTGTTGCATTAATCCTGTATGAGTTTGTTCCATAGCATTTTGGATGGTGTAAAGCAAAGGCGACTTCACTTAGAATTGTCTGAACACTGGAGAGGGAAGGAGTGCATTGTTGTTCAAGAAACCTGAAGAATCTAATGTTCCACTGGGCCTTAGTCAGATATATAGTTCTCTGGAAAACAGCAAAAATGACGAGCGATTGAGAAAAAACATCTGTCTTGTTTATGAATTAGTGAATTCAATGATCTTATGACCTTGCACTAGGTTCAGCAAACCACTACTAAGACACACTATGGAAAAGCTTTATTTACAGGCATTTGAATCAAGTAATGAAAATGACATAAGTCTAATGACTTGAGTGTGTAAGCAGGTATACCACATGGACATAAGCATGTCTCATAAGCCAAATTAGCTGGCTTTGGCAAATGAAATTTAGCAGTGCTGCTATATTTCTTTCCTCCATTTATTCTATTAAGAAAGGCGTCGGTTTCTTGCTTCCAAACCATTTCTGCTAAACTTTCCTTGTAGATTTCCAATCACTTAGGAAAAGTTAATTTTTGACAGAGAAGATTATCACTGAGTTTCTTACATCATCATCATGTTGACAAAAGAAGACATGGGACCTGGTTAGTAATGTTTTTTCTAACATTTTTTCTAACATTTCAAGGTTGTGCATTCAGTCCTTAACCAAGAGAAAGTACTAGCAAAGTTATTCAAAATCCAGTGCTAACTAGTTATCTGTGTCGTTAAGTTCATTAATGTGCTTGCTTGTGAATAACTTCACAGGTATTTACAGCAAACATTCTACCTTAATAAATATTTTGTGTTAAAGGCTGGTGTCAAGATTTCTTCCTCTGCTTCAAGATCTCCTGGCAACTTTTATACACTTCTACAAGACAGTCTAGACGTGGCTTGGAGCTCTATAAATAAAAAAAGATGAGAGAAGCTCAGAAAGTTTAAAATTTGTAATTCTAGTTGCCTTTTTACAGCCAAAACAATGTGAAAGCTTTACAGAAAGCAAGCAAGGCTTTTAGTGGGTTGATAAAAATAGAATCATTCTTCAAGGGGTGGAGGTGGTTCTTTTGACTGCCACTTTGAATACTGTGCTGGGAAAAAGATGGGATATAAATTAATTAAATGAATAAACATACTGACTGCACAAAAGAGGATGACTCCAGGACCAAAATTAATAATGCGCCTGTTCACTGACTTAGTTTCTGACCTTGGGATCTCCATGTATACTTCATTTCTACAACACTCATATATCATTTCAAAAATTAACCACATATTAACAATATTCAGAAGAATGATTAATAATGTTCTTTGAAAATCAATTAATTCAATGATTTTTAAAAACCCAAAATATTGTATTTTAAGGATACTTCTTGTACATATCAATTTATCTTTAAAAAGTAACGAAGGTATAGTGCTTACAGAAATATTTTCTAGCCAATTTCCTCCTCCTGATACCTAGATTCTTTACCAATGACAGATCCAATAAAAAAATTACAATCTGTAATGCATGAGTTACTTAGATAATTCACTGAGCATGTTTCTTCATCTTTAATATATTTAATAAACTTTTATGAACAGATCCATATTATGTAATGTACACATATACTTGTATTTCTAAATATATGCAAGTACAGTCCTGAATGCATAATGATAGGAAGGATAATCTACAAAATTATATTCAGTTTTATTGCAATTCAATGCTCACTCTGTGCTGTGACATTTCCCAAAACGATCCACACACCATCTGGAAGGTATCTGTGTATAGCCTAAGGGTTTGGCTAAAACTTTCTAGGATTTGTTTATTTCACTGAAAAATACCTATCCTGCCTTTTCAAGACTTTTCAAGTCTTGGGGAGAGGTAGATAACAAATAAAAATTCATCATTATCATTATCATTATCATCATTATTATTATTATTATTATTATGGCAACTAACAATAAAAGTTTAAAAATTGTACACTGCACAGCTGCAGAGATAAACTGGCAAATGTGATAGCAAAATGTAAATGACTACAGAGAAGAATTAATTTTTTAAAAGTCTCAAATTACTAGCTTCATCTAAGTCTTTCTCTACTTATGTTGATCAGCAAATAAAATCAGCAGAATCTTGTGACATCTTAAAGACTAGCCAATTTTATATTGCATAAAATTATGTGGATGGGAGCCTGGTTCATTATGTGCATGGAGTGCTGCCTCAGAAGGTATTTATATATATGCTATAGTCAGAGGGAGATATGCGGGAACAGAAATGAAAAAGATTCCAACATCAGTTATTTTAACAGTGTCTGTTTAACAGAAATCAAAAAGGATCTCTGCCCACATACAAATTTACACATGTATAGTATGAAAAGCCTTTCTCCAGAATTCATTGTGTAGCTCACTGCTTCTAGACCTTCGCTTTCCAAAGTTTTGACCAGCTCCCAGAAGCCCAAGTAATTTGGGGAGCTAGTCTAAAATATCCGGAGAGATAGAGTTGAGAATCACTCCTCTAGATGAGCTCTTGAGTGCACAGGATTGTAATGAGGATTGCCAGAGGAAAAAACAAAAAAATATAAGCAGTGAAAATTGCCTGAATAGTGCTCACTGAGTGACAAAAGTTGAGAGGGCATACAGACATTCCTGCCTAGATGAGCCAGATAACATGTCTTGAGCTAAAAAGCCTTTCCCTATTCAAGCCACAAGAGTGTGGAACTTCTGTGCGCCACATCCTTCAACTTCAAGTAGCCATCCTTGAACAAAAGAAACTTCAAGTCTGAGGACTTTGAAGAAAGATTCCCGAAGGAAACAGCTGAACAAGAGACTCAACTCTCTCTCTTGTGGCTTGAAGAGGGACAAAGGATTTTCACCTCACCAACCATTCCTTATTGGTTCATACCATTAAGTTCATACCCAACATATGCTCACCCCCTTTGTATTTGTATTCCCTTGCATCTACCCTCCCACTCAAGCACATGTATAGATATCTGGCAGCAGAAGCAACACTTCATGCATTTGAAGATGAAATGGGCTCTGGTCCAAGAAATCTTACAGCAAATAAAACATATTATCTTTTAAAGGGCCACAAGACTCCTTCATTTGCATTAAAAGACTAACACAACTATTACCCTGGAAGTTTTCACAAAATGCTCAGAAGCCTAGAATTAAAACTGAAGAACACTAAGAAAATTGATTATGGTCTATTCATGCTGAGCGAGGTTAAACACGCAAATTAAAGTTCTGCATTTCATTCCCAGCCTCCTCAGGCATTTCCCACCCGAGTCCTGAGCTCTTTAATAACTGTTTGAGTTCCTGAAAGCACCTCTTAGTGTAAAGTCCACTTTGGAGGTTTTCTCTGTGAAAGCTGCCACTGGGAGTTTGACAGAAAAACAGGTTAATTCTTTACATGCTAATAGGCTCACTGAGGTGGTAAATTGTGTTCTTTAGAGCTGACAAAACTGAGAAAAACACAGGCTTAAATGCACCAAAGAGTGGCAAGGGTTATTGCTCCACCTACCTGTGCAAAATTAACTGTTTAGAAAGTTCAGCAGTCAACCCCTGCTTAACTGAGCATGTCACTGCTATATCTGAGTTGCAGTTAACTGCACATCAGTGAATTTCAAACTAATGTATAGTCATGTTCTTGGACAATGGGTTGGATAACAAGATCACGTAGCACTGCAGAGTTCTGCAAAATAAAAAGCCACAGTGAACAGTGGCTGGGCTGTCACAGATTTTCTAATATTTCTAACATTAAGTGTACTAAGAAAGAACTGCAGAAGTAAAACAGACTGGCTCCAAGGTATATCCCAGGAAGGGTGGATATCAAGGAATGAACATTCCTAGCCAAACACCAGTGACTCACCTGAAAGAGTGGTATCACCTCGGAAACAACATGAGGTTCCACGGGGTCTTGGAGAAGAATGCATAGGTAATAGATAACCTTTTGCTACAAAAGCAAGTAATATACAGATAAAAGAAGTTCTGTGTTATCAACAGTAGCATCCAATCCTTCAAATAAACACATGTCAGGTTTACCATGCAATGATGGGTGATATATCAGGGAATCACTTCATAACAGCATTCAAATGCAAGTGCTGAATCTTCAAACTACTGACACTAAAACAAATTCTGTAAAGATTAAGTCTTTAAAAGAGCTTCCAAACCTTTTTCAAATACTAGGAGGAAAATGTTACTTTTCTCAGCTGGTTACCTTTAAAATTGGTGGGCAAGTACAACACTGAGGACCCACAGCAAGCTGGAACACCCCACAGGCATATGAAATCAGGCCAAACCAATAATCAGAAATGACCAGAAGCCTATTCCCAATTGCTACTCTGGGTGTTCTGGCAGGTTGAGAGGGCAGTTCTATGTTCAACTACTGCTCCTGGAAGCCTCCAGGAACAATGATTGAACAAAAGTCCATTCTCCCATAATCACTTGCTCAAGAGTCCCTTCTCTCATACCCCCGTTTTACCATCCATAACTCCTCATGAATCTCTACATCTTCTCATCACAGGCTGTAGGCACTGCATTTCATCCCCTTCTGCTGGCTTCTCAAATATTTCTAAGACTGCACTAGTATCTTAAGAGTAAAGTTTCTTAAGAGTGGAGCCATCCATTCGTTCAGCAAAGGGCTTTACTCCCTTTCACCTCCTATTTTTTAACTGCATTGAGAACACTTAATAGGGCAGCTCTGCAACCATCCCCCTCCCAATAAGATCTGTTGATGAGGTTCCATCCATTTTCTCCTCATTTCAAGATCAGCAAAGAGAGGGGACTTGTGATCCTCTCCCTAGTCCTGGCTAACTTGGACAATAGGCAGAGAAGATTGAAATTGAAGATTGAAAGACTGGAATTTCAATCTGTTTTTGAAAATCCTGGCTTTTCCCCATACTACAGAACACACTGCCATCCCAGGTTTTATGCAGACTAATACTTATTTTCAGACAACTACTTCATCCTGCTTGTGCTTTCTGAGGAGGTACAGAGATCAAATTAATAGATAGATAGATAGATAGATAGATAGATAGATAGATAGATAGATAGATAGATAATACTTACCATATGTATGGCTTCATTGATGACCACATCTTTTACCTGGCTCATTTCTATAAAAGTTGTACTCTCTTTGCCAGATGCATAGCATGATGTCATCTGTATTCCAAGTGAGCCGACAATCAGCAGCGACTCCTGGTCAATTTTCACAAAGTGCAGGTACACAAGCAAGCCAATCAGTGTGATGAATATAGCAGCAGAGAGTACTATGCTGTTCTGTAATAGAAATCAGGTTGGGAACATACAGCTAAATTCTGTCATTGAACAAACAGAAGCCAGTTGTGTTTCTATTCGTTTAGTTAACAGATTGAACAACGTATTATAACACAAATTTCCAAAGGAAAGGCAGCCTATGCAAGCTTTTAAATATGAAATGAAATCATGCAGATACAGGACTTGCCTAAGCACACATTTGTTCATGGGCCCATTATGGGGAAAAAAAACAGGAGGAAGGGAAGAAGAGAAAAATATAAATGTGACAGCACCTTTAACATTAACCTGCTTTTATTTTAGCATGTGATTTCATGGATACAAACCCACTTCTTCAGATGCAGTGCAGAGTGATATTACAGTCTCAGGTATAACGCATACTTATGCAGTTGTGGAAGTGACACAGAAGATACCATTACTCTTGTGCTCAGAAGAAAAGACAGGAAACTAAAATGTACAATATGAAATAATTAACAGGAAAGAGCCATGTTTTATTCTTATGACAGAGGAACAGGACTATACTTGCAGCACAGGAATACGTACTATCCAGCAATAAAGATAGCAACATTCTTAACTACTTGTTGCTGTTGTTGTTTTGTGCCTTCAAATTGTTTCTGAGGCCATTTCCACACTACACTCTTATAGGGTGATTATTCCACTTTCAACATCCCATGGAATCCTGGGGTTTGCAGTTTCGGGAGAGGCCGGCCAGCCCCTCCTGAAACTGCAAACCCCAGGATTCCATAGGATGTTGAAAGTGGAATAATCGTCCTATAAGAGTGTAGTACGGAAATGGCCTGAGTTATGGTGACTCTAAGGTGAAATTATCAAAGGGTTCTCTGTGGCTGAGAGTGTGCGATGCACTCAAAGTCACCCAATGGCTTCCCATGGCCAAACAGGGAATTGAACCCTGGTCTCTAGGGTCACAGTCCAATGCTTGAACTACTACACCACAATAGCTCTCATTCTTAACTACAGATATGGCTTTTTCCAACACAGACCTGCAATATTTGAACATTTCAAACAGCTATATATTGTTGTGGTCAACTGTCATCAAATCAAATCAGCTTCAACTTGCAGCAATCCTACACATGACAGATGTCCAAGACACTCTGTTATTACAATCTTCCTTTTTTCTTACTGACGTCCGCTTTAACAGAGCATTATTGTCTTTTCTAGTAAGTCCTGTCATTTTACCTTACATCCAAAGTATGACAGCCAAATCATGGATACAGAACAGTTATGGGTGAATAAATCTAGACAACCGTTCCTCACTCATGGTCACTACTTAAACAAGAAGGTGACACTATTGTTATCTTCATAACTCCTTCTCCCTACCTCCTTTTACCTTTTATCAGCTGAAAGGGAAAAAGGAGGTTCATTCTGCCAGCGATCTGAGCATGGGTGAATGACATTTCTCCCAGATTTGTGAGAGGAGAGTCAGGCCAGGAGGGGTTACTTAGCTAAGTTGGCCCTCCACATTCACTAGGGTTAGGGTGCAGGGCCCTGACAAAAGTGCAAAAATCACTAATATCAAAATGTGTGTGTTTGTGGGAAGGTGGCCAAGGTATGTCGGGGACAGTAGGCACCCGGGGTCCAAAGCAGGTCAGGAGAGGGAAGGCAGGCGAGCTGGCATAGGTTGCCCTATAACATCCTTTCTCTCGCCCATCTCCTTTCTTGAGCGTTGGGGATGTCAGGAGAGGGTTTGTAGTGCTGTAAAATGGGCCCTGAGCCATCCTTAGCTGGCCAGGCGGCTGCTGGTGGAGGAGGACCAGAAAAAGGGGTTTTAAAGGGCTGCATGGCCCGGTGGAAGCTACTGAGAGGGAAAGTTCCCCTGGAAAAGAAGTCTCTGTGGCCTGGGGGGCGGGGGTTGGAGAAATTCGCAAACAAGCAAATCCGTGGAAGTCAAACCCGCAGATGCGGAGGGCCAGCGGTACTTAGATGATACAGAACGCCAGGCGGTGGCTCTCACTGAATTCAGTGGAAGCCGCCGAGAAAACATGCACAAGATCGGCCGAACAAGAGGAACCCATGTTGGGACTGGAAGCCTGGAAGAGCCTTTTGAGAGCTGGGGTGGAAAAGCGCTGCTGGAATATCTGGGGGAGCCCCTAAACAATGGCGCCCCAAACCAGGAAGAGGGCTGGGGGAGGGGCTTCCACGCCACGGACACGCGGGGCAGCCGGGAAGCACCGGCGGGAGAAGCCGGGGGGGGCCGTTCAGGTACCTGGCTGACCACGAAGAGCCCGTAGGCCACCAGCCACACGCAGCACGTGGCGGCGCTGACGGAGCGCAGCTGCAGCCGCGGGCAGCGCACCTGGAACTCCCGGCAGGAGGCGCTGTGCTGGCGGCGCCGCAACGTGATGCCCTCCCCGGACAGGGCCCGGAAGCCCTCTTCCTCCGCCATTGCCAAGCCGGGGGACGACGAGACGCGCAGAGCGGCTCAGCACTGCCTACTACTCTAGCCTCGCACTGCTCTGTGGTAAGAAGCTCCACCCTCCGCCGCGAGGAGCTGTCTCTTGTGCTGGAAGGGCGGCCGGGAGGGCGGCCGGGCGGCTTGCGGGCGGGGCGGGGCGGGGCGGGGCGGGGCGGGGCGGGGCGGGCTCGGGAGCTCCGCCGCTTCCTCTCCGTTTCCTTCGCTCTTCCTGTCTCTGGCCATTTCTGCACTAGAATATTATAGCGCTGTTATTCCACTTTCAACATCCGATTGCAAAACCCAGGAATGAAAGTGTTGAAAGTGGAATCATAGCGCTATAACAGCCTGGTGCGGAAATGGCCTCTGCTTTTGTCCAGGGTCCCTCAGATGCTCTTGGCTCGGCTCCTAGGAAGCCACTCGTCTGAGACAGGGTTCCCCCCAACTTTTGGGTTTTTTAATGCATCCCCCCAATTTTCTAGTTCCGCAATCACAGGAAAAACAAGCTCTCAAAAGTTATCCTCTCGGCCGCCTCTGTAAAGAGGAGCCACACCCGCATATATCTGAGACAGGAATGCAGGGAAGGCCAGTGACGTCTAGAAATGCCAGATATTTTGTAACCTCTGTCTCATCCTTTTCCTTAAGTAAGTCCATTCCTTTTGTTGATGCCCCAGAGGAGAAATGTGGCAAGGAAATTTGGGTTGATTGTGGGCTGTTCTTGGATGTAGATCACACATTCTCCAGAAGAGTTATCAACCTCAGCTTAATTGAATGCTCATTGAACATAAAACCAGCCGTTTCCTTGTGCTGTTGAGCTCCCTGGAAAGAGGAAAATGTGAGAACTGTTTTTTTTTAAAAGAAAGAAAGAAAGAAAGAAAAAAGTAGGTAATCAATATGTTCCCTCAAGTGAGAGAAACCACCTAAATTAATGATTTAGAGCAAATATAAGCCTAGCATTTCTTCTAAAATAATTTCTGATCCAGTTCTTGTTGCAACTTCCTTGTTTATTTCTTTTTTGTCCCTGTTAGAACCAACCTTAGTATATTTGAGATGTCTAGTTGTGCTGGATTTGTTACGTTGCTCTGTTGTTTGAGATTTGGTACATATGCTACCTTTTTAAAAGCTGTGTTATAATTTGATTGTTTTTCAGTGTATTCATTTCACTTTTCTTCTGTAATTTCTACCCTGTTTTATTAAAATGTTGAAGAAGTACAGGATGACATATTGTAAAAATATTCACCACAGCTTAGCAAATCACAGGAAACACACTAACCATCCTGAAACATACACCACAAGCACCACTCTCAGAATATACCTAGTCTGCAATTTTAAACAATTGTTGTCCAAATCATTTTTTTCAAATCCCCTCCAGATGTGTTGGACATCCTCCTATACTATGCCTGTTGGCTTGGATAAGGGTGAATCAACACACCAGGTTAGGGAAAGAATGTTGGTTTAAACCATTCTTTCTTTCCAGATATTTTACTGCCCCAAGTACAGTACTTAAAGGACAAATTAACTAGAAATGCTCAGAACTACCCTGTCCTAAAGAAAGACAGTTGCTACTACTTCAGTGTTCTTCCTGACCTGAAATGCAAGTTTCCACTAAGTGTGGAATTTATGATTGGAGCTGGATTAGAAAGATCGACGTCTGGCTTGCTACCTGTCATCTTCCTACCAGTAGCATTAAAAAAAAAGATCCGAAGAGAATTATGAGACCCTTTAGGGTGGAAGCCTCGGGGTTTGGGAATCTATATGGAGGCTGGACTCCTGGACAGAGGGAACATGGAAAGTATGGCCCTCCATAGGTTGTTAGAATGTTCCTCCCATCATTCCTCCCCAGCAGAGAAAGTGAGGGGAGTTGCAGTCCAACAGCAACTGTAGAGGGTCACCCATTCTCCGCCCCTGCGATGGGCACAGTAGGAATGAGCGGAGCTTCCTTCCGAGTAAGCCTGGCTGGGACTGCGCTGTGCCTTGGCGTGAGGGCCTTTTATGAAGCCAGCGGGTGGAATGGTGGGAGCCGGCTGTTCCAGATGGCTCTGTGTGACTCGATCCGAAGTGAACGGTTAGAACGCACGCGTGGAGTCGGCGAGACCTTGGTTCAGGCAGGCTCTGGGCCCCTCCGGACGCGGCTGGCCTCTTTTCCATGGCCCCAGCCGCCCGCCTCCTCTCCTCGTTACTTTCCGCCGCAGAAAACTTGTGAGGAAATTACTTTGAGCTCCTGGAACGCGGTCCGAACGCGTTTTATTTAGAAAGCGAGGTGAGGAGTGCCATTCCCGCACCAGACGGTTCCAGCGCTATGATTCCACTTTCAACATCCTATGGAATCCTGGGGTTTGCAGTTTCGGGAGGGGCCGGCCGGCCCCTCCCGAAACTGCAAACCCCAGGATTCCATAGGATGTTGAAAGTGGAATCATAGCGCTGGAACCGTCTGGTGCGGGAATGACCCAGGAGTAGACGGGGGTGGGCTGGGCGCTGGCTCTGGGATATGTCCAGGGACGGGAGGTGAGATCGGAATGGTTTGGGGCCCCCCTGAGAGGTCGCTCGGTTCGCTCCCCGGAGAGCGGTCTGCACAGACTGCGGAGTGTGCAACGCAAGCCGCGTCCCTCGCTCGGACGCTGTCAGTAGGGCGGCCGGTAGGGTGGCGCTTTGCACGTACGAAGTTTCGGGTTCAGGCCCTCGGGTTCAGTTAGTGCAGTGGTTCTCAACCTGTGGGTCCCCAGATGTTCGTGGACTTCAGCTCCCAGAAGCCCCAGCCACTATGGTCAGTGCTCAGGGCTTCTGGGAGCTGAAGTCCACAAACATCTGGGGACCCACAGGTTGAGAACCACTGAGGAACAAGCCAGCACCGGCGTCAGTCTGCACGAACCCATTTTCTTCAGCCGGAGTAGCTCCGATTCAACATACATCCCTTACACTGCAAGCTTACATCCGATCCCGGCGAAAGGCGTCTGGTCCTTTGTATGATTCAGTTGGGCGTGTGAGGCAATCCTGTTCGCATCTTTCTCCGGCCGTTTCCGCCCTACACTGTTCCAGTGCTGTTATTCCACTTTCAACATCCTAAGGAATCCTGGGGTTTGCAAACTCCAGGATTCCATGGGATGTTGAAAGTGGAATAATAGCACTGTAAGAGTCTAGTGCGGAAATGGCCTAAGACGAACCTATCAAGGTTTTTTTATATATATGTCCCTGGGGCTGAGAGGGTGTTGCAGTGATCTGAGCGTCGGACTGCGACCCTGGAGACCAGGGTTCGATTCCTCACTTGGCCATGGAAACCCATCGGGTGGCACACTCTCAGCCCACAGAAAACCCCGTGATAGGGTCGCCTTGGGGTCGCCAGAAGTCGGAAACGACTAGAAGACGCGCACAGCAAGTGCAACTAGTCGCGTTTCGAGGGGACTCTCCCCCCCCCAGGCTTCAACGTCCACATATAGATCCGCGGCCAATGTTATTTCTAGAAACGACGTTAAAAGTCGGGGGGGGGGTGGTTTCCAAACTGAGAAGCAGAAGCCGACTAAAGTGACCAGCAGCGTTTCAACGCTTGCTGTCGGGTTTAATCTTAAACTGTACCGAGGAGACCCCGCGTGCTGCGGGCCGACTCCGAAGGGGCACCGCTTAATGCCCGAGGAGGACAATGGCTGTGGGCGGGGTGCGGGAGGAGAAAGGAGTCTTCTGAAAGGGAAGGGGAGCCAGCACCGCCCGGTCACGCTTCTGCTCCGGCGCGGGCCGCCCTCGAGGGGGGCTCGCGGGCACACCTCCGAGGAGCTCTGCGGCCATTGGCCAGCTTGCGGTAAAAGACGGGGCCAGCAGCCAAGGGGCGGGGAGGCGGGCCAGAAAGGGGCGTGGTGGGCGGCCACTCCCGGAGGGCTATAAAAGGCTGCGGCGGGCGCCGGTGCCGCTGCTGTCGTGTGGGTTGGCCGCGGAGAGGAGCTTCGCCTCGGCTTAGGTCGCCCCCATTGTTGCTCATCCCGCTGCCATGTCCCTTCGCAGCAGCTTCGCCCGGCTCCTCAGACAGCGCGCGGGCTCCGCGCTGCGGGTCCAGAAGAGACCTGCGCACTCGGTGGCCCTCATCGGAGCCCCTTTCTCCCGGGGGCAGGTGAGTGGACGTCGTCTTTGGCGGGAGGACGGGGACGGAGTGGGAGCCGGAGTGGGAGCCCCTCCTCTCATTAAAGGCGGCAGCCCCCTTTAGGACTGTGTGGAAAGGAGGGGAATCCCCCCCATCTACATCAGGCTTTTAAAAGCGGGGAGGAAACCTTTGAAAGGCGAAATGCTGGGGGCGGGGAGAGGGGAGGCGGGACCAGGCTCCCGGTGAGCCCAAGGGGGACCGGGCGTGCCTTGGGAGAGGAGCGCGCAGGCGATGGTTTTAGCTGCCCCGGGAGAGGCGGCAAAGTAACCTGGCCTGAAGACTTCCCGCCCTTGACTCTGGTGGGCTTGTGGGGATTTCGTGCCCTGCCTCAGAGGGCCGAGCTCTTGAGAGGGCTCCCTACGACGCCCTCCTTCGGGGCCGAGGGATGCTCCGCAGTCAGACCGAAGGAGGGCTGCCCGGGGCGGCGGCGGCGGCGGCGCCCTGGCTCTGGGCAGAGCTCTCCGCCACCCTCGCCTGGCTATGCTGGTGGGGGGGTTCTGGGAATCGTAGAGCCCCAAATTAACTTTCCCGGGGTCTGGCTGTGGGTGGGGGCACCTCTCGGTTTCCGGAGAAACGCGCAGCGGGAGGCGTGCGTGTGGATGGAAGCCCAAGTGGCGGAGGCGACGAAGAGGCCCCGGAGGGAAAGGAGGGCCGGGGGGCGCGGCGGGGCCGGGGCCATTCAGACCGTCCGCCCGGGAGTGGAAATTTCCAGGCGGGTGTTTTGCGGCGCGTCGGCCCGGCGTGTGATGTCATTCCCGGCAGACGGAGCAGCTCCGCTCCGCTCCGCTGCGCTGCGCTCCCCCCGCGAGGTGCGGGACCTCATAGCTCCTCTTCTGTCTTCCAGAAGAAAAGAGGCGTGGACCATGGCCCGGAGGCCGTCAGGAACGCCGGGCTGGCCGGAAAGCTCTCGCGCATGGGTAGGTGTTGGACCCAGGCAGCCTTCTTAAACTCCTTCGCTTTCCCCTCCCGACATGACTAATCCGGAGTGCCTTCTTTGTAGAAACAGTTCACTTCTGAGATAGATGGGAGTGGAGGCTTCTTTGATACAGGTGATCTGCATACGAAGGTGCCTTTTGATGGAAGGAGAGAAAAGGGACCGGGGCCCTTCCCCGCTCCCTAGACTGACAACCCCAGGATTCCATAGGATGTTGAAAGTCGAATAATAGCACTATAACAGTCTAGTGTGGAAATGGGCCAGGCTGACCTTCCTTTCTCCTTTCTGGAATGTTCCCCCTGGGCTGGCATTAAGATGCAGGCTGTTTGGAGAACTAGGCAGTTCCATAACTGCCCTAGCCAGAGGCAATCTTTCTTCCCATAGAGAAATTTTTACTTTTGAAAATAATGAAAGATAACTGAGCTGGTTCATGAGGTGGAGGAGACCTAACACTTGGGTAATACCTGAAATTTGTCCAACCAAAACAGCACAAAACTATGTACTTCTGTGGCATGTGGCTGATCATGAGAAAGGTATTGCATAACCATGGACTTCAAAGAAGAATTTCTTCTGGTATCTCTTCATCTTTAAAAAAAAAATACTTTTTGTAGTACAGTCAGTCTTTCATATTTGCTAGGGTTAGTGGCACAGGACTCTTCCAAAAGTGGAAAAACTACAAATATCAAGGGGTGTGTGTGTGTAGGGGGGGAATGGGGCTGAGGCATGGTGGGGAGCTCAGGCATTCAAGATTCAAACCAGTTCAGAGAAAGGAGAAGGAAAAGGGGTCACTGGCATCGTGGCCCTGTACCTCCTCTCTCACCCATCTTCTTCCTTGACTATGGGAGAGACATCAGGAGAGAGTTTGTAGGGCTGAGAAATTGGGTGGCAACTTGTCTTTCGCTAGCCATGACTTGTGGTCGTGGAGGGGGAGGAGGACCAGAGGCAGGTTTTTAAAGGGCTGCACAGCCGGATTGGAGGTGCTGAGAGGGGAAGGTTCACCTGAAAAAGATGTGCCTGCGGTCGGGGGGGGGGCAAGGGTTGGGCAAACTTGCAAATAATCAAATCTGTGAAAGTCAAACCTGCAAATGTGGAGGGCAAACAGTATGTGCTGCAGTAGAACAGGGCCAGGCCAGAGATATTTTGCTGCCTGAAGGGGAGCAGCACTTGCCATCTCTCACTTCTTCCCTGCCACGTTCATGATAGGCTAGTCTAGCTAGTCACCTCAAGTAAAAAATTCCTCAAAAATTCATCTGATGGTAAAATTACAATATGGTGATAAGAGACAACAGGGCCCACTTAAAGACATTTTGCTACCTGCTGCAAAAAGCAAGACAATGCTACCTCACTGCACATGTGGGCTCTGATCCAAAATAGCAGCTGGATCCTGCTTCAGTAGTATAACATTCTTTACCACAACTGAAGAAGACAGGGTCCCATGCAGTTTAGCTTAAAAGATTCAGGTGAAAGAGGATCCTGCTCTTATACCTCTCCCCACCCCCATTTATCATTCTACCTAATGGTAGGGCTAGCCTGTTATTTAGATGGGATTATCAACACACACTTTTCATTTAATTTCTCCCTTACTGCTAGGCAAATAACAGAAGTAGTTTGTCTCAAACTGGGAAGTCATGATATTCCAAACTGGTGGGTGTAGTGGCCGCAGAACCTCAGCTGTTGTTCAGATGCAGAAAGTCTTGTCAAATATCCAGCTACTCTTGCTGCACAAATGCTTACTAGGTTCTACAGGTGGTAGTGCAGAGCCAACATGGTGCGGAACCTTGAGTACTGGCAAGTAGGCAAGTCACACACTCTCAGCCATGGAGGAAGGCAATGGCAATGGCAATGGCAATCTCCTCTGAATAAACCTTCTTAGCAAAATCCCAGGATAGGATCACCAGAAGTTGGAGTTGATTTGGAGGCACACAACAACAACAACAACAACAACAACATGTGACAGGATTGCCCACTCAGTGGATTGGGACTGGATTACTGGACACAAAAACCAAGAGTTTCTAGCCTGGTTTTGGTGCAGAAACTCACTTGATTGCCCTATGAGATTTTTTTTTAAATGGGAAAAAGGGCATCTCTAACCTTTTGATCCTGAACCATTCAGCAACATGTAGTACAACAGACCATGGTATCCATCTGGAAGGCCTGTCAGAGTTTGGAGATGACTTCTTTCTGGGGGATTTATGTTTTTCCCTGTACAATTTTACTTCCTCCAAAATCCAGTATATCTACCATGACACTTGACATCAATAAACTTCTAGGTACAAAGTGTGGTATCACAAATATGCAGGTGAGGCATATCTCTGCTTCTAGGTTACCTTTCAAATTTGAGCTAGGCGATCAGAGTGCAAATGTTGTGTCTTGTTATAAGAACAACAAACTGGATGAAGTTGAAGAAATGGAGGCTCAATTTAGAAAATACAAAGGCAATGTGTAGGAAGCACAGAAGTGCTTGCGACAGATTACCTCTCCAAGCTGGTTGCACAGTTCCAAACCCTTGGGCTCCTGTCAGTCGCGTTGCCCCTTTCTCCCTCAAGATCCCTCCCGGGTCTTCTGCTTGGGCCTCAAGGTGATCTCAGTATGGACCGGTGGATGTGTTGTTATGTGGGTTCGCAATAGTAAGCATGACCAGACTCTCGATCAAAGTGTAACAATAACAGCTAGTTGTAAGGAAAAGTAAACAAGCAGAAGTTTATTAAGGCACATCTAGATCATGCATTAGCCTTTGAACTATTTCACCATTTACAGCTCCCCCAAATCTTATTCTGCTCTTTCTCTGGCTGATTGTCTTATCTCTACACAGCTTCTTCCTAGATCTATGCCATCCCCCCCCCCACTGTCTCCCTGCAGTCTCTTCGCTGTCCCTGTGTCATCTTTCCCTGTCTGCCTTTTGTCAGAGATAAGCCTCAGGTTTGTATCCTTTCTCCTTTGCAGGCTCCCTTTCTCAGCTTTCCCTGGGCTGTGATTGATGGGCACCAACTGGGCTTGCCCAGCTCCTCCCTTCAGAGTGCTGTGTAGGTGGAGGATATTCAGTCTTTTTGAGTGAAGATTGGGTCTCCCAAAGATCCAGATTTATAGTTTTGGGCCACTGTCTTCAGACAGCCTCTGTGGTCTCAGCTGCAGCCCTTTTTACCAGTTTGGGCTGCTACAACAGCTATGACCAAGCTGCACAGAACTATCTTTTCTTCAGTAATCTGTGTTGGAGTGACCCCGTTTGGATTTCTTTGAATTGTGTGTGGGCCTGCCTTTGAAAATGTTCTGGATGCTTATGATATTCTAGAAGATGCTTATGATATTGCTAATTGGCAAATATTTCACCAATGCTGCCTTACTACTGGCTCCCAAGGCACTTGCAGGTCTAGCTCAGAAGTCCTGTTTTTTGTCTTGTAAGGCTTTTCATGCTTGAGATTCCAGTACCTGAAGATTTGCTTCTTTCTGTATGTTCTTTGCCTTACTTTGAGATCACTGCCAGGAGACATGATAGGGGCAGCCCTACTATTGAGCAGAATGATGCAATAATTTCAGGCAATAAATGCCGGGGGTCAACAGGGTTAGTTTCTTGGTTGTTCCTCTGAAATTTCCTTAGTGTTCTGCTCTGTGGAAGGATAGACCTGTTTGCCACACAACTGGTAAACAACTGGGTTATAGGAACTGTAATCCAAAAATAAAAATTTCAAGTTCTGCAAGATGTGGTGGTGGACACAATCTTTTTTTCTATGTTGAAGTAAGATTCAACTGTCAGTCCCACTAACTTCTGTTCAAAGATAGCTTTTTTACTTTTTTTTGTCTCAAGCAACAGCATGTCTTGGACAAGCTCTGAACACTGATAAATTTGGGCAAATCTTGTTACGCAATGTTTTATGTAATAATTTCATGACAAATGCAGTACAGTTCTCCCCCAACATTCACAGGTTTGATTATTCATGGTACCCCCTGCCCCCCAGCTCCTAGCGCGATTGTGCTGGCAGCCGGCAAGAGGGTGAAGAGGAAGGAAGATCTCCCCCCCCCCCGCTGTCCTGCCACTGCTGCCTGGCTGATTCTGTGGGTGGGGTAGCGAGAAAGCCAGGTGAGGAAGCTCTTTCCCCACTCACTCTCTCTGGCGCACACCCCCCCGCGTGATCGCCTGGATGAGGGTGAAGAGAAAGCCAAGTGGGGAGGCTCTTTCCCTGCCCACTCTCTGCTGCATCCCCCCACCTGCAGAATCCCAATTTTCCCTATCCTCCACAAATGTAGAGGGCCTACTGTATATTTGAATCAAATGGTGGCATTAATTTGATTACCCAGTATGATGACCACATGCCTAGACTTGCCTGTATAAGAAATTTTTATGTGCTACTTCAAACCATTCAAACCATTCATACAGTTATGATACATATTTTAAAGCTCCATGTCTTTTCATGGAAAACTTAAGACATTTCTGCATTAGACTTTTATAGCGCTATGATTCCACTTGAAACATCCTACTGAATCCTGGGGTTTGCAATTTCGGGAGGGGCGGGCCGGCCAGCCAGCCCCTCCCAAAACTGCAAACCCCAGGATTCCATAGGATGTTTCAAGTGGAATCATAGCGCTATAAATGTCTAGTGCGGAAATGGCTTTAGTCCTGTACCCAAGTTTCTTCCACTGAGTCTGATTACAACAAGGTTACGTAATTGACAGAATAGTTGTCATTTTAGCCAGACTTTCTTGCACTAGTCAAGCACTTTGTGTATGACTCAGCATTTGACCCCACCCTATACTTACTAGTGATTTATGCAAAAATTAGCTTTGTAGTACTGTGCCAGGGATAAAGAAATATAATTAAAGTTGTTGGCACTCCAGAGGAAATTCTGGCTTTTTAAAAACGAGAGGCTAAAGACTTTAAGATATCTGAACCTTTTGAAATTCAGAAGTAGACCAATATGAATAAAGCTTCCCAAATGATCTTTAATCAGCCCTTTTAAATCAGGGATCTTCCATTAAGAGGATCTGGTTTTGCTTTGGTTTATTTGCTTGCTTGTTTTTGTTACGCTCCATATCCTGATACTTTGTCATTTTGTCATGACTACTTAAAACAGCATATATTAGTCTATGCTGTATTAGGACTGTTAGGGATTTAATATAAATACCCCAAAGGTATTAGATTGTGTCTGATCTTGGAAGCTAAGCAGCAGCATGTCTGATTAGTACTTGGAAAACTGCCAGTGAATACCAGGTGCTGTAAGCTATATTCAGAGGAAGTCCATGACAAATGTCCTCTGGGTAAATCTTACCAAGAAAACTCTGTGATAGGATTTACATAAATCAAAGTTGACTATAGTACACATAACAATAGCAACCACCTCATACAGCACTGGTCAACTGGCAGTGCCAGGATACTGTTTTCTGCCTCATCCTGCCAAAATGTCCACAAGCAGGCAAACAAAAATAGAAATGAACATAAGGCCAATTCTGGTTTTCAACAATACATACATTAAGTTATGAATGTGAGGGGAGCAACCTCTTTAAAAGTGACTTGCTTTTCCTGAAGACTTCTAGGAGCACCTGTTTATCCACTTGCCCCTGCTCCTTTGGCCAGAGGAAGGTCAGTCCAGCCTTTCTCAATCTTTTTACTTTGGAGGAACCCTTGAAATAATTTGCAGGTCTCAGGGAACACCTGCATAAAAATTACTGAATCTGCAGCTCAAAAAAAGTTTTTTTTTTTCAATTGCAATCTCCTGTGGACCCCCTAGGGTTCCAGGGAATTCCACTTGAGAAATGCTGGCCTGGAAAGTCTGGAGGGATTGAATACCACAAAAGTAGTCGGGGTCTGCATATATTAATATAAAATAGTATAATTATGATAACAAAGTAATAGGCTATTCTTAAATAGATGAGCAGTATCTGTGGAGTGGTGAGGGAGACTGACTGACCTTGTCATTGATGAGTTATTTAATTGGCTGAGACAAAGGATTGATTCTGCCACATGATTAAAACACTCTTTGTGTTTAGTTTACTTTGGTGCAAGCCATATGATTACAAATTCTAGAACTTGGAAAAGATGGTGTGGATTTTTGTTTTGTTTTGGTCAACAAACAACAAGCTTAGCTGAACTGGTGCAGGGATTCTGGGAGCTGTAGTCAAAATGTAGCTTTCCCAAGAGGCAACAATGTTAATTGGTTGCATCAGAAACCACACAGGGTCTCTGGCATCTTGTGTAGTAGATTTTTAATAGGCTACAGTGTATTCCATCAGACACATGAAATAGTAAATCTGGTAAACAGGTAGAGTGTGATGAACACACACGCGCGCGCGCGCACACACACACACACACACACACACACACATATATTTGGATGGAGTACGTTGTAATAAAAAAGAATTCAGAATTCAATTCAAAATGAATTCTGGTGAAAAAAAACCCTAAGAAGATCCACCCAGAACACATGTCATTCACTTCCACGTGATGATGAATTGGTGTAAAACACTTTAAAGAACCATCATTTGTTAGTGAGTTAACCGCTCCCAGTTCTGTTGAATGCCAGCTGCATTGCATCAGACTTGCCAATGAATCATGTCAGTAGACTTTACTTCAAAATCTCTTGTCAACTATTTAAAAGTTGAAATGGCCCATCCTTTTTTTCTGTGTCTGAATTTAATGTGTACTTTTGCCTCTGCTAAATTTCAAGTTGGCTTTATAATCTCTGCTACAAAGCAGAAATTATATCAGTTTTACTGTAAAGAGACACAGCAATTGAGAAACAATCACATTCTATCAACTGTTGATTCCATCAGTTTAAGATCATCTCACTTCATGATTATATCACAAGATTAAGCAAAGTGCCAGTTTTTCTCTTGATTTGTACAATCAGTATATTGAAATCTGTACAAACAATTTGGTACAGGATTTTCAGGTGAAAGCTCTTACCAGGTATGACTGTGGCAGATAAAATGCTGGTGGTGGGCATGCAGGACAATTTTCCAGGCTTTCAGATTAGCAGGTTTTGAGAAGATCTGCAAACATGAAAGGATAGGGAGAACCCCGGAAAAGAACGTAAAGGGATAAAGAATATGGAAATATGCCGACTATAGATGGCTTTGATACTAACACTTTGCACTTCTCCTGGTGCCTGGCCAGAAATTCCTGCCATGCCAAGGAGTTAGAAGGGGTAGCTCTGAGATCAGATCATTCTCAGTTACACGGCTTGGTCACGTTGACATTGTAATAATATCTATGCATGATGAGAAAATACATTGCAATTGCATCAGCCCATGATGTGACATTGCAGATTGAAAGACTGAAGGTGGACTGATTTTGGTGATGTTAAATGAGCTGTAATTTGTTTAGGTTATTCAATTAAGATTAGGGGCATAGCTGATTCTGTCACTAGCCAAAGTGTGACAGCTGTCTTGAGTGGCAGATGCTGGAGCAGCAACAGTCGCCTCCCACTTTTGCCCCTGAATCTCCCCTCAGATGTGGTTGAGGATTCTCTTGAAACAAGCTTCAGATGCTGGTCTCCTGACCAGCTGGCCCTGGTTCAGGAAGCGCAGATCCAAAAATAAAAGGCTGTTGGAGAACAAACTTCACTTAAGAGTTGGATTTCATCTTTAATAGTGTGCTGTCTCTATGTTGCTATTACCGTTGCATTTGCACAAGGATTATGCAATTGATTATAATGTATTGATCATCCCACCCCGATAAGGAAGTGGAGCAGTGAACTCAAAATACTGATTTTTGTGTATGCCTGGTGAATAGTCTGAAAAAAAAAAAGATACTGTGGTTAGTACTAAAACTAGCAAGGTGGGCCAGCAGACTGGATGTGAAATCGCTGAGTTGGCTCAAAAAAAGACATTGCTGCTTGTGGATTTTGTTGTACTTTCTTATATGACTACCCCAAATATTTCTTTTCAGTGGGACTCCCAAACTCTGGAGTGGTGATGGCCTCTCAGGGAATGATGAAAAAGGACAGAGTTGCAAATGTCTGGCCTTCAGGGATCCAATGACCTTGTGGCAGAGACACAGCATGTGTAATTGCTGCTGGAGAAACTGGTTCGGTGTGATGCATGTGCTGGCTGTGTTTGTAAAGCAGCTTTGAAGGGGAGCAGGAGCAGAAACGAAGCTGATATGCAGGGAATTTAAGAGTTCGTTGGATATGAAATTTCTAGCCTGGGAAAGCCTGGGAGGATCTTCTAAGCTATAATGGGGGAAATTTTCATATGGTTTATAAAATTAAGTACTACTCACCATTTTCCCCTTGAAACTCTTTTAGGGGTAGGTACCACAAGTTATGCTCAGCTGTATAAGACTCGTTATGCCTACGTAATGAATCAGTCCTGATTCTAAGCCTTTCAGTTCCCTTGTTACTATTCTGGGAAAGAAATGCAAGACTCTACTAATGAGTCTACTATTACTCTACTAGTAGAATACTGCTGTACTAGTAGAGTCTACTACCGAGTCTACTACTGAGACAGACTGTTTTTCTGTGTTTTTTTTCCTTTTCAATTAGAAATCGTCTAATTGTTGATTTAAATGACTTTTGCTTTTTCTCAACAGGAAAAAATATTTTAAAAATTCAAGCATTTAAGCACAGTTAGATAGCTGTGGGGTAGAATCTGAATGTAATGGGATACAAAAAGGTACAAATTGTGACCCTGGCAACAAACCTTTAAAAGGGTGTGTAACAAACTTGTCAAGGAGCAGGTCTCTCTGTTTTGAGGTGTCTAAAATGGATGCATTGCTTTGGCACTTCAAGACTAACAAGCGTGTTGCTTGACCCATTGCTTGTATAAATCAGTCATAAAGGTGTTGTGAGATTCTATCTCTTTTCACTTTTATAAAGGTAACCTTATTCCTGAGAGCCAGTGTTGTATAATGGTTTCAATGTTGGACTATGATCCGGGACACCAAGGTTCAAGTCCCCACTTGGCCATGGAAGCCCACTGGGTGACCTTGGGCGCTTCACACACTCTCAGCCCCAAGAAAACCCCATGATAGTATTGCCATAAATTGGACATAAATTGAGGGCACACAGCAGCAACCTTATTCCTAAGCATTCCTTTAAGAATAGCTCAGATTTCATAGGCCACTATACTATCACTTTAAAGAGAATCTCTGACTGTTCTGCTTGAGATTCTGACTCTAGTGTTGAAAATTGCTGTAGTTCACAGTACAATGCAGTTCATGTATACTCGCAAGTAGGTTTCATTGTTCCTACTGAGTGTGTGTCAGATTGCAGACTAATTATATTTGGTAATGGCATTTCTGCAAAAGGAAGGAGCTTTGCAATGGCAATATTGAGTTAAAGGTGGTGTAAGTTCCTGAATATTACTTCATTTTTAAAGCTTAATAAATAAATCCTTATTTTCAGTTCCTTCTTGCACAAAATTTTAGAGGATTGTCCATTTTTCTTTATCTAATTATTTTAGCATACAGTTAGTGTCTCCTGCTGTTAGATTTAGTGAGGATCTTATGGGGGGGCACTAACCATCTTGCCCATAGACTACATCAAGACCAAAGTAGTAATTGTAATAGAGACAGGAGTATAGCTTGAAATATTTACCATCAGTGGGAAATGGCTTCCCATACGGTCTGCAAGTTTTGAACTGTGGATTGCTATACTTGCAAATCCAGTGTGCAGCAGTAGTGGCTGAGATTGGATTTCATGGCTCCCATTTGATGAGATGCTGGCAGCTATTTAATCCAGTCTTTATTATGAGCTGTCTTCCAAATGGCTAGTCTGTTGTTGCGCAATACAGTGGCCAGTCTGCTGATAAGGTTTAGAAACATCACAATGTCAGCACCATCTGCTCTGCCATTATTTCTCAAAAAAATGTATTTGGTTAAAGTGAAGATCCACACATTAGATAACATGTTTGTTTATCTTTTGTAATTTGAAGGTGGGTTCTTGCATAACAACTGGCATGGTTGCAAAGCTGCTGTTTACTTTTGTACATTAGTAGACAAAATAGCAACTGCTGGTGCTTCCTGTCTTATCACCTGACTGAACAACTGGGAGTATGTGTAACTCAATTTTCTTCTGTTCTGTTCCTTCCTAGGTTGTCAGGTATATGATCTGGGAGACTTAAGTTTCACACAGGTGCCCAATGATGAGCTCTACAACAACCTAGTGAAATATCCACGTTCTGTAGGATTAGCTAACCAAGTTCTAGCGGACACTGTCAGTGGAGCAGTGGCTGCTGGTCATAGCTGTGTAACCATCGGAGGTGATCACAGGTGAGGGGTGAAATAAGGCGTAAAAATGCTTTGTGTATAGAGCAGGGAAGTACATTTTTCCTTCACTGGACTCATTGGTCAAACTCCTTGCTGCTGGATAAAAAGTGATTAGCAGGAAGTAATTAGCTCATCATTGTTTCCTTTAGCAAATGGTGCACAGTTCTGCATAATGTAGAATAGTTGCTAAGAATAAACACACCCAGTCAAAGAGTATTTAGTGACTAATTTCCCAAGTGATGTAACTAGCTATATGCAAATAATGTTTGAGAAAGAGTAAATGCTGTTCTATACATTCTAAGATATAATGCAGAGATTCTATTTGTCTTTGACTGTACTAAGTATGAGTTTAATCTTCAAATTATGTGACTCCTGTATTATTCATTATCCACTCATAGTTTTGCTTCCTGTAAAAGCAGAAGTAGGCAGTGTGTGCCCCCGCTGAACTTGCTAGATTGTAACATCCATCAACCCTAGTCAACAGTCATGGGGAATGCTGGGAGTTGCAGTCCAACATCATGGAGGCCACACTTTGCCCACTCCTGCACAAGGAAGGAATGACAGTAAAAGGAAACCTGGTGAGGTAGCTACATAGAGTTTTGTTTGGTTCTTCTAATAAGTTAATTCAACTGTTTCTGAATACAAAAGCTGAAAGATATGTGCAGATTCTGAATTCAGCTCTCGTAGTTTAGTATTAATGGTGATGATGGTTTTACTAGGAGATCAGGAACCAAGTTGTGCAGTCATCATGTCTTTGGCCTCCAAGAGTTTTTGTAGAAATTTCCCCATGAAATTTTCCTTCAGTCACCAAATTTCTTCTATTGCAATAACTTAAAACTTCAGTTGAGCATTTATAAATACAGTTTATGCATCTAAAGAAAAGGGGCAGGCAACATTACTGAGAGAGCAAACACAGCAAATATAAGAGTTCTAGGTGTTAATATTTTCACTGTCTCATTCTGCAATGCTAGAAATTCCAGGGAGGGGAAGAGAATTCTTACAGGGAACAATGCTTTGCTTTAGCCCTCCTGCAGCTGCACTTTTGTCATTAGTTCACACTTATTTGCCATTTTAGTCTAAAAATTTCTTAATGTACAAGTTAGTCATAGCCCCAAATCTGTTGTACTCTTGCAGTTTGGCGCTGGGTTCCATCAGTGGCCACGCAAGACAGTATCCACACCTGTGTGTAATCTGGGTTGATGCACATGCTGATATCAATACTCCACTCACCAGCCTGTCAGGAAATCTCCACGGACAGCCAGTTTCATTTCTTTTAAGGGAGCTTCAAGAGAAGGTAAGTAAGGCGTCTGCTGTTCACTCATGAAATATGTTAATTAAATCTATCTGTTCTGCTTGTTGTTCTCTGTCGAAGAGCCCTCTAGCACTGACAAGATGGTTTGGCTTCCATGGCTGCCTAGAATTGCAGGACTTATGAGATTACAGTTTTTTCCTTATAGGAATGGGAACTCCTCTCCTGAAAAATAAAACCAGTTCTTACTAGGTCTGCTTAAGCTGGGTATGTCACATCTCAAATTATCTTCATTATTTGCAAACTTATTACCAGTATTTTTAAAAAAATCAGAACTTCTTATAGATTTCTCCAAAGGATAATAGGCGCCCAAGTCTGCACATAGTTCTAACATTAGCCTCTGCCTTAAACTGAACCTGATTTCAGCTTTAAATCCTGAAGTGGATAGCTGTGCTTCACTAGTTATTTACGTGCCACCTTCCATCTACATGACATTCCACTCCTTTTTCCCTTTTAGCAGCTGTTAGGTTGCACAGATATCAAGCAGACAAGCACCTAGTCAGTCTCCTTCTATTTGGTCTGATTATACCTAGTGACTTTTAGGATGCGACTTAACTCTTAAACAGTTTTTCAGAAGAATAAGAAAATACTTAGCTGCTTCAGTCATCATCATTTTAAAATTTACTTGTTGCAAAGATGTTGCACCGTGTTGGATACATTGCAGCACCTCACTTCATGCAGATAGACATCAGACAACAATGGCACAACGGGGTCTGGGTGTGTTGAATAATGAACATCTTGCTAAGCCATTGTCCATAATGCATAGTCACTCCAGGCCTCTAAATTATGTAAACAAAGTCTGTTGTGAAAAAGTCTGTACTCAACATTATTTATATGTCACTCCTAGTGGGGATAACATTCTTCCTTGATATGCTTTCAAATTAGGAGAATTTTTAATGTTATAGTTCTTAGTTCTGTACTTAGGTTTTGCCTAATGACAGTGTACTATCCTTAAACAAAAACAGGAGTATACCTTCCTTTCTCTTAGCAAGTTACATACTGTCAGTGGCAGCCAATTTACTGGCCTGGCGCTACCAACAGTGGTCAGAAAATGGATTATGCATGAAAATGTTTTATGTTAAATAGGCAAACATTAGTTCTGCCTATCTACAAGGTTCAAGTAATACTTTACAGTAACATTTAGTTAATGACTCTCATTAGACCGCACCAGCCTTGAAACAATAGCAAATCATTATTACAGAAGAAGCACAAGGATGTCATTCTGTATGGCAGCTAACATTTTGGTATATGGTATTCTTAGTATGCAAAGGGTAGAAGCATACTGTAAGCAAATTTGTTAACACATCCTAAATTATTTGACAGCAAGTTACAATCATGCTGTCTTTAAGTACCACTATAATATCCCTATTGTGAAAATCCTATACAATTTGGTAGGTTTTAATTAAGGGTTTGCTATGTAAGAAAATAAAAAGTGTCATCTTGTATAGCAGAGACTTGGTCATTTTTTGGAGACTATTTTCTCTGGAATTGATTTTCTAAAAGGGCAGTGGGTTAAGTGCTCAAGAAATGGGAAATGTGATATTAGTCTTTAATCTTTGCAGCGTGGTTGTCTTTCAGGTAAACCGCTGAAAAGCTTTTTGTTACTACACATTATTTGTGAGGAAAGAGAAACTATAATAAGAATCAAGAAGCCCTATTTACTGAATCTTTTAGATCAAACAAAAAATTGTAAAACATGTCTCCCACACCATTCTTTCAAGACCATTCCCTTTTCATCTCTTTTGTAGGTGCCACAGCTTCCTGGATTTTCTTGGCTAAAGCCCTGTCTTTCACGATCAGATATTGTATATATTGGCCTAAGGGATGTTGATCCTGCTGAACAGTAAGTTCAAAAAAAGCTAGGTTGAGAGCTTTCTTTTAATTCTTGCTTTCACAGACAACGTGGCTTGGACTTGTGCTATATCTATACGCTTGCTGACTTACACAGGGAGGGAGAGTAGGTGAATACAACACTGGGACCACATAGATCCCCCCAAGGCAGTTTTTTTTAGCCCCGGATACCCTAAGTCCTCCCGACCACCTTTCTTCTGGCAAAAAAGAAATGTGAATTTTGTCACCTAGAAGCCTCCAGCAGTTATCAACTTTTTAAATAGGTCACAGCACCCCAATATTGAACATTTTTTAAAAAAATTAAAAACCAGAAGTCAACTTACTCTACATCCACTTTTGTTTTGTTTTCTAGTAATATGTGTGGCCCTCAGGACTCAGATGCAGAAAATTAGCTCCTAGACCTGTCAAAGTTGCACACCCTGACTTTCACCAAATGATAATAAAGCTGTTTCTTTTAAACAGTTATATTCTGAAGAACTATGGTATCCAGTATTTTTCAATGAGGGATATTGATCGCTTGGGAATCCAGAAAGTGATGGAAAGAACATTTGACCACCTCTTGGGCAGGTAACCCTTCCTTAGAAATTAGCATCTGGAAAGGTTTGTTTGACAGAAAATTATTGACCAATACATATATTAGTAATGATCTACTTGCCTTTTACTGAGTCCTCTCTTCCTGTGTAGGACAGGTGATACTGCAAATACGTTATACCTGTAAATAAAATTATTCTCTTTCACAGAGAACAAAGACCAATCCATCTGAGCTTCGACATTGATGCCTTTGATCCAACATTGGCTCCATCAACAGGAACTCCTGTCTTAGGTGGCTTAACCTATCGTGAAGGAATGTACATTTCGGAGGAAATACACAACACAGGTAAAAACAAGACAAGCATGTTTTTTACTGTTAGCTTAAAGTAATATTATATAAAGGGAAAAAATTAGTGTACGCCTCCATGGCAGCTACATTTATTCATAATTTGTTTAAAGCAAAATGTTGATGTTTAGCTCAGACAGAAACCCAGGTTCTCTTTCTTTATTCCTCTCCCCAAAGTGAATTAATGACTGACTAGATGGTAATAAGGGTAATGAGACACAATTCTGTCTTTCCAACTCCCAAATCATATTCCCTAATTAGTAAAAATTAATAATCAGACAAATGATTAATGATTATAATCAAGACAATTGCGGAAGTAAATTCTTCCCACTAAAATCAAACCAACTTGACCATATGCTATAGGGACATATAGTCTTACTCTTAGGAACAGTCACTCTTAACTACTATGTTACTATGGTCTCTCCCTAACAATCTTCTACTAATTGAAAATTTGTAACTTCTGTGGGATGGAGAAAAAACTAATAGTGAATTTTCTCTCCCTTTCTCCAACCTATCTCTTCATCTAGTTTTATAGCTGTTAGATACTTGATGCATTTAAGAACTTTTGTGCTGCTCCATTATAAACATCTGAACTGTATTATATGCCATTGGTGACACCATAATCTAAAAGGGGAAGTGAATACTAGTTAACTATTACCTTTGTATTGCCTTTCAAAGAGCTATCAGGTGATGATGAATAGTACATTATCTGATAACTGCAAGCCGACGTATGGCTAGAAGATTGGATTTATGCAAGACCCATGGCACTACATATATTACAAACAATCCATTTTACCCTTTTTATAAAAATTAAGTTCTCCTGTTTCTCTTTTCTGACTGCCTTTAATTTCCCAGGCCTTCTTTCAGCAGTAGACCTTGTAGAGGTAAATCCATTGCTTGGAGCTTCACAGGAAGATGTGACTGCAACAGCTAATCTTGCAGTAGATGTGATTGCAACATGCTTTGGGCAAACAAGAGAAGGCGCACACATTGTTTTTGATGATCTCCCAACACCCAGTTCACCAGATGAATCTGACAGTGAAGAGCGAGTACGGATTTAGGACATCAGGTGTCAGCCGATGCCTCACAATGGGCATTATATAAAGGTCTGCTGATCTGCTCAAATGGACTGGCAAAGAACTGACTGAAACTGAAACATTCACCAGTTTTTCAGAGACTATTTCTTTTTTCCATTGTGTGCCCAGCTTCTATATTACAAGTTAGACATGTCAGCTTTGACAAATGTTTATTACTTTCAAATTATACCATTTTATATCAATGTCCTTTTCCTCTCCCAGCCACACTTCCTCCCAGCAACATCTCAGGTGAACATGCTGTGAGGCTGGCAGCATGTCAGTAGTGTCCTTCAACTGCATTAAGCATAATCCATCCAATTCAAGAACTGTTCCTTGGTAATGTCCATGCATAGTCCTTAAGCTTAATGAAAGACATAAAGGCAGAAAGTGCTTCTTGAAAATTCAGCTGAAGAACTTGTAGTACACAAGGCCTCCCAGGATAGACAGCTCCAGTATGATAATAACAGAGAGCAACAACTTGTTTGTCATAAGTCTAAAAAAAAAATAATAATAATGTGAGCAAATTTGCCCTCTTAACAATACTACCCACTCAAGTGACTACGATAAGATCAATGTATTACATTTAAAAAACACAAACATCTGCATGTTTACTCAAAACCAAATCCTAATCTAGAATCTTGTTAGTGTTTTATGTACACGTAAGTTTCCCTAAAGAAGCAGCTGGCTGTTTGATGCAGAATAGCAGAATTCAGTTCAAGGCAGAGAAGCAGAGTTGCGGACAGATACACATTATGGGTTAGGTTGTGTTCAGTTCTGCTGTACAATTCTGCCATTTAACACAATGGCCATATAACACAATTAATGCATAATTCTGCATTTGGGGACTTAAGTTATACAACCTTGAATCAGGCTCTCAACCCTACTCTGTCTTACTCTCACATAAGTGGGTCTAGGACTTCAGCCACTGCTGGAAAAAAAAAAGAAACGAAAGAGGAGGAACAAGTGACATTTAATATACTGTCACAATCATGACTAAGTAGTGATCAGTAATACGAAACAGTTATTTATTCATCCATAACTGTTTTGTGTTCATAATTGCTACTTAGTCATGATTGTGACCCTACTGCCACAATCAACTCCTCCCCCAATCTACTTTACTGGGCATCAGCTGCATGAGGAAAAGGAAATCTATTCTGCCAGCAATTGGAACATGGGTGAATGATGTTTCCATCAGGGGTTCAGACAGTCAGGCCAGGAAGGTTACTAATGTTATACCAAATTCCTGTAACTTGCTCTGCTGCTGAAAATTTGACCCTAAATACTGTTATTACTGACCAGCAGGTAGCAGTGCAGCTAAGGATGTACCCACTTGGAAGCTTTTCAAGACACTTCTGTGAAGCACATTCCTTCCATTGAGCATTCAGCCAAAGAGTATTTTCCCCTTCCCTTTATTTCTCTCTCTATTTGTCCTGAGGGTTCATTAAACATCCCTGAATACCAGAAGTGTCTCCCCATACACCTTCCTATTAGTTATATAGTTAATCAGATAGGGGTAGACGCTTCTAAGGAAACTATCAGGCCATCTGGAAAGGCCTGGGACTTGCACGGGAATACAGGTATCTGCATGCTGCATTGTGCAGATGAACTTGTAATAATCAAATATGAGAAGAAATCCTGGCAAGTATTGAAAACAATGGATAATTAATTACTAAAATTCCATATTTGAATCTCTTGTACAGTTCAATAAATGTTAACTGAGTTCTTGGTATCCTTACCATCATTTCTGTTTATACTGAAATGGAAGCTGATACACACAGAAAATACAAGTACTGGAGGAGGGAAATATGCTGTATCACTACAGCTGGAGACAGGCTAGATCATGGAAAAGGATATTCTCAGAAATCACAGTAAGGTGCTCACAAGTCTTATTTCTGTGGCACAGCTGCTTCAGGACTGAAATAAGGGCTACAGCCATGATATGAAACAATTTGGATACAAATCTGAATCCAGCTAGTATTTAATATCTCTGAAGATTCTGAACTTTAAAATAGCATCACACTAACCTTCTTGACATAGAGCGTAGTATTTTCCGGCTCTTGCTTAAGTTTTCACTTGTGTTTACTAACTAAAAAGAAAAAAAAAACATTTATTTCTTGTCAAAGGTATTGATTTTAAGTAGGGTGTCAGATTTCCTAAAGAAATCTCAGTATAATGTAACCTTACCCTGCCTGAAACCAGTTTTGTCAATATGTCGTGCTGTTGTGTGCCTTTTAAGTTGTTTTTGACTCTTGCCAACCGTATCATGGGGTTTACTGGAGCTAAGAGTGGGTGGTGTGCCCAAGTTTACCCAGTAGTCCAACCCACAAACCACCATACCACACTGGCTCTCCAATATGTTGTACCAGATCCCCAAACAGGCAGAGAATAAGGAGCCATAGCTCAGTGATTCAGCACATGTCGTGACAGCATTTGGTCTCTAATTAATTTCCAGTTTAGAGATGCTATTAACAACAATGGGCCAAGCACATCAAAGGCCTGAATCTGAATAAGAGAACATCATATATTCAAACATGATGCAGTGCTGCTGCAAAGTTAAATGAATTTAGCACAATGGAGGAAACACCAAGATCAACTACAGGAACCATTCTAAAAAGGAAGCCTGGCGGGGCGAGGGGAACAATATTTCAGGTCAGCCTTATTTTGAGGTATGAGTAAAATTATGTACTCATGACTGGATTTTCCCCAAGGTTGCTTTTTCAAAAATTTTCCCTAGCCTGCTGCTCAGATTGGCATGTGTATATGAAAATATATACATGACAGTTATTTGCAATGCCACAGGACCAGATTGTGGTGTTACAGCAGCATTCTGTGCACTTACTCTGCCTTTGGTGCGTTCCAGCTGCTCCCGCTGTTCTCCAAGTTCTTCAATTATTTCAGTACCAATTTGATCCGTCTCAGCAGCAATCTGGTGCGAACGCTCTATGCTTTGACTGGCACGGTTCAAGCTTTCTGTTCCTTGAAGCAACAATGCCCTCTGAGACTGTATTTGAGTCTAAGAGAGACAATTAAGACCTATTTAAAGAGGCAGAAAAAATGTTTTACCTTCTGGTATTTTCTAAGATTGCTAAATTGTAAATTAATTCTCCAAGATGGAAGCAATCTCTACTTTGCAAGAAAGTTTGGTAAATTTTTAGTACAGTTCAGATGGTTGCTTATCCAGTTGCACAGGGTAAGCTTATTCGCTGCTAAAAGAGAAGCAGACAATGAGGTAGAGACCCATTCTCTGAATTTAAAAAACAAAATGCATCAATCTATTATTTTATACAAAAAGAATTCGCTGGCTTTAGCCATTCATTAAAAAATGGCAAAAAATTACAGGATGAGCTATTCCTTCATACATAATCAACTTCTAATCGATAAGCAAGAAACAGAAAATTTTCCTGAGACAAGCTTTAAGGACGTCTGATCTTCAGCATTCTCTCTGGAAAAATCAGAGTTGTGTCAGATGAAACATTTCCATTTCCTCACCTAGATTAAAACTAAACCTCTCCTAGTTTTAAATGCTAAATTGGGCCTTGGGATTTCAGTGTCTAAAATAAAACATGGCATAACTCCAACAAGGACACAATCACAAGTCTCCTACATAAGCAAGAGTACTTAAGCTCAGAAGGTAGATCCAAAATCTGTCTTCATGATGCTAAGGTATGATGTTTACAAGTACGACTAAGCTGATATACCATATACTAAAAATACAAATTTGAACAATAACCAGCTTTAACATATGCAAATATTTTATTACACATACCAAGACTGAATACATTCCACTTACTTTGAACAATGAAATACAGTCCTCCTACCACATTCACTGGCTTAACCTTTGCAAATTTGAATATTCGTGAGTGTGCATGCCTTTCCTCCCGCTCTCCTTCTACCATTCCCATAAATTTTGCTCCAGTGAAGAGAACTTGCACCGAGTCAAATCAGAAGGAAATGGGGTATGGCGGAAAGCTTGCAGGAGCATTCCTTTCCCCCTCCAGAGCTCCCTCCTTCCCCATCCCATACAAAACAGAAGTGAATGGGGGGGTAGGGGGAGCTTGCACAAGCCTTCCTTTCCCCCTCCAGAATTCCCTCTCCCATTCCTATGCATTTTTCCCCAGCACTGAGAACTCATGCTGAGGCCAAACAGAAGGGAGTGGGGGGGAGGGGGAAGTGTTGCGCAAGTTCTCAGTGCTGGGGCAAAATGAATAGGAATGGAAAAGGGAGTTCTGGAGGAGGAAAAAAAAGTTTGCATGAGCCTTCCCACCGGTTTTGCAAGGGAATGGGAAGGGGGAAACTCTGGAAGGGAATGGGAGGGGGGAGCTATTTGCCATTTTTCCACTTTCAAGAGGTTTCTGTGCCCAAACCCTCACGAAAGTGGAGGGGCCACTATACATACAAATGGCTGTACCAAAGTAAAGTTTGAAAGTTTGAAAAGAAAAAAAATATCTTGCTGGATCACAAACCATAAAATGTGGGCATGGATGCTGGTGTATTAACACTGCAGTGTTTACAATAAATGAGCATTTAAATGTGTGTTCCATTTATTTACAATGTCTTTTGCCCTCCGTGCTGCCAACCATACCCCTTAGTATGTTCCACATGTAAGATGTTATGTACAACCAGAGCTGGATAAAGGCACAAAGTTTTAAGCTAACTGAACCAGTAGTTATGGCAACAATGACAGTGTTAACAGTCTTTATTCAGTGTCAGCTGCTGCATCAGTTATGGCCATTCTTGAAACAGGGACTGCTTGGTTACATGGTTCAGGTGTTGCTAACCTCAAGGCTAGATTGCTGCAGCACAGTCTAGAGAGGTTTATCCTTAAGGCTGGAAACTGCAGCTCATACAGAATGCTTTAGCCAGACTTCTGAGTGTGGTAACCTACTGGCAGCACATAATACTTCTGCTAAAATAATTGTACTAACTACCTATATGCTACTGGCCAAATTTAAGATTTTGTTGTTAGTTTTTAAAACCCTGAACAAATTGGGACCAGATTACCTGAAAGACTGCCTTCTCCCTTATAGACTCATTCTTCAATATTATCTGGAGATGCTCTTGTAGTGCTACATGCTCTCAATGTCCTCTCAGCAATCATTCAAAGCAAAGCTTTTACGGAGGTAGCTCCTACTACATAGAATGCTCCTCTATTAGAATTTCAGTGTGTTCCAGCTATTCTTACTTTTCCATATATTTTAAAATATACTTATTTAAGCAAGAGCACCCTGTTTAGTCCAATCGGACATCTCTTTCTTGGATCTCATAAAGAGTGTGTGCTAATTTATGTATCTGTGTACCTTTTATCTTTATTGATATAAACTACTTGGAAATTATTACATCTAAATGGGATGTAACTGTTCATGAGCATGTAAGTTAATTAATTAATTAATTAATTAATTAATTCCAGATTCCATTTCCTTCCACAAACAAATAAAGGCTTGTTTCTGTGGGTCTTCTTTTTAGGGCTTCAAACTGTTGAGGGTTGACAATATTTAAATTAAAGATTAAAAACTTTTAACTGTTGTTAACCCTACTAAATTTGTATGGCTGCAGTATATACACTGCAAAGCTTATGGAGTTTTCTGTATACTTGCAATGTTGCTATGAATACAATCCCAATATCTATATAAAAAGTTTATATTCATATTTCAAGTGTTAAAATATCTAGAACTTGAAGAGCAGTTCCATTAATAAAAAATAAATGAAATAATTTATACATAGTACTCACACTCTGTTCATTTTCTGTTGAGAAGATTCCAAATTTTTTATCTCCACGTATACCCGAGGTCACTCCCAAATCTATACTTTTCATCTTCCTCTGGAATGTGGCAAGGTCCCTCCTGTATATCCGAATTTTGGCCATCATTTGGTTGTGGAAAGACACTGGAGCATATTTCAGTTCTTCCTCCATTTCTTGTAACTTTAATAGGTAAAAAAAAAAGCAAACACACAGGAAAATCCTTGTTATATGCATGCTTGAAATATTTTAATCAAATCTGAGATGGTCAGTTTGCCAAGAATCTAAGTGGCATAACATGTGAACAAAACTTATCTTCAGACATAGTGCTGAAACTTATCAGTTGGCCATTCTTTATAATCAAGACATTATACTCTTAACTACTCAGCAAACTGCTGTATTTTCTGTCCTGCTAAAGAGGAAGAAGAGTATGGAGACAAAAGCAGAATTTAAAAAATAAATGGAAGATTCTTTGTCAACTGAAAAATATTTGCAGTTACACTAGAAACAAAAAGAAAAGACATTGAGCATTTTCAATTTACATAAATAGAATAAATAATCAGCAAGGGATGTCAAACAGAAAGATAAGTAAAAATGGAATTTCCATCCTATATAAATATCAATGGACTAAGTTCTAGGCATATGTTTCAAAGAATCTGATCTACGTAAGTTTCATATCCACTTGTGCTCTAACAATGCTCTTTTCTCAGTTTATAATTCATATCTTTACCGTTTCGTATGCTTCTTTTTGTTTTTCATCAAATTCTCTTATCAGCTTCTTCTTTTCTTCTGGAAGATATAATAAGTAACATATCAAAGACTGATATTTATCAAAGGAAAAAAACAACAAACTGTCAAAATATTTATTCAGAGTAAATCCTCAAGATAACTTTATAGATTTTTCTGCAAGAATTAAAAGGTTTTCATATTTGTTTTTGCGAAAGTTGTCTTATGATCAATTCACATTGTATCATCTTGATTACAACATAAGAAGTCTAATCTTCATACACACTCAACGATGGGCCCTATCAGTCTGGAGACCAATGTAAACAAGGTATCATGTGGACTTAGTTATGTGTACATAAATTTGTACACATAGAGATCTGGTTTCCACAATTTCTCCATCTATCTTTATTTTTGCAAAAAGGGATGTATAGAGATGCAGAAGTAATACAACTCTGCACATTGTGATGGATCATCTGTTATTATGTCTGCCAATAATATTAATAAGCTTGCCACTTAAGCCTCTGCAAGATGATTTTAAGAGCCTGTGGTAAAATGTTTGCTAAGAACTGTCTCAAAATCAAGCCAGCACTCTCTCTGGACAAGAAATGAGAAATACATCTATTGCTAAATATGTGACACAGTACAGCATGACCTTCTCCTTCAAGTGAAACGGACATCACTAGGTGTGCGGGAATATGGCCAACCCAGTCAGACAGTAAATACTGGACCCTCAGTACAGGCCTCAATAAGTGATGTACCATATAAGTAGTACCATATAAGAAGTACCATATAAGGTTACCAGGAAGCCAGAGCAGGAAGTCAGGCCAAGCAATTTTAGCTTCCCTTTTCCAGCACTTTAGGGATCTCGGCCCATAAGTGGTTGATGAAATATGTCAGTCACAGTAAAAGCTTGACAGACATTGGTAAATGTGACCCCAAGGATCCAAAATGCACCTCCTGAAGCCTTCCTAAAGTCCCCAGACCTCTCCAAATTTTTAAAAAACATTTCCTAAGTGATTTTTCCTCCAACCCCCCTCCAAACAGATCAAAACTATTTCAAAACACAGCAGGTTTGCCCTCCAGCCTCCCACATCTTTTAACCTACCACGAGGAAATTAAATGGACAAAATCAGAACTAGAAGAGATATTGTTCACTTACTGTTTCTGTTTCAGCCATATTTGTTTATTGCTTCTGGGTGTTTTCAAAGTATGTTGGGGGGTAAATGGGTGGGCCAAAACTGCTGCATTTTGTTTATGGCGTGTTTTGCAATTTTAAGCTGCTCAGAGGGCATGAAAAATTGAACAGTATTTTTTTAGAATGTCCAGGAGGGAATACTATTGTTTACAATCTTGGGAGATGAGGTGACCTAAATGCTGGACTCTTAAGGAAATCTAGCTTTATAATTTTTTATTTCCTGCCCTTCTCCTAGTACAAGATCTAAGGCTAGCACACACTGAATAGCATACAGTAATGAACTTTCCATCCCTAACCAAAGAGATGAGCAGAGAAACCACAGCTGTTTCAATGCATTGCTTCATATGTACTGTGATGCATATGAACACTGGTGCGTCTCCTAGTCCACCTCAGATTTCTTCCCCTCTCCTAGATCCAGTTAACAGCTCACTGTGCTTTTTTCCCCCACTGACCACTATTCCTGTCAAAATTTATGAGCGCTTCCATAATCCCTCATACCGACTATTCTGAATTTGAACTACATTTAAGCATTAATAAAGCCAGCTTGTCCAAAACCTTTCTACAGAGTTGGTATCAAACTTCAGAACACACTGGGTTAAATCTGAACATTTCAATATGTACTATTTGGAGGGTGCAGATGTCTGAGAAGTCAGATTGGACATTACTGCACAATAATGCTGCACTTTGCTTTCTCCTGATATGTACCAGTGGAAATATAAGCATGCTGCTACAAGAAATGCTGTAACACAGATAAGAGAGCTCTTCCAATAAGAAAATGAGTATTTTTCTCATGTCACAGCTGAGTCGAGAACAGCTGTTCAACTAGCATTGTATTTTTTAAACACTAACAATTCATGAGTTTGTTTTCATTTGATGAATGAATATCAAGCATGAACATTCATTTATATTGAAAATACATTCTACGAAGCAGGATACTTTCTCTTCCGGTGCTATTTCATTTTGGAATATCTCAGTAAGGCACTTAAATACCATTTGATGAAAGCAGTACATTGCATCTTCTCTGTTGTAAGAAACTACAGTAGATTAACTTCAGAAGATGCTAATACACTGGATTGGTTGGGTTTCCTAGACCTCAGGATGTGTATCTTCTTCTCTAGTCTTCAGGATGAGGGAAAGGAACCTCAGGGCAAAAGCAGTGCCTTGAAAAGAATGTGTATGTGCATATATGTGTGTAGTGTGGGTAATGGCTGCTCAGTTGCTTTACCAGCTTCCAGGAGACATCTACCAAGCTAATCCAAAACTATATTGGCTTCTCTGTCTGACCAGCTTGAAAATTTTCGAAATTAATTTTACAAGAAGCTATTCAGACTTAACATGCCCAGGAGAGGGCTGTGGAAAGCAACCTCCTGACATCAGAGCGCATGACTTCCGGCTCAGCCAGCGCACCAGAGGTCCTCTTTCAACAGTGCCACAACAAGAGGAACTTCTACCTTCTAGAGTCCAGACTTCTCTTCTCTTCCCCCACTCTCTGACCCTCTCAGGACATTTTTGCACTACACTGCTGCAGTGCTATTATTCCACTTTCAACATCCTGTGGAATCCAGGGGTTTACAGTTTAGGGAGGGGACTGAGAATTCTCAGTCACAGAGCTCTTTAGCCTCAGTAAATTACAAAACCCAGAATTCCACAAGACAGTGAAAGTGGAATAATAGCACTATAACAGGGTAGTGCGGAAATGGCCTCGGACAATCTCTTTCGACTATAGGCGTTGCCGCCTCCTGTTGCTTAAGCGCTTTCCTCCTGGGCCTTTAACAGCAGCCTGAAGTGCAGAAATCAACAACAAGGAAGCCTTGGACCTCAGTTTAGTAGCGAAAGCGTAACTCTTTGCAAGGAAAAGTCGATGGATTTGTGCGGCCTTGCCAAGCCACTGTTGGGAGGCTCTGAGACAGGGTCGGCCAAAGAAAATAGGAAAGTGAACGGCGCCCGCCGCAGGCCGGCGGCGCTACAGAACCAGGGCTGGCGCGGCGGGAACTTGGAGCTTCAGCGTCACCTACAAACCCCGGAGAGGGTTTAGGCGGTAACGGTCGCGCACGGTTACTCCGGCCCAGCCAGCCATTCACCTTCGCCCGGTCTGCTACGTCCCCGCCTCAGCGGCTGGGCCCGGACCCTTCACGTACCGACCGCCGAGCTCTCTCGCAGCCTCCCCGGGGCGGCTCGTAGCTCTTCGTGCAGACCACGGAAGATTTCGTGAAGCCGCTCCAGGTGCTCCGAAGAGCCTCCGCCGCGATCCGCCATGACTCCGGAGAGCAGTAAAAAGCCCCCGTGGGCTTCCCAACCCCGACGCGGTCCCGGTTCCTAAGGCCTGGGAATCACTCCCCTTTCCTCACAGGCACTTCCGGGGAGGAGAGCGGATACTGCGGACCTTTCCTGTGCGTGAAAGGAGTCCTCTTCCAGCGTCAGGGTGCCTAAAGCGATGTCTGGAAACGGAAGTGCCAAGTGGCACAGCGCCCCCTTCAGTTGTGGAGGGGGAAAATGATTTCCCCTGAGGGGAAACTTTAGTTTCATTTAATTTTTTTTTAAAGTAGATTTTTAAAACACTTTTTTAACGACGGTGTTTTCTTTCTGCTCACGGTGTTTCCTCATCGTGTTGAAGTGGGGGGAGGAATTGAGGCAGCAGCATAATACATTCTTATCTGGAAGTAATGGCTGTAGGCAGTAAAGGAGTACAGACAAAATAGACAGTGCCCTCCTAAACTGCAAATCGCAGGAGTCCACAGGATGTTGAAAGTTGGAATAATAGCACTATAACAGTCTAGTGCGGAAATGGCCAGTGTTTCCCAGATTTTCCTTGGTGTGCTCTGCAGAACTGTTAAGAGATTCAGCGTCTGGGACAGTTCAGTTCACAGAGGGTATTGTCTGCTTAAATGTCTAAGCTGAAGAAACTCTTGTCTCTTTGTATTTGCTTAACTAAAGTTCCTCTCTTTTGAACTCCAATCAACTTTAAAGGGTGCTCCTGTGGTCAGCCCCTTGTCCTACTTAAAATTACACTGACATTAATTGACAAAGTCAGTGCCTAGGTTCTCAGCATGAGTTCCCAGCACTTTCTTACACTTCACTGCTGAGCATGTGTGATACAGGGCTCATTGTTGATTGTTAATTATTGTCATCCCAAAGCTATATAAACCCCTTCTTTTTTTTACAATAAAGGGTCCTTCTCTTTGCTCATGTAAGAAGTGATTTTGACTGCATTCTTGCTGAGGGGGGGAGTTGGGGATCTTTCCAACCTGATTCAGAGCTCACCCACAATTGTGTAGATTACTTTGGGGTAGTCCAGGCAGACCTAATATTTTAGGTCTGACCCCACATGTTTTTATAGGGTTCAACTCACACTTGGCACCAACAATTTGGAAGGGGTTCACGTCCCATCTCAGGGGTAACTGCCAATTGTGGGTTCAAGTCCCACTTGGCACCAACAATGGCCACTGAGCGGAAAGAGCATTAAACATACATAGGGATCGTTTGTTATTGTGGTGTGTTTTCAAATTGTTTCTAGCTTATGGCGACTCTAAAGTGAAACTCTTTGGGAAGATTTGTTCAATAATCCCAGTTCATGAACTGTTTTTTTCTCTCACAAACTAGTTCTACCCCATCCCCCACTAGATGTCAGAAAATAAATTTGTGATATAAAATGATATAAATTTATTTTGTAAGGACTTGTGTGGAGATAGCAGTCAAATACTAGTTTGGGAGACAAAAAAAGATCATGCTCTGGCATAATTAAATGGAATTGGAAATTATTTATTCTCAAAATACAATAATACATATATAATCAATGAATACAATACAACCGTGTTACGAATGAATAGTAAACAAAATGGTCATCGTAGATTGTATAAATCTTTCACATTTTACTAAAGATTTCTGTGGAGAGGAACATTTATGAGTTTACTACACCTGAATAAAGTTTTCCAGAACAAGAAATTCAAGAACTTGAATTCAGAAACAAGAAATTCAAGTCTGTTTATTTACAGTTTTGAACATCTTGGATAAAATGGTTTATCAGGATTTCACAGTACTCTACTTCATTTGCAGTATCAGTGCTTGCATAGGTTGACTAGCAGTTGTATATACATTTTTTGTTTACTATTCATTTGTAACATTATTGTATTGTATTCATGGATTATATTTGTTTTTTTCAACATCAGCTCTGCATCCTATATATGTGTATTTTTGTTCTCTTTAGTTGCAGGCTTTTTCATTTTTAATCTTTTGCCTCAGGCCACTTTGCTGTTTAGTGGTTGTACTGTATCAAATTCCAAATATCCATACAACCTCTTAGAATGGTTTCATGTATATATTAATCAGCATGGGAAAAGAACTGAACCATGAGGAACACAACACACCAATGGGAAGAGAGTCAAACCAGAGTTACACAGCATCACATTCTGAGTGTGCTCCTCTAAGAAAGACTGAAGCCACTTTAAATCAGCACCTCCAATTCCCATCCCAGAAAGGCAGTCCAGAAAGATACCAGGGCTGATGATATCAAAAGCCGCTTAGAATTCCAGCAGAACCAAGAGGAACACACTCTCCCATCCAGTTTTCAGCATAGATTGTCTACCAAGACGACTAAAGCCGACTCTGTTCCATAACTAGGCAGATTGCAATGGATCTAGATAATCCATTTCATCTAGGAACCCCTGAAGTTGGGAAGCCACAACACATTGCACGACCCTGCCAAAACAGGAATATTGGATACTGGTCAGTGATTGTCTAGTAGAGTAGAGTTCAGGAAGAGGGTTGGTTTTTTTTTTTTTTTCAGTAGTGGCCTCACTACAGCCTCTTTTAGCCATACTACCTTGCTGTAGTGAGTTGTTCACCACCATTCCTTACATATTCTACCAGTCCCCCTCTGGCTGCATTAATGTGTCAAGGAGGGCAAGGATCCAGTACACACTTGTGGCCTCACCTCTCCAATGATCCTGTCCACATCCTCAAGCTATACAAATCAAAAGGTACCTAAGAAGATTGGCCAATCAAGCACCAAGATTACATCCACTGGACCTATTCCATCAGCTTGCAAATCAGCATTCAAGTCGGAGCAAATCCATGTGATTTCATCAGCAAACTACGCTCGCTTTCTCCACGTGCACAGGTTTTACCTTTGTGAATTTGATTATTCATAAGGCACACACATGCCTCTCCCATCTTCAAAAGGCAAGGGAATGGCAGGGGGAAGCATGCACATGCCTTCCTTCTCCCCTTTGGAACTCCCTGCTCCTGTTCCTGTGCCTCTGGCCCTAGTGCTGAGAAGGATGGCTCACATGCCAGGGCAAAAGGCAAGGGAATGGGTGAGTGATGCGGAGGAAGTTATGTGCATTTTTTGAACTTTTGCAAGGGTTCTTCACTCCAAACCCTCATGAAACTGGAGAGGTCATGGTATCTTGCAAATTTCTCACAACAGGTGGTAAGTGGTCTAGGCTGTTTCAAGAAGAATATTGCATCTAGGTCAAGGAAAGTAATTCTGCTCTATCTACTTTGGTCAGACCCCACCTGGAATACTGTGTCCAGTTCTGGGCACCACAATTAAAGAAGGATATTGACAAGCGGGAACATGTCTGGAGGAGAACAACAAAAATGGTAAAAGGCCTGGAAACCATGTCCTATGAGGAGAGGCTTTAGGGAGCTGGGCATGTTTAGACTGGAGGAGAGAAGGTTAAGAGGTGACATGATAACAATGTTTAAATAGTTGAAGGGCTGTCATATAGAAGATGGAGCAAGCTTGTTTTCTGCTGTTCCAGAGATTAGGACAGAGAGCAATGATTTCAAACTTGAGGAACAGAGATTCCACCTAATCATTAGGACAAATCTCCTGGTGGCAAGAGCAGTTTGACAGTGGAATGCACTGCCTTGGAGTGTATTCTTCTAAACCTTCTTTGGAGGTTTTTAAACAGAGGCTGGATGGCCATCTGTTGGGAAGGCTTTGATTATATATTCCTGCAGGGCAGGGAGTTGGACTTGATGGCCCTTGTGGTCTCTTTCAGTTCTATGATGCTGTGATTCTATCAATTTTGTTCATGTAGGGAAGGGTGCAGAAGGGCCCTAACCACATTAGACAGCTCCACTGGTTGACTCCATGCCAGCATAAGGCTGGCAGAGAAATATGATTTCTTTGCTACCCACATTGCCAGAGTAGGCCTTCCAATGGGCTCTAGCCCATGTTCAATCAAATCTGTTTTGAGTTTTCCACCCTCAACCATGTTTTTATCTCTTTCACCATCATTTCATCACTGCCAGCTCCCTAGTAAATGAAGGAGCTTGCGTAGTTCCACTCTGTGGGAGGGGAAGTTCAAGGGCAATCATGTCCACCAAGCTAGTCATTTCCCCATTCTAGAGATCAACCAAGGCTTTGACAGGATCACACTAATAACAAAGTGTGTTATAAATTTACCCTGTTTAATTATATCAGCATTGTTTCTGAGGCTGTAAATGTTGCCTTCTCTATGGCTGAGAGTTGGCGGTAGATGTATCTCTTGAGAGGCAGGAACACTCTTAAGCACTCTTAGTAACGTTAAGCCAAGAACTTATTAGACTTTTGGTTCTTAGCAGAACTTTACTTCCAACAAATACCTGAACTCTCTTATTATAGTACTTTCATATTTCTCACTTGGAAAGTTTGGTAACCCAGAAAGATCCTTGTGCAACAAAACAGTGATGAAACATCACTTTAGCTTCTACTCTTTTGGTTCCACCCTGTTGACAGCAGCAACAAATAACCGTCGTGTCATCATAGCTTACTACACTTCTTTGAGTATTTCCAAACTATATAAATCTTCTACACCTTTATTCCATGCCTCTCTGGTGAGCAATTCCACTGGCAGAAGGCATGTTTGTTATAATGCCTTCTTTCAGGTTTGTATTACCTTTTTAAAATATCTGTTCAGACCTTATATTAACTCAAGAGCAGAAACAAAAGTAGATTCTTCTTCTCTCTTAAATGCACTTTTGTATCCAAGATTGAAAAAGAGTGGATAAAACAAATTAAATTTTAAATTAATCTCATTTAAAAGTGTAGATTTTTCCAATCCAAGATCACATATGCTTATTAAGCCAGTTTCTCTGAGGTTTGGTAAGATTTTTAGGAATTGGGGGAGTATTTTCTGATGATGAGTAAGCAAATAAATCTAATTTATAAATGTAATGTAAATTGTATATGCTTATAATTACCTCAGTTTCATGTCACATCTATATTGTACACTTTGTATAACATTTGAAGCCTACTGTGGGAACTGGTTTATTCTTTTCTCTCTCTTTTCACTGTGCATATATCAACCCATAAAATGAGTTGTATCTCATGAAATCCTATGCTACAAAATATTTAGTCTTTAAACTTCTTTTGGAATGCAGTCTTTTATATGTTTACTCAGAAGTAAGTTTTACTGATTCATTGATTGTGGCAAGTTTTACTAAGTGGCTAAGCTTAAGTATATATTCCTTTTGCAACCTTCAGAATTCCTGTTTGCTGTTTTGTTTCTTAAATTGTGGATAGGGCTGATAGAAGGGTCTTTTTGACATTCCATTCTGGCTTAACAGTAAAAAGAATTTTCAAAAAAAGTATTTCATGCTATTTCTACACATTATGGCTGCTGTCCTAAGTTATGAACAAATCAAAGAAATTATCAGCTAAACCCATTGGAACATACCTACTGATGCAACTGCTTCTGATCTCCACTCCCTGCTGCATCTGAAAAACCTGCTCTGGAGTAGTGAAACCAGTTTTGGGACAGCACAGAGAACTGCAGGGGGTGAAGGGAGGAAAAATGTTCCATTGTTATGGAATGCCAGGATTATATTAGATCTAGACCAGTTTTATATATATCTAGTAAAACTTAGAGCTGTTGTGTTCTCTTTTAGAAATTGGTTTGCAGGAGGCGTGTGCACATCAACAGCTATGTTGAATGGAAAGGTGGCAGTGATCACAGGAGCCAACACTGGCATAGGGAAGGAAACTGCTAGAGAACTTGCACGAAGAGGCAAGTTGCCCACTCTACACACAATCCACCTACAATCAGATTTACAAGCAAATAAAATATACTTCATTGATTTCCGTGCTTTTTGGTGCATTTGTGAATTTATTAGTACCTTGACTTTTTTTGGGTAAATGCAGTGTTTCTTAAGCCTTTTTTTTTTTTAAGAAATGAAATTCAGTACACACATGGGTGTGTGTCTGCAACTTTCTGTAATAGTTATCTGATATTATTTCTTATGTGCCTGCATAATAGTCAATTATCTTAAAGGTTGCTTTAGCAACATGGCAGAGTGTGACCATTAAAGCTATGATAGGTGGGAGAAATTGTTACTAAGAATACTCCAGTTTCTCTTCAAATCATATAAATCCTTTGCCTTCTACTATGAATATGTTTTTTTTTCCTCCACTCTAAAACTACTTTAATTGAAAGGTGATTGTTCTGTTTAGGAGTATTTCAAAGGTTTGTTTTGAGTAAAATGGCAGAAATTGTTAATTAGACAATGAAATAACAATCAGTTCTGGGCTTGAACTGAGTTCAATTAAACTGAGTATTAATTGTCTCTCCCCAAAATCCATATAAGTAAATGTTTATTGCTGTCTGTAACATCTGCTGGCAAGTGGGTTTAGAAATGTAGCAACAGAAATTGGTTTAGAAATGTAGGAATAGGACACATCAGTGTCTAGTTTGCTCTCTTTGCAATCTTTTTCTGTCACTTTTTATTGAAGGTGCCCGTGTCATAATTGCCTGCAGAAACATAGAAAAAGGAGAAGCAGCTGCCCATGAGATCCAAAGAGAAACAGGCAATCAGCAGGTCATTGTGAAAAAACTGGACCTGAGTGATACCAAATCTATACGGATATTTGCAGAAAATTTCCTAAAAGGTATAGCAGAAAAAATGTTGCTTCCTGTACAATGAAGAATTATGTAATCTCATGTTCAGATGTTTCCCTTGGAGCAATGGCAGGATACAGAAAAGATTATGACTTTTCGCTTGATTTATATAAAATACCCAGTAATGATGAATAGCAGATAATTTGAGCACTGGAGACCAGGGCCATTTCCGCACTAGACTGTTATAGTGCTATTATTCCACTTTCAATATCCTATGGAATCCTGAGGTTTGCAATGTGCAGTTCCTCACTCAGTCATGAAAACCCACCTGGTGACCTTGGGCACATCATATACTTTCAGCCCCAGAAAACCATGTGATAGTTTCACTTTAGGGTTGCCATAAGTTGGAAATGATTTGAAGTCATGCAACAACAACAGCAACAAGAGCTCAGAATGGCTCTTTTTATAATCTAACTGCAGTCCAAGGCAGACTTGCTTATCAATAAATTATATGTTTAAATTTAATAAAAATAATAATATTACATCATAAATCTTGCAGTTACAATACCACTCTGTCCAAATCTCCTTTTTGCATAATCATATAGGAGGGGCATAAAGATATAAGATGTAATACATATTCCATTTTAAAAAGTGGCATGAAATTGTACTATTAAAATGACTAAACTCTCTTGAAAATTGAGTTTACTAAGTTCACTCACAGATTTAACAGTGAGCCTGAAAACTTAGGGCCTTTCTGCATGACACGGTTGTAGTGCTATTATTCCACTTTCAACATCCTATGGAATCCTGGGGTTTGCAGTTTAGGAAAGGGCACTTAGAATTCTCAGCCAGAGAGCTCTTTGTCCTCAGTAAACTACAAACCCCAGAATTCCACAGGATAGTGAAAGTGGAATAATAGTACTGCAACAGTGTGATGCAGATAGGCCTTTAAATATCAACTGTAAGGAATATACATTGGAGACATTATTTACTTGAAATAGGGATGGAATGAAATTTCATTGGACTCAACACTTGGGATGAAAGCAGCATTTTCATAACCACGAGAATGAACTGCAAGAATCAATGGACCTTTGCTTGAGCAACATTTGCACATTTGCAACACATGCCTGGCATTTCTGGTAAAGTGCACACAAAACAGCGTTCCAGGTTTTTAAATGCAAACAGCTAGAACGTGTGTAATTGGGGGGAAATATGCAGAAGTATGTTTTAATCAGTGGGGGAAAGCTGTGTAAAATAAGACATATTCAAAGCTCAGAATATGAGGTTTGAAAATGAATTTATTAAAGTTGACTATTAGAAATATGTCATTGTTTATTTTTAATGAACAGCTAAAATGGTTTGATTTGTTGAATGCCAACAAATTGTTTTATTTGATACTTTATTCATTATTTTAAAATCAAATCATTTTGTAACCTCATACAAAACAAGGATGAGATGAAAATGCAGGTGGGATGTAAAGAAACTAAGCTAGCTTGATACAGAGGGATTTGCACATCCCTAATTAGGAGTTTATGCGATTTAAGCGATATATCACTCCCTGCTAGGGGCTTCATTTATTTATTACAGATTTTATCTTGCCACAGTCTTCTGCAGGGACTCAAATATTTCCATAGCTTGTGAGTGCTATGTAGCATGTGTTTGCATTTGCTAACAAGAGCCATCAGCTCTTTGTTCTCCATTTCTGACAATTTCCATAGGTCACATTTGCAACATTTTTCGGTGCAAACCTTATCAAACAGTCCCGTATCCTCAATAATTCATAACACTTTACAAGTTCAGCAATGTTCTCATCGATTTTTCTCATCTTTCTATTATGGTTGTTGTTGTTGTCATTTAAGTCATTTCTGACTTATGACAACCCTAAGGCAAACCTATAATGTGGTTTTCTTGGCAAGATTCGTTCAGAGGATGTTTGTCCTTTCCTTCCTCTGAGGCTAAGAGAGTATGGCCATTTCCGCACTAGCCTGTTATAGCTCGATGATTCCACTTTCAACATCCTTTGGAATCCTGGGGTTTGCAGTTTCGGGAGGGGCTGGCGGGCCCCTCTCGAAACTGCAAACTCCAGGATTCCAGAGGATGTTGAAAGTGGAATCATCGTGCTATAACAGGCTAGTGTGGAAATGGCCTATGACTTGCCCAAGGTTACCCACTAGGATTTCCATGGCTAGCAGGGGTTTGAAGCTTGGTCTCCTAGAATTCTATTCCAAAACTCAAACCAATATACCATGCTGGTTTGAAAATAATTAGAGCAACAAATATTTGCATGTGAATGTTTTGCTAAGCAACTGCTTTCATACTAGAAAATCAAGTATTTTGAAATCAATGTGCTTGTAAATTTCTTTCCTAACTTAATACCCGGTTATGCTTTCTTCCTTTTATTATCCTTCTCCTCCCAGTTTCTGTCTTATGTATTTGTTTCATAATAATCTTAATTCTAGAAATGAATGACAGCATTTTATTAACAGTCTTGCTCCTGAAATCTTTTCTTGTTTTTAAGCTGCTGCTGAAAATGGGAGGTAACTGGAAATAACCTTGCCATGCTTGTTTTCTTTGTTCCTTTGGGATTTTGTGTTTAAAATTCCATCTTGTGTGTTACTTTCTGCAGAGGAGAACAAGCTCCATATCCTCATTAACAATGCAGGTGTGATGTATTGCCCCTACTCCAAGACAGCCGATGGGTTTGAAATGCAGATTGGAGTCAATCATCTTGGTAAGACTATGAAGTCACAGGTCATATAAATGAATATATTATACAAGTTCTCCTACTCAGTCCCCTCTACCTCTGTTGATGACCTGCTCCATCCTTTTCTGCACTACCTTGTCCTCTGATTACCCTTTCTTCTCTTATGGTCACTTTCTAAGGACAGGAGAGTGCAAGTGTCCTTAGAACTGAATAAAGCATATAAACCTCAGTCTAAAGTTGATTAAATTAAAACACTCAGTGCTTAAAGTAAGAAGGGAGCATACTGGGAGAAAGTTGAACAAATGGTGCAACCAAGGACAAAATATGATCCAGACAAAATCTTAGGACTTAAGGCAAGGAAGGAAGTGGGCAGGTGTGAGAAAGGAGCCAATGGGCTGAGGTTTTTCTAGCTATGGTCAAGATTCTGGAACTCTTAATCCTGACAAAGCGGCTATGCCTTTGGCAACTGCACAATATAGGAAGGGGATCCTGTGCTGAGGCTTTTACGGTCACTTCAGCAGTACAAATGGGAAACTTTAGGATGTAGAAACCTTAGGCTAAGAGACAGAGTAGGTTCAGGTGGGGGAGGTTGAGCTTCCCACGTTGATTTGAATTAATCAGACAATACTATGGTTTGGGGTTTTTAGTAGATTTGCAGTAAAAAACTACTCCTATTATTTCAACATTTTATTTAACTTGCAAATAGAATTTTTATTTCACTTGAACAGTATTTTAGCTGACAAGTTAGCTGACAAGCAATGAATAATACGTTTTCTTTATTTCTAGGGCATTTTCTCCTACATTCCTGCTGCTGGACTGTTTGAAACAGTCAGCTCCAGCTCGGATAGTGAACGTGTCCTCGGTGGTCCACCTTCTTGGGAAAATCAATTTCCAGGACTTACAAGGAGAGAAGTACTACAGTTCACACTTTGCATATTTTCAAAGCAAGTTGGCTAATATACTGTTTACTAGAGACTTGGCTGGTCGGTTGCAAGGTGAATTCCAGAGACAGAGTGATATATGAGTGTTTACCTATATTTAATAGACTGGACCCATTCAAAATCTGAATGTGGGGGCGGGGAATAACCCCAGAGGTTTGCTAGTGATAGGGGAAAAAATGAAACCAGGATGAGTTGATTTGAAACATCTAAATTAAGACATCTCTGCCTTTAAAGCTTTACTGTGTGAAAATTACTGAAACCAAAATTTGAGGCAGGGAAACCTTGGCAGGAAATTCAGTTGGCCCTCCATATTCACTATGTTTGGGGGTACAGGACCCTCACAAAAGTGGAAAAATCACAAATATCAAAATCTGTGTATTTGTGGCAAGGGGGTCAAAGTATGGTGGGGAGAATAGGCAGGCCCTAGATTTCAAAACCAGATCAGGGAAAGGAGAAGGAAAGAGGGTGGGTGGACATGGTGGGCCTATACTTTTTCTTTCTTGCCCATCTCCTTCCTTGAATGTGTGGGGGCATCAGAGACAATTTGTGGTACTGAGAAATCAGCCTGTGAGCTGCTCCTTTGGACCATATCTCCACTATATAGCTAAAGGAGCTGAAAATTCTTTGTTTCATGTATTTAGAATATAGTTTTGCACAAATTCTTTTTTTTTCTTCTAGGTACCGGAGTCACTGTTAATGCCTTACATCCTGGGTTAGTTCTTAGTGAATTAGGACGTCATAGCTATTTAGTAAGACTTCTGCAAAGAGTAGCTCCTTTCATATGGAAGACTGTTCAGGAAGGAGCCCAGACTAGTGTGCACTGTGCAGTGGCAGAGGAGCTGGAGTCAGTGACTGGAGAGTATTTCAGGTGGGTCTGGCCTGTATTATATTTATAATTTATATTTATTTATATCCCACTTTTTCTGAATTGAGAACTCAAGGTGGCTTACAAAAGTTAAAATAAATACAACTAAAAATTCACCTCATGCAAAAGATAACCTCCACAAAAGAAAAACTAAGACTGCACTCTTGTGTACTAAAACTGTACTGACATGGCCTTGACAATGCCCATGGATTGTAAATTTAAGGGCAAATCCTCTGATTTTGGTGGTAAAACATATATTACTCCTACAGTGTTGGCCAGGGTAGTTTCTTCAATTTGAGGGAAATACATTTTTTTTATAAGCAGTGATACAAATGTAGTGTTGCTTTAATGACCTGGCCATTATTTCTCAGCTCCCAAATGAACCAACTGCTGTGAACCATCTTAAACAAAAAATACGGTGGTCAGCACAAAAACACAGTGGAACCATTCCTTTCCAATCACTGAAAAATGCAGGCCGAGTTCAATGTGGGGGCAAAATTCATTATACCTACACATTGGGCAGACTGAATTACCCTGTCCTGCCCCTGCCTTTATCACCAAAAAGGAGGGTCAATTAAAAAGTAAAATCAAGCAATCTTTGGCTGTTTCCATACTACACTGTTATAGTGCTATTATTCTACTTTTAACATCCTGTGGAATTGGTTTGCAGTTTCCTGAGGCCAAAGAGCTCTCTGGCTGAGAATTCTAAATGCCCCTCCCTAAACTGCAAACTCCAGGATTCCACAGGATGTTAAAAGAGGAATAATAGCACTAGAATGGTGTAATGTGGAAATGGCAACTGTCAACGTTGCATAGGACTGTCTTGCACTTTATCATCCATACACCAGTGTTTATGTTAAAGCAATCCTTCTTTTTTAGGCTTAAACTGCAGCTTCTTTAAGCGTTTTGTTTTAAGAAAAGTTCAAGTAATGTTTAAGGAGATGAACTATTAAATGCCCAATGGATGTTACTTCTTTCTTCTGCCTCCACAGTGACTGTAAACCAGCATGGGTTGCTCCTCAGGCTCTTGATGAGAACACTGCAAAGAAGCTCTGGCAGATGAGTTGTGAGCTTTTAGGCATTCAATGGAACTGAATGGAGACAGTCTGTGTGGACATTCTCTAGCAACATGGTGTCCTGAAGAGACAAAACTCATAGAATGTGGACACAGTCAAACACCATCTTTACCTTCTCATCTATCTTTGTCTCGTACATGCTCCATAAACATATGGGCATCCATCCAACTGTTACTTTTAACTAGAAGAGACCTATTCATCAATAGGAATCTGAAGGAGCCACATGGCTCCACCCCAATTTAACAGATCATTTACACACATTTAATATTAAGTGTATTACACTAACACATACTTTGATTGATCAGTAGATACAGTACCATCATCAGCATTATATTAAATTCTACTTTTCAGTGAAAAATGATACTTTGTTCTTAGAGCATAATCTCTTACCTGAACAGTTCCTACATTTACTTGCAAAACTGCTGCTTTGATTTGTCACATAGTGGCTAATTTCTACAAGTAAGATTTTAGAAATCCTTCAGAGGAATTTTGTAAGCAGAAGAGATAAATGTGATGTAAGCAGACCATTTGTTACATAGGCTGTGTAATGACAAATCTGTCTCTCTGTTGCTTTGTCACCTGCATGTTCAAATTTAGGGTTGAAAAGTTAAATGCCTGTTAACAGACAGAGGGATGCTAATGTTAAAAGAGTGGGCACTGAATTTATGGACACAGAGCCATCTCAAACCAAACAACAGATAAGATGCAACTGTTCTCTTAGAAGACTAGAAGAGGAAAGTGATGCTGATTTCTTGGCAGAACTGAAATCAGATCATACTGAAATCGAGCCTTAGAAGATTCAAAAGTGAGTAGCTTCCAAACATGATATAGGGAACCATTGTGTAAACAGGAAATGTTGCCAACTTCTTGTTTCTAGTACTTTGGGGAGCATTGAATCTGTCCCTTTACTGCAGTAGAGAACAGATAAACAAGTGTTGTGAAAGCTACATAGGCTGATATATTACAGCACTTAAGAGACCAATTTGCATAGACTGAAACTGTTTGCTGATGAATCCCTAAATAAGCAAGAACATATTATTTACAGTAACATGTATGTACAACAGATAAAGTTAACAATACTCCTTAAACAGATAGTTAGCAAATACTCTCTGTACCAATACAACAAAATCCACAAAGAGTGATACCTTTATTGGCACACCATTATACACAAAGTACATCGTGCAAGCTTTTGAAGCTTCATCAGCTTCTTCATAAGACAAAGATGTTAAAAAATCATACAGCAGGAAAGTGACAATGCCTACATTTTGTTTCAAACATTACTTCTGATGTCAGTTGAGATTGTCTGGAAGGATCTCAATTGGGGATCTCAATGCAAGCAGAAAGTGGGGTGGGGTGCTCCAGTTGCTCCTGCTTGTGAAAGGCTTGTGCATGTGTAGCTGTTTATAGAATCAGAGGGTTGGAAGAGATCACAAGGGCTGTATAGTTCAACCCTGCCAAGCAGGAATATACAATTAATGCAATCTCGACAGATGGCCATCTATCCTCTGTTTAAAACCCTCCAAACAAGGAGACTCCACCACACTCCCAGGCAGAGTATTTCACTGTTGAACTGCTCCTACCATCAGGAAATTCTTCCTAAATCTCTTTTCCTGAAGTTTGAATCCATTGCTCTGTGTCCTAATCTTTGGAGCAGCAGAAAACAAGCTTGCTTCATCTTCTACATGGCATCCTTTCAAATACTTAAACATGGCTATCATCTTACCATTTAACTTTCTCTTCTCCAGGCTGAACACCCAGCTCCCTAAGCTATTCCTCGGTAGGGCATAGTTTTTAGGCCTTTTCCATTTTGGTCACCCCACTCTGGACACATTCCAGCTTGTAAACCAAGCATATTATTTATTGTTAAACAAGCATTTTATTTTTAAAAGCCCCTGCTTTACTGTCACACTTTTGGCTTTCTCCTAGGGCTTAGAGTGCACACATGCCTGGGAATGTGGTGGCCTGCAAAGGGCACATTCTCCATTAATCAGGGCCTACCACAGAGGATCAACAATGGGTATTCTTGCTAAGAGAAAGAAAGAAAGAAAACTAAATAAGTTACTCACTAATATCATTTTGCACATGTTGGTTTACCTCTTCCTGGGTTAATCTACACAGGGGCTAAAAAGGTAATTCTGCTCCATTTCTAGCTCTATGTTGACACACAACATTCTGTAGCCTTTGATTTAGACGTACACTTCCTCCTACCCATCAGAGGCCATTTCTGCACTAGACAGTTATAGTGCTATTATCCCACGTTCAACATCCTATGGAATCCTGGGGTTTGCAGTTTTGGGAGGGGCCTCTGGCAAACCCCAGGATTCCATAGGATTTTAAAGGTGGAATAATAGCACTATTACAGTCTAGTGCAGAAATGGCCAGAGCTTACAGCCAGAGTAAAAAGGACTGCATTTTGTTCCAATTCTTTCTCTTTAACCTGTAATTTTGAAAGTCTGCTTTACATATGGTCTGTGCCCAGGGTAAATTTCAGTTTTGATCATGCACCAGGGGCAAGCAAGAAGTGTGCCTTTAGTCACTTGTTATTTTTTTTGTGGGAATTGTCTTTAGGAAAAAAATCCAGCTTTTGATTGTGCAGATGTATGTAGCACCACATCCCCTTCCCCCACTTCCCATGGTTTCAAAATACTGTTTACGAGGAAGAAGAAGAAGGGAGGAGGAGAAGGAGGAGGGAGAAGAAGAAAGAAAGAAAGAAAAAGAAAGCAGTGTTTCTTCCATTTCTTCCTTCTCTTCTTCCACCTCCACTTGCAAGTGGCTTGAACTATGCAAAGGAGTAGAAGATGGTGAGAGAGAAACTGTGATGGCCATTAACAGCTTGGCAATTCTTGACCACCTTGCCTCTGTGACATTGCAAGGATCCACCTCATGATACAACAAGTGCCCACCCTGTAACACGACAAGAACCAGCCCCCTGGCCTCAGATTTGGACCCTGAAATTCTAGAGAATGGAACGCTCTCTTTATTTAACACAGAAAGACACAATAGGAACAATGCTTCATTGTGATCTAACATCATTCCTAGGGGCAAGGCTAGAAAAAAAGGCTATCCCCATAGGTCAAGGTAGATAGCCAATAAACCCTGTAGGATAGGGTTGCCAGGCCAGGACTAGCTCAGACCCAGAAATTTCAGGGCCAAAACCTCAGACATAGACATGATCTAGGTGGCCCCTAGAGATCTCAGCATGGATTACATATTAATCCAATTTGCACAGAGTATGACATTCAGATAATAAAGTCCAACAATACACACACACACACACACACACACACACACACACACTTCAAAGCAGTGTTCTTGACCCAAGGACTGGAAAAGAGGGGCTAGGGCCTGAGATCGGGGAACCCTAATCTGGGATTAAAGTTACACCATGGTGTAGCATCATTCCCACTGGGCCATCTGACGCCAGATGAGAAATATTGCTGATTGCAACTCTGTCATCATTTGAAGCAATGGCAAAGCTTTTCTCCTTTTTTTAAAGAAGTATAAAGCTAACAGTCACTAGTTAAATCCTATCACCAAATTAACAGATTCATCCACAAACTGATCCTTTGTTTTCTCTCTGCAAAGTCTTCTTCACATATCCTTGAACAACAAAAACCTGGGTCAAATATTTCAGCATGGAAAAAAAACCCTCAACCAGATTAGGTAGTTACAAGCAGAAGTCATGATGACAGGCCAGACAGAGGAATGCACCAGAGCGTGACCAGATGCTCTCTGGAAAAGAGCTAATTCCCACAGTTGGCCCCTTCCCGCAGTCCTGCCAGCGCCAGAGGGTTTGACACACAGGTTGAGCAGCCAAGAACAAGTGAAGGTATAAGTCATAGTGGAACTGTGTGGCCCTCCAGATGTTGTTCGACTGCAGGTTGCATCAGCCCTAACTAGCATAGCCACCAGTGAGGAATGTGAGGAGATTCAGTTCAATGCCAGCCAGAGAGCTGCATGATTCCTATTGCTGAGGTAACCTAAAGGAAGGCAAACTTAAAGGTTTTGGAATCTGCTTTGTTTTTTCCCAGATTTCTAAAGTCCATGAACTAGAACCAGGTGCCAAACAGAGGTATAGGAACAAACTGAAATCAACCAAGTTATCAGTTAAACTGGAGATGTTTTTACAAACAAGGGGGCAGCTTGATTAGTGTTACTAATTAAACTAATTAACAGCATAGCAGACCACTGTATTGGGTTAAAGATGTCAGAATGTTTATGCTAAACCAGCTGTTTGAAGATTTATGACCAGCATTACAACTGTCTTTTATTATAACTCTGAATTCTTTTATTATCACTCTGAATTCACACCACCAACAAAGTGACTGTGCATACAGGCATACCTCATTTAACAAGATAGATGTTTTCCTACATATTACATTTTTAACAGAAGATTTGGTACCAGAGGCATGGAAAGAATAGCAACAGGTTCCTATACTCCCAAAAGAAGAGTTGTAAATATTTCAGCAAACTTTTATCCAAAAATTAACAATATGCACATGTGAAATGAAACAATCATGTCAAGGAAGCCTTGAATAAGTTGACAAAATATTCTGAACTTTGTAGAGATCATGTTAAAACTTTTTTCAAAATTCCTTTTTCTTTCTCCAGCCTCCACTTTTCTTATGTTTTCCATTTTGGTGGACAAACTTGTAGAGCTCTGCTTCTTTAATATGCTGGGAATAGCTGTTAAAATAGGCTTACCTGCTTTCTCTTTGTTTTGCTGTTCACATATATTCAGCATAGGATTCTGGCGGCAGCTGCTGTTTACCTTGTCTGTTGTGGACATGCACATATGGCTGCAGGGGAATCGCTTAGAGCAAAATCCTATTCTTTCCTAGCTAATTCTTTATTTGACTGTTTACTGCAGACGCACTCCGGCAAGTCAACGATGAAAGTCTGTTTTTCCAATGCAATTCCACCACCTTCCCAATGCTGCTACTAGACAAAAAGAAAAAGGGGAGCTGGGAAGATATAAAAAGACTTTGAAAAAAATCACTTCTTTGTCGGAAGCTTTGTTGACTGAGGTATGCCTGTATTCACCTGAAGGTAGAATATTGCACTTGATCAAGGTGCCTGAGGAAGCAGACAGTAAACCACAGAAGATATTGCTAAAACAAATCAGTTAGTCTAAAAGGTGCCACAAGTCCTCAGTCACATTGGCTTCAATTTATGGTAAGCTAGAAACAAGCCCCTTTCACACTGCACAATTATAGTGCTATGGTTCCAGATTAACCGCCATGGCAACATCCTATGAAATCCTGAGATTTGTAGTTCAGGTATTTAGAATTCTCGGCCGGAGAGCCTTGCAAACTGCAGAGACCATGAATCACAGTCCTATAGTTGTGTAGTGTGAAAGAGCCCCGAGAGACGCTGTGATTAGCGGTCTTACTCAGGCCCCTGGTTTCCTTTACTGAATCAATCCAGCTATAATATCCCTCTTTTCCTGCTACCTCCAACGTTCCTCTCCTCCCCAATGAGTCGTACCGTCTCTTGATAGGACAAGAGTACTGCAGTCTACAGTAGTGTAAGAACGTACTGTAATGAGAACGTAGGGCCATTTCCGCACTAGTCCGGCCCCTCCCTATAGTGCAAACCCCAGGATTCCATAGGATGTTGAAAGCGGAATAATAGCACTTCAACAGTCTAGTGCGGAAATGGCCCTACATTCTCATATCCAAAGTGTTACAGTTCAAATACTATTAATAACCGACTCTCAGCCAGTCCTCGGCTCCTATCAACAAGAGGCGGAGGTCTGCTTGCCACAGGATATTGGGAGGGAGAGTCCCACCTTGTGCTTTGACTGTAACAGGGGAACTTTTGATGTACCAGCTGAATTTATTTTTTAAGACCACATTTCCTACATGGAACATAACCTGGGTCAGAATGAGCGTGAAACCCCGAGCTTTCTACGTAAGGCTCATAGCTTTGCCTAAGCTAAAACTGTGGTCTTCATCCACTGATTTATTTCCTACGGCGTGCGGGAAATCATGCCATTCAAATTAACGAAAAAGACTCCTCTGAAGCGATCAGTCTAACATTTTGTACCTCTATGGCGCGCACAGCCTTTCTCAGTCGGTACAGCTACTTCCGCTCTCGAGCGGAAATCGCTTTCTGCGCTCGACTCCCCGCGGTTGTTCGGGCCGGGTCTTGGTGGCACCCAAGATAGTGAACTAAGTTCAGTTATAGTCCCAAGGAGAGTAAGCTGGTTGATATCATTGGCGCTCAGCTAAGGGATGATTTACAAATGCTATTCATTTCAGTGGGTCTACTCTAGTTGGGACTAAAATTGCCACGTGTAAAGCGAACGAAGGTTAGCGCCGTGCCACTCTGCCCCCCATATGGTCCCTTTCGATCTTTACCGGAATTCGAGATAGCGCTCCCGAGGAGTTGTCTGTCTCTTTGACGTGTGACCACTGGGCTGTCCGTAGCTGGACCAATCCCGGACGCCGGTGCTCTTTTTTACCTGCCTCGCGCTGCCTCCGCGGCTTCACTGTGTGCGAAGAGAGTCCTCGTGCGGTGTGTGGCGCCGCCGGAGCTGCGATGCTGGGCTTGCTGGGGTCCGCGCTTGCGCTGCTCTTCTCTCTCCCTCTTCTGATGTTTGCGATAGCTCCCCGCCTCAGGTTTGTAACGGGGTCGGATGAGTTTGACTTGCTCGTGGCAGCCCTTTCAAACTTGTGCGCCTGTAACTTGTACCTTTTATGGAATAAGACTCTTCCAGGTAAATGCATCCTGGTAAGGGACACATTCGCGGATGTTGTTGAGGTGCAGCTGGAATAATCATATTATATTTTTTATATATATATATATATATATATATATATATATATATGAATTGTATAATATATGATATAATAATGCTAATATATTATTATATTATAATTATAATCAATCATCATCATCTGGCAGATTAAATGGCCAGTTTCAGCGATAGGAGGATGGTTTTATTAACAGCCATTTATAGCAATCCGTTTCTACGCCTGACTTTTAAATGTTTAGCTTCCTTCGATCTCCTCCTATTTGTGCTTTCGTTTGTTCGTTGTTGTTTTTTTCTCTCTGCACTCGTGCTTCGCGGTCCCTTGGGGGGAATGAGTGGGCACCGTCCTCAGCAGGCAAATTGTGATGACCAGGCTGACTTTTCCAGAATCAGAGTGAGAAGGTGGGAAAGCTGCTACATTTCTGCCTAATCAATGATTTTCGTGTTTTTAACAGGCAGAAATTCAGGATGCAACCCATCGCGTTTTGGGAAAGCATTGATTGGGAAAGTTTCTGTAATGAGGGCATTTATTCTGGGGAAAATACTCAGCTGGATCTTAAAGGACCAGTGAAATAGACTGAAAGGTCTCTGTGGGGCTACTGGTATAATTCCATTTATCAGATTAAGTGGCTGTTGAACTTCTTAGAAAGAGCCTTTCTTGCAACTCTTCTTAAATGTCATGGAAGGTCGCGATAAACTTTGTTTCTAAACATTTAAAACGCTGCAAAAATAATTCTTTTCAGACAAGGAGGCGTGAGAATGAAAGGGTATAAAATGGATTGAAAAGAGGTGATATTTCAATAGAAGTGCCTCAGCAGGAGTACTACACTGATTCTAAAGGTGGTCAGTATCGCTAACATACTCCCTTATAATGAATTGCTTTTGAAAGTAATGAAAGTTTAAGAGAATTACATTTCAAAAGCAATGCAATGGCATTGCGTGTAACATTGTCTGGTTTGGTATGATGTGTAACATATTATAGTAAATTAAGAAGAGAATTTCTAGAGGTGTTCTGAGAGGAATTTTCAAGTTTTATGCCAGTTTTTCTCAAAATTATCTGTGGTGTTTGAAGGGTGAGTGAATGGCATATATGTTGTTGAGGACAGGTGGACATGGAAAGAAGCGAAAAGGTTGCCATTTCCCACCCGCCTCTTTCCAGATGTATTGTACTATAAATCCCACCAACACCAGCCAGAAGTCAGGCTAAGGGATTAAGAGCTAGACTGGGGAAGGTATCTTAAACCTCCAAAAGAACTCTTGAAAGAGCCAGCCTGTGATTCTTGTGGAAAATACTGTCAACTGGATTATTGTAGGTCACCTTTTCTGCCAATCCTATGCATTAGTATAGATGGATGAAATTTTGGAGACCATTAACAGTTCACAAAGTGTTATTAAAACTTTTTCTACCAGTGTTTCAACCTCTGACTAACACTAATTCCACTGATCCAGCATTTCAGTGTTCCAAGAACTCCTTCACTTCTTTTCTTTACCCTGTTCTCTGTGATAAACATGTTAATTATAGCCAGTGATAGGAAAAATTGTGAAATGAGCCTAACACATTAATATGATTAATTATAATTCAATTATATTTACATTTAAAGGGGAACATTTTTAACGATTAAGTGAATTTTAAATTTGTGTGTATAATTTACATTACTGAACTTACCAAAATTACTGCCAAAAAAATTCCATCCATTATTTTACCCCCCGCTTCCTTTTTTCAGCTTTGGAGAGATGGAAACATTTGCATTCATTTTCTAAAAACCCTATTTCTCATCCACTTAAAACAGAAAACTAGTCCTTCACACGTTTTTTCCCCTTTCTCCCCACTTTATATTCTCATTTCCTTGCCCTCCCCCTTTGTTTAGCTTACTGGTTTCCAGCAAGGGTCCCAGATTGAAGAGCTTTAAAAGGCAGTTTGTTGGGACAAATCATGGTCTCTATACAGTGCTAAATATAGAAAATAGGAGGAATAACTGGATGTATATAAGGTTCACCCCAGCTGTCCTTACTGTTTGCTCATTTAAAATGTTTAACCTTGAAATTATCTGAACTATTATATTATAATCAGCATATTATCATACTCTAATCTGTCTAAAATAAGCAAGAATTCCTGTAGCAATTTGTTGTTAAAATGTTTGTAAGTTAATAATTATATTTGTACCTGTGATTTCTCAACTGGATGTATAGTATTCCTCATTTAGATGGATTGCATTTATTTTTAGGTATTGCTACATCACAGTTCTCTTTAAATTGCTTTGTGGGGAGAAATCCTTATTTGGAGAAAAAATATTTATTTTCTTAGCTATTTTTTATTAAGATTTAAATGACACCTTTCCTTCAGTTGACACACATGACTGCGCCCCTCATCTCACCTCAAAAGTCCTTTAACACAGTTGATCCCACTGGAACTAAACTTGAGATAATGGTTTGAGTTGTGTGATCTAAACGTAATTTCCCATCTTTGAGGGACTAAGCAAATGCAATAAGTGGTTTTGGAAAATTTAAGAGAACTGGACTGGTTAATGTAATCTTTTTTGGCTCTTTAGCACTGTCTCACATTTAATGAATTAATTCATAGATTCATAGAATCATAGAATAATAGAGTTGGAAGAGACCATAGGGGCCACCTAGTCCAACCCCTTGTTATGCAGGAACACACATCAAAACACTCCTGATAGATAGCCATCCAGTCTCTGTTTAAAAACCTCCAAAGAAGGAGATTCCACCACTCCAAGGCAACATATTCCACTGCCAAACAGCTCTCACCATCAGGAAGTGGAATCTCTTTTCCTGTAGTTTGAATCCATTGCTCCTTGTGCTAGTTTCTGGAGCAGTGGAAAGCAAGTCTGTTCCCTCATCGATATGACATCTCTTCAGATATTTAAACATGGCTGTCATGTCCCATCTTAACCTCTTCTGCAGACTAAACATACCCAGCTCCCTAAGCTGCACCTCATAGGTTATGGCTTCCAGCCCTTTCACCATTTTGGTCACCCTCCTCTGGTCACTTTTCAGCCTGTCAGTATCCTACTTGAAGTGAGGTGCCCAGAACTGGACACAGTATTCCAGATGAGATCTGACCAAAGCAGAATAGAGTGGTACTATTACTTTCCTTGATCTGGACACCATACTCCTATTGATGCAACCAAGAATCACATTGGCTTTCTTGACTGCCGCATCACACTGCTGACTCATGCTCAGCTTGTGGTCTACAAAGTCTCCTAGATTCCTTTCACATGTACTGTTGTCCAGCCAGGTGTCCCCCATCCTATATTTGTGCATTTCATTTTTTCTGCCTAGGTGAAGGACCTTACTTTTCTCTCTGTTGAACTTCATTTTTTTAGCTTTGGCCCATCAATCCAGTCTGTTAAGGTCATTTTGAATTATGAACCTGTCCTCTGGTATTAGCAACCCCTCCCAATTTGGTATCATCTGCAAATTTGATCAGCATGCTCTCTATTCCTTCATCCAAGTCATTGATAAAGATGTTGAATAGCACTGGGCCCTGTGGCACCCCACTAATCACTTCTCTCTAGAATGAAGAGAAGCCATTGGTGAGCACTCCTTGGGTTTGGTCAGTCAACCAATTACAAATCCACCTAACAGTAGCACTGTCTAGCCCGCATTTTACTAGCTTCTTTGCAAGAATATCATGGAGAACTTTGTCAAAGGCTTTACTGAAGTCAAGGAATGCTACATCCACAACATTCTTGTCATCTATCAAGCTTGTAACTCTATCATAAAAAGAGGTAAGATTAGTCTGGCGTGACTTGTTTTTAAGAAGCCCATGTTGACTTTTAGTGATTACAGCATTGCTATCTAAGTAATTACAAACTGCCTGTTTAATGATCTGCTCTAGAATCTTTCTGGGTACTGACATCAGGCTGACTGGGCAATAATTATTTGGATCCTTCTCCCCGCTCCCTTTTTGAAGATAGGGACAACATTTGCCCTCCTCCAGTCTGCTGAGTCTTCTCCTGTTCTCCAAGAATTCTCAAATATTATTGCCAGTGGTTCTGAAATTACTTCTGCTAGCTCTTTTAATATCCTTGGATGTAGTCCATCTGGCCCTGATTTGAATTCATTTCGAGTAGACAGGTATTCCTTTACTACTTCTCTACCTATACTGTGCGGAGTTTCTGCCACATCCCCACCAGCCAGGTTGAATACGTTTTTCCTTTTAGGAGAAAACTGAGGCAAAGAAGGTGTTGAGCAGTTCTGCTTTTTCTCTACTCTCTGTTAGTACTTGGCCACCTTCTCCATACAGCAACCCTATTATTTCCTTGTTTTGCCTTTTGCTGCAGACATATCTAAAAAGTGCCTTTTATTGTTTTTACTCTCTCTGGTAAGCCTGAGTTCATTCTGTGCTTTAACTTTTCTGACCTTCCTCCTACATATCCTGGCTATTTGTTTAAATTCTTCTTTGGTGATTTCCCCATTCTTCCATTTTTTGTACATGTTTCTTTTAACATTTAGCTCAGTTGAGAGTTCCTTAGTCACCCATTCTGGTTTCTTTAGATACCTCCCATTTTTCCTCCTTAACGGAACAGTTTTAAATTGTGCCTTCAGTATCTCACTTTTAAGAAACTCCCATCCATCATGAACTCCTTTCTCTTTCTTTCTTGACCGTGGAATTTCAGCCACTAACTCCATAAGTTTGCAGAAATCAACTTTCTTAAAGTCTAGAATGCATGCCTGGCTACACTTGGCTTCCCCCTCCCACTGAATAACAAATTCCATGATCACTCCCACCTAAGGATCCTGCCACTTCCACCCCATTAGCAAGTCATTCCTGTTGGTTAGGATCCGATTCAAAATAGTTGATCCCCTTGTTGCCTCTTCCACCATCTGGACAATGAAATTGTCTATCAGGCAAGTGAAGAATTTGTTGAACTTTATGCTCTTGGCAGAGTTTGACTTCCAACATATATTGGGCTAGTTGAAATCTCCCATTACTATTACATCTCTATTTTTTGAATGTGTGGTCATCTGCTTCAGGAAAGCATCATCCAAATCCTTAAACAATTCTGTAGAAATGTTCATGCTGGAATTCAAACAAAAGGCAGTCACTTTAGTTAAACAAATGTTTATTAAGGTAGCTTGTTCGTTAGTAAACTTCAAGCTTAATTCATAACTCTATTTTAGTTAGTTCTTTTCACTGATTGCAGTTGCATAAACTGAGCAAGATTATATTTCCCAGCAGTGAAAGGCTGAACATCCTGAGATGGATTGCTCCCACCTCTTGCCCGGTGTTAAGCAGGAATGGTATAGATCTTTAAAGAGTATCCTCTAGTGAGACAAACCCCTGATACGGCCTGTCTTTATAGCTGCCTCATGCCCCATAGTTTGTGCTTTTCTCTTGCTCCTCTTTGCTTCAGAGACTCTTGAAGGGTCTCCATCTTCCTCCTATTCCTTCCTTCCTCCTCTTCCTCTTTCCTCCTAGTCTACATAAGAACCCTCCAAGTGGGAATTTCCTCTTACATGGAGAGACCTTTTTACCTACTGTGGCCCATTCCTCAAGGGATGAAGAGGCTAGTCCAGGTATGTCCAGAGCCCTGTCTTCCCTGGAGAAGAATGGGGGAATCCATGCAGGGCTTAGCAGGTAAGGGGAAATTCCTACCACTTTGGGCTGCAAACACACAGCCTGTTTGGAGGACAAGACAGCAGCAGCCCTGTTGCCAGCATCAAGGAGACCCAAAGGGAGGAAACTGTCCAGGCATGTCGAGGGGCTGAAATCCTTGCCTTTAGCCCAGGTTAGAAAGGCAGCAGGATCAAGCTATGCTTCAGGTGTGCACGCAGGATAAGCACCCACAGTCCCTGTGCTGGATCATGTGCAGCAAAGCCCCTCTTTTTTCCAGACAGCACTTATTGGAGATCTCAGTGAAACAGTGCCTGGAGGGGTTAGTGGGATTAGGGCCCTGGGGTTTTCTCTCCCTCTGCCATAGAGGATTACCTCAGCCAGTAGCTGCTGAACATCTCATGAGTAACTGCAGCTCATGAGGAGTTACAGTTTGCAAGCTTACCTGTTCAAGAGTAGTTCTTCCTTATCAGTAGATGTGACTAACAAGACTTTGTGCTTCCTAACTTCACAGCCAGTAGTTGGAGCTGGCATGCCGCCCTTCTCATGAGTAGCAGGGGCTCCCAAGCATTCCTACCCAGGAGTAGTCTTCCAGATGCTTGACGGAAGCTACTACACATACTAGCCTCCTTTGGCCTTGCAAGTAAAGGAGGAGACAATCACTCCCCAGCAGCAGGGGCAGGGGGCTCAGGTTCAGGAGAGATGCCTTTTTTAACCCCCACCCCCAATATATTCTGAGTACATTGGAACAACCCTGCCTCCAATACAGTATTTCCAGCCTGTGTTTAAATAATAATTATTGTTATTCCAATCTGTCCCCTCCCCCAAAATATGATGTCTAAATTACAGATCCTCCTTCTCATGGATGCTTTGGTTCTGCTTGCCTTTCGCCTGGTTTATGCCAAGGCAGAGGAGATGCTTAGAAACTAACTCAACAGAGGAAGAGGCCTGCCTTAAAAGCCCATGAAGCCTCTTCTTTTTTTTCCAAGGGCTACCATTGCTGTATCCCTTATGGCCAGAGCCTTTTTTTTCCAGACATAGTAGTTGCCAAAGGAGATCCTAAGCAGCATTGCCAGGCTAAGACACAGGATCAACAAATAGTTACAATTCTCCACTCATAGGACTGGTGCCAGTTCTAATTCCTCTCAGTTTTGGTACTAGGGCGTAAGCCACAGCTCTTGCTCCAAAGTTGATTTGTTTGAAATCTAATGAACAAAGAAACTCAGGTCTGACCCAAGCAAAGAAGGAAATAATTCTCTTCCTCCAGCTGTGATTCAGTTTAATATGCAGTGCTTACTTACATCTGGGGACCTCTGAGAAAATTATTTCAAACTTGATGACAGCGAGAGCTTCCCACACCGTTGTATACCCTGATGGGGATTTGAAGCAGTGCACAAGGCATTAACATTGTTAGCCCAGTCCCTCCCAGGGGTTGAAAGGGCAGCCAAGTCCCTGGTATGAAATACAGGGAGACTTAGTAGGCTATTTCCCAGGAGGCAAACCCCCACCCCAGCTGCTTTTCTAAAGAAAAGAGTAAGGAATATAGAATCTTTCTCCTAAGGAGAGATTGCCCTGAGAAATAGAAGAGGCTATGAATTTTCTAATCAGAGACAGAGGATTTAATTTCGTCCCAAGAGCACTTTCCACCATCACCCTTTTTCTGGAGCCACTAAAATAATAACAGTTGGTTCCACAAAAGAGTTATCTTCTCTCCTCCCACATCATGTGAAGCCCTGGATGGGGAGGTGTTGCCAAGGACAATAGCAGAAGTACTGGTTAACTAGTCTAAATAGTTATATTTTAAATATTTCCCTCAGATGGACCTATTCTTCCACTGGACCTTGGCTTTGAGGTTCCAGAGCTCTGAGTAAGATTTAGCCCCAGCCTTAAGAGGACTTGCTTGTTCACTCTTTTTGAAACAGTACTTGTCCAAGAATCCCTGGAGCCTGCATCCTAGCAGAATGTATTTCTCTATAAGTGTTCAAGCACAATAGCTAAATCTTTGCCTCTATTGTTGTTATAAGATTAGTGTGTGTGAGCATGTGTGTATGTGCCTTGAAGTCGCCTGTCAGCTTATGGCAACTCCATGAATTTCATAGGGTTTTCTTTGACAAGGAATACTCAGAGGTGATTTGGCTAGTTCTTTCCTCTGGAATATAGCCTATAGCACCTTCCTGCTTCCATTCTTTGAGCACACAGGTCAATGTTGTGTGCCTTCATGTAATTTCTGAGATTTGTTTAGAGGGGGTTTTGTGACTTCGCCAAGGACTCGTGGTATGTGTGTGTCTGTAGGTGGAATTTGGGCCCTGGTTTCCCACAGTCATGGTCCAACATTCAGTCCCCTGTACCATGCTCTTTGTTATTACATGTGCTCAGATTTAATGTACAGTATAGCTCCATACATGGATTTTCTATTCAAAACTAGGGCTTGCTGGTTTGTTTGACAGATATTTCTTGAAGGAGTTTCTGCCACTAGTATTTTATGAGAGAAGAATAATTGTCTCAAGTCCTTTATTCGTGACCTTTTAGGCAATAATTCATTCGTCATAGAATGTACTCAGTCTTCTGACAGGATGGTAGTAATCTGCTGACATGGAGTTAGAGGTTTTTTTTAAGTGGCTGATGAAGTTCTTCCTCAGATAAAACCAGATAATTCTAGAAACAGTTTCTGTTAGCACAGGATGTATCCATGCATTTGTATAAATTGATCCGTGTCTGCAGGGAGTGCATGTTGGCCTAATCTAACCATGGCAAGAGTTTTGTTTTATACAGGTATACAGTAAAGAACTTCTCACCATTCTGCTAAAATATTTTCCAGGTATCAAGCATGAACTTTCCTTCCCCAAAAGTAGTGAATCCACATTGTTTACAAGGTGGAGTGTCTTCAGTTAATACAACCAAGTGATAATGTGTGAGCTGGTACAGTTTCCAGTGTTTTGGATCAAATTTCATTCCGATTGGTAGCAGAGTCTATCATAGCGTATTTTAGACAAGTGAGCAATTCCAAGGCCCCGTGGGGCCCAGCATAGCTCTGTGTCCTGTGGGCAAGATATACCTCCAGTCCTCTATATCAGTGGTACTGGTATAGCCTAGAGCCAATGCTGGAGCCGTTGGCTGCTTGTCCCAAGTGAGTTTCCAGGACAGAAAGAAACATTTGAAGTTAATGGGCACAAATATAGCTCTGGTCCCCAGCACATTTTGGGGGGGGGATGGTTGCTGGCCCCCCACATCAAAGAGCCTGAGAAACATTGCTCTATAGCACACTAGACAGCTTTCACAGCAGGTGAAGGCAGAACGTAAGGTATGCTGTTCACCTGGGCCTTGTGTTTTCCTTATGCCTTCAGTGTAATGGCTTGAACAGTGAGGTGATAATGAGCATAGTAGGCCAGATTTTGGCATGATTGGGGAAGCATTCTACTTTCCACCACATTTGAATATTATCAAAGAAAGATACTGTTAAGAGCATCCCTCAGTCCAGCAGGAATGTCACCAATAGTGGTTATGATAATACAGTTAAGACTTTGCTCCAGAAGGTATAAGAAGAAAGGATTAGACTTACCAAGGTGTCTGTGAGTCCTAACTAACATTCTTACGGCATGAACTGAAGCAAGAATAGTGGCCTAACATAGGCAAGTGGCTGTCACCCTTACTGTTTTTAACATTTGACAAGGGTCATAAATCAGATTCTGTTCCCTGCACATAGGTCGTTCCTTTTTTAACAGGTGGTGGTCTCCCTAGTTAAACCCTTGTGGTCAGTCACCAGAGATAGGTTTTGGCAAGAATTTCTCTTACCACTCACATACAAGGGATTTGTTTTTCTCACATCAGTGTGAAATGAGGTTCCTCAGAAGGCTCTCCTTAACATCTCTGACAACTACACACTACTGCCCTTCCCGCATCCCCCCTGTACAGTCCTAAATGCCTTGGTATTACCACCTATCAAGCCGTTATATATAATTCATTGAAATAACTATCCTGGAAAGTATTCTTCTTCTGATATACAAGAAAGAACTAGGCATCATTTGTACAAATTCAGTGATTCTGCCACTGTTTTTTCCAAAGTAAACTCTACAAGTAAATTCCCTTTTCCTCAGGATTAAGAAATTATTTTTTTTTTATACCACCTTCTATCTTCATCCCAAGAAAACATTGGAAAAGATCTAGCATACTCTGGATATATGAAGGGTGTTCCAAACATATCTAAAAAGAGTGGAGGAGTCTCACCTATCTGATTCCCTTTCCTTTCAGCTACAGTCCACAGGGAAGAATGTTTTCAATCTTCCCATTCAGTGGGTGGCTGAAGGCCTGCATCACTTCATGCTACAAGTCTTCAGAGTTCTTGTTATTTGGGGAAGTTGTAGCTCACTCCAGTAGGAGTGCTATTACATCAGCGGCTCTTGCCAATATTGCCTCTCTGCTGGACACCAACCAGAAGACAGCCACCTGGGAGTCCCACCTTTTTGAAGTGCTAGGAGTTAGGTGTCTTTGCCTCTAATAAAACCTCATTCAACAAGAGGGTGCTCAACAGACTGTTAGTAATAGTTGGTACATAAGACGCCAGCAGTTTGTTTTCCCACCTTTGATTAAGGGAGCTCTGGTATGTCCCATCCCAGGATGTTCAAGCTTTCACTGCTGAGAAAAGAAGTGGTGGTCTTATCTGTGATTCATTTTCAGCAGTAAAAGATGAACATCCTCTCCACCCAGCATAGAGGTTCTTTGGTTATGACTCACATTTGCTCAGTACACTACTAGTTGTCAGCATGAGAAAATCCCTTTTCTTCTTGTGCTGTGCTTTCTCTTTGTTTTTATTCCCTTTTTCTTAAAACATTAGTTGACATTTTGACTGGCCTTACTAGGGATTGCTCTCACTAGAGGGCACTCCTCAATATTCTGTACCATTCCTGCCTATTGGGGCAAGAGGGTGGTGTGATCCATCTCAAGATGTTCACCTTTAGCCGCTGGAAATGAACATCTTTGATAAGATCGATGTTTGTTTTCAACCCACAGGGCATAATTGCACTACCAGTCTTATCTTCAGAATATCTTAGTTGATTTTGCTTTCTTTGCCTTGTACAACAAACCTCTTACCTAATACTTTTGCTTGTAGTTCTGTATTCTAGCCTTAGATAATAGCTGTGAAGACAAAAAATTTTTTAAAAACTCCATTTGTAAAAGCATCTTCTGCCAAGAAGTTGACTCAGTGTAGAAAAAAAAGTTGCTTAATCATTACTCTTGTGCAGTAAGATGAAAGTGCAAACAAAATGGTGGTTCCATGCAGCGCCTAATATTATAAAACAAAATTCCGTTCAGCAAATACTTCTTGCAATTTTAGCTAGGAGACTTCTCTTTAAATGATTCCTGCTCAGCAAATTAATAAGACCCTCTCACCCCCCCCCAATTAATCTCATTATCTTTATTCAGAGTGTGAAATTGTGCTATCTTTTATGTTTGAAAAGGAATGATGGTAAATTCCATATCTCTCTGTTTGGAAAACAGGAACCAAATCATTATGGATCAGTGAAGGGGAATTTCATCCATAATACCAAGCAAAGCTAGAGGAAAGCAAAATGGTAGCCTCAAACTTGTCACATACAAGCATTGGTATGGGATCCACTTTCATATGGCACATTTCCCCATTACTAGGAAATGCAGATGTGTAGATCAACCCCCTGGACAGGCTGATAATATACATCCTTCCCATTCAATTGGCTTTCTCCATGGAGCTGCAATATGCTTGTATGTGTCCTAGTGATGTAGGATTGCATCACAGGAACATCCTACACCATTAGGGCTGTCTCTAAGTAGCCTCTTGCCTTCTTCTATCTTTTTTTCCTCTGTCTGTAAAATGGGACTTGAAAAATTGAAGCCTGTGAAGTTTGTTGAGACAATTTCATGTAACCTTCCTAATGATCCATATAGCTGCCTTGTAAACAGAAGAAGCCTCCCTCCCTCCCTCCCTCCCTCCCTCCCCCTTTTGCCCTTTTTTTAATTACATTTTCAGACTTTGGACTTGGGATATCTGAAGGTAATAGTTGATTTCACAGGGTTTTGTAAATACAATATTATGGAGATAAATTTGTTGCAAGCCATTTTTCTTCTTTGATCTAGTGTCATTAAGACATGACATCTCACTTAGCTAGTGCTATATGAAGGAGGCTGGGGCCCTTTTCACACACCAATGTTGCAGCATTATGGCTCCACATTAGCTGCCATGGTTCCATCCTTTAGAATCCTAGGATTTGCAGGTTAAGAAGAGCAGGGTTTGGATCCTTTGAATTTTTTATTTAGTGCCTCATTAAACCACATGCCAGAATTTCATAAGATATTGCTGTGGCACTTAGAATAGATTCAGAGTGCTTCATTGTGTTGTGTGAAAGGCCCCCAGCAGTTAGCCCAGTACTGCACTGTATTTACCATGTAAGCAAAGAATTGAAGCCTGATTGAGATGCCTACAATTGCGCTGGTGGAAGTGGACCTCCTTGCTCCCTCTTGCTGGTGAGCCGTCTGAAAATGCTTCACAGGAGGGTTGGGAGACCCAGCTGGATAGAGTGAGTTGTGGTATAGAGGGAGGGAGGTGTTGCTGAGGATCAGGTGGAGGCATCATGCAAGCTTTTCTGTTGCAAGATCCAGCCCATAGTACTTAAATACCTAAGAACTTGAAATCATGATTTACTGATGTATCCCTTTTTATTTTTTGTTAGGAGGTACATTGCAGGAGGCGTGTGCACCTCTACAGCTAAGTTGAATGGAAAGGTCGTAGTAATTACAGGAGCCAACACAGGCATAGGAAAGGAAACTGCCAAAGATCTTGCAGGAAGAGGCAAGTTGTTCATCCTCATCCATCAGAAGTTACTTCTTGTACAAAATGTTCACTAATAAATACAAAAGGAATTGTAAATAAAGCTACTGCCTTCACTGCAGCTCTGACTTTCTCAAGTGAAACTTTTTGCTACTCTTTTTCCCTTATGTAATCAAGTAATGATCAGATTTCAGTTTTTCTCTTTATTTTTGAAAACTTTGGCCATTTCCACACTCGCCTGTTATAGCGCGATGATTCCACTTTCAACATCTTCTGGAATCCTGGGGTTTTGGGAGGGGCCAGCTGGCCTCTCCCAAAACTGCAAACCCCAGGATTCCAGAGGATGTTGAAAGTGGAATCATCGCGCTATAACAGGCGAGTGTGGAAATGGCCTAAATCAGTGGTTCTCAATCTGTGGGGCCCCAGATGTTTGTGGACTTCAGTTCCCAGAAACCCCAGCCACTATGGTCAATGCTCAGGGCTTCTGGGAGCTGAAGTCCAAAAACATCTGGGGACCCACAGGTTGAGAACCACTGGCCTAAATTGTAAATAGTTACCTTTCTGGTAATACCCATTCTAGCACTGCACATAGACTCAGAATCCACAAACCCATCCTTTGTGAGGCAGAGGTGGGCGAAGGGTTACCTTGGGTCCATATGTGACCCACCAGGTTTCTTTTTGTGACCCTTGACCCCTTCATTCTACCCAGACCACCATTTTCTGGCTAAAAAAAACAGGTGAAGAATGACTGTATCTCCCTGTATGAGTCTACTTGGGCCTTGAGATCCCAAGGAAAGGTCCTTCTGTCAGTTCCACAACGTTCACAGACAAGGCTGGTGAGAATGGTGGACTGGTTCTTCTTGGTGGCCGCCCCAGCAACTGGCAGTCCCTTCCCAAGGGGGCCAGAATTGTCTCCTCCTTGGTATCTTTCTGCAAGAAGGTAAAGAGGTTTTTATTCTGATAGGTTTTTGGAACTTAATGGTGTCAACAGACATAGCTACAATGACATAGCTTCTTTGTCATAGCTGTGTCTCCTGATTCAACCCCTCCCCCAAATCCACTTGAGAAGCTAAACAGCTGCACTCACCAAAAGGAGAGTCTTGCTTTTTGCACTAAACCTCACTGACAGGGAGGGGCTGGCCTTGTTCAGCAGCTTGCCCTCCAGTGCCTTGTAACTCCTCCAGTTGGTGGAGTTGCCTGGCTTCTGAAATGGGTTGTGGGGAGGCATTTTTGCTCATTGCAGTGATGTCACCACCATAAATATGAATTGCAGTATTTACAATATCCTGAGCCTGGCTTATGAGATTGTCATAAATACTGAACAGGATGCCAGCCAAGGTTTTTAAAGAAAGAACTTCAGAGGATGCTACATTGTTTTTTATAAACTGATTTTTTTTATCCTTTTAGCTATAGATTTTAAATTTTAAATTGTTTTGATATTGTGAAGAGTTTAATCCTATTTTAATGTTGATTGTTGTGTGGTTTTTGCTGTGTTGTACTATGTCATATTCTAATCTACCTTGAACCCAATTTTGGGGGAAAGGTGGCATATAAGTGACGGCATTGATGATGAAAGTAAAGAAGATAGTCTCTCCTAGAAGCCTTCAGGAGTGGTGATTCATTTACATTTGATATTGAAAGAATACCTATTTTTTTTTCAAAACTGAAGGGGCTTTCTTGCCACTTCTGAATTTTTCCTCACATTCTTGGCAGTTCAGGCAGCCCACCAGAACATCCCAGAGCAGGAAGCTGGTGCCTGCCCTTACTGCAGTTGCCCCTACCTAATGGGAAGGCTGTTCCCTCAAAGTGGAGACACTAGCAGTCTGCAGCCAGGGCATTTCTTTCTTTCCACTGTTTCTTTGTGCTGGAAAACAGAGCTTCTGACCTGCTTTCCACTTGGTCAGCAATTGTCAGCTTGCACAATGGAACAGTGGAGCTTCATTCAGACCCTGGAAAAATTCCTCTGTTGGACAACAGCTCCCAAAATTCTCTAGCCAGCATGGCCATTGCTGGCTGAAGAATTCTAGGACTTGTAGTCTAAGAAAGAAACTTTTTCAAGCTTTGGCACCTGACTTTGTGCAAATCAGCAAATTAATTCATTATGGCAGGGAAAACCAAGTTACTACCCTATGAAATGCTGTACACCTTGGCTTGCCTGCCTTCTGTGGTTTCCTCCAGCCTGCTTACATGATTGTGTCTGGCCTTCTACACAGAAAAGAATCAAAATCTTACACAATAATAGTGGATGTGTTCTCAGTGTGTAGATCCTTACCTAGCCAAAGTTGTACCACTCCCAACAGTCATGTGTGGTCTGAGCATACTCGGTAGCCATGGAATGATGACAGACATGAGGAAGGGGAAAAAAAACTTAGAACAGGAGAGAAATCATAGACTTACAGAGTTGGAAGAGACCAGAGGGACCATCCAATCCAACCTCCTGCCATGTAGGAACCCACATCAATGCAAGTGCATACTCCAGAAGATGGCATGATTAGTTGTCTCAAGCTCCTGAACAAGAGAACTCAATCTTGCAACCTTTTGTTACCAATTGTGCTTGTCAGTATTTCAAAATCTATGTTACAGTATAAAGGACAAGTGAGAAATGCATGGCCCATTACATGTTCTTGGAGTGCAACTTCATCAGCCTTAGCAATCATAGCCAGTGGTAAGGGATGGTTGGAGCTGCAGCTCATCATCTGGTGAGCCATAAGCCATTTCCACACTAGACTGTTACAGTGCTATTATTCCACTTTCAAGATCCTATGGAATCCTGGGGCTTGAGGCCCCTCCCTAAAGTGCAAACCCCAGGATTCCATAGGATGTTGAAAGTGGAATAATAGTGCTATAACAGTCTAGTGTGGAAATGGCCATATATTCTCTATCTTCAGTTTCAGGTTGAGTCTGTTGCTCTGTGAGTAGCCTGATCATGTGTCTTTTTTCTACAGAGAAAAGTAAAAAATGATGGGCTGCTAGCAGATGGTTAAAGATGTCCTCTGTTTGAAATGTTTTCCGTTCAAAGAATGATTTTAAAATAAAGAACCTTAAGTTGGGGAGGGGGCATGGACCCTGACGTTGCCCATTCAGAATTAGCATCTGGAGAGAAAACTTAGAAGGCACACCTGGTCATAGCCTTCCCCTTTTGGGCAAGATTATTTTAATCCTATGCAATTCTCTTCTGCATACATGTAAAGTAGCACATGAAGTTTTATGCAGGTTTATTTTCTCTTTTTATAATTATATGGAGGTAGCCACTCTTAGCTATGAACCACAGTTTCTATCGTACATGCTCATTTGTGTTATTAATTTTTATTTTATTCTGCATTTTCTTGTTGCAGGTGCTAGAGTCATCCTTGCTTGCAGGGATATGGTAAAAGCAGAAGCAGCAGCCTGTGAAATCCAAACTAAGACAGGGAACCAGCAGGTTATTGCAAAGAAATTAGATTTGGCAGACACCAAATCCATCCGAGAATTTGCTGAGAATTTCCTGAAAGGTATGTCAGAGATGCACTGTTTGCCTTGATCCTTTGAATGTCTCTTTCTGGCTGATAAGTTGATTGAAGGTATATGCTCCCTTGCCAATAGGGAGACAGTACCCAACTATTCTGTCCAGTGGTTCTGTGAGCCAAGATTCATGTCTCAGACTCTTTCCATACACTTGAAGGATATGAAACATATTCTTGGAATGTAAATGAGTTTATGAATAAGCTACCCAGCACAAGTTCCCCCCTCAAGAAAGAAATTGGTGATGAGTGGTGATGCCTTAAAAAATTGTTTGCTCTTAGCATGTTTAGCTAATGGGTTAACATATTTCTGTTTCAGAAAGCTGTCCCTGTGATCTGAATCTTTAGCTATGCTAATCTAAGTTCTCAGGCTGATTAGGAGGACTTCAGTTGCATCTGGTAATGCAGTTCATTCATAAATGAATACAGCATAATAACTAGTTCAGATTGATCTGACTTATCACTCATAAAATGTAAGCTCTAATTCAAGAATTCTAAAATACCATCTCAGCTCACCAAAAGTATTCTGACAGACAATTTTGGTACTTTTTGAAATAAATCAGTATCTTCCATTGTCCTCTGCTTCATGACATCCAAGACTTTTTTCCTTCATCGTTTTTTTTTTTTATGTACTGTTAGGGGTTGTACTTCTTTAACTGATGAAAGAATTCTTGTAAGATCGTTACACTATCATTTTTTAATCCTTTCAATAAATAAACCTCTTTTTCCTAAGGGTACCATTCATGATAAACCATGAGTTAGCTGGAAGTATTAAGCACTTTTTTTAATAGCATAATACCAGCAGTAATATTCTTCTGAATAGCTGGAATTAATCATCAAATGCTTATGGAATATCGAGCTGATTTCTCATAAACAAAATCTTCTCTCATTTACAATTCTGAGACCTCTTATGTCTGAAAAAATGAATAATTCTTTCATGTCTGAACTTTAGAGAGTCTACTATAGTTAGTTGAACAGCCATTCATATCCCAAAGGTGCCAAGATTTAGACCAATGTGTAAACCAGCAATAGTTAAGTGAGATGAAGAATAATAAAACTCCATAATGTAATTTTTTGGTCTGCACTTCCTGTCTTTAGCTCAGTGGTAGTAGATATAGAAAGGCAATCTTTAAATACTATCAGAATTGCCATACCAATCAGTTACATCAAGACAGGCAAGAAACAGTCAACCCTAATGGAGAGGAGACAAAGTATACAAGGCCTGCTTTTGGTCTTCTTTTTCATCTACCATTCTGGAAGTAAAAAAAATTGCCTCAGTATTTTTTTTTCTTTAGTCTGCATTTACTAGAAGGAGAGAACAGTTTTTAAAATGAATTATACAAAAGTCACTTTAGAATTTATTCTGGTAGTATACCAAAGAAGAATATTCAGATCAAAAATCACTTTGAGTCATTTGTCAGTTGAGATGAGATCTTAACTATCAAGTAAATTTTCAAGGAAACTTTATATCTAAGTTTGAGACGACCTGTTTGCATTTTTATTGTTGTTTTTGATCCACAGTGATCTTGCCACTTTGAATACCTTTCTAATTAAGAGGCTTACAATAAGTTAATAACTGAGAGAACCTGGAAAACTGCAACAAGAGTTCAGCTTAAATGGTACCACCCATGTGGTTGAAGGTCTTTTTTGAAAGTATCTGCAGAGAAAAAACTATGTTCTGCTAGGGTTTGATTATTTGCCAGATTGTGCTTGGGATGAAAACAATGCATCCCTTAAAGAAAGACATGTTAGAAGGGGTAGGTACATATTTTTAAACAATCACTTTATATAGATTGAAACATGCACATGTTATATATGCTGTATATATTGCCTTGCTCTGAAACTGTAAGAATTTTGGCTTACTGGGGAGAAGAAGAGAATATTGAGAGACTTGGGCCATTTCTGCACTAGCCTGTTATAACGTGATGATTCCACTTTCAACATCCTCTGGAATCCTGGGGTTTGCAGTTCTGGGAGTGGCCAGCCGGCCCCTCCCGGAACTGCAAACCCCAGGATTCCAGAGGGTGTTGAAAGTGGAATCATCGCACTATAACAGGCTAGTGTGGAAATGGCCTTGGATGTTGGAATCTGATTCCCATTAGCTTTGTCTGGTCATGGGGATGATGGAAGTAGTACTTCATCAAGCCTGAGTGGCACAGGTTCTACAGCTCTAGTCTGGGAGAAAGGAGGGGTCAAACTGAGGCAGAGCTGCTTGGTGAGTACTAAGATTTTCTCTTAGGCTCCCTCTTTTATAATGTGCCCTGTGTTGTTTCTTCTAGAAGAGAAAGAACTTCATATCCTCATTAACAATGCTGGGGTTATGCTGTGCCCCTATTCCAAGACAGCTGATGGCTTTGAAATGCATCTGGGAGTCAATCACCTTGGTAAGTTTCTGAGAGATGGATTGGGTGAATGGGTATGTCCTCTTGCTGAAACCAGTCTTTTCCTCATTAAAATATATTAATCTGGGATGCTTTTCTCCTCTCCTGATAGTACAGATAGTGAGAAGTTACTGTAAAAATTATTATGCCCAGGGGTAATCATGTGGAGGAATAGCTTAAGATAGGGTAGCTCAGCCTGCTTGGGCCACAAGCTCATCTTCATATTCACCAGTCTGGCTAATATACAAGCTCAGTGGTTTTGCTTTGAACATTATGTCACTCCGCCAGATAGCTAGTGATAGTGTTCATTAGGATGAGATTGTACTGTATTTGTATTGTTTTTAAATATGTTGTTAGCAGCCTTGAATCCCATTATAGTAGGAACGGCAGGATATAAATGAATAAGTAATAAATACATAAATAATTTGTTGTGTACAATCATAAAGAAGAGACAGGATTTATACCTTGTGGATGTGGGGAGGGAGCAGTATGTATAACTTACCTGAGAACTGCTCCTGCTTTGCTACAGTGTTTAGTACCGGTAATCTTCATGAAAAATTTTGGTTTCTTCAACTGTTTTGAAAGTGTTAATATGTGTGCTGTTACATCATAAGTGGATAGTTCTTAATTTGATTTGTGTGATTTAAATTAATTGCATCTTTTTAAAAAAATCCTGCTTTAAGGTGATACCACACATAAATGCCCACAGATTACTTTCTCCTTTCAGTCTTTTAAAAATGCAAATCTTTTGTTAAGTATATCTGTGTTTTCGTTTTTTAAATCACTGCTTTATGCATGGGCCAAGGGGTGGGAGAAAAAGTTTGAAAATTAAAGATTATAAATACAGTGCAGTAGCTTATCCATTATAGTTGTGCGGGGACCAAGGCTCACACATTCCTGCATGCAGAGGAATGTTGTATCTAATTCAAAATGTATGCCTCACTTTTCCTTTATAACCCAAGATGGCTCTTCAACACCATGAGTAACAATATCTTCCAGATATCTTCACTTTTTTCACTAGTATGAAGTACTGTTGTGTTTGGGATGCAGGCCTGCCTTCTTGCAAACCTATGGGGAAGTAATAGTTTTGCTTTATCTATGTTAGATTTACAAGTAGAACTCCAAGACTGTTTCTGTACTACACTGTCATACTGCTATTATTCCACTTTCAACATCCTATGGAATCCTGGGGCGTGCAGTATAGGGAGGGGCATTTAGAATTCTCAGCCGGAGAGCTCTTTGGCCACAGTAAACTACAAACCCCAGAATTCCACAGGATGTTGAAAGTGGAATAATAGCACTGTAACAGTGTAGTGCAGAAATGGCCAAAGTCTCATCACTTCTTTTTCAGGACACTTCCTTTTAACATTCCTCCTGATTGAGCGCCTGAAGGAATCTGCACCAGCTCGAATACTCAATGTATCATCCCTGGCTCATCATGGAGGGAGGATTCGTTTTCATGACCTCCAAGGCGAGAAATACTATAACCGGGGCCTGGCCTACTGTCACAGCAAGCTGGCAGGTATCCTTTTTACCCGGGAGCTGGCAAGACGACTGCAGGGTGAGTTGGAAGCCTGGAATGGTCTTGTTCTATGAGGGACAGTAAACAATAGCATTATGTTATAGAAAATAGGGAGTTGCGGAAAAACGGCTAAGTGACATTTTTTCTCTGGCTGTCATTATTTTTCATCCAAAACAGAATTGCAAAACTTGATTAGAGCTAAAGTTGCAGGATGGATGCAGGGCAAGGTTCCTGTTGCTCTTTAATATTTAGCAAATGTTTGATCAGGCAGGTTTACTGTAGAGTTCTGTCTGGAGGACTTAGAGCACCTCTCCTTCTTCACTCCCTAAAGCCACCTTTTAGCTGACGGAACCTCCCCAACACAGCCATTTACTGGCTGATGGGAAGAGAGATGCCCCATTCCATTCCCACTGCACAGTAATGACATAATCTTCTGGGACTTCCTGAGGTGGTGTCCAGAGAATGTCTGCTTATGTGCATCTTGTTACAGGAATGGCAAGGGCACTTCACCACTCCCTCTGCCTTTCCACCAGCTGGTTAAAAGCCTGGTGTTAATGGTACGGGAGGCTGCATAAGCTAAAAGGTGGAGTTTGTGGGGGGGATGAGGGAGGAGAGGTGCCATAGCTCCTCCTGATGGAACTTTACAGTAAGGCTTGCTGATCCAAGTTCAGCTAAAATCAAAGCAACAGGAATGTTGTCCTGTACTCAGCCTGGCAATCCGAATGAGAACTACATATTTTGGAGAGACTATCAAGCAAACAACCAAAGATAAGGTGGTAGTGAGGTAGTTTTTTTTAAACCTTTAAAGCTGCAGCTCTGTGCTTACTTACAGGGAAGATAATCTTTTTGAATATTTATTGGGACTTCTTTTGAAGAAAATATGGATAGAATTGGATGGTACTTTGGAATGCATGGAACCTTTTTTTTTTTGCTTTCATAAGGATCCTTATAGAAACAGGTCTACCTACCTAGTAGAGGAAGTTTTTGGGATCCTGCCACATAATATTCTGAATGTTCTTCAGTGTGTATATATGTAGCAGGTAGTACAATCTGTCTTGGCCCAATGATAATAAATCACATTCATATAAGTACAATTAAATGCATGGTTTATAACATGGGTCCAAACTAATTTATACCAACATGTGAAACTTAAGGGTCTACTTAGATTGAGATGTGCATTTGCAGTACATTTAATGTTTGCGTGCATAATTCCTTTCCCCTAGGTACCAGAGTTACAGTCAATGCTTTGCATCCAGGCACAGTTGCTTCTGAACTGACCCGTCATTCCACTCTAATGAATTTTTTGTGGAGGACGTTGCCTTTCTTTTTGAAGACACCTTGGGAAGGAGCCCAGACCAGTGTGTACTGTGCAGTGGCAGAAGAGCTGGAGTCAGTGAGTGGGAAGTATTTCAGGTAAGTTAAGGTTTGAAGGCTGACACTGGGTTCAAGGGTCAAACAAACAAAAATTTAGCTCAGATTTCAAGGGGTGGAAAAAAATCTCTGAAGTGCTACTACGGCCAGTTCTTGCAATCAACAGAAACCTTATAAGCACTTTGAGAGGGCATCTCAACAAAACAAAGCAGCATAGAACCATTACTTTATAAACACTTTGGGATTAGTGTGGAATTAAAGTTGGATTCCTCTTTGTCACAGGGGGAAGAAGTAAAATGGCCAACTTATATGTAGGCAAAATAAGAGGATGAATGTGGGTTCTAGATTACTCCCTGCTGTAATGGCTGTGCCTGCATCTCATGTAGTTCTCATAATCACAGAAACTGGCAAAACAGGGAAGTATGTATGTACAGCAGTGGGCTGGTAGCAGTTGACAGCATCAGTTTTGACAGCAGCAATGGCTTCTTTAGAAGGATTAGAAGTCTGAATTGAGCCTTCCTGCCTAGATGAATGACAGCATTAAAGTCAACAATGACCATGTGTTTTGCATTCCCATAGTCGATACTGAAGATAAAGATCTATTGTCCATGGGATTTCCAGTCTGGATGGGCACGCTTGTTGCCCCACCTGACCAAAGAATCCCAAGGGAATATAAAATATAAGTGGCAACTAGGATATACTGGTGATGAAGGTTGTCTCCAGTGTCCTGCGGAAGTGCTTAAGTACAAAGAAACTAAGTGTTCAGGAGGTCCATGAAGTATAGATTTATAGGAAGAACAAAATCTACCCTACATTTGGTGAAAAGGTAGAATGCTATTAACTTGCATTACCAAATAAGAGAGCCCAAGGGATAGGGACTTGAGAAGGTTTTGACACATATGCATATCTTCTTAGCTGACTGGATGTCGGGGAGCTAAGCCTAGTTTTAAACTGTGCTAATGCTGTCTGAATTTCCTGATGCAAACTTTCCCCTTTATTATTACAGCGACTGTAAACCAGCATATGTATCACCTCAAGGGCGCAATGATGAAACAGCAAGGAAGCTTTGGGATGTCAGCTGTGAACTCTTAGGCATCCAGTGGGACTGAATCATGGATGACTCTCATCTGTACTTGTACATTCCAAGAAAGAACACACATTGGCAGAATTCAAGGCCAGATATCTCATCTCATTTGATACAAACAGTTAAAGTGGCCAAGAATTTAGAGAGATTTAGGGCTGTTTCCCTCCGAATATTCCACACACAACTGTGTATGAGGTGCTTGTTTCTAATAGGAGAATAGTCTCTTTTGCAGTCCAAGGCACAAATATAGAAGCAGAAAAAGGCATGGTTATCAAATGTACGTATCTTGGCCTTTCTCTTATGTGGAGATTTGTTTAGGGAAATCTGTTCCAGTATATTTAATCAGGGTGGGGGAACTTTTTTTGTTACTTGGGGAACTTCCATATGTTTTTCATACCCTACTATCTATGAAGGAGGAACATTTTCCCTGAGACTGTCTTCAGGTCTGAGCAAAGAAGAGCTTTATCCCTAATAAGCTGCTGAGCAGAGATACAACGTTTTGCCTGAGGGGGCAAGACCTGCAGAAGCTAAGGAGCCAGATGGAGAATGCCCCAGGTTGTAGCTGACACAGGGACCAGAGGCTTCCAGTTTCTGTTGTTAGTATTCTGTAACCCATAAAGAACAGGTTTCTTCATCAAATCAGTCATGCTTACAGCAGCTGTAGCATTATTACAAGAACAGGGCCAGGGATTCTGTAGTTCACATTTTAAAGCCACATGAGCTGTGTTTTCCTTTGTACTGAATACACATAAGATTGGGTGTATGAATTTAACATAATCTAATGGGCAAGATCTGTCTGTCCCTACTTAATCTCTTATCTCACATCTAGAATTTTGAGAATTTACCATATTGAGATACATGCTGAAAACAGCCTTGAGAGACTTATTTTTAAAAGTAACTAAGAAATTGATGAAATAGAATAAACACTTGTAAATCCTGTATTGATCACACCAGGAAATATTTGTACTACTTTCTTCCAGAGGAGAAGCCAGTTCTTTTCTAACTATCGCTTAAAGTTCTAGGTCTCAAGTAAGGTTTTTTCTTTCTTTCTAAAAATACTACAAGAGGGCAAGAGCAGTCATTCCAATTATTATCTGTAACATAAATGCTTTATATCTAACAGACCTTTATCTGGACAACAGTGTTACATGCATGTGTTTTTCTTTCCTGTTTAGGCTGAAAATACCATATGAAAGATGTTGTGTTTCCTTCACTGTTTGAAAAGTTTGTCTTTGTATCTGCAGAGTTCTTGATAAGATTTGTAGTATGTAAAGGTTGTTCTGTACTGCAGATGGTACTCTTAATCTTGTTTTCTGGATAAGAACAGAGCTGGCAAGATAAAGCATGCTTATGGAACAGGGCCAAGTTGTGAGTGTCCAGATGTACAGAACTTTCACTACTTTGTATGTTATGCTTTCTAAAATGAAGGTGCTGATATAAGGAATTAGAACAAATGTCTGGAAAATGTTTTCTGACTGGCTGTGATTTCATCTGTTTACATAGAAGTTTCAGTAGCAAAGGATCAGGCTCTAAACTAACATCCATTTTCTTCTCTTGGAAAGCTTCAGTACTGAGTCTCTCATTATATTTGACTAAATAAAAAGATTACTGTCTTATTTTGTCTTTTAAATGCTACTTTCTGTGTTGGGGTAGAAGTAAGCCCCAAATAATTTAACTTACTGCTTCTTACATATATTAGAGTTACACCAAAAGTAATGACCGAATATATTTTATTCCTGTTGACAAATGACAGAGGCTCACTTCTTATTAACAATTTTAACACATCAGTTCATTTTTTGAGCTCACTGGTTGTAATAGTTATGAGGCAGAGCAATTTAGAGGGCAGGTTTTGCTGGTAAGAAAGGGATCCTTAGTAGGAGTTACTAAGGAATTTTGAGTTGCAAACAATGTAAAGTGCATAAGTAAGTGCAAAGGAGAACCACAGATCAATAATCAATCTACATTAAAACACAACATGTTCTACTCTTCCCTCTGCAAAAACTGCCTGAGAGGTGTCTGAAGAGAGTGGGAGGTGCGCAGGAAGAGTTGCAGCTATTCAAAAACAAGTGGCTTAAAATATACAGTCAGTGCTGTTCTTCTTTCCCATCCCAGAGAAAAGCACCCTCAGTACCACATTCAACCAGATTAGACTGGAGTGCAGTTGAAGTTTAGTTCTCACAGACAGCAAAAGCGGCTTTTGCAAGCCTTGCATTTCTAATGGGATAAGCTTCAAAATCTGGGAGGCAGGAGAATCTGGAAGCTAAATGTAGCCATCCCCAATAACTTAAGCTGCAAGCTATTTCTGAACACCAGATCCAATGAGTTAAGCATAACTGATGTTTGTGGCTGTGACAGCACTCATCAGACATGAGATTAGTCAGAATCTTCTTTTCATTGGAGACTGGGCTCACAATCATTGCAATTTTCAATTAAGGTCAGTGGGGAAATGACAATATTCACCTAACAGAATGACACACAAATCAAATAATCAAGGATAAACATATATGCAGAACCGCTTCCATCCAGGAGACAGAGAAAATGTGTATCATTCTGTAATCACATTTTTGCTGGGTAAAAAGATAACAATATGAGTTAGATTCTTTTTACATGGAGCAAAGAGTGGAGGAGACACAACAGGTAGGCCTCACACAGATCCCCATCTGCTTCTTATAGCCCTGGGCAACTGAGAAAGAAAATTCAGCCTCAAAAAGGACTATTGCCATACTCAGAAATATCCAGGAATGACAATTTGGTCTTTAAAACAGCATGTTGCCCTTCCCCACGTTTATAAAATACCAAGTACGATTTTTGCCACTTGTAGTTTTGTTTTGTTGGGAGATGAAAACTGGCTCCTAGACCTTGTCCTTTCCTAACATAAGAACTGTTGAATCCCCCTCAATTGATTTGGAGGAAATTTTAATTTAATAAAAGCAGACTCACAGGACTTTCATTGATGTCACTGGGTGGGCAATGGAATCTTCAGCAAATTTGGGAAAGGCAAGGGCATGACAAAATAATAGTACTAGACAGATCGTTCAGGATAACCTCATATTCAGAAGGGTCTATGTCAAATTCTGAATTAACTTGGAGCAGACAAAATTATTTTTTACTTAAAATGCACTTGATCTGAGCAAAATAAAAAACAGGTGATTGGGCAGCAAGAATACCTGGGGAGGCATGCTGTCCATGGGCTGCACTTCCCCACCTTTTTGAACATACCTAATTTATTTGGATGGTCAGTTACAAAATCCTTAACATTCCCTCCTTTCCTTTGCTTGAAGAGGTGATGTAGAACATGTAACAGAAAGCTCTTCAGCCAAGTACTTTGTATAGCACCTGCTTTGTCCTGAAATCAGGCTACACACGTATATGCCAATAAGACTTTCAGGAACTGCCTCTCAGCTTACTGGTAACATTTCCAAACATGAGAACACATTTCCTCACTGTAAAAGTAGATCACCACCTTCTAGTTCCTACTAGAGAAATGGCACATACTGTACTTTTATTCAAAAGGAAACCGTAGCAGACAACCACCATCTACTAAGTATAAAATCTGTATTCTACTTAGATAATTAACATTTTCTTCTCTTTATGAGTTTCTGTCTGTGTTAGAGGAAACCAGCTCCAAATTAGTCAACATGGAATTTAAATTAATGCTGTGAAACCCTAGTGATACGTGCCTTAATGGGAAGGACAGAATCCTCAGCTAAAGCAAGATTGAAAGATCAAAAAAATATGTGGTGGAAGAGAAGGGAGGAATGAATGACCTGAGGTAGAGGTTGTCATCAGGACATGATTGGCACTTTTAGGAACTTGATCCTTTCCCTTTCATTGGAGGCATCCAAAGCAGCAACTTTCCAGCTTCCTGCTAAATGCAGCCTAATCTGTTCTGATTACACAATGGAGTCTTCCCTTTATAGAAACACACCAAACTACCCACTTCCCAGTGGTCATTTTTTGGAGGTTTGGGTGAGCCAGCTTCTTGACTTGGTGTGATGCACTGACAGCCACTGGGTGCAAATGGCCTGCACCACATCTTCACCACTATCCTCAGCCAACTGTCGAACGTGTTGGACCAGCTGCACAGCTCTTGTGTTTTCTTGCTTCACTGAGACCAGGTAGGCAGAACGTAGCTTATGGCATCTCAAGTATGCTTGGATCTGAAATAGACCAAAGACAGAGTCTGGATTCTTAACATTTTCAGAGCAAGAGCTCCACTGTCAGGACATGGCTCTCTCACTTCCATTACTGCAAACAAAAATACATGCACACTCACCTTGCCATCCACTCCTAAATGTTAGAGAGCAAAACAGCAAGGGATGTGGCAGTGTGGTCTGCAACAGGAAGTGTTAAAACGGGCCCACCTGTATGAGTGGAAGTGCTCACCTTTGCATCAGAGCCAAAAGGTATTTGCATGTTTCCCAGAACAACACTATACACAAAAGCCAAAATTTAGAACAGGTGGTAGGGCTGTTTCAGTGGTCTGGTCTTGAAATGCACTGAAAACAACTAATATACTAAGCTTACTAAAGGCAGCTCATGATGCTGGTCAGCATAGATACTTTGTGAAAATTAATTCCACTTCACTTTAGAATTTTATGAACCCATCTTCCTCAAACTGAAGGTTAGAATGAACTAGTCTCAAAATATACTATGCACCATTCCCTTTTCACTATTTAACATATTTTCCAGTCTCATAAAGAAGGGTAAAGCATAGTAATGAAAACTGTCCCAGATTTTAGTCTCTGTGTATGGAGAAACTCACTGTGAAAAATATCTGGGAAAAGCAAATACTTCAGTTATGGTATGTTTTGTTTTTTTCTTTTTCTCTCTGAAAACAGCTATCTGTACTAATTTGAACTGGAAAATACCACAGTGATTTTTTTCACCAAATAAAAAGAATTAAACTATAACATAACGAGTGGCTCACAGCATACAAAAGGCTCCTTGATCATCACAGATGCCTTCAGTCTTTGCATAAGCATGCACAACAAAATAAAGAGCAAGAAAAACAGCATGCTCCAGATGACACACTCTAGATTCTCTTAACTCTTGCAACATCATTTTCATTGGTGAGAAAGATCAGAGGAGGCATACTAAAATTTTAAGCAATGATCCCATAACCCTTTTAAAGTAGTCTTTCCATCTATCATTCCATCTATCTACCACTCTTCCTTCCTCACTTTTTTTCAGAGGGTAACATCATTCCAAGCTTCACTTTATGTAAAGCTTTGATTTGCATTAGCAAGCATATCCTGATACTTGCAGCTGAATCTGAAAAGCACAGAACCCTGGGGGAGAAGGAGGGTATCACAGAAGAACACATGCAGAAAATAAAACAAACTGTGGGACTCTAGCATTTATTTCATCTCCAGGATCAGTGACTCTTGTTATATTGTACTCACCTTATTTTCATCATTCTCCATATCCTGGATCAGGTTGTCCAATTCCTATATTCCAAAAAGAAAAAGCACACTTGAAAGAGCAATGTGACATAATTTGTGAAGCACTTTATTGTTAAACATTACTTGCTTCAATTCCAGTTTGGACATGATATAACAGGTCAATAATCCAGTTAATCACTTTTGCATGGATGAAGTTCAGATACTACAACACGAACGTACAGACAAGGTAGTTGGGGAAGGCAATATGGTTGCTCATAACTTTGTATGCTGATACCAGCTTACTAGTGTGGGTGGCAACTAGTGAAAGACAGAAACATGATAAATTCCTGGATGACACAGGAAGGAGTCCCAGACATCTTGAAAGAAGAGACCACATAGACACTCCATAAGTCTTCTTAGGATTAAGTTGGTCATCTAATTATCAGAAATTACTCCATGAGTAATTGTTTGCCATCAGTTACCCAAACAAGACTCTATGAGAGCGCTAGCATGTAGTGGTCTGAGTGCTAGATCAGGACTCTGGGAAACCAGGGTTCACACCCCTGCTCAGAAATGGTAATCCAGTGGGTGATCTTGGGCAAGCCACACTCTCTCAGCCTTAGAGGAAAGCAAAGGCAGCCCCCCGCTGAACAAATCTTGCCAAGCAAAGCCTGTGATAGGTTCATCTGAGGGTGCTATAAGTTAGACATGAAGGGACACAATAACAACATATAGACCTGGATTCTTTCTATGTCTTTTTTTCATCACGTTATGAATAGATGCAGTTGTTTTCCATGACTGCTTATTATCTCTGTTATGAATTAATAGAATTTTATTCAGGCCTGCAATTCTGTGGTTATTGACATTGTTCATGTGTGATCTTCATGGGCTGTTGGAATTTAAATTTTTACACTTGTTTGAAGTATTATATACTGTTACTGTCATTTGAGGTTGTTCAATTATTTATTGTGGTCTTGTTTGGTACTAATTATCAGAAAATAAGAAGAGCCTATTGGATCAAATCAAACAGTGCAGCACACATACGCACTCACAATCACTCTTGTCTGACTCTTCAGAGACATAAATGGTTTACATCTCTTCCACATCGTCATAGAAGACTTCCTCAGATTCTGAAAATGCAACTCACAACTGTGACAGTGTGGGTACCCCACTGTAAACCAGTTATCCTTTGGTCACAAAGTCAACACTAGCAAAATAAAAATAATTCAGCCTGAAAGATTTTGATCTATTTCTTATCAGTGTGATTTGCAAAGAAAAAATAAATGACGCTATGCCTTTTCCTCTCTGGGTAGACTATAATTACCTCAGCAGGGACAGAATCAAAATCATCTAGACAGTTTAGGATGACATTGTCCCCATCATTTTTATTTGCAGCACCAGATTCCTTGATACATTTGAGGAGCTGTCTGATCTCGCTGTAATTGTGCTGTTTCACCAGCTGTTTGGCCACTTTATTGTACACAGCAGCAGCCTCCAGCTGGAAGTCCTAGGGCAGAAGAACCAGTATTATTTCAAAATCATGGAATACCCCTTACAACATGAACTGAGCTTTACTGATAGAGGAAAAACATGCGTTTGTGGAAGATGAGCTATCAAAGAGCAGGGGTGCACAACCTTTTTGACCACAAGGAGGTCAGGCTCTGAGTCAGGGATTGTTGCACATACACACTCCCTTATTGTTGCTGTGCACTTCTGTCTCCCAGCAATCTCTACTAAGGTCATGTTCAGCCACTCCTACTACCAGTAGGAATAATCCCAACAAAACAAGAAGCCAAAGGACAGCATTCCTCCCCCTGCCATAGACAGCTGGCAAGCTTTAAGGACCACTCAGAAATCTGCCAAGGTCTGCACATGGCTACAGGTTGTACACACTTAACACAGAGCATACTCCTGGTTCTCATCTTCCACACAGAAGCAGAGTCACACAGCGAGGGATCCTGTGATACCAAGCCCTGATGTCTTTTACAAAATGTTTGGCTGTGTAATAGTACAGAATCTTTTTTGTAATGGCCCCTAATCTATATCTTCCTTACTTTGTTCTAGTCTTCTTAATTTGACTTGGTACATTAACTAGTTGTCTTTAAGACTGCAACATTTTAAATCACTTAAACAACTATGATTCATGCAGTTAAATCTGGTAACAAAAGTTCCATGAATATCCAACCAGAATCAGCATGTAGCACATATTCATGAATATTTCATCCCACAGCATGAACTATTGAACTACTTTGCACAGCCTAGAGGATCACAGTTACAATACTATTAATTCTCAGTAAACATGCTTATGGTCAGATTTTTCACATATGCCAAATACCTACTTCAGTTTTAACAATTAACTTGAATGTAGCAAACAAGCTTACACTGCAAGCTCCCTGGTCCGTGTAGTTTAGCATTCCTTGCGCTGACTGAGGGCACCTCTCTATAAATTCAGACAGAGGTCTTTCCTATCCTCCCTGAGAAATGCTAAGAGCCAAACCTCTCATTATTTGCATGTAAAATGTGCTTTCTATCACTGAGCTATGACTCTTTTAGCTCATTTTTAAAAGACTACAAAAATGCATAAAGCATATGAGCATTAATAGTACTATTAGCCATGGTGGTGATCCATCATGCAGTTATCTCAGCAAACCTTGGCTAGAGAAGCACCAAGCCCAAGCTTACATTAATGTGTTCTGTACATTTCTACTTCGGAGGGAGAGTATTTGGCAGGACAGATTTGTTTAAACTGAACAAGTTATAATCCCAAGGAAGCCTACTGGAGGGAGTGTTTTTAAACTCAGTGGACTCAGTGGGACTCACTTCAGACTAAAGAGTAAATCCTTCAGCTTGATCATGAAAAAGGAACTCTAGCCATTAAAAACAAAATCTAAAGGTGCAGGAACCTTTGTGCAGCAGTCATCAAGTACTGCCTCCAGTAGGCCATACATACCAGAGCAAGCCAAACCAAACAGTAAAACAAAGTCTTCAGCTAAAAACGATATTTTAGATCTGAATTTGTCCCTGCTTTTTTTGGTGTCTCCCCTCACTTTGTTTTGTTACCAATATTGACAAATACATGTTTACAAATCATTAATCTTCTCTCTGTGGCAAATCCAGATCTTAAAAAAAAAAAAAAAAGAGCCCATTCAGGGATGCAGAACCTTCAAATGTCATGGTAGATTTTCAGTGAAAGACTAATGCTTTTCCCTTAAAAATACTAATGTTAACCTTCTCTCAATAATAAAAGGCAGGGTGAAAACAAATACATATCATGACCAAGTACAGAAGCTTAATTCAAGTTTTTATAGATACCCAACATATCCATGAAAATAAGCTGAAAGAGTACAATGGTTCTTCTTCATGGTCTCTGTGCCTTACACACTAGGAGCTTTCGCGCCTGCGTGGTACCGTTGGTTTTCAAGTGCTTTGCTGATGTTTACAAGGGACCAGTGTCACCCATAGCAGCTTCTTAACTGAACCATACCTGTAGAACTCTGAATGCAATCCCAAAGCCTTCTTCGATGTTTTTGCCTTCCAAAATGACCTGAGGAAAAAATGCAGCAGCACAAAAATGAACAGTGGTGGTGAAGTAGTGTGCAGTCAACCCCAATTACTGCTGTCACCTGAACAATGCAAGCAGGTTTCTTTCTAAGTCTAAGGGCAGTTTCAGGTTCTGGAACAGTGATCATCAGCTGGAGACAGGACTGGTTAATTAACCAATCCCTGCCATTCACCTCTGCAATAATCCTTTACCACTCTGTGTACCACAGTCTTTAAAATATACTGAACTTTTCTGATCTTAAGTCTTCATGCTAAAACAGTAGCTGCATGTGAACAGTTTATACTAGGATTATGCAACAGAGTTTGGTTAATTTACTGTCTTCTTTTCCTGTATCTTTCAACAGATGATATACAGCTTTCTTGCAACTGCAATGGCATGTTTTTGTTGTTTGTTTTTACAGTTCATTTTTCTACTGTTTGTAATTTGCAACTTTAATAAAAACTCTTTCTTAAAAAAAGAAAAGAATTATGCATCAGAGTCTGCCTATTTCTTATACTCTCTTAGTGCACTCACACTGGGGGGGAAGGAGGTGGGGAAAAGACTATCTAGAAAACATTCATGTGAACAAAGTGTTGTTAAAGCGACCTTCAAGCGTGAGCTTCCACAAATGAGCCTCCATAATCCTTAGACAGATATCTGCACAGAGCTCAGATTACTTCTAAGCACAAAAGGCTTGTAAGGGGGTGGAAATGGGAAAGAGGAAGATACGTAATCCTTATTTCTTAGGCACTTTCTTCCTCCTAGAAAATCACTCACTCATGCTCTGAGGGGTTTACTTTCTATTTAGAATGTGTGTTTATGATTGCAGCCATAGGTTTCTATTGTTACGGTTGGTTCAAGAACTGTTTCAGACAGTAGATATAATACCTTAAAAAAAAGCAACTTCCCCTTCCCTATCACATAGGTTTCAATTCCATGTTCTTCTCATCTTTCTTCACTTGCATTGCCAATCAGAGTGATGAAAAGGAAATGTGAGATGTGATGAGTCGAAACAATTAGTTAGTAAAAAACAAAAACATGTTTTCATTGTAGTCTACACCAAATCCTATTCATTTTATATTTAAAACTATGCCATGATTTTAAGCTGAGTCCAGTACCTTGCAAGCAACTTCCATCTTCATTTGATTGTTTCCAAAGAGCGTGGGTACTGTAAAGACAGTTGTAGATGACGTCCCCTGTTTCTCACACCGATGAAGGAATTTTGTTACTTCCATTTGAAGCTCAACTGTATTGATGTGCCTAATCAGGGGAAAAAATAAGCTTCATTGACCAACATAGAAAAAACAGATTGTATGGACATCTCTAAAGCAGTGCTTTAGCTGTGTATTCTTGTATGACAGCAAGTTGGACTAGATGGGCCTTAACTATTATATTATATTATATTATATTATATTATATTATATTATATTATATTATATTATATTATATATTAAAATTTATATAATTATATTATATTATGATTACAATGCTCTCACTGTGCAGAATAACAATAACAGTTTTAAAAAATGCTCAAACCAACTTCAAATATGGAAACCATCTATGCATTCAACAAGGTACAGAGTCTGGAAGCTTATTTTAATATATTAATATTATTCATATTAATATATTGGAATATTAATGATTAATACATTAGAACATTAGAATATGTTCTATTATTAGTGTATTCTAATACATACAGAGAAATATAGGTAAAGATCCTGCATCAGAGACCATTTCCACACTGCTCTGTTATAGTGCTATTATTTCACTATCAACATCCTGGGAAATTCTGGAGTTTGTAGTTTACTGAGGCCCAAGTGCTAAACTGCAAACCCCAGGATTCTATAGGATGTGGAATAATAGCACTATAACAGTATAATGCAGAAATGCCCAAGATCTGTAACTTTCTTCCATCAAATCTACATCCCTGACAGGACATGCAACCCATTCTAGCAATGACACCTATTGAGGTCCCTTGTATAGTGCCCTACCATATAGTGGGAGTTCCTGTTGCATAGTGAGTCCGACAATGTTCTGGTGCCCATTGCACCATAGGTCCCATAGCACTCTGATGCCCACTGTGCCATGGAATCCATGGCACAAAAGCCGCACTGTTGGCTTCATTTGCACAGAAGGCCTGGAAATGTAGCTTTGTCTCTGCTCCGATCCTGAGCGTTGCACAATGTCGCAATTCATTTTTTACATGATCATGTGTCAGTTTACAATGACATAAATGTGTAACAGGATGCCAACCATAGTGTTAATGTGAAAACTGGATATTTAAAAAAAATGTTTCCCAAGCACTAGAGTTAACCTTATCTCAACTATTAACTTCAACTTCAGTGAATTTTAGAGTAAAAGTCCTGATGTAACTACCTCAGTTCTGAAGTATATTTTATCACATTATCTGGAGACAATTTAGCCAGTGTGGTGAATGATACTAAAATCATTGTCAAACATCATTTTGCTTGTACCTTGATACATCAGGAGCAGGCATTTTCTTACGGAAACTGCATGCAGACTTTTTTCTTCCCGAACTCCGTGAAACTTCCTGTAGGTAAACTTTGAGGTGGTCCTTCACCTTCAAGAGCCACTTCTGCCTTTCTCCCAACTCAGTGTAAGATTTTGCCTTATGCGTGAAAAATCTAATACAAGTCATAGCAGCACGAACTTGATCCTGGGGGTGGGGAGGAGAAATTTTTAAACACCTGCCTTTCTCCCAACTCAGTGTAAGATTTTGCCTTATGTGTGAAAAATCTAATACATGTCATAGCAGCACAAACTTGATCCTGGGGGTGGGGAGGAGAAATTTTTAAACACAACTAAGGTTTAAAATGAAAGCATCTGGTGAACCTGATTACCACATTTGCCAGAAAAATGTTTCTGTACTGACAGGCTACAGCTACATTACATACTAAGCTAGGAAAGCAAAGCATGGGAACTCTCCAACATGCCACTCTCCAGTCCATCCCTCCACCTTCACTCTTTCCTCACCTGTTCCAAGTCACATTCTGAGTTCACTGTCCTGGGGCTCACTTCTCCATCTCCACATCCTCACCTTAGCTTACTCATCTCTGAATCCCTTTCCGCCTTTGCCCCACTGTGTGCACCTCTCTGGCTTTCCAATCTCAGTGTGTCCTCCCTAACTCCCCCAGTTTCCTAGTTCACCCCCAGGTTGCTCACCTCTCCCTTTTTCTACCCTCAGACCTTCACCCCCCACCCCTCTACCTTCTGATTGAGCACTCTTACTCCAGTCAAAATTTGAAAGGATCTGTCTTTTTCCTTGATTTTGAAATTTGTAGATGTAGTGATTAATCTTTTGAGTTTTTTTAAGTGTTTTTTTTAAACTTAAGAACATAAAACTGTTGCTTTCACGACAATAAAAAAAAGAAAGCATGAGAACTCTGGCTTGTCACACACAAGCTATGTGCTGGCACATGCTACCCACTTGTAAGTTGCTGCTTACAATTTTGCTGGCAAGAGCAACTACGCTCATAGTTTGTTGAGCACATCATCCAAATGTGGGCACTTTCTTTTTCACTTTTTTCTTTTCCAACAATCAAGAGAAATGCCTAAAAAACAAACCGCAGTTTATCTCTCTCTTTTTTTATTGTGTTTGAATGACACAAGAAACGAGCACTGAGCAATTTTTACTTCAAGCAGACAGTGTGCATCAGTTAACCAATACACAAGAGTTCTTACAGATCCCTCTTGTTGTCACTGTTGCTAGTAGTACATGCCTTCAAGTTGACTCTGACTTATGGTAATGCTGTTACAGGGTTTTCTTGGAAAGATTTATTCACAGGAGGCTTGCCACTGCATTCCTCTTAGCCTGAGAAAGTGTAACTTGCCCAAAATCATCTAATGGGCTTGCATGTCTGAGCAGGGATTTGAACCCTTGTCTCTCAGAGTCCTAGCCCAACACTCAAACCACTAAATTATGGTGGCTCCATGGATCCCTGGTTTATTGTATTATATTCCATAGCTCATGAGTGTTGGGAATCTCTTAGCAGTTCTTCAGAAAGTACTTCACTGCACCAGGAAAACTTGGTGTACACAACAAGGCAAGGAATTTGCATGTTTAGATTTTCTTAGACTGCAGTCTCAAAGATACATACACAAACATTTTTTTCCAATCTAACAGCAATAGATTCTTCTTAATTTTGATTCTGGATGAGAACCTGTGAAATCATCAAGCTAAATGGTCATTGTTAATTTCCTGTGAAACAGCAGAGCATCATGCGTACAGGATGGAACAGAAGTGGCACATTGCTTCCCCAGTCACACTAGTTTTTCAAAGGAGCACTCCCCACACCCCATTTTCTATCAGTCTCCTTTCTTCAGAAGACAAATTGCTCCTTCAAAACATTATGAGTGGACTGAAACACGCAGGCTGACAGGTTCTCATATTACTGCACTACTTCAAATGTGGCTCTAGGTCAGAAATTCTCCTGCATCTAGAAAGCTGGTAGAAAGTTAACATGCACTGTCGGTAGAACATCTGCAGTAGTGAAGCTCTGCATAGGCACAGCAGAGAACTACAAGGACTTGGTCACCTGACACTGAGTCTCCCACTCAGTTGGTAAAATGGTTTGCATGTCACACCCAAGAGCCCTTCAAACTCACAGGAGCCTTTACTTCCAGGAAACTTACAATACATGTCAGATTTGCCTCAGGGAAATTCTTGCTACAGAGTCAAACGTTATGTAATTGGCCCAGAAAGGTTTCTTCCCAAACTTTTGACATCTCAGAAAATCATTTTATGTTGTGATTTATATTCTCTCCTTTTGTATTTTTAAATATGTTTTCAAGACCATTTGGGAGCCTTTTTTTTTGGCACAGAAAACAAAACAAAAACCAGAACTTACCCTCAAAAACATACAAACTCTGCTGCTGAGTAGACCAGCATCAAGCCCAGAAACCCTGCAAATTACTGTGAAAAGTTTCTGCAAAGATTCAAAACACTTACAGTTACAGAACAGCAGCATATCAAACTTCTCTTACCTTCATAAATTGCTGCAGTTCATACAAAATATGGTAGTAATTCTTCTTCTGCAAGTGTTTGCAAGCTGCTATGAGATAGATACCCCAGCTCTCCAAGCCTGGATCAATAGATTCCAGCAAGTTTTCCAACATGTGAAGTTTTCCACTTTTATAACTTGGGACAAAGATCCCTTCTATAAACACTTCTGGTGGGCTCTCCTAAAGCAGGGGAAAAATTAAGCTTTAGCTGTGGCATTACTTTTGGCAGAGAAGCATACACTTTGAGACAAGCTTATGTTGCATTAGATGACATCAGAAAACTTAGGTTTCTTAAACAGAGTTCCATTTGCCTAGTTCATCAATCAGGCAGTGTAAAAATTATTGCACATGAAAACAATAACCAGCCAAAATTAAGACATTGCCAAATCAAGAGAATATTAGATTTTAGTCATTCTAACAGAAGGTTTCCTTTCAAATCCTGTGAATATCTGCCTAACTTTGAGGGAATATCTGCGTAATATCTGTTTTCCCAGTAGGGCCATAACTATTTCTAGGAGGTGAAGTGTCTCCTTGCACTCTTCACTCCAGTTCTATGCTATGTATTTCATTCTTTTTGGAGGAGTCTGAACCAGGTCTCAGTCAATTTATGAAAGGAGTCACTAAAAGAGCATCTTTGAGGCAACTGAGAGCACCAAACATATTGTTCTCAGACAGTCACAAGAAGATACCAGGCAAGATTTCCACAGTACAGGATGACTTCAATAAATGATAGAAACCAGGACCCTCAGAATATTACAGAAACTGGTTGCCACAACATGTTAACACATTCCCATGATATACTAATGGGAATGTACTCAAGTGAGAAAGCAAGTTATAGAAGCCCCCCTTTCTAATGTAATTGGTTAAACTGCTATTGCTGGGTCAGGAGAAATAATTCAAAGGTATCACCCCTAGTAGGGAAAAAAGGACGCCAAAGCAGTTAATACTGAGGTAGAAACAACACTCAGAACGAGAGGTACAATTTTGGACTTGCAGGATCCTTTGATGCCCCATTCTTCGCAGATGCCACAAGAATGAAGAATACTCAAGGGGTAACTGGAAGATCCTCTGCCATGGGAACAGTGAATCCACTACTGATTTTACAATCAGCCCTTCACATTTGCGAGTTTCACTTTTGTGGATTTGATTATTCATGGATTATTTGCTGTCACCTCTGCTGCCTCCCTATGCCATTTTTAATAGGGACTGCAAGCCTCGTGAGACTGAGAAACTGCGAATGAGGCTTGCAAGTCCCTATTAAAAATGATGTGGGGCAGCAGTGGAGGTGGCAGTAAGCCCCACCAGCCACCCACTTCTGCCTTGTGAAGGAACCCTGATGCCTCAAGGGAATCCACGGTGGGTTGAATATGGTGATCAAACTTTTTTGTGTGTTAAATATGGTTTGGAAGGGCCTAGAGTTATTCGCAGTTTTTCCACTTTCACAGGGATCCTGTGCCCCTAATCCTAGTCAATGTGGAGGAGTAACTGCACAACTGCTCTTCCCGCAGCTCTTCTTCAGTTGCACGGGAGCTCTGGCATGGCTGGAGCTGAGGCTTCGCAGAGGAAGAACAACTTGAACAATTTGGAGCAGATGCAGGAGTTGCAGACTGGCTGAGCCCATAGCGGCAGATCCAATTGTTGCCCCTAACGTACTCCCATGGGGACACAGACCAGCAAAGACAACTTTAGAAAAACTCACCAGTTGTAGTATAATTCAGCACTGTAAACTTTCTCAATAAAATGGATTTAGTCAATCTAGGACTATGAATGGTGGGTGATCATCACCTGACTTTAACCTCACCCATTCTTCATTTTTTCCTGTAGGTGGGTTAAAGAAGTGTAGCAAGCAATGAAATTAACACTGAGGAAGGAAACTGTTCTGGCCAACCAAATTCTTGATTCCCAGAATTTATGCACGCGAGTCTTCAAAGATATCCTAAGAAATTTAGATTTATGCACTCATTGATACAAACATGAAGATTTCTTTTTGAGGAACAAAAGTTAGGATCCAAGCACTTTGAGCACCTCCCCTCAGTAGGATTTTTGCCTCTCTTCTTTCTTTGTGTTATAAACAAACAGCACACATCATACAACCAATACACAATACAGATCACAGCATGTCATTGTGATATATCACAAATTACATTTGGAATAATGCTGTTTTAAAAGCAGTTTGTTAGGTGGCAATTGAGGCGGGGGAGGCAGAACTATGGCTACTGCTAAAAAAAATCAACCTGAAAACTCTACAAGAAGATATAAAACAAGATATATCAAATTTAGGGTACTTCTTGCACTCCAGATGTTGCTGAACTCCAACTCCCAGCATCCTCAGAAAGTTGACCCAACAACAGGGAGTTGCAGCCTAGCAACTCTTGGTTTCCTGTTACTGAGATACACGGTTTTGTGGATCTCAGATAAAGGCTTTTGAACCACAGAAATGAGCTGACAAAGCAAGGCCACTGAATATGCAAGCCTCTAGCTGCTGGACCACAAGTCCTACCAGCCTGAACCAGCACAGCCAACAGTGAACGAACACAATTGTAGTCAATAACATTTGGAGAGATCCTTCCAAAACTTTATCTGCATAAGAATGTCAGTGCATTTGTCCTGCCTCCAGGGCAGGAAAGATATAGAGTGGAAAAAGAGAAGCAAGTTCACACTCAAGGATACACAATGTGTATGGATGCAGGTGTAGGCTCCATTTTAGGCTAGCTTCTAACTCCAGGATAAACAAACTGTGGCCTGTGGTTCACATGTGACCCACAAGGCCATTTGGGGGGGGGAGAACCAGGCCAATTTATGCCCAGAGAGGCCTTTTTTGAAACAAAGTGAATTGGAAGTGACTTCCACTCACTTCCTATTGTTAAAAAAGGCCTTTCCTGGGACAAAAATGGCCTGGGAGCACGACAAACATGGCAAAATTGCCCCAAAACCTTCTAGAAGGTGCGGGAGGCTTTGGGGGGCATTTTAAAAATTTTTTTGCAGGGGTGAGGAGGTGCAGCCCTTTAAGGGGTGTAAGCCTTCCACAACTGCCCACCTGTTCTAAGTCCTTACAACTGTTTCTCAAACTCATACCTACTTAGGTACTAGAAAACAGCAGGTGTCTTACCTTATTTAATAAATGCAGTAGTGCTTCTCGCATGCAGTCATGTCTCATGTAAAAACTAATGATTGCCAGATTGGTACCAAAATTGTGTAAATAAAAGAGGCACTCTTGATAATAGGTGTTATGTTGAATTTTCCCTTCAAGTGTCATCTCCAGAGACAGGCTTCGTGTCCTCAATGTAGCTTCCAGTTCCCTCAAAGTAGCAAAGTAGTCATCATCCTGCTATTAAGGCAAAGAATCAAAACTCACTGGGTTAGACTTGGGACTTCCTGTGACAAGTATTAAGCTCTTATTTTTAAACATCTTATTTTAAAATACTAATCTGTTCAGGCACTTACTGTCCTACTGCTTTATGTCCAGGCCAAGAGCCCTCCCAAAGTAATTTATAATGATAGGTTGGTATGAATACAATCTCAAATAAAAGTTCAATATAACAAATAATACAATTTTTAAAAAACAGCAGCTATTCAAAAGGGAAGTCCAATCAGATAAGGTAGTAGTATGGTCTTCCAAAACAGAAGTATATCTTCAGAGTATGCAAAAAACAAAACAAGGCAAGGCAAAAACATGAGGGAGAAGGCTAAATCAATGCCACGGGGGAAAATCCACAATCACGGAAATAACACTTAAAAGATCTTAATTAATTAAATCAAGGTCTGGCTGACAAGGAAGAGAGGCAATTAGTTTGATTAATAACAGTGCCTCAGATGCCAGACTCAAGTTCAGGTAGATTTATATTTTCAGATAGAATCTCAGATAACCTGCACCCATGTTAGAAACAAATAACACAGCATGCTTAGTTTTCTGATTGTTTTTCAATAATTTCTTCCTGTTCTCCCAAAGCCTTATCCCCAAAATATTTCTGGCAGCAAGCCTGATACAACCAGGGTCCCTGCTTGTTTGAAGTTATGAGCAGGAGTGTGTGACAGTGGTGAT